>LWMK02000030.1:11521-604315 GCA_001693075.2 Taenia saginata | reverse complement strand
ACCATTCCTTCTACGCTGAAGTTTACGATTACCTACTTAAGTACAATACATTATTCATTTGGAAGACAGTCGGAGGGAACACGGATGTCATGCATGCTGCAACTGGTCGCGCAAGTGTGCGGCATCAAACCCCCAACCTCGTTTTGTCCTGCACGGTAGCAACAACAACAATGATGATAACTTCTGTTTCGCACACAAAGTACTCCTTCCTTAACCGAAGAATCTAATGGAGTTGTCGAACCTAGTATTTGAAACAGGACACGGTTTTGAGGGGTATGCGAGCTCACAGTTTACTATATAATTGATGTATTTGAAGGCGAAATACTTCTTCACCTAGGCATCCCTGCTTATTTTGATCAGCAGCTTCTCGCCACTGTCCGGGATTTCGAAAGATGGAGGGATAGATGGATGGTTCGTTTGTTCTCTACTTGTAGTAGAGATGCTCAGGCAGTTGAAGCGGACTAAAATGTGGGTGAATAAGGGGAGATCGAAAGTCATGGTATCACCCCTCAGAATGGTGGACGCTATGCCACATTCGTCCCTTTCAGTTCACTTCACCAAACAGCGAGCCGCTTCTAGAGGTCGATGATTTTCACTACTA
The DNA here is from genome assembly GCA_001693075.2 of Taenia saginata. Lineage (NCBI taxonomy): Eukaryota > Metazoa > Platyhelminthes > Cestoda > Cyclophyllidea > Taeniidae > Taenia > Taenia saginata. The sequence goes on along the minus strand of LWMK02000030.1, from coordinate 603,714 downwards.
CTAGTCTCTGCGTATGCCGCAGGGCATCATGACAGCAGTTTGTCACTTCCCATGATCATTTTGCTTTGGCCGTAATACGCGCTGCTTCCCATTATTTTGCCAGCAGATATCCTTAAACAAGAAGGTGGCCATCGTACTCCATCTTCCGGTCAGCCTGCCACCATCGTTGTGCGTTGATGAGCACCCATTTTACTGTCGATCAAAGGCCGCGTACAGAGGCATGGATTTGTTAAGATACTGGTATTACTTGAATGGGATAAGTAGAAGTGAGTGTGATGAGGGGAACTGAGGCATTCGTGCACATGGATAGGAGTGAATGCAAAAGGTGCACACTAGTGATTAAGTTTCTACTGCTCCAAAGCTAGACAAATGGTCGCGCAGATGCTGCTGCGTGGGTAGCAGAGGGTAGAAATGAGGGTTTTCATGGCCTCACTGAATATTAGGAGGCCACCACTCAGTAGGTCTTCCCTTCGAACGTCGAATTTAATCTTCTCCATTAACACGCAGACAGCAGTGTTGGTAAGGCGACGAACTACAAGTGTCACGCATGTGTGCCGCTGGTGATGAACGCATAACACAGCATTTGACTGGCAAGATCAAGCACATGCTGACATTAATAAGTCCTGCTTATATTGGCATGTACGAGGTGACCAACAAAGCTAATGCGGGGTTCGATTTAACTTGGCGCATCGAATTGAAGCAAGTTCAAATGTCTGGTGCAGCGGCGCCTTTGTTAAGACACACCGCAAAGAACAGCTATGAGTCAGTTGGGCGGTGACATTCTCCTCGTTCTGGTGTTTGCCTCATTCCGCCTCAAGCTAATGCTCCTTGAACACAGTGTAGTGTCGGTTGAATGAGATTAGTGGGTGTGACCGTGAGATTGGTACCTCCCTGCTTTTCTTGTTGTGTTGACCTCAGTATCGCCGTAGGTGCACACACGCCTCAACGAAGCTGTGCAGCAGTTGGCTAAGTTGTGTTGACTTGGGAACTTCTTCTCGTATCGTGTTCCGCAATGTTCATAATAGTGAAGTGACACGTGTGACATGCATGTGACGTGCAAGTAGTTTAACCCTTCATTCTCTGTGCACGAACAAATAAATGTATGTGACGTGTTGAGGGTGAGACTGGGATGACGTTTTGAGCAAAACTAACAGCAATGCTTAACACGTTTTGACTTAACAAATCACCTTAGCCCTTGGGGAAGCCGAGTCTACCTCTTCATTGGAAGATCCACAGAACCTTCTCGGATTGGAGGTTTGTCTTAGCCACTCATTTGCTCCTCATTCGGTTCGTTTGACTAAACAAGCATCTAGGACTATAGCTCGTCCTAACATTTCTGCTTAGATTCAATAAACTTATGCTTCTTTGGGGGTAAAGAGGTTGATCTTAGCAACTACATTGCGGCTGACGTGTTAATGTGGCTAAATCCATCATAAAGGGTGGCATGTTATCTGATATGATAACAGGGTCAATTCTGCATGAAGACATCCTTTGCAATAAAAGGCGAAGTGAGAAGTGTAGGCCAAGTGTGAATTAAACAGAACCTTCGGACACCACTTCACGTGTTCCCGTGTCTTATCGCACACTGCGTCGATGTCGAAGGCGATTAATTTGTAATAAACAGGTAAACAGTCTCGCCTTAGAATCTTAACAAATCTTTGAACGACATGAGGTGAAGCTACGATTTAATGTTAAACAAAATGTGTCGAATGGGGTGCGTCTACAGGATGTTTTGCAATCTAAACGACGGATTTTGATAAAGAACAAATTGGTACCCAGCCAAAGCTCGAGAGCGAACTACAATGGTGCAAAGTGTCTGCCAGAGCCGACAGCCTACCGTGGCGCACCTATTCCGCATGCTACACACCAGATAAAAGGAGAGCGAGTTGAGCATTCGAAAATCGCATAAACGCGTGACAAGTACTCCAAGCTGAAAAGGCAACACATCAAGATGGGATTTGGTGAGGAGATAGCTAGAGTCACGTTCGACTATCTTTATTGAGATCCAACGCTTTTCAGCCACAAGAAGTGAAATGCTAACTACAAGTTGGCTTTGATCACATTTCTGGACAACTCCGTCATGTGGGTGGTAGTTTCCTAGTCAACAACGATAAGTGTTTGATTGACAATGATCAGTGTTTGCAAGCGGCAAGTATCCCTGCGATCACATGGGTTTCTTCTCATTCGATGGTGCATAATGCATGCGATTGATTGCTCCACTGGAGCTCACAAATGATCTCCCAAAGAGGAAAACGATATCCTAGCAGTTACAGCTTATCTTGTTGTAAAGTAGACCAATGCCAACTGCCTGGAGATTGGACAGGTGATGCAGTGACAGCTGAGTTGTTGACACTCCCACCACTGGTTGTTTCTCCCCAAAAGGCAGTAATAAGTGCCCCTGTCTGGCTATAGGCTGATACGTACAAGACTTTTGGAGGCGTTGGTACTGGGTNTCCCCAAAAGGCAGTAATAAGTGCCCCTGTCTGGCTATAGGTCAAATGATCTCTCAAGGAGGAAAAATATCCTAGTAGTTCCAGATTATCGTGTTGCAAGGAAGACTAATGCCAACCACCTGGAGTTTGGACAGGTGATGCAGTGACAGCTGAGTTGTTGACACTCCCACCACTGGTTGTTTCTTCCCAAAAGACAATAATAAGTGCCCCTGTCTGGCTATAGGCTGATACGTGCGAGACTTTTGGAGGCGTTGTCACGGGGTAGGAGACTTGGTTGGTGTTAGGACAGTGAGGTGGAGGACAGCACCTCTATGGATTAGGGGAGAATAATAGGAAGGGAAATTCGCAAATAGTCGGTCTAGATGTTAGACTTGGACTGTCTCCATGAGGCTGGTGGCAATGCCCTACTGTTTTCCTATACGGTAACAATTAACGATCCTTCTCCAATGAACTCAACGTGCACAGCATTGCATGGTTGTTGGTACACNGTGGCAATGCCCTACTGTTTTCCTATACGGTAACAATTAACGATCCTTCTCCAATGAACTCAACGTGCACAGCATTGCATGGTTGTTGGTACACTCAAGACTATGTGAGATGGGACCATTCTGTGCCTTGGAGGAAAAAGCAGTCTTCATTAGCAATGAGTTAACAGACACAAGCACAGTTCAGAAGCCGCCAGATAGCCCTTTAAATTAACCATTCCTTCTACGCTGAAGTTTACGATTACCTACTTAAGTACAATACATTATTCATTTGGAAGACAGTCGGAGGGAACACGGATGTCATGCATGCTGCAACTGGTCGCGCAAGTGTGCGGCATCAAACCCCCAACCTCGTTTTGTCCTGCACGGTAGCAACAACAACAATGATGATAACTTCTGTTTCGCACACAAAGTACTCCTTCCTTAACCGAAGAATCTAATGGAGTTGTCGAACCTAGTATTTGAAACAGGACACGGTTTTGAGGGGTATGCGAGCTCACAGTTTACTATATAATTGATGTATTTGAAGGCGAAATACTTCTTCACCTAGGCATCCCTGCTTATTTTGATCAGCAGCTTCTCGCCACTGTCCGGGATTTCGAAAGATGGAGGGATAGATGGATGGTTCGTTTGTTCTCTACTTGTAGTAGAGATGCTCAGGCAGTTGAAGCGGACTAAAATGTGGGTGAATAAGGGGAGATCGAAAGTCATGGTATCACCCCTCAGAATGGTGGACGCTATGCCACATTCGTCCCTTTCAGTTCACTTCACCAAACAGCGAGCCGCTTCTAGAGGTCGATGATTTTCACTACTACTAGTCTCTGCGTATGCCGCAGGGCATCATGACAGCAGTTTGTCACTTCCCATGATCATTTTGCTTTGGCCGTAATACGCGCTGCTTCCCAATAATATGCCAGCGGATATCCTTAAACAAGAAGGTGGCCATCGTACTCCATCTTCCGGTCAGCCTGCCACCATCGTTGTGCGTTGATGAGCACCCATTTTACTGTCGATCAAAGGCCGCGTACAGAGGCATGGATTTGTTAAGATACTGGTATTACTTGAATGGGATAAGTAGAAGTGAGTGTGATGAGGGGAACTGAGGCATTCGTGCACATGGATAGGAGTGAATGCAAAAGGTGCACACTAGTGATTAAGTTTCTACTGCTCCAAAGCTAGACAAATGGTCGCGCAGATGCTGCTGCGTGGGTAGCAGAGGGTAGAAATGAGGGTTTTCATGGCCTCACTGAATATTAGGAGGCCACCACTCAGTAGGTCTTCCCTTCGAACGTCGAATTTAATCTTCTCCATTAACACGCAGACAGCAGTGTTGGTAAGGCGACGAACTACAAGTGTCACGCATGTGTGCCGCTGGTGATGAACGCATAACACAGCATTTGACTGGCAAGATCAAGCACATGCTGACATTAATAAGTCCTGCTTATATTGGCATGTACGAGGTGACCAACAAAGCTAATGCGGGGTTCGATTTAACTTGGCGCATCGAATTGAAGCAAGTTCAAATGTCTGGTGCAGCGGCGCCTTTGTTAAGACACACCGCAAAGAACAGCTATGAGTCAGTTGGGCGGTGACATTCTCCTCGTTCTGGTGTTTGCCTCATTCCGCCTCAAGCTAATGCTCCTTGAACACAGTGTAGTGTCGGTTGAATGAGATTAGTGGGTGTGACCGTGAGATTGGTACCTCCCTGCTTTTCTTGTTGTGTTGACCTCAGTATCGCCGTAGGTGCACACACGCCTCAACGAAGCTGTGCAGCAGTTGGCTAAGTTGTGTTGACTTGGGAACTTCTTCTCGTATCGTGTTCCGCAATGTTCATAATAGTGAAGTGACACGTGTGACATGCATGTGACGTGCAAGTAGTTTAACCCTTCATTCTCTGTGCACGAACAAATAAATGTATGTGACGTGTTGAGGGTGAGACTGGGATGACGTTTTGAGCAAAACTAACAGCAATGCTTAACACGTTTTGACTTAACAAATCACCTTAGCCCTTGGGGAAGCCGAGTCTACCTCTTCATTGGAAGATCCACAGAACCTTCTCGGATTGGAGGTTCGTCTTAGCCACTCATTTGCTCCTCATTCGGTTCGTTTGACTAGACAAGCATCTGGGGCTATAGCTCGTCCTAACATTTCTGCTTAGATTCAATAAACTTATGCTTCTTTAGAGGTAAAGAGGTTGACCTTAGCAACTACATTGCGGCTGACGTGTTAATGTGGCTAAATCCATCATAAAGGGTGGCATGTTATCTGATATGATAACAGGGTCAATTCTGCATGAAGACATCCTTTGAAATAAAAGGCGAAGTGAGAAGTGTAGGCCGAGTGTGTATTAAATAAAACCCTCGGACACCACTTCACGTGTTCCCGTGTCTTATCGCACACTGCGTCGATGTCGAAGGCGATTAATTTGTAATAAATAGGTGAACAGGATCGCCTTAGAAGCTTAACAAATCTTTGAACGACATGAGATGACGCGACGATTTCATGTTAAACAAAATGTGTTGAATGGAGTGCGTCTACAGGATGTTTTACAATCTAAACGACGGATTTTGATAAAGAACTAATTGGTACCCAGCCAGAGCTCGATGACGAACCGTAGTGTTGCAAAGTGTCTGCCAGAGCCGACAGCCTACCGTGGCGCACCTATTCCGCATGCTACACACCAGATAAAAGGAGAGCGAGTTGAGCATTCGAAAATCGCATAAACGCGTGACAAGTACTCCAAGCTGAAAAGGCAACACATCAAGATGGGATTTGGTGAGGAGATAGCTAGAGTCACATTCGACTATCTTTCTTGAGATCCAACGCTCTTCAGCCCCAAGAAGTGAAATGCTAACTACAAGTTGGCTTTACGATGCACCTACATGTTCGCTTGAGTGCAATATTTGAACGGGAGGTTGTCAAGGCACACACATCTCATTGCAAAATGGATGTAACCAGCTCACCAAGAGGAGTGAGAGAAAGTAGAGAGTGAAATTACAGATCTCTTACCACTGTGTTCCCTTAGAATATGGAGCTTCAAACCTCCATCGGAGTGTAGGACAAAGGCAAAGGTGAGTTGGATGAGAGGTAAGTATTATCAACGCTATTGTTGCTGCTACTGCCATCTGCCGAGGCAAAATAAAGTTACTAGTATGATGCTACCCCTGTCTTTGGTGTATGGCATCTGAGTTCCGTCTAGCAACCTATCACAGAAATTATGCATTTTACCATGGCAGGTAGTGGAGAACTCCGACATCCACAATAAGTACTACATCTAAGGAAATGTCTGAAGGCTATTAAAATGCACGTGGCTGTCATCTGACCGCTGACGAAGATAACGTCTCCTTCTAAGGCACAGAATGGTTCCAGATCACGTAGCCTTGGGCATGCAAACAGCCATATAAGTGCTGTGTACAGTGACCTCATAGAAGAAGTGTTGCAAATAGCAGCAGTAAGCCATTGATGCCACCTTTATTGAGACAGTGTGGAGTGGACTTCTAAACCTGCTACTTGTGAATTATGATCCTCGGCAGGCTCTTTAGTACATACGGATGCTGTTCACCACCTCAATGTCCTAACACCAATTGGGTCTCTTACCTGGTATCAGCACTTCCGAAGTTACGTCCGGCTCAGAGCCATTTTTTATGCCTTCAAGGAAACAAACCAGTGGTGAGTGTGTTAACAACTTTGACGTTACTGCACTTTCTGGTTGGTCTCCAAGCAGGTACCAACAATCTCTCTTGTATCATGTGACACTGTTTCCACTCACGAGTCCTGTTTCTTCTGCAGAAAGGCGTTCGAAAATTCCAGAGGACTGCATAATCACGTGTCTTTTGCGTAATTAGTCGAGAACAAACCCATACGATTGCAAAGACACTTGCTATTGGCAAATGCTAGGCTGCACCAACCAAATTCGTCCGTCCTATTGACCAGGAAAGTGCCGCCTACATGACAACTTTGCCCAGAAACACAGAAAGTGCATAAATTTCCCTAAAATAAAATTAGGTAGTTCCTTAGAGTAAAAAGAGGGCGTAGGATTGCTTAATTATACATCAAAAGTCTCGTTGCCAAAGCAGGCGCGGCCATGTCGAATATTCTTATACCAAGCACCTTTTGCCTGAAAAGGAAAGCACATCGCTTCATTACCCGTTTGCAACTAGAAATCAGAGATGAAGGCTTGCTTATGCCATACTGGGTTATACGGCAGAACCAACCTCCCCTTCCATGACTCACAACGAAAAGCCTTTCACAGTTAGGCCTAGTGCAGTACAGGCACGGAGGATAGCCAAGTTGTGCTGCGAGGTGAAACCAAACGAGCTATAAGCACCTGCCTAAAGGAGAGAATCCGGGCACGAAATTGACAGGCTGAAATTCTGCCAAGCAATTTTGTGAGATTTTACTTGGCAAGACGGAATCCTCATGGGTGTGAGCTACAAAAGTTTCTTTTGGCCTCTACCCGCTGTTAAGAGTTACCGAAACAACTCTGTGACATAGACCACCTCTCGCTCGTCGATGACAAGTTGTGGCTGTTTGAATTATCGCACAAAAGCTTCAAATGAAGCGCGAATTGCAACCAACGCAGAATAGTCAGGGTACACGTTAGTGGGATATTTGATTTCTTCCACTGCCATTTTAATTACACGCACTTTTGTTAGTCATTTTTCCAACATTTGCTAATCGCTAACTAATGGAAAGGAAAGCCATACATTTTATCACCTATTTGAAAACTTTCGGCACCATTCCTTACACGTCGATTTGATAGGCATGACGAGCTATCAAATGCAGGAAGCCTTGTTTTTATGCCAGAGTTCACTAATGTTCTGGATTACAAGCCTACTGTCAACTAGCATGTTTGGGTGGAAGATTCGATGAGCAAAGCGGAGAGGTGATAGCTGGTGCAGCTTCCATAGCCTCAGTAGCGTTACCCGGTTGAGTGACATTGGGTTCCATTTTTAATTGCCGGTTGGTTTCACTGTCTTTGCCAATGTGAGGATGGAGGAAGCGGATTTCGGTCTAGGGATTAATGCTAGTTCGGTAACTCTGTTTCTTCACTCAAGTAAGTTTAGTTGGGAAGCTTAGCTGTAATTCGCGTCTAGACCGAGATGGGCAAATATGATCTCTTTCCATTACGGCTACCGTGGGACCATCCATCTTCATCTATGTGGAGCGTAATTGGTTTAACTGTAGTTAGCAGTTGGTGTCCTCGTTATCACTTTTCGCCTACTTACCGACTTTGCTGTCCCTAAGTAACCATCGACTGTCGCCTTCTCTGCCCAATTCTGAGAATCGCATTCTTCGTCCCCCCCCCTAGATTTGGGCCTCTTTACGTATTTCAACTCCTCTTCTCCGCTTTTCCTCCAACCTACAGGCAGATAGCCTTGCCTACTTTTCGTAATGAAAAATATCCACACTCTTAAATGAGGGCCTTCATTTTGTTGTAAAGGAGTGAGATGTGCATTTGCTGTCACAACTTCACTCCACCACATGTCGCCCTGCTTCAGCATCCAGCACCTTACTTCGGTTAAGACATTGCGGCTTTTATCCGCACTACTAAATTGCTACTCAGCAGCCGTTGCATGGCATATGCAGCATAGAGGTTCACACTCTTGGCATTGCTTAACGGATGAGTTATGATGGACACACCATGGGGATGGATTGCCTGTGCACGGGTAAATTCATCAGTAAGCAGAGTGACAGTGGTTATCCGCCTAGATGCTTCGTCTCGGTAAATAAGCTGTGGTTGGTAGAAGATGGCATCATTCATTCAAATCCATCACAACAGAATTGAATAATTTAAGGAATAGTTGATGAATACACACACAGTGAAATTCGTAACCAAATGTGACCTCTTAGTAGCGTAAGGAAACAAAAGCTTGACCATTACTAGTGACATAACGCGATGCGGAACGAAGTATTCCAATTCAGGTAGTAAAAATTAAGCTGAATAGAATAATTGCACAGTAAGTGACAATGGCTACGACTTGGAGGGGTAAACGGTGAGCCCTTTACAACAGCAAGAACGCTGCTGATATCTTCTTTTTAGAAGAGCAGGGACTTTGCATAGTGGCTTGTAAACAGCAGATTTTACCACTTGCTCCGTTGCATTGCAAACACACATCTCACTCGTGACGCGTGTTTTCTCAGAATCTATTCCCAACCACCAGAGTAATCCGAACAGGGAGTGGGAAAGAGAGGATTATCACGCCAACATAAATTGCTGTCGACGAGAAAGGGGGAAGACACTTGTCACAAGGTTGTTTAGATGCACCTTAACAGTGGGCGGAGACGAGTCGAAACACTCGTGACTCACATCCACGGACATTGCTGGGTAGATGAGCCTCCGGTTTGGATGCAGAATTTGCCTGCTCATTATCATTAGAATCATTTACCACATGCACATCAAACCCCTCGACAAGCCCGTAAAGTACGTGATGAAGAAGGTGCACGCATTGCCCATGGTCCTTGTCTGCCTGTTGTAAGTCGGCATCCTCGAATGTATGCATTAATCTAAGCATGAAATGCTTTATGATTCATCCCGAAGGCATTCTGTTGATCTCAAGCTAGTAGGAATCCGGAATATGCCACAATGGACTTTGGAGTACACTGTTGTGCATTAAGAAAGTAATGGGACAATTGAGGTGAGCATCAGAACTGAAAACACATTTCCCCACCTAATGACTCTCATAATACTTGCAGTGCGCCAATGTGCCACTTTTATTAGTGATCACTGCACAAATACTTTAGCCCTATAAACTCCTGGTGGCTACTTTCACCTATGTAGCAATGATGAAGGGAGGGGACAAAATTATTTCCACTTAAAAGGAACATGCTAACGTGCCGAGGTGAGAATGATTAAACATGGTTCACTAGACACAAGTGCTAACATCAAATGAGCATAAGCTTACGTTAATGGACCAAAATGTTCGACTTTCTACTGGCGATGGGCATCGATGAGATAACTTCATCAAACGAAACCCGTCTGTCAATCGACTTATGTCTACACTCTCGTAACAGCACTCTCATTGTACACAGTAGCCAGACATCTGAGTCATGCATCCGTTATTGTGTGAGAAATAAAAATATACAAGCAGGAGACAAATCTCCACCGCATGAAAGGAATTGCAATTGCGATTAGCCAAATACCAGCTATTATACGCTCATCAACTCAAAGGGTACTAACTTTCAAGATGTTGTTATTCTATCCTCATACATCACCCATTCTGCTTCCAGTATTTGCCACGCGTTAGCGCTATTTTCGAATGCTCAACTCACTCTTCTTCCATCTGGTGTGGTGGGCAAGCGGATTGGTTGAAAGTAACTTGTTATCCTCCTGACATGAGCAAAATGCTTCAAATGAACTGGCAATTATCATGCGAAAGAGAATTAGCTTGGCCTCTTCTCTAGCATGTTGAAACGAACATTGCATTGAAATCATACTGACTAGTCACTGTTGTGCAACTATTCTAAGTTGTTACTGCACGAATACTTCAGCCCTATAAACTCCTGGCTGGTACTTTCACCTATGTAGCAATGATGAAAGGAGGAGACAAAATTATTTCCATCCAAAAGAGACATGCTGGCGTGCCGAGGTGAGGATGATTAACAATGGTTCACTAGACACAAGTGCTACCATCAAATGAGCATAAGGTTACGTTTCGGTTTGCCCAAAGAGCAGTGATAAAAAGTATTGCAGACTGCTTGTTGACACTTTCCAGGCCCTGCCTGACTCAATTCATAAAGCTCGGTTTTAAAACGCAGGCATTTCGTCAGCACTTCACCCAGGGTCCCTAATTCCTTTAACAACCCTCCCATATTTTAGAAGATTCTTAATGAGAACTGATATGCATTACTAAACAATACAATAATAAATGTGCTGCTGGTAAAGCAATAAAATGAGACGAGGCCCATGAAAGTGAAGAGAGTAGAGATTCGAAATTGTGTGTGACGTTCACACTGAATGTTTTAGCCGTTATGGTTGACCCAGACGGGTGAGTCACAATGCAATGTGCGATGGGTTCAGAGAAGCTTCTGAGAAAGTCACAGTGAAGCAAAGCCACGTTACCGACTATGTGTTTGGGCCGTCAATTCCAAGATTTGTGGGGGGTTTGGGCCGTCAATTCCAAGATTTGTGGGGGGTAAACTTATTAATGACAAACTGGATGGACATTGGGGTGCGACGATTCGTAGGAGTCCGCACTGGAGGTGACGGGAAATAGTGCCAGTTGTCGAGTGTACAGTGATATAAATAATATATACTGCAATCAAAATAATGAAATTGTTGAGGACCAGAGCAGGTTTCGATGCAATTCAGATGCCGTAGTATTTGGTGGTCATTTAGTGCAACGAGGTGACATGAGAGAAAAGATATTGTTGGAGAATTGCAACCAATCCCAACCTGTCACAAAGTACTTGTGTAGGGTCTACTGGAAATGCCACCGAAACCGCGTCCTTTACCTACCCATTGAGCTGCAGTTTAACTGGTGAAAAGCAAAGATTACAGTTGCCATTGGGGAACAATATCCGTACTGAATCAAAGCGCAATTGTTCAGATGTTTAGGTTTGAGAAAACTGTTCCCATTGATAATAATGTGATGCATTTCACAACTATTAAGTTTCTTGTAAATTGTTTGGGAAATGTGACTGTTGTACCCTGACTAACGTCAGCAGCATGACAATGCGGTGAGGGTAGGAAAAACGAGAACAGTAAAGTCACGCAAAATGCTGCGCCTAAATGAAATTATCAAGAGGGATCGCTTCAATGCCAGACTCAAATGTGTGACAGCTTAGCTACTGTGGTCGACCCAGAGGTTGGAGCCCCAGTGGATCGCCGCGCTGAAAGGAAAAGCTCACCTGTACTATTTTAAGTAGATTCTTCACCCCTTCAAAGAGCATGCATGCTACCTTGCACAGTGGCCATAATACTCACTGTTGTGTGATTGTGGACGAATTGAGGACGAGATGACAGCATGGCTGACTGCAAAGAATGCAATGCTTTGTGCCAAATGTTTTCTATTCAACGCAGGCAATTGAAATGCAAACCTGAGCAAATGCGTACCAAACACGATCGGGCCCTGATGTGCACCAAGTAAGAGATCGGCGTAATCATGTCTTCACCATGAGAACTGTAGCTGCTCTGGTAATGCTACGATGTACGCAGTAGTGGTTGTGGCGCACGAATACATTCTTTTAAATCAGTAGAGTGGACCACTACCTTTTTGGCTGTGTGTGCCTGACCTGCTGGAGGTGTGCACAATGACCAGACAGCGAGACTGCTAAATCTTAATTCTACCACATTTGCACGAAGTAGTCGAAATATTTGCCTCACAGCTTGGAAGAAAGCATTGCTCGTTAGAATGCTCACTAATCCCACTGCTGGTCATTGTGCCTCCGTCGTATTAGGAAGCCGAGTCGACAAAGCAGTCTCGTGTGTTCTGGCCTCCGTCCCGTGTTTCGGCCAGCGCACAGGTATGATGGATTAAGCGCGGGTTAGTTTCCGAGACGGCATTTGGTTTTTGGTTTTTATTAAATTAAGTGGAATGCGAAGGCTTACTCTGGACACGACACTACTTTGAATATCCCAACTAGCGAGGGAACGATGGGCGATTTTGCTAAACGCATTCGTGTCTACCACACGCCCTCTCATTTAAGTAGCTGCAGTGACGACAGTAGCCAATATCCACATCCTGGCCACCACGATGCAGCTAGTGGTGGAGGCTCAGCATGATCTTATATTCAGTAAGTGACAGCACGAACTCTTTCAGATGGGTCAGTGATAAGAAGTAGTTGAGATTGCTTTTTGACTCCACTTAAGTCTTGTTTGTCTCATTTCCTATGACTTGATTTTATAAATGTAGGCATTGTGTCAGCATTCCGCATAGTCTCTCTAACTCTTCCAACATCTCCCCCATATTTTTAGAAGATTCTCAAGGTGAACTGATATGTATTACTAAATAGTACAATGGTAAATGTGCTGCTGGTAAAGTAATAAAATGAGACGAGGCCCATGAATGTGAAGAGAGTAGAAATTCCACATTGTGTGTGACGTTCACACTGAATGTTTCACAATGCTCTTACTCAAACGGGTGCCAGGTGAGCCGTTATGGTTGACCCAGACGGGTGAGTCGCAAAGCGACGTGCGATGGGTTCAGAGAAGCTTCTGAGTTAGTCACAGTGAAGCAAAGCCACGTCACCGACTATGTGTTGCAGCCGTCAATTTCACCACCGTTGGCAAACAACCAAATGAAAGAACGAGTAGATGAAGAATATAAACGACTAGGACTTCATTAAAATGTGAAACCCATAAAATTTGCCAGAAAATTGCAGGTGGATGGAGTCGAGTGCTGACGTATCTTTCTGTCAGTAAAGTCGATTGCCTGAAGCGCGATGTGCACTTTCAGATTGACGTCGATGTCTAATGACGCTCTGGTCAAAATAGTCAACGGTAAAGTAACACGAACGTCAACACGAGTTATCATTGCCTGTGACTGATTTGCATCTTACGTAATTCGAGACTTTGGGCGGTTCATTGATAACAGGCCTGATGGGTGGAGATGAAACCTTCTACGCAATGCTTCACAGATTGCGTCATGCGGACACAATAGCAGTGGATTTGTACGTCAGCGTCAAGGTGTCCCATAGGCTGACGTGAATGTAGGGTACTGCTATAAAAGCGCCGTGTGTTGTGAGTGCAACACATTCAAGATGTTGAAGAGCGTTCTTCAATTCAGCGTCGTGCTGTTGTTGACCACTATATGGGCCGTGGGAAGCGGTGAAGGGAAAGGTATGTTCTTATCAAATACTTGACTCTCATGTGCATATGCGTGTGAGCACTTGACGAAGAGCACTACTGGTATCACTGATTATTGCCTTTTACTTGAAGGTAGAATACAGGCATTTACTCACTTCGCAATAGCCCTACGCTTATTTTTTGCTGGTATCATGAGACACATGGGCGGTTGACATTGCAAAAGTAATATTTCTGCAACATAGGATTGCATATCACTGAGTAATGTCTACTGATTACTGTCTTATACGGCACACACTGCTTAAGTTAGCCAGGTTAAAGCAATGAACAATTTCGTAGGCCAGAATTATTTTTATGTATACATCAGATTTTCCTTTGTTAAATGAAGCATTAGGCTTCGAGTCCTTTACTCAGCAATGTCTTTATCTAGCTTTCTATGAAATTTTGACGATAAAAGGGGCGCTCGCGGGAAGGTTCCTGCTTCCGCCATCCTTCAATCGGCGCTACATTTTTCCTAACTCCATTGAGTTAAGTTAGAATGTCAGCCAATTGGGTGAAGCTAACGCAGACATAATTAGCCTAACTGCATTGCGACTTTCTTACCGTTACATCAGATTGAACTTGACAGCTTTGATCTGTGGGAAGCTCCTTCTTACGCGCTTGAGACCCTGTTCGCTCTGCATTGTGACTGTAGAAGTGGTGTGCTTAAATAGATACATTTATGCTTACAGACAGTTTATTATTACACCTTCCAAAGGTAAGCTGCAAGGAAGGTTTACATTCAAAAGTAGTATTTTTTGTAAAATTATTGCTCTTGTGTAAGACTGCTTATCACTGAATAATGCCAACCAAATATTGTCCCATGCGGCACACACCGCTTAACCTAGGTCAGGTTAAGTCATTGAAGGCTTTTGCAGACTAACATTGTTTTCATGCTTTAAGATGCAAACATCAGAATTTTCTTTTTTAAATGGAGCATAAGACTTCGCCACATTGCTTATCAATGGCTCTATCCTGCTTTGTATGAGGTAGCATTGCCAAAAGGACCACTGGTGAAAATGTCCTCGCTTCCGCCATTCTTCAACTGGACCGAAATCGGTCCTACCTACATTGTGCTAGGTTGGGATGTTACACAACTGCCTCGACGTTACGCAGACATAGTTTTCCTAAGTGTATACAAACTTCCTCGCCCATTCTTTCGGATGAACTCTACAGCGTACTTCGATAAAAGCCTCACTCTTAGGGGGCTAGAACCCAACACGACCTACAATGTGACTGTGGAATTAATGAAACATTTTGCAGTTTTCGCTATTTACAACGATAATGTTACTACAAAGGCCAAAGGTAAGCCTGTGCACGCAACTCCATTTTGCAAGGCCATAATTGCTTCTGTTCTGGTATAGTCTACACCAGAACGTGAAAGCGAATGTTGATTATGTTACTAAGTCTCAATGGCTAATGTTTCTTGCATCGCAACTAATAGTTGATTGACATGTATATATTTTGTGTTATCTACATGAGACTTCACCACTTTGCTCAATAATGTCTCTATCTTGCTTTGAATGAGGTAGCATTGCCAAGCGGACCAATGGTGAAAATGTCCTCGCTTCCGCCATTCTTCAACTGGACCGACATTAGTTCTACCTCCATTACATTAGGTTGGAATGTTACACAACTGCCTCGACGTTACGCAGACGCAGTTATCCTAACTGCGGGAACGATTTCTCATCTATTCTTTCGGATGAACTTTACAGCGTACTCTTATGAAAGTCTCATTCTTAAGGGGCTAGAACCCAACACGACCTACAATGTGACTGTGGAATTAATGAAACATTTTGCAGTTTTCGCTATTTACAACGATAATGTTACTACAAAGGCCAAAGGTAAGCCTGTGCACGCAACTCCATTTTGCAAGGCCATAATTGCTTCTGTTCTGGTATAGTCTACACCAGAACGTGAAAGCGAATGTTGATTATGTTACTAAGTCTCAATGGCTAATGTTTCTTGCATCGCAACTAATAGTTGATTGACATGTATATATTTTGTGTTATCTACATGAGACTTCACCACTTTGCTCAATAATGTCTCTATCTTGCTTTGAATGAGGTAGCATTGCCAAGCGGACCAATGGTGAAAATGTCCTCGCTTCCGCCATTCTTCAACTGGACCCATATTGGTTCTACCTTCGTTACGTTAGGTTGGAATGTTACACAACTGTCTCCACATTACGCAGACGTAGTTATCCTAACTGCTGGATCACTACATCCCCTATTCTTCACCATGAGATTTGCAGCGTTCTTTAAGGAAAGCCTCACCGTCGGGGGGCTAAAACCTAACACGTCCTACAATGTGACTGTGGAACTAATGAAAAATTATATAGTTTTTGCTATTTACAACGATAATGTTACTACAAAGGCCAGAGGTAAGCCTGTGCATGCAACTCCATTTTGCAAGGCCATAATTGCTTCTGTTCTGGTATAGTCTACACCAGAACGTGAAAGCGAATGTTGATTATGTTACTAAGTCTCAATGGCTAATGTTTCTTGCATCGCAACTAATAGTTGATTCACATGCATATATTTCGTGTTATCCTCAATGACATTTCTATTTTACGTAGCAAAAGGCTGGCGCACCAGAATCTTTGGATCTACCGCGAAATACACGTAAGTTAGTACGAATAGTTAGAAATTTTATCTACACTAACATCACGACTTATTGCCTACGAATGCCGACGCAACCTTCTCCACTACAGGCTGCCGTGATGCGGGACATGCGCCAGGCCTCCTTTCCTTTGTGTCTGTCCAACGGCAGTGTGCATCTCATATTTAATGACTCCATAATTATTGACACAATCTTCAGTTGTGCTTGCTTCATTCCTGTAACTTTTGCTTGAATAATAATAATAATAATATCTTGACAACTGTTACCTCCTGAGTTGATGGGCGCCTAATAGGCGGTGTTCGAATGGTCACAAGTGTAAGCACCCTCATGCGATAGAGACTTAACTGCATGCGAGTCCATTTCCCACACATCAGCGGACGTATGACTCGGGTACCCGGCTAATGTGTATTATGGAACTGATGTTGGCAGCGTGTAAGCATAAGTCAGTCAAACGGAGGGTTTCGTTCAGTGAAGTTATCACGTCGACATCTACCATCAACAGAAAGGCGAGCATTTTGGACCACCAGCGTAAACTTATGCTTATTAAACGGCAGTACATGCGCCCACTGAGCCATGATTAGCCAGCATATCTTTTACATGTAGGTATTTTTATTTCTTCCTTTCACCATTGCTACAGATGTGTGCCTTCGAAATCGTCATGGTCTTGCCGAACCGCACTTAACACAGGGTACCCATGACGAATGGTGGGAGGGGAATTAAGAAACTTATGGAATTGAAGCGTCCGCACAGTGACCACTTATAAAAGCGGCACATCGGAGCTCCGCATGCAAGATGGGGTTACCAGGCCGCGGGAGATGTCCTAAGTGTTGTTAAGACTTGAATCGCATATCCAACCGCCGCAATTTTCGTCATCAAGCTTTACAGTGAGTTCACTTAGAGCTCATGCAATATTCATTTTACAATCACACTATTTATTGTGGTATCTATTGGTACAAAATAATAAGGAACTGTCAGCTCGCATATCCTTCAGCACCGTGGCCTGTTTAGAATACTAAATTTAAATTCTCCACCTGACTGAAAGGCAAAGGCAGAGGCTGTGTGGATGTGATGCTGAAGCCATCAGTGCTGTTATTACTGCCATCGCCCGGGGGGAAAGTAAATAAGCCATCAGTGCTGTTATTACTGCCATCGCCCGGGGGGAAAGTAAAGTTAGGAGACTGATGTTGCGAATTTCCGCAACCAGCTGCAGCATGCATGAAATGATTTTGTCCACGTGAGTGCAGTGCGAGAGGATATAAGCTTTTCTCCAAACAGGCTGTAATAAGCTTTTCTCCAAACAGGCTGTAAAATGAACTGTCGGGAACACAAGACTGTGGTTCCGAGAACACATCGGTACGGAGGTGGCACATTCATTGGCTACCTGTTTACTGTGGCCACGTACACAATTGCTACCTGTTTACTGTGGCCACGTACACAAACATGGAAGGCTACGCAAATAACTTATGCAAACACAGTGGCACAAGACTTGACGGTGACGGGGCAGTGTGCTCGTAGTTACTCCACACTCATGCCTCATTGCCAATGGAAACACATTTACGTCGGTGAAGTAGGCGCACCGACACTAGCATTGAGCTCTTCTCGAACTTTAGTGTGTGTGAGATTGCAAGATGCACCGAAGGGCTAACAACCTGCCAAACATCTCTTCTGTAAATGCCTATTGGATTTTTTAGAAATTAGACGTCAAATGGAATACTTTGGTCTTAAATCTGTAGTGCATTGAGCTTTACCCTGAGATTCTACGAATGTTGAGCTATTGACTAAATTCCCTATAAGTCAGACCGTATGCCATCGTTACCTCCCATCACCTGAGCCCCATTCCGAATGGCACTGTCAACACCAAGATCAACCGAAGTATCACCCGATGTGTCGTGACATCGCATTGTGCAACAACGTCCTCTAATTCAATGCCTGCTCGTCCTCCAGACCACCCATCCAACCACCCTTTTGGGCATTGTTTAAATTGTCGTGCTTTCATCCACCCTTATCGCGCCCAATATCCTTCACCTGGTAGCACTTAGCTCTACTATGAAAACAGCCAAAATCATCCATTATGAAAACAGCCAAAATCATCCACCAGAGAGGATTTCCCCACCTCAACTGTCACTTAACTTGCTGTTTCAATTCTCGCTAGCTAGCCCATATCCTCGTGTCACTAGACGAATCATTCGTCGCTGAATTATTGCCTCCAGTCCTGGTTCCATAGGGTGTTTAAAAGCTTTCACCACTTTTCAGTCGCACGGTTAGACCACCAACAGAATCGGACAAAGCAACTCTCTTCATTTCGCAAGTGCTATTTCTCCCCTCCCTCCTCCTTCCATCGTTTGCTTTCGTGCCAGTTCTCTCGCTTCTGGCTTTGACCTTAGTTCCATCCTTGCATGTGTGCGAGCCTTCCTCCCTCTTAGGTCGCTCTCAGGACACACGGTTATGTACACGCTTCTCTTCGCCTGATTGGTTAAATGACACGCTTTCTCCACCGGTTTGTTCATCATCTTCCCACACCCACTCACCTTGCTCATACTTACGCCTACTTTTCCTTTGCTCCAGAACTGACGATGTGAACATGAAGACGATGCCGTATGCCAAGGTAGGCTCCTCCCATTCCCATTTGGAAGTCCTCCTCCTCCTCTACTCCTAAGACTATTCAGTCAACCACTGCTCCCTTCATCCGTTGCAGCTAGTCAGGGCTCTACCTCCACTGGAGCGGCAAATCGATGCACTCCTAGCATTTGATGTGAGTTTCCATGTTTCAAGGCGGCACTCTCTGCCTGCCATCAGCTATCACCACTAACTCACGTATTTCGCGTGCTCTCTTCGTAGGCATCTTCGAGTGAACTCTTCAATGGTGTGGTTCTGGCCGCCTATGTGCTTCTCTACAAGGATCTAATTCGTCTCTATGCAGTGTACAACGAGGCGATGATTAATATCATCGGTAGGCGAGGAATGGGTGATGTTCACAATAATTTGAATTTTAGAGAAGTTTTTCTCCATGTCGAAGAAGGACTGTCAGGGCCTTCAAAGCATCTGATTGTCATCTGACGCTTTGTGCTTTGCAGGCATGCGATATGCTTCAACTGCAGGATGGTTTTGGCAAGCAGTCGTTGATTTTCAAGCCAGTGCCAACCTCCGTATGTTGATTTTCAAGCCAGTGCCAACCTCCGTACTGGACGCGTTGGAGGGTCATCTAGCCCACTTGGAAGGCAAAAAATCCAATGAATTGTAGGTCCATTCGCATTTTTAATCTCACACCTCTAGAAGCAAAGCTTCTCCCACTCTCTCGTCACCACCAACCACCACAGCAGTGACAGGAGATTTGGTTCTCCTTCAAGATGTGTCGAATCATCAGAACCTCTCCATTGAACAACAGCGCATTATAGAGGAGGAACGACAGCGTCTGGAAGCCTTTGTGAGCCAAGCGCGTGCAAAATGCTCTACCACAACACCGGATCATGCAAGCAGTGGTGTGGACCTGCTTCAACTCTCTCCAGATCCAACCAGTAGTGGTAGTGCTTCCAAGGCTGCGACTTCATCCAGTTTCTTTGACGACTTCTTTTTTGAACCCGGTTCGTGTTTTGCGCATTTTAATCGGTTTTGGTAGGCGGTATTATTGACTCGCCGTTCGGTGTTTCTCTTTGCTAGCTTTGCCCACATCCAGCAGTCAAATGGCTCTTTCCACTATCACGACAGCACAACCACGTCCGCTGTCTCAGTTTCTATCCGAGTCCTCGTCGACTTCTGCAGTCACCAATCCCAACAATCCCTTCCTTTCTTCCAATTCATCCGGCTGGCCTTCGATCGCCGCCACCAGTGGTGGTAGTAGCTTGGCACAGAAACCACCCATTACTATAGCTTGGCACAGAAACCACCCATTACTACTGTGGCAAGCGACTTGGACAGTCGTTTGGCCGAAATTGTCGGTCAGTTGTCTGTCTCTAACACAAGCACTATGGGTGGGAGTACGAGTGTCAACTGGACTGGTCTTGCCAAGCCCAGGCAGCAGCAGTCGATTGGTGGGGCAACTGGACCGATGCCTGCTTCTGCAATGAACCCCTGGGCAACACCAGGAGGTGTACTGCAGCCCACTCCTGTTGGAGGTGTACTGCAGCCCACTCCTGTCAACAATCACCCTCTCACGAGTCAGGTTAGCTCAGTTCTTCCTTTTAATCCTGATAGTCGATGGCGGGCGGAACTTGACTGTTTCTAGTACCTTGGAGTCAGTCTACCTTGTAAGAAGATGGGTTAGGATCTCTACGCATCCATTCGGTCAACTCGTCACTTTTCAAATGCTATACAACCTTTTCGACTCAGAGGCGAACAAGTCTTAAAGACCTCTCCAACTGTGTTATCGAGATGGCATCGAATTCCGAAGGACATCCTTGGGGCTTAATTAGGCGGCTAAAATCGAATGTCGCATTGTGCACGTCCACGCCGTCCTCAGCGCTTCCACTCTTAGAGCCTCGTGTTGACCATCACAGAGTGTACGGATTCATCCATCCCAGACTCTGTGGGGTGAAGTGCATTACATGGCATTTAATGACATTTCCAGCCACGACATGGCTCTACTCCTTGAGACGGAGCATTGTCACTTGCGGTGTAACTTGCTCCTGAAAGATTTGAAGAGTTGCCTTCTGAGAGGTTTGAATTGTTCACCTCTCAAGCATTGTTGTTGGAGCACTCTGTGTCGCCTCGATTTAATTATTGGTAATTTTTCTCTTGAAGTAATGTCTTGCGGTTTCTCCGGTAAGCCTATCCACTCTCATCGCCTTTTTGTTTTGTGACACCCCATTTCAAAACGGATTGCGTCAATATTTAGCATTTATTTATTGGAACCTCCTAGTATTCTCGCTTTTGGGGATCACTTCCGAGTTGTCCCCTCAAATCTCCTTGTTGTGGCCTTAAGTGGACGTCCACGGGGGTGTGTATTCGTCACCCGTGGATGCCTCTAGGAGGGCACATTTAGCCCCCATGTCGTGGGCATGGTCCTGTCAAACATACTCATTCTCATTCCCAAAAAGACCACTGTATAAGGGAACCCTCCTACTTCCCCACTGACGCACCTGCCTTCACGCCAGATTGATGGACAGACCTAGACGTGGCCAATTCCTCTCCCTTCCCCCTCGATCTTTACCTCTTCTGCTAAAACTACGAATATGCAGAAAATCCAAGCGTCCCTCGTGTTCAACTTGATAAATATTCCCAGTCACGAATTTGTGACGAAGACTCATTTTTTATTATCGGCTCAAATTGTAGTTTTGTTTCTTCCATTCTGATTGTTGATTATCGCATTGCGCGTCTGATTGGCTCGACGAACAGACCTAGACCTGACCAATCACTCCCGCCTCAATTCCTCCCTCATTCTGATTATTCAATATCGCATTGCGCGTCTGATTGGCTTCCTGTTTCTTAAATAATGTGGTAATTGACGATAAGCATGTCTGTGAACCTCCTTTTCAGCCATTCAGCTCAATGTCCGGACTCCCACTTCAAGCAATCCAGCCTTCCCAACCCCAATACGCGTTGACTCAATATCCTGCAGCAGTGATGGGTGCCCAGCTCTCAGCCTTTCCACCACGTCCCATTGGCGTCCTCCCCAACCAACTGGCGTTGCAACAGCTGCAGCTGCAGCAACCACAGCTTCAGCATCCACTGCAATTTCAGAATTCCACCGTTGCTGCTGCTGCTGCAGCTACTTTCAATCCTCTCAATCCCTTCCTTTGACCACTTCCAATTCTTTCTGTTGCCCTCTCAACCACTTACGTTTTCGCTCACCAACTAGCTCGATCAGCAGCCTCACATCGGTCGATTCCTTTGAGATGCTGAAGATTATTGCTACTTCATTGATCTCCACCACTCTCATTACTGCCCTTCCAATACCACGTGTTGCCAAGATTTGAAGTGCTGCTTGTCTTCTGCTCTTGCAACTGCTGCGAGCATATGGGGTGGATTGTTGCCGTAGGTGGGATGATTGGTCTCGTCATTTATCTGTCGAGGACCCGTTTTTCGCCGACTAGTGAGGACTGGAGTGGCGAGCTCTTGAGCAGTGGAAGCGTTGTTATTATGCCATGGGGGATGAGTCTTCCGGATTGAGGGTCCATTATCAGCCAGCATGTGTCGGTATTAGATTCGATGACCACAACGAAAAGAGGTGACATCTGGTCTAGCTTCCATGGCCCTAGTAGCATCACTCGTCTGGGTGACATATGGATCCACTTTAATTGTCAGCCGGCGTTGGTATGGTTGACAAGGTGACGATGATGAAGCTTTCTCTTTCACTTGGCTCCGTTTCGTAACCATGATGGAGGGTATCTGCACTCTTGGTTTAGGAGCTTCATTTCATTGTGGAGAGAGGAACGCACGTTTGTCATCACAACTCCATTCCACTCCACTCCACTCCACTCCACCCCACTCCACTCCAATCCAATCCAATCCAATCTACTCCACTACACCACACGTCACCTTCCTTCAGCACCTAAAGCCTTATTTTTGTTACAACTTGGAGGTTGTATATCCGCACTACTGAATTGCTACTCAGCAGCCGTCGCATGGCAAATTCAGCACACGAGTTGACATTCTTGTGGTTAAGGGAGAAGATCTAAAGAACACACACCAGGAATGCATTATTTGTGCAAGGACAAATGCTGTCTCGATATCATGCGCATCCACTTCATAACCACACTGCGCACATTCTGCCCAAATGCGTCGTCGCATTAAATTTTAGCTACATTTGAGAAGACTGGCGACAATCATTCAAATAAATCATTTTAAATTTCAGAAGTAAAGGAAAGGGCATTCCAATGCTTATGTGCTCCAGACTCATGAACGAGGGTGACCTCTTCATTTGATCGCTACCGTTGGCACAATGCAAGGAGGAACGGAGTACTCTTACAACAGCACAACTAAGCGAATTAACCATCTATTGTGCAAAAATTCTTTAGGTCTGTAGGGGCCAATGCTGAAGCTCCTGCGGAAGTAGAAGCGTCAATGCTCGCATCTTGTAGGAAGGACATGGAATATGCAAGTTGGTTCATGAACGCCACACCCAATCACGTGCTCCACCTCGCCACCGATATTCACTGCACTGTTGACGCCCTTCCACCGATATTCACTGCACTGTTGACGCCCTCCTCCCCAGATCCTATCCTCACCTGTCGCGACAGTCTAAACAGTGAGTAGGGAAGAATTGAATGCCATACTACTACAACTCACCATTGACAAGAGAGAGTTGTTTCGGCAAGTCTTAACAGGGGGAAGAGACGAGACGAAATTGTCACTGCTTACATCAACGAGGGTTGTTGGGTAGATAGGCATCCAATTTCGACCCGTAATCCACCAACTCGCCACCCTTATGATTGGCAACAATGAACTGGTAGAGAGAGAGAGAGAGAGAGAGAGAGAGAGAGAGAGAGGTGTTGCCAATGGTCTGTGCCTGCCTCTCAGTTGCAAGTCAGTCAGTCATTTTGAGGCAATCACTTGATCCAGAACTAGCAGGAATCCACATCGGTCCACAATGGTCTCGTGAGAACACAGTTGCGCATTACGAATTTGGCAAGAGGCGTGATGTGCGGCTTAGAGAGAACCCAATTTGGCATTTGTTGCCTCTACGACAAATGATCGTTTCCTCAAGCAAGATGGTCAAGTGTGTAAGCTCACGTGAAGGTCTACTTAAATAGTATTCCTGATTTTGCATGGGCTACAGGAGGAGAGGAAGGTGAATAACCGAGGGAGTGTCTATACGACTGCTGCGGCATCAGCGATGATGCCCAGACATCAAGAAGCAGGCCAAAGTGGAGTATTGTTTGCCAAGTACGAATGGGCTTGCACATGCCTCCCCGAAGAGGAAATGCACCTTCATTGACCGCGTGTCAGCATAAGGCACAAGGAATGGCCTCATCAACAAAGCACAGCTGGCAGCACATGCCATTTGAGAGGAAGCATAGAAGACGGTCTTCGTCCATTGCAACGCATTGGAGGCAGTACATCTTCAAAGCACTTGGGGGTAGTGCTACCAGGTGCTGTTGAACTACTCTAGGTCGAATACAAGTAACCTATGGAGACTGGCAAAGTATATGCTAAAGGTGGTCCAAGATTATGGCGTCACCAAGCGAGGAACTGGTATTCGAATTCATATCATACCTCCGAGAGCACCTCGCTAACGCTACGAGTCCCATTCCGTGATCAACACTCCTTTGCGTGGAGAGTAAGACAACTTCAGGCGGTCAAATCACCACTTGCAGTGCCTGCTTTCTGCACAGTGCACCATGACAGTGATTTGTCCCCTCTGCCTTCGGCACTTCAGGTACCACCGTCAACTTCGGTCTCATTTTGAAGCAGCGCACACAGGCACGTGCCTCCACATGTCTCGCATTTCGACATTCATTCACTTAATACACTTCAGCCACGTAATCAAGCTCCTAATGCTTCATTTCATGCTGTCAGGATTGCTCTCACTCGATTTATCATGAAAGCAGTTCCTCTTACCTCTTGCTAGAAATGGGATGTTTCATGTGCATTTTCTGCGAATGCAGCTACCGATTCTTTTGCTGCCTCCAAAGACACAGGGATATCTTGCACGATGGTGAGCTAACTCACGTGTCTCATTTCTTGGTCAATCCTTTATTATTTCAAGTGATGCCTTAGATTCTGTCCACTCAGACAGGTCATTCAGTAATTTGAAAGTTACAGAAGCAGGTGCGATAGATAAACAGCTCACTTCCTCGATGTTCGGTGTTCAGGAAATAATAACTTGGTTGAAAGAGGCGAGATGGCTCCATTTTAGGGAAGCCGATGTACATGGGTGAAGATGATGCATTTACATGGGTGAAGATGATGCATCGGAAGACCGCTTATTCATTCTCTTCTTGAATGCACAGCAAATGGGTGCGTCGACCTGCCCTTCTATGCAATTGCAAATGGCCGAGTAAAAATGGCTCGCATCTCCTTGCAGGATCGTAGCATACTGCTTTCATGCTTGTTACATTTCAGCACAACTTGGTCGTCCTCATTGCCCATACTGTGGTAGGCCTGACTGTGAAAGGCTATTCGTTGTGTGCGAAGTGAAGTAAGCAGACTCATGCAATCATGCAGCTTACCATGACTCAATTAAGCCTTGTTCATTGAAGCCTTATTGCAAAAGGGTGATAAGGTGATGTATTTTTCCTTTCAGACCACTGATGCTTAACACGAGAATACACGACGTGGCTGAGTCAAGCGCAGCCAGCCCTCGAGCCGGGACCTTTTAATTTGGATCAAGCAGTCTTTCATTTTCTCTTTATTATTACCAAACAACAAGCTTTATTATGGAGTAGTTTGGTTAACTTGATCACATTTCTGGACAACTCCGTCATGTGTTGATCACATTTCTGGACAACTCCGTCATGTGAGCTGTAGTTTCCTAATCAAAAGCGATGAGTGTTGGATTGAAAATGATCAGTGATTGCCAGCGACAAGTATGCCTGCGATCACATGGGTTTCTTCTCATTTGATTGTGCATAATGCATGCGATCGATTGCTCCACTAGAGCTCACAAATGATCTCTCAAGGAGGAAAAATATCGGTTGATACGTACAAGACTTTTGGAGGCGTTGGTACTGGGTAAGAGACTTGGTTGGTGTTAGGACTGTGAGGTGGAGGACAGCACCTCTATGCATTAGGGAGAATAAGAGGAAAGGAAATTCGCAAATAGTCGGTCTAGTTGTTAGACTTGGACTGTCTCAATGAGGTTGGTGGTAATGGCCTACTCTTTTTCTATACAGTGGCAATTTACGATCCTTGTCCAATGAACTCAACGTGCACAGCATTGCATGATTCATCGTACACTAGAGACTACGTGAGTTGGGAGCATTCTGTGTCTTGGAGGAAGATGCGGTCTACAGTAGCAGTGAGTTAACAGACACATGCACAGTTCAGAAGCCGCCAGATAGCCCTTCAAATCTACCATTCCTTCTACGCTGAAGTTTACGATTACCTACTTAAGTACAATACATTATTCATTTGGAAGACAGTCGGAGGGAACACGGATGTCATGCATGCTGCAACTGGTCGCGCAAGTGTGCGGCATCAAACCCCCAACCAACTCCCAACTTCGTCTTGTCCTGCACGGTAGCAACAACAACAATGATGATAACTTCTGTTTCGCACACAAAGTACTCCTTCCTTAACCGAAGAATCTAATGGAGTTGTCGAACCTAGTATTTGAAACAGGACACGGTTTTGAGGGGTATGCGAGCTCACAGTTTACTATATAATTGATGTATTTGAAGGCGAAATACTTCTTCACCTAGGCATCCCTGCTTATTTTGATCAGCAGCTTCTCGCCACTGTCCGGGATTTCGAAAGATGGAGGGATAGATGGATGGTTCGTTTGTTCTCTACTTGTAGTAGAGATGCTCAGGCAGTTGAAGCGGACTAAAATGTGGGTGAATAAGGGGAGATCGAAAGTCATGGTATCACCCCTCAGAATGGTGGACGCTATGCCACATTCGTCCCTTTCAGTTCACTTCACCAAACAGCGAGCCGCTTCTAGAGGTCGATGATTTTCACTACTACTAGTCTCTGCGTATGCCGCAGGGCATCATGACAGCAGTTTGTCACTTCCCATGATCATTTTGCTTTGGCCGTAATACGCGCTGCTTCCCAATAATATGCCAGCAGATATCCTTAAACAAGAAGGTGGCCATCGTACTCCATCTTCCGGTCAGCCTGCCACCATCGTTGTGCGTTGATGAGCACCCATTTTACTGTCGATCAAAGGCCGCGTACAGAGGCATGGATTTGTTAAGATACTGGTATTACTTGAATGGGATAAGTAGAAGTGAGTGTGATGAGGGGAACTGAGGCATTCGTGCACATGGATAGGAGTGAATGCAAAAGGTGCACACTAGTGATTAAGTTTCTACTGCTCCAAAGCTAGACAAATGGTCGCGCAGATGCTGCTGCGTGGGTAGCAGAGGGTAGAAATGAGGGTTTTCATGGCCTCACTGAATATTAGGAGGCCACCACTCAGTAGGTCTTCCCTTCGAACGTCGAATTTAATCTTCTCCATTAACACGCAGACAGCAGTGTTGGTAAGGCGACGAACTACAAGTGTCACGCATGTGTGCCGCTGGTGATGAACGCATAACACAGCATTTGACTGGCAAGATCAAGCACATGCTGACATTAATAAGTCCTGCTTATATTGGCATGTACGAGGTGACCAACAAAGCTAATGCGGGGTTCGATTTAACTTGGCGCATCGAATTGAAGCAAGTTCAAATGTCTGGTGCAGCGGCGCCTTTGTTAAGACACACCGCAAAGAACAGCTATGAGTCAGTTGGGCGGTGACATTCTCCTCGTTCTGGTGTTTGCCTCATTCCGCCTCAAGCTAATGCTCCTTGAACACAGTGTAGTGTCGGTTGAATGAGATTAGTGGGTGTGACCGTGAGATTGGTACCTCCCTGCTTTTCTTGTTGTGTTGACCTCAGTATCGCCGTAGGTGCACACACGCCTCAACGAAGCTGTGCAGCAGTTGGCTAAGTTGTGTTGACTTGGGAACTTCTTCTCGTATCGTGTTCCGCAATGTTCATAATAGTGAAGTGACACGTGTGACATGCATGTGACGTGCAAGTAGTTTAACCCTTCATTCTCTGTGCACGAACAAATAAATGTATGTGACGTGTTGAGGGTGAGACTGGGATGACGTTTTGAGCAAAACTAACAGCAATGCTTAACACGTTTTGACTTAACAAATCACCTTAGCCCTTGGGGAAGCCGAGTCTACCTCTTCATTGGAAGATCCACAGAACCTTCTCGGATTGGAGGTTCGTCTTAGCCACTCATTTGCTCCTCATTCGGTTCGTTTGACTAGACAAGCATCTGGGGCTATAGCTCGTCCTAACATTTCTGCTTAGATTCAATAAACTTATGCTTCTTTAGAGGTAAAGAGGTTGACCTTAGCAACTACATTGCGGCTGACGTGTTAATGTGGCTAAATCCATCATAAAGGGTGGCATGTTATCTGATATGATAACAGGGTCAATTCTGCATGAAGACATCCTTTGAAATAAAAGGCGAAGTGAGAAGTGTAGGCCGAGTGTGTATTAAATAAAACCCTCGGACACCACTTCACGTGTTCCCGTGTCTTATCGCACACTGCGTCGATGTTGAAGGCGATTAATTTGTAATAAATAGGTGAACAGGATCGCCTTAGAAGCTTAACAAATCTTTGAACGACATGAGATGACGCGACGATTTCATGTTAAACAAAATGTGTTGAATGGAGTGCGTCTACAGGATGTTTTACAATCTAAACGACGGATTTTGATAAAGAACTAATTGGTACCCAGCCAGAGCTCGATGACGAACCGTAGTGTTGCAAAGTGTCTGCCAGAGCCGACAGCCTACCGTGGCGCACCTATTCCGCATGCTACACACCAGATAAAAGGAGAGCGAGTTGAGCATTCGAAAATCGCATAAACGCGTGACAAGTACTCCAAGCTGAAAAGGCAACACATCAAGATGGGATTTGGTGAGGAGATAGCTAGAGTCACATTCGACTATCTTTCTTGAGATCCAACGCTCTTCAGCCCCAAGAAGTGAAATGCTAACTACAAGTTGGCTTTACGATGCACCTACATGTTCGCTTGAGTGCAATATTTNCCCCAAGAAGTGAAATGCTAACTACAAGTTGGCTTTACGATGCACCTACATGTTCGCTTGAGTGCAATATTTGAACGGGAGGTTGTCAAGGCACACACATCTCATTGCAAAATGGATGTAACCAGCTCACCAAGAGGAGTGAGAGAAAGTAGAGAGTGAAATTACAGATCTCTTACCACTGTGTTCCCTTAGAATATGGAGCTTCAAACCTCCATCGGAGTGTAGGACAAAGGCAAAGGTGAGTTGGATGAGAGGTAAGTATTATCAACGCTATTGTTGCTGCTACTGCCATCTGCCGAGGCAAAATAAAGTTACTAGTATGATGCTACCCCTGTCTTTGGTGTATGGCATCTGAGTTCCGTCTAGCAACCTATCACAGAAATTATGCATTTTACCATGGCAGGTAGTGGAGAACTCCGACATCCACAATAAGTACTACATCTAAGGAAATGTCTGAAGGCTATTAAAATGCACGTGGCTGTCATCTGACCGCTGACGAAGATAACGTCTCCTTCTAAGGCACAGAATGGTTCCAGATCACGTAGCCTTGGGCATGCAAACAGCCATATAAGTGCTGTGTACAGTGACCTCATAGAAGAAGTGTTGCAAATAGCAGCAGTAAGCCATTGATGCCACCTTTATTGAGACAGTGTGGAGTGGACTTCTAAACCTGCTACTTGTGAATTATGATCCTCGGCAGGCTCTTTAGTACATACGGATGCTGTTCACCACCTCAATGTCCTAACACCAATTGGGTCTCTTACCTGGTATCAGCACTTCCGAAGTTACGTCCGGCTCAGAGCCATTTTTTATGCCTTCAAGGAAACAAACCAGTGGTGAGTGTGTTAACAACTTTGACGTTACTGCACTTTCTGGTTGGTCTCCAAGCAGGTACCAACAATCTCTCTTGTATCATGTGACACTGTTTCCACTCACGAGTCCTGTTTCTTCTGCAGAAAGGCGTTCGAAAATTCCAGAGGACTGCATAATCACGTGTCTTTTGCGTAATTAGTCGAGAACAAACCCATACGATTGCAAAGACACTTGCTATTGGCAAATGCTAGGCTGCACCAACCAAATTCGTCCGTCCTATTGACCAGGAAAGTGCCGCCTACATGACAACTTTGCCCAGAAACACAGAAAGTGCATAAATTTCCCTAAAATAAAATTAGGTAGTTCCTTAGAGTAAAAAGAGGGCGTAGGATTGCTTAATTATACATCAAAAGTCTCGTTGCCAAAGCAGGCGCGGCCATGTCGAATATTCTTATACCAAGCACCTTTTGCCTGAAAAGGAAAGCACATCGCTTCATTACCCGTTTGCAACTAGAAATCAGAGATGAAGGCTTGCTTATGCCATACTGGGTTATACGGCAGAACCAACCTCCCCTTCCATGACTCACAACGAAAAGCCTTTCACAGTTAGGCCTAGTGCAGTACAGGCACGGAGGATAGCCAAGTTGTGCTGCGAGGTGAAACCAAACGAGCTATAAGCACCTGCCTAAAGGAGAGAATCCGGGCACGAAATTGACAGGCTGAAATTCTGCCAAGCAATTTTGTGAGATTTTACTTGGCAAGACGGAATCCTCATGGGTGTGAGCTACAAAAGTTTCTTTTGGCCTCTACCCGCTGTTAAGAGTTACCGAAACAACTCTGTGACATAGACCACCTCTCGCTCGTCGATGACAAGTTGTGGCTGTTTGAATTATCGCACAAAAGCTTCAAATGAAGCGCGAATTGCAACCAACGCAGAATAGTCAGGGTACACGTTAGTGGGATATTTGATTTCTTCCACTGCCATTTTAATTACACGCACTTTTGTTAGTCATTTTTCCAACATTTGCTAATCGCTAACTAATGGAAAGGAAAGCCATACATTTTATCACCTATTTGAAAACTTTCGGCACCATTCCTTACACGTCGATTTGATAGGCATGACGAGCTATCAAATGCAGGGAGCCTTGTTTTTATGCCAGAGTTCACTAATGTTCTGGATTACAAGCCTACTGTCAACTAGCATGTTTGGGTGGAAGATTCGATGAGCAAAGCGGAGAGGTGATAGCTGGTGCAGCTTCCATAGCCTCAGTAGCGTTACCCGGTTGAGTGACATTGGGTTCCATTTTTAATTGCCGGTTGGTTTCACTGTCTTTGCCAATGTGAGGATGGAGGAAGCGGATTTCGGTCTAGGGATTAATGCTAGTTCGGTAACTCTGTTTCTTCACTCAAGTAAGTTTAGTTGGGAAGCTTAGCTGTAATTCGCGTCTAGACCGAGATGGGCAAATATGATCTCTTTCCATTACGGCTACCGTGGGACCATCCATCTTCATCTATGTGGAGCGTAATTGGTTTAACTGTAGTTAGCAGTTGGTGTCCTCGTTATCACTTTTCGCCTACTTACCGACTTTGCTGTCCCTAAGTAACCATCGACTGTCGCCTTCTCTGCCCAATTCTGAGAATCGCATTCTTCGTCCCCCCCCCTAGATTTGGGCCTCTTTACGTATTTCAACTCCTCTTCTCCGCTTTTCCTCCAACCTACAGGCAGATAGCCTTGCCTACTTTTCGTAATGAAAAATATCCACACTCTTAAATGAGGGCCTTCATTTTGTTGTAAAGGAGTGAGATGTGCATTTGCTGTCACAACTTCACTCCACCACATTTACTTCGGTTAAGACATTGCGGCTTTTATCCGCACTACTAAATTGCTACTCAGCAGCCGTTGCATGGCATATGCAGCATAGAGGTTCACACTCTTGGCATTGCTTAACGGATGAGTTATGATGGACACACCATGGGGATGTGACAGTGGTTATCCGCCTAGATGCTTCGTCTCGGTAAATAAGCTGTGGTTGGTAGAAGATGGCATCATTCATTCAAATCCATCACAACAGAATTGAATAATTTAAGGAATAGTTGATGAATACACACACAGTGAAATTCGTAACCAAATGTGACCTCTTAGTAGCGTAAAGAAACAAAAGCTTGACCATTACTAGTGAAACAAAAGCTTGACCATTACTAGTGACATAACGCGATGCGGAACGAAGTATTCCAATTCAGGTAGTAAAAATTAAGCTGAATAGAATAATTGCACAGTAAGTGACAATGGCTACGACTTGGAGGGGTAAACGGTGAGCCCTTTACAACAGCAAGAACGCTGCTGATATCTTCTTTTTAGAAGAGCAGGGACTTTGCATAGTGGCTTGTAAACAGCAGATTTTACCACTTGCTCCGTTGCATTGCAAACACACATCTCACTCGTGACGCGTGTTTTCTCAGAATCTATTCCCAACCACCAGAGTAATCCGAACAGGGAGTGGGAAAGAGATAACAGGGAGTGGGAAAGAGAGGATTATCACGCCAACATAAATTGCTGTCGACGAGAAAGGGGGAAGACACTTGTCACAAGGTTGTTTAGATGCACCTTAACAGTGGGCGGAGACGAGTCGAAACACTCGTGACTCACATCCACGGACATTGCTGGGTAGATGAGCCTCCGGTCATGCACATCAAACCCCTCGACAAGCCCGTAAAGTACGTGATGAAGAAGGTGCACGCATTGCCCATGGTCCTTGTCTGCCTGTTGTAAGTCGGCATCCTCGAATGTATGCATTAATCTAAGCATGAAATGCTTTATGATTCATCCCGAAGGCATTCTGTTGATCTCAAGCTAGTAGGAATCCGGAATATGCCACAATGGACTTTGGAGTACACTGTTGTGCATTAAGAAAGTAATGGGACAATTGAGGTGAGCATCAGAACTGAAAACACATTTCCCCACCTAATGACTCTCATAATACTTGCAGTGCGCCAATGTGCCACTTTTATTAGTGATCACTGCACAAATACTTTAGCCCTATAAACTCCTGGTGGCTACTTTCACCTATGTAGCAATGATGAAGGGAGGGGACAAAATTATTTCCACTTAAAAGGAACATGCTAACGTGCCGAGGTGAGAATGATTAAACATGGTTCACTAGACACAAGTGCTAACATCAAATGAGCATAAGCTTACGTTAATGGACCAAAATGTTCGACTTTCTACTGGCGATGGGCATCGATGAGATAACTTCATCAAACGAAACCCGTCTGTCAATCGACTTATGTCTACACTCTCGTAACAGCACTCTCATTGTACACAGTAGCCAGACATCTGAGTCATGCATCCGTTATTGTGTGAGAAATAAAAATATACAAGCAGGAGACAAATCTCCACCGCATGAAAGGAATTGCAATTGCGATTAGCCAAATACCAGCTATTATACGCTCATCAACTCAAAGGGTACTAACTTTCAAGATGTTGTTATTCTATCCTCATACATCACCCATTCTGCTTCCAGTATTTGCCACGCGTTAGCGCTATTTTCGAATGCTCAACTCACTCTTCTTCCATCTGGTGTGGTGGGCAAGCGGATTGGTTGAAAGTAACTTGTTATCCTCCTGACATGAGCAAAATGCTTCAAATGAACTGGCAATTATCATGCGAAAGAGAATTAGCTTGGCCTCTTCTCTAGCATGTTGAAACGAACATTGCATTGAAATCATACTGACTAGTCACTGTTGTGCAACTATTCTAAGTTGTTACTGCACGAATACTTCAGCCCTATAAACTCCTGGCTGGTTCATGCACATCAAACCCCTCGACAAGCCCGTAGAGTACGTGATGAAGAAGGTGCACGCATTGCCCATGGTCCTTGTCTGCCTGTTGTAAGTTAGCGTCCTCGAATGTATGCTTTAATCTAAGCATAAAATATTCTGTGATTCATCCTGAAGGCATTCTGTGCATCTCAAACTAGTAGGAATCCCGAATATGCCACAATGGGCTTTGGAGAACACTGTTGTGCAACTATTCTAAGTTGTTACTGCACAAATACTTCAGCCCTATAAACTCCTGGCTGGTACTTTCACCTATGTAGCAATGATGAAAGGAGGAGACAAAATTATTTCCATCCAAAAGAGACATGCTGGCGTGCCGAGGTGAGGATGATTAACAATGGTTCACTAGACACAAGTGCTACCATCAAATGAGCATAAGGTTACGTTTCGGTTTGCCCAAAGAGCAGTGATAAAAAGTATTGCAGACTGCTTGTTGACACTTTCCAGGCCCTGCCTGACTCAATTCATAAAGCTCGGTTTTAAAACGCAGGCATTTCGTCAGCACTTCACCCAGGGTCCCTAATTCCTTTAACAACCCTCCCATATTTTAGAAGATTCTTAATGAGACAGTGTCTCTAATTCCTTCAACAGCCCTCCCATATTTTAGAAGATTCTTAATGAGAACTGATATGCATTACTCAATAGTACAATGGTAAATGTGCTGCTGGCAAAGTAATAAAATGAGACGAGGCCCATGAATGTGAAGATAGTAGAAATTCCAAATTGTGTGTGACGTTCACACTGAATGTTTCACAATGCTCTTACTCAAACGGGTGCCAGGTGAGCCGTTATGGTTGACCCAGACGGGTGAGTCGCAAAGCGACGTGCGATGGGTTCAGAGAAGCTTCTGAGAAAGTCAGAGTGAAACAAAGCCACGTCACTGACTGTGTGTTTAGGCCGTCAATTCCAAGATTTGTGGGGAATAAAGCTATTAATGACAAACTGGATGGACATTGGGGTGCGACGATTCGTAGGAGTCCGCACTGGGAGGTGACGGGAAATAGTGCCAGTTGTCGAGTGTATAGTGATATAAATAATATACACTGCAATCAATAATAATGATAAGGTAGAAAGGTAGGTCTTTTGTAAGTGTTGAGGACCAGAGCAGGTTTCGATGCTAATTCAGATACCGTAGTATTTGGTGGTCATTTAGTGCAACGAGGTGACATGAGAGAAAAGATATTGTTGAAGAATTGCAACTAATCCTAAACAGTCACAGGGTACTTGTGTAGGAACCACTGGGAATGTCATCGAAACCGCGTCCTCCACCGACCCGCTGAGCTGCAATTTAACTGGTGAATAGCAAAGTTTACAGTTGCCATTGGGGGGACAATATCTGTACCGAATCAAAGCGCATTTGTTCAGATGTTTAGGTTTGAGAAAACTGCTCCCATTGATATTAACGTGATGCATTTCACAATTATTAAGTTTCTTGTAAATTGTTTGGGAAATGTGACTGTAGTATATTTACTAACAGCAGAAGTATGATAATGCGGTGAGGGTAGGAAAAACGAGAACAGTAAAGTCACGCAAAATGCTGCGCCTAAATGAAATTATCAGGAGGGATCGCTTCAATGCCAGACTCAAACATGTGACAGCTTAGCTACTGTGGTCGACCCAGAGGTTGGAGCCCCAGTGGATCGCCGCGCTGAAAGGAAAAGCTCACCTGTACTATTTTAAGTAGATTCTTCACCCCTTCAAAGAGCATGCATGCTACCTTGCACAGTGGCCATAACACTCACTGTTGTGTGATTGTGGACGAATTGAGGACGAGATGACAGCATGGCTGACTGCAAAGAATGCAATGCTTTGTGCCAAATGTTTTCTATTCAACGCAGGCAATTGAAATGCAAACCTGAGCAAATGCGTACCAAACACGATCGGGCCCTGATGTGCACCAAGTAAGAGATCGGCGTAATCATGCCTTCACCATGAGAACTGTAGTTGCTCTGGTAATGCTACGATGTACGCAGTAGTGGTTGTGGCGCACGAATACATTCTTTTAAATCAGTAGAGTGGACCACTACCTTTTTGGCTGTGTGTGCCTGACCTGCTGGAGGTGTGCACAATGACCAGACAGCGAGACTGCTAAATCTTAATTCTACCACATTTGCACGAAGTAGTCGAAATATTTGCCTCACAGCTTGGAAGAAAGCATTGCTCGTTAGAATGCTCACTAATCCCACTGCTGGTCATTGTGCCTCCGTCGTATTAGGAAGCCGAGTCGACAAAGCAGTCTCGTGTGTTCTGGCCTCCGTCCCGTGTTTCGGCCAGCGCACAGGTATGATGGATTAAGCGCGGGTTAGTTTCCGAGACGGCATTTGGTTTTTGGTTTTTATTAAATTAAGTGGAATGCGAAGGCTTACTCTGGACACGACACTACTTTGAATATCCCAACTAGCGAGGGAACGATGGGCGATTTTGCTAAACGCATTCGTGTCTACCACACGCCCTCTCATTTAAGTAGCTGCAGTGACGACAGTAGCCAATATCCACATCCTGGCCACCACGATGCAGCCAGTGGAAGAGGCTCAGCATGATCTTATATCCGTTATGTGACAGCACGAACTCTTTCAGATGGGTCAGTGATAAGAAGCAGTCGAGACTGCTTTTGACTCCACTTAAGCCTTGTTTGTCTCATTTCCTATGACTTGATTTTAAAAATGTAGGCATTGTGTTAGCATTCCGCACAGTCCCTCTAGCTCTTTCAACATCTCTCCCATATTTTTAGCAGATTCTCAAGGTGAACTGATATGTATTACTAAATAGTACAATGGTAAATGTGCTGCTGGTAAAGTAATAAAATGAGACGAGGCCCATGAATGTGAAGAGAGTAGAAATTCCACATTGTGTGTGACGTTCACACTGAATGTTTCACAATGCTCTTACTCAAACGGGTGCCAGGTGAGCCGTTATGGTTGACCCAGACGGGTGAGTCGCAAAGCGACGTGCGATGGGTTCAGAGAAGCTTCTGAATTAGTCACAGTGAAGCAAAGCCACGTCACCGACTATGTGTTGCAGCCGTCAATTTCACCACCGTTGGCAAACAACCAAATGAAAGAACGAGTAGATGAAGAATATAAACGACTAGGACTTCATTAAAATGTGAAACCCATAAAATTTGCCAGAAAATTGCAGGTGGATGGAGTCGAGTGCTGACGTATCTTTCTGTCAGTAAAGTCGATTGCCTGAAGCGCGATGTGCACTTTCAGATTGACGTCGATGTCTAATGACGCTCTGGTCAAAATAGTCAACGGTAAAGTAACACGAACGTCAACACGAGTTATCATTGCCTGTGACTGATTTGCATCTTACGTAATTCGAGACTTTGGGCGGTTCATTGATAACAGGCCTGATGGGTGGAGATGAAACCTTCTACGCAATGCTTCACAGATTGCGTCATGCGGACACAATAGCAGTGGATTTGTACGTCAGCGTCAAGGTGTCCCATAGGCTGACGTGAATGTAGGGTACTGCTATAAAAGCGCCGTGTGTTGTGAGTGCAACACATTCAAGATGTTGAAGAGCGTTCTTCAATTCAGCGTCGTGCTGTTGTTGACCACTATATGGGCCGTGGGAAGCGGTGAAGGGAAAGGT
Source organism: Taenia saginata (assembly GCA_001693075.2). NCBI lineage: Eukaryota > Metazoa > Platyhelminthes > Cestoda > Cyclophyllidea > Taeniidae > Taenia > Taenia saginata. Next base: position 566,470 of record LWMK02000030.1, on the reverse strand, counting down.
ATGTTCTTATCAAATACTTGACTCTCATGTGCATATGCGTGTGAGCACTTGACGAAGAGCACTACTGGTATCACTGATTATTGCCTTTTACTTGAAGGTAGAATACAGGCATTTGCTCACTTCGCAATAGCCCTACGCTTATTTCCTGCTGGTATCATGAGACACATGGGCGGTTGACATTGCAGAAGTAATATTTCTGCAACATAAGATGTCATTTCACTGAGTAATGTCTACCAACTCCTGTCGTATACGGCACACACTGCTTATGTTAGTCAGGTTAAAGCATCGAACACTTTCGTGGGCTAGCATTATTTTTATGCTGTTAGGTGCATACATCAGAATTTCCGTTGTTAAATGAAGCATTAGGCTTCGAATCTTTTGCTGAGCAATGTCTCTCTCTGGCTTTTTATGAAGTTATAACAATAAAAAAACCGCTCGCGGGAAGATGTCCGCTTCCACCATCCTTTAATCGGAGCTACATTGGTCCTAACTCCATTGAGTTAAGTTGGAATGTTAGCCAATTGGGTGAAGCTAACGCAAACATTATTAGCCTAACTACATCGGAACTTTCTTACCGTTACATCCGATTGAACTCTACAGCTTTCATATGTGATTAGCTCATTCTTACGGGCTTGAGACCCTGTTCGCTCTGCATTGTGACTGTAGAAGTGGTGTGCTTAAACAGGTACATTCATGCTCACAGACAATTTATGATTACACCTTCCAAAGATAAGCTGTAAGGAAGGTTGACATTCTAAAGTAGTATTTCTGTAAAATTATTACTCTTGTGTAAGACTGCTTATCACTGAATAACGCCTACCAAATATTGTCCTATGTAGCACACACCGCTTAACCTAGGTCAGGTTAAGTCATTGAAGGCTTTTTCATTCTAACATTGTTTTCATGCTTTAAGGTGCATAATCTGAATTTTCGTTATTAAATGAAACACAAGACTTTACCACTTTGCTTATCAATGGCTCTATCTTGCTTTGTATGAGGTAGCATTGCGAAAAGGACCAGTGGTGAAAATGTTCTCGCTTCCGCCTTTCTTCAACTGGACCGAAATTGGTCCCACCTTCGTTACATTAGGTTGGAATGTTACACAATGGCCTCCAGATTACGCAGACGTAGTTTTCCTAAGTGCATACAGACTTCCTCGCATATTCTTTCGGATGAACTCTACAGCGTACTTAGATAAAAGCCTCACTCTTACGGGGCTAGAACCCAACACGACCTACAATGTGACTGTGCAATTAATGAAACATTTAGAAGTTATTGGTATTTACGACGATAATGTTACTACAATTGCCAAAGGTAAGCCTGTGCACGCAACTCCATTTTGCAAGGCCATAATTGCTTCTGTTCTGGTGTATTCTGCACCGGCACATGAAAGCAAATGCTGGTTATGTTACTATGTCTCAGCTGCTAATGTTTTTTGCATCGCAACTAATAGTTGATTCACATGTATATATTTCGTGTTATCCTCAATGACTTTTCTATTTTAGCAATGCGCCATCTCATATTTAATGACTCATTAATCATTAACACAATCTTCTGTTGTGCTTGCTTCATTCCTGTAATTTTTGCTCGAATAATAATAATAATAATGTCTTGACAACTGTTACCTCCTGAGTTGATGGGCGCCTAATAGCCGGTACTTGAAGGGTTAAAAGTGTAAGCACCCTCATGCGATAGAGACTTAACTCCTGCATGCGAGTTCATTTGCCATACATCAGCGAATGCATGACTCGGGTACCCGGCCAAACGGAGAGTTTCGTACAGTGAAGTTATCACGTCGATATCTACCACCAACAGAAAGGCGAGCATTTTGGACCATCAACGTAAAATTATGCTCATTAAACGGCAGTACTTGCGCCCACTGAGCCATGATTAGCCAGCATATCTTTCACATGTAGATAATTTTCCTTTATCCTTTCACCATTGCTGCGGATGTGTGCCTTCGAAGTAGTCATGGTCTTATCGAACCGGACTTAACACAGGTTATCCATGGGGAATGGTGGGAGGGGAATTCAGGAATTTATAGAATTGAAGCGTCCGTACAGCGACCACTTGTAAAAGCGGCACATCGGAGCACCGCATGCAAGATGGGAGTTATCAGGCCACGGAAGATGTCCTAAGTGTTGTAATAAGCAGGTTGAATTCGGTTAAGACTTGAAACGCATATCCGACCACCGCAATTTTTGTCATCAAGCTTCACAGTGAGTTCACTTAGAGCTCATGCAACATTCTTTTTACAATCACCCTATTTAATGTGGTATCCATTAGGACAAAATAATAAGGAACTGTCAGCTCGCATATCCTTCAGCACCGTGGCCTGTTTAGAATGCTAAATTTAAATCCTCCACCTGACTGTAAGGCAAAGGCAGAGGCTGTGTGGATGTGATGCTGTAGCTATCAGTGCTGTTATTACTGCCATCACACGGAGGAAAAGTAAAATTAGGAGACTGATGTTGCACATCCCCGCAACCAGTTGCAGTATGCGTGAAATGATTTTGTCCACGTGAGTGCAATGCGAGTGGATATAAGCTTTTCTCCAAACAGGCTGTAAAATGAATTGTCGGGGATACAAGGCCATTGTTCTGCGAGCACATTGGTAGGGAGACGGCACGTTCATTAGGTACCTGTTTACTGTGGCCACGTACACAAACATGGAAGGCTACGCAAATAACTTATGCAAGCACAGTGGCGCAAGACTTGACGCTGACGGGGCAGTTCGCTCGTAGTTACTCCACACTCATGCCTCATCGTCAATGGAAACACTTTTGCTTCGGTGAAGTAGACGCACCGACACTAGCATTGGGCTCTTCTCGAACTTTAGTGTGTGTTATTGCAAGATGCACCAAAGGGCTAACAACATGCTAAACATCTATTCTGAAAATGCCTATTGGTTTTTAGAAAACAGGCATCAAAAGGAATACTTTGATCTTAAATCTGTAGTACAATGAGCTTTCCCCTGAGGGTCTACGAATGTTGAGCTATTGCCTAAATTCCCTATAAGTCAGATCGTATGTCATCATTACCTTCCACCACCTGAGTCCCATTTTTAGTCTTACCGTCAAAATCAAGCTATACAGAAGTATCGACAAATGAGGCGTGATTTCGCACCATTCAGAAACGTCTCCTAATTCAAGGCCTGTTCGTCCTCTAGTTCGTCCATTCACCCATCCATCCATTAACCTTTTGAACATTGCTTAAACTGCCGTCCTCTCATCCATCCTTACCGCTCTCAATATCCTCCACCTGGTGGCACGTGGCTCTACTATGAAAACAGCCAAAATCATCCACCAGAGACGATTTCCCCACCTCAACTGGCACTTAATTTGCTTTTTCAATTCTTGCTAGATAGCCCATGTCCCCGTGTCACTAAACGGATCATTCGTCGCTGAATTATTGCCTCCAGTCCTGGTTCCATAGGGTGTTTAAAAGCTTTCACCACTTTTCAGTCGCACGGTTAGACCACCAACAGAATCGGACAAAGCAACTCTCTTCATTTCGCAAGTGCTATTTCTCCCCTCCCTCCTCCTTCCATCGTTTGCTTTCGTGCCAGTTCTCTCGCTTCTGGCTTTGACCTTAGTTCCATCCTTGCATGTGTGCGAGCCTTCCTCCCTCTTAGGTCGCTCTCAGGACACACGGTTATGTACACGCTTCTCTTCGCCTGATTGGTTAAATGACACGCTTTCTCCACCGGTTTGTTCATCATCTTCCCACACCCACTCACCTTGCTCATACTTACGCCTACTTTTCCTTTGCTCCAGAACTGACGATGTGAACATGAAGACGATGCCGTATGCCAAGGTAGGCTCCTCCCATTCCCATTTGGAAGTCCTCCTCCTCCTCTACTCCTAAGACTATTCAGTCAACCACTGCTCCCTTCATCCGTTGCAGCTAGTCAGGGCTCTACCTCCACTGGAGCGGCAAATCGATGCACTCCTAGCATTTGATGTGAGTTTCCATGTTTCAAGGCGGCACTCTCTGCCTGCCATCAGCTATCACCACTAACTCACGTATTTCGCGTGCTCTCTTCGTAGGCATCTTCGAGTGAACTCTTCAATGGTGTGGTTCTGGCCGCCTATGTGCTTCTCTACAAGGATCTAATTCGTCTCTATGCAGTGTACAACGAGGCGATGATTAATATCATCGGTAGGCGAGGAATGGGTGATGTTCACAATAATTTGAATTTTAGAGAAGTTTTTCTCCATGTCGAAGAAGGACTGTCAGGAGTCGTTGCGTATCTACAAGGCCTTTCTCAAACGCATGGAACACGTGAATCATTTCATCAAAGTGGCCGAGGTGAGACTGCTCAGTGTCATCATCCAGTTGGCACTGAGGCCTTCAAAGCATCTGATTGTCATCTGACGCTTTGTGCTTTGCAGGCATGCGATATGCTTCAACTGCAGGATGGTTTTGGCAAGCAGTCGTTGATTTTCAAGCCAGTGCCAACCTCCGTACTGGACGCGTTGGAGGGTCATCTAGCCCACTTGGAAGGCACTTCCTATTCTTTCTTTTGCCATCCCAACCACTTACGTTTTCGCTCACCTACTAGACTGGTCAGCAGACTCACATCGGTCGATTCCTTTGAGATGCTGAAGATTATTGCTACTTCATTGATCTCCACCACTCTCATTACTGCCCTTCCAATACCACGTGTTGCCAAGATTTGAAGTGCTGCTTGATTCTGCTCTTGCAGCTGCTGCGAGCATATGGGGTGGATTGTTGCCGTAGGTGGGATGATTGGTCTCGTCATGTGTCTGTCGAGGACTCGTTATTCGCTGACTAGTTAGGATCGAAGTGATCCAAGATGTCCCCTAATTGTAGAGGGGGGAAGATTTTATTGATATGGCGAGCTCTTAAGCACCATAAGCGTTATTAATATGCCATTTATGCCATGGAGAATGGGTATTCCGGATTGAGGGTCTATTATCAGCCTGCATGTGTAGGTATTAGATTCGATGACCAGAACGAAAAGAGGCGATATCTGGTCTAGCTTCCATAGCCCTAGTAGCATTACTCGGCTGGGTGACATGTGGGTCCACCTTAATGGTCAGTCGGTGTTGGAATGGTTGACAAGGTGACGATGGTGATGCTTTGCCTTTCACTTGCCTCCGTTTCGTAACATAATGGAGGGTATCTGCGCACTTGGTTTAAGAGCTTCATTTCATTGTGGGGAGAGAGACGCACGTTTGTCATCACAACTCCACTCCACTCCACTCCAATCCAATCTACTCCACTACACCACACGTCGCCTCTCTTCAGCACCCAAGGCCTTATTTCTGTTACAACTTGGAGGTTGTATGTCCGCAATACTGAATTGCTACTCAGCAGACATCGCGTGGCAAATTCAGCACACGAGTTGACATTCTTGTGGTTAAGGGAGAGGGTCTAAAGAACACACACTAGGAATGCATTATTTGTGCAAGGACAAATGCGTCAGTCCACGGAATGGCTGTAGCAGTCCAAGGTGATGGATCACTTAACCATAGTCTCGATATCATGCGCATCCACTTCATAACTGCACTGCGCACATTGCGCCTAACGTTGCGCCGCATTATATTTTAACTATATTTGGGGAGACTGGCGACAATCATTCAAAAAAAACAATTTTAAATTTCAAAAGCAAAGGAAAGGGCATTCCAATGCTTATTTGTTCCAGACTCATGAACGAGGGTGACCTCTTCATCACGCAAAGAATGAAAACTTGATCGCTACCGCTGGCACAATGCAAGGAGAAACGAAGTGCTCTTAAAACGGTGCAACTAGGCGAATTGGTCACGTACTATACGAGAATTCTTTCATCTGTAGGGGCCAATGCTGAACCTCCTGCGAAAGTAGAGGCGTCAATACTCGCGTCTTGTAGGAAGGACATGGAATATGCAAGTTGGTTCATGAACGCCACACCTAATCACGTGCTCCACTTCACCACCGATATTCACTGCACTGTTGACGCCCTCCTCCCCAGATCCTATCCTCACCTGTCGCGACAGTCTAAACAGTGAGTAGGGAAGAATTGAATGCCATACTACTACAACTCACCATTGACAAGAGAGAGTTGTTTCGGCAAGTCTTAACAGGGGGAAGAGACGAGACGAAATTGTCACTGCTTACATCAACGAGGGTTGTTGGGTAGATAGGCATCCAATTTCGACCCGTAATCCACCAACTCGCCACCCTTATGATTGGCAACAATGAACTGGTAGAGAGAGAGAGAGAGAGAGAGTGAGGGGTGTTGCCCATGGTCTGTGCCTGCCTCTCCGTTGCAAGTCAGCGTTCCCGCGTGCATTCATTGATCTCTGCAGAAAATGTAATCTGATTCATTTTAAGGCAATGTCTGGATTCTAAACTAGCAGGAATCCACATTGATCCGCAATGGTCTTGTGGGAACACAGTTGCGCATTACGAATTTGGCAAGAGGCGTGATGTGCGGCTCAGAGAAAACCCATTTGGCATTGGTTGCCCCGAAGAAAAATGACCGTTACTTCAAGCAAGATGGCTAAGTATGTGAGCTCACGTGAAGGTCTAGCCAATTAGTATTCCTGGTTTTGCATGGGCTGTAGGAGGAGAGGAAGGTGAATAACCGAGTGAGTGTCTATACAACTGCTACAGCATCAGCGATCATGCCGAGACATCAAGAAGCAGATTAGCGTGGAGCATTGTTTACGAAGTACGAATGGGCTTGCACATGCCTCCCCGAAGAGGAAATGCACCTTCATTGACCGTGTGTCAGCATAAGGCATAAGGAATCGCCTCATCTACGAGGCACAGCTGGCAGCAAATGCTATTCGATAGGAAGCATAGAAGATGGTCTTCGTTCATTGCAACGTATTGGAGGCAATTCATTTTCAAAACACTTGGAGGTGTTGCTACTGGGTGTCACTGAACTATTCTAGGTCAAATTTAATTAAAATTCATGGTATCTGAATGCAAGTGGCTAATATTTTGAGTCAAATCTGATCCTTTGGGTGCCTCTCATTAATATCTCGAATCCCCGTCAGATTCAACACTTATCGACAAGGGCACAAGTGGACTTCTGGCGCTTCCACTATCACTTACAGTCCCTACTTTTGGCGCAACCACCATGACAGTGATTTGACCAGTCTGTCTCCGGCAATTAAAGGCACCATCGTCTACATCACTCTCCTTTAGAAGCAGTGCACACAGCCACCTGCTTTCTGCATGCCTCGCAAATCGACCTCCACTCCTTTGTGCACCCCAGCAAAATAACCAATTTTATGCACAACAGTAATTACTAAAAACGGATTATAAAGAAAACAAGTTTTGAGCTTTCATACTAAAACTAGCACGACTCGCATGCATTCCTTGCAAATGAAGATGCTGGTTCTTTTGCTGCCTCCAAATTCACAGGGCTGCATGGCAAGATGCGGGCTTACCTCACAATTCCCATTAGTTGATTATTGCTTTATAATTTCAAGTGATGCACAAAACTCTGCTTTGTTAGACATTTTATCCAGAAATTTGAAAGTGTTATCCAAAAACCTCAGAGCTTGGCAGAGAGGGATAAGACTGCACCTCTTTAGGGAAGCCGGTGTGCCTGAATGGAAGGTTTACATTGCTTTACTGCTACCATATTCGGCTCTCAAAGTCATAGCAAATGCATGCGCCAATCTGGCTTTACTCTGCATAGCACGTGAGTTGGGAGCACTCTGTGCCCTAAAGGAAGAATTCCTCTTCATTAGTGGCCGGATGACAGAGCCGCGTACAATTTAAAACGCTTTGGACATTCCCATGGATGTAACGTTTACTGTGACTGTTAGAGACCCCGACTACCTGCCAAGCAAAATGCACCATTTCTCTAAAGGAATGTTAGATGGAAACCAGATGTTATGCACCAAAGACAGAGGCATGATGCTTCGTGTGTGCTGCAGTGGAGCGTGGGAATTTGCAGCATTATGCTACCAACTTTATTTCGTCTCGGCTGATGGCAATGCAAACAATAACAGCGGCGATGATGACATTTACCTCACGTCCAAATCACCTCTGCCTCTACCGTGCAATCCAACTGAGTTTCTAAGCACAATATTCTGTAGTGGACACAGTGATGGGGATCCGCAATTCTACTCTGCTCTCTCCCGCATTTCTCTTGGTGGGCTGATTACATCTATTCTGCAATGAGATGCGTGTGTTCCTTGACCGCCTCTCATTCAAGCGTTGCATTCAGGTGAATGTGCAGGTTCATCGTAAAGCAAAGCTGTAGTGGGTGTTTCACTTCCTAGGGTTGGAAGGCATAGGATCTCAAGGCAGATAGTCAAACGTGGCTCTAGACAGTCCTTATTCGCCAAGTTTTTTCTATTACGAAATCACCGTCCCCTCTCACATCGTTTCAATGTTTGATAAGTTTCTAAGGCTGCCCTGGTGACATGATGCTTTGCACTACGACAAGACGCCCTACAGTCAGCACACCTTCACTGACTGCTGTACAGCTTCCGTGGGGCGTGTGTGCACTCTGCGGCGACACTGGGGTCAACACAACAAGAGAAGCAGAGAGGTAGCAATCGTACGGTCACACTCACTAGTGGCATTCAACCGACATTACACTGTGTGAGAGGTGGAACAAGGCAAACACCAAAATGAGGGGAACGTCACCACCCATCTGACTCCTAGCTGTGTTTTGCGATGTGTCTCAACAAAGATGCTACTAAACTAAACTACACTACCAGTCTCGTGCTTCTGTCAGCGCACACGCATGGTTGATTAAATGCGGGTTAGCTTTTATGTCGGCATTTAGCATTTAATTGCTCCTACAGTAAGCGCAATAGGAAGGACCAACTTAGACATGACATTATTTTGAATATACCAACAAGCTAGCCTTCGTGTCTACCACACGTCCTCTCGCTCAAGCAGGTGTAGTGATTATAATAGCCAATATCTACAACCTAGCCGCCACGATACTGGCAATGGGAGAGACTCAGTATGTCCTCATTTTTGGCATGTGATTACTCAAACTCATTCTAGTAAAGGAGGGTACCTGAACAAAATTAAGTGAAAACCAGGCATTTTTGAAATATTGAAAGTTAATTTCTTTATTTTCATTGACTGTTTGCCATTGGGTTCAATTTGGAATGGTGACGTACTTGAATATAAAAAAAATAGTGCCACCTAAGGTAGTGGTAAGAAGTAGTCCAGATTAATTGTTGATTCCACGTGAGCCATTTGGGCTCATTTCATGTAAATTGGTTTTAAAATGTAGGCATTTGGTAGTTGTCGGCCTAGTCTCCCATATTTTAAGATTATTCTTAAGGCGAAACCAATGTGCATAACTCAATGATGCAATAGTTTTTGTGCTGCTTGCGGATTAGTGAAACGAGACAAAGACCATGAATGTGAAAAAATTCCAAAAATCATACGTGATTTAAAATGCTGGCATTTGGTCAGCAGTCCATCTAGTCTCCCTAACGCTTTAAAAATCCCTTCCATAGCTTATGAGAACTCCTAGGGTGAAACCAATACGCATAACACAGTGAGGTTGCTGGTGGATGAACAAGATGAGATGAGGCCTATGAATGTGAAGAGAGCAGACATTCTAAATTGTGTCTGACTTTTACACTGAATATTTCACAATGCTCTCACTCAAACAGGTGCCAGGTGAGCCGTTGTGGTCGACCCAGACAGGTGAGTTGCAATGGATCGTACGATGGGCTCAGAGATGATTCCAAGAACGTCAGAGTGAAACAAACTCAGGCCACCGGCTATGCGGTTCAGCCATCACTTTCACCACCTTTGGATAAAACCCAATGGAAGAATAAATGAGGGAGAAAGTAAATACTAATGCCTCATTGGAGTGTAAAATGTCATAAAATTTGCTAGAAATTTGCGGGTGGTTGGATTCGAGTGCTGATGTATTTCTCGGTTAGCGAAGTCGATTGCCTAAACAGCGATGGGCACGTTCAGATTGACGTCGATGTTTAAGGACATCTTGGCCAAAATGGACAACGGTGTGGTAAGACGAAGGCCAACCTTAGTTCTTACTGCGTTACTGTTTAAATTTTACATTATTCGAGAATCTGTGCACTTCATTGATAACATGTCTGATGGTCGGAGTCGAAACCACCCACGCAACTCATCACGGATTGCACCATGCGTACATAACAGCAGCGTTTTCGTACGTCAGCATCAAGATATCCCATAGGCTAACGTGAATGTGGAGCATTGCTATAGAAGCGCCGTGAGTTGTGAGCTCAGTACATTCAGCATGCTAAAGGCGATTCTTCAATTCAGCCTCGTCTTCTTGTTGACCACCGTATGGGCTGTGGGAAGCAGTGCAGGGGAAGGTATGTTCTTTTGAAATACTTGACTCTCATGTGCATGTGCGAGTAGACATTTGACGAAGGGCACTACTAGCCTCACTGATCAGTTTCCTTCGCTGTCTTCATGCACCAATCTACTCAAGTATTTACTCTCTATGCTATAGCCCTACACTTTTTCTTGCTGGTATCATGGCATATATCGAAAGATGGCATAGCAGAAGTGATATTTCTACAAAATTGTTACTCCCACTTAGGATCGCTTACTACTTGTCAATTGCCTACTAATTATTAACCTATGTGGCACGCACTGCTTAAGTTAAATCAGATTAAGTCATTGAACGCTCCTACATGCTAACATTATTTTCATGTATGCGTCAGAATTTTCATTATTAAATGAAACATAAATCTTAAACACTTTTACCCAACGATGGCTCTACCTTGCATTTTATAAAGTGTCAACGACAAAAGGACCAATCACAAAAAGGTCCCCACTTCCGCAATTCTTTAATTGGAGATGCATTGGTTCTGACTTCGTTGAGCTGCGTTGGGATGTTGAAGAATTGGGTAAAGACTACGCAGACGTAGTTGTCCTAACTGCTCTGGCACCTATTCCCCCCTTCTACTGGATGAACTTTACAGCTTTCGTAGATGGAAGCCTCTTTCTTATGAAACTGAGACCCAAAACCACCTACAACGTGACTGCGGAACTACTGAGTGGCTTTTGGTCCACTCGTAATTTCACCGATGTTATTACTACACTGCCCCAAGGTAAGCCCGTACACACAGTTTCATTTTGTAACGACACATTCTGTTCCGTTGTGGCACATTCTGCATTAAATCATAAAATTAAGTGTTAATTTTGCTTTGATGACGCAGCTACTAATATTTCTTGCTTCGCGCCTCATAGTAGCTTTACATACATGTATCTTACTATGCCCTTAGTAATTTACATATTTTGCATGGCAACAGTTACTCACTTCTCAATAGCTTTGCACTCATTTCTTAATGGCATCTTGAAATGTATGGAAGGTTGATGTTCTAAGACTAATATTTCTGCAAAATTATGACTCTAACATAAGGTTGCGTATCAGTATAAAATGTCTACTAATTATTAATCTATGCGGTACATACTACTTAAGTTGCCACTGAACGCCTCTACATACTAAAATAATTTACATGCTCTTGGGTACATGGATCAGAAATTTTATTGTTAAATCAAACATAAGGCCTCGATAATTTTGCTCAGCAATGGCTCTATCTTGCTTTGTATGAAGTGCCAACGGAAAAAGAGCCAAGCACGGAAGTAGCTGCACTTCCACCATCCTTCGAATGGAGGCAGATTTGTCCTACCTTCATTGAGCTAATTTGGGATTGCTCCAAATGGGGTAAATGGCAGGCGAACCTAGTTAGCCTAACTGCGGTGGGAATTTCCTGCAGATTCTTCGGGATGAACTTTACAGCTTTCGAAGACGAAGACCTCTTTCTTAAGGGACTGACACCCAATTCGACCTACAATGTTACTGTGGAAGTAATGAGCGCTTTAAGGCTCAGTCATATTTACACTGAGGTTATTAATACACCGACCAAAGGTAAGCAGGTGCAGGCGGTTCCACTATGCAACTCTATATTTTATTCCCTTGTAGTGCATTCTGCATCAGAACATAGAAGCAAATGTTAATTTTGTTACTAGCTCTCAGCTGTTTATGTTTCTTGCTTCGCATCTCATAGTTACTTTACGTGCATATATTTCGCTATATCCTCAATAACTTATATATTTTGCATAGAAGAAGGATGCATTACTAAATTCGGCAGATCTACTGCGAATTCCACGTAAGTTAGCGCAAGTATATAGAAGTTCCTTCTGCACAACTTTTCACAACCTGTAAACTGCGAGCACCGACACAATCTTTTCCACTACAGGCTGCCGTGATGCTACCATTCCTTCGTGCCCACCCAACCATACTGTGCCACTTCATTTTTAATGACTCCATATTTACGAGCACAACTTTCTGTTATGCCTGCTTCATTCCTGTCATTTTTGCTCTAATAATAATGCCTTGCGAATGGTTACCTCCTGACTTGATGGGTGTGTAATGGCTGATGCTCGACTAAATTCAACTGCAAGTACCCTCATGCGATAGAGGTTTAGATCCTGCATGTCTATTTATTTCTCACACTACAACGGACGCATGACTCGGATATCTGGCTATTGTGTACTATGAAAATGATGTTGGCAGCGCGTAGGCATAAGTAGGTTGAACGGAGGGTTTCGTTTAATGAAGTTATCACTTCGATATCTGGCACAGACAGAAATACGAGCATTTCGGTCCATCAATGCAAACATATGCTAATTTGATGGTAGAACTTGTGTCCAGTGAACCATGATTGATCATCCTCTCTGCGACACGCTACCATGTGTCTTGTTCATGGAAATAATAACCTTATCTTCACCACTGCTATATTGGTGCAGTAGCTCTGTTCTTACAGAACCACACTTAGCACAGAATATTCGTCAAGAATGGTGAAAGAGTGGCCAGGAATTGGAAGAATTGAAGCACCCACGCAATTATCACTCATAAAGCAGCACACCAGATCATCTGATGTAGCATGGTAGTCATGAGGTGGTGGAAGGAGTTCCCAGTATTGCCATGCGCACATTGAACTAGGTTGAGCCTTGAGTCGCACGTCATTTGTTGAATGCAGTTAATCCCGCATCAAAAGGCTGCAATTATTAACATCAAGATTCGCAGTGAGTTCACCTGAAGCTCATGCAACATTCTTTCAACAAGCATTCAATTTAACGTAGTATCTAATGGTTTAGATGGTAAGAAACTTGTTCAGCTTATCAAGTTGCACCCAGAACACTAAAGCATCAAGAGTCGAAAGGATACAAGTCATTGTGTGAGGCGTATGAATACACTTGTCTGTGAGCAGTGCTTTTGAATGAGACCTAAATTAGCAATGGAGCCTTAGGTGCTGAAAGTGGACGTGACAAACCACTGTCATGGTGGTTTGCAGTATTTGCGGGGATTAACTGTAGCGGATTGCAAAAGGAAGGCGTAGTTTTCGCCAGTGTCGAAAAGCGGTGACCTTCAGGAGGCTCTAGCTGATTGGTGAGGTGCACTCAAGGCAACGAATATGGCAACATCAAACACCGATAGGAGAGGTGATACCATGACTTTTGAACCACCTGATCACCCACTTTTTGGTCTGTTCCATCGTTCAACTTTTCAAAATCCAGACAGTAGCGAGACGCTACTGATTGAAATAAGTAGAGGTGCCTTGATGATGAAACATTTTGCTTTCAAATACATCAATTGTATGGGCAAGGAAAACATGCTACTGATTACAACTACTGTGTGAGTACTTGTCAAGCCTGCATGGTGGCTCTCCACCCTTCTGCATCATCGGCGATTGGCATCTCAAATCCTGTGTAATGCCTACTCATTTGTGACGCACTCGCGCTCAATACTGAGAGAATCGCCTCAGATTGCGAATGTTCCCACTCATAATTTTAATGCTCCGAGTTAAATAATTTGCAATCAGAATGCATTGTGCACTTGGTAAATGCCCGTCCATGATAGAAGCAATGCTCGAGCGCATAGCCGAATGCGTTATAATTAGTGTCAACTGAGTGGAAATGAAACAGCCTTATTCTCAAAGCACAGATTGGGTAATCCATCGCTTTGGATTGTTGCTGTCATTGTGCGTCTTTGGAACAAGTGGTGCATACTCAGACTTTGCTCACCAAACCCTGTCCCCAAAACATTCCTAAAAGTGCAAACCGGTTTGCTGAACTGGCTATGTGAATACTGCTGAGCAGCACTTTAGCAGAGTCTGTATTTGGCGTCCAAGGTTAGCAGCACTGAGGTGTTGGGTGCTGAAAGAAGGCGACGTGTATTGGTGTCGAATTGTAGTGGCACGTATCCACCTTGCTTCATCACAATGAAATGAGGGCCTCTGCCTCACTTGTGTGAGTGACTGACCCCCCTTACGCCACATGCCTGACATATGGGAAGGTTTAAGTAAAATAGAAAGCAGATGGGAGTAGTCGGGATGGAAGGAGGTGGGCGAAGCTGAACGCGTCCATAGAAAGATGGCAGGAGGACAATTGGCGACACTGAGGACACTAACTACGAAATGGGTGGTGAAACAATGCTGATGGTTGTCAAATAAATCGGCTGTGAAAGCGAATGTACGAGCGCACATTTTTCACTGTGTGCTCTGTTCTGCTGTGTCTACGTCACCGAAGAGGCGCCATTTTGCACTCACATTCTCATTTGTCACTGACTACATTTGGCTGCGTACAACTCCGGCCTACTCAGTGCAGTTTTGTGCATGTATATATTTTCTTCCTTGCGATTAATGCCTCTTTACGGGACATTTACGTGCCCTGCGCAGGAGGCAGGCGTCCTTTGACGTCGAACGGTTGCCCCACGCCTAGCATCTGTCTGCATCACTGACCTGACCAGTGATGTCCAGTGTGACGTTCAGACTTCAGTGAGAACGCTTCATTGCTGACGTGCACAAGCGTTGGAGGAGAGGGGTGATTTACTTTTCAGCTCCTTAACTGGTTGCTTGACTGGGAGGACGGAGGAGATTGGGCATAATATTGGCCACGACCGCGAGTGGTCAACCGTTCACAATCGGCATGCCTTTGCTCCGGAGGAACCAACGAGGTGCCACTGAGCAAGATTAGTGCATTGGTCTTTTTGTGAGCGGATAGGTGAAATAATCGGAAGGCCCAACAATGTGCCTGTTATTTATCTACTTGTGGACATTGTTACAGCGATGCGGCACACTGTGCTGCTGTTCTTGCTCCATTCGCCTGCTAAACGATTAACTACTAAGAAGGTGAAATGTGATTGCATGCACCTTGGCTGCAAACATTCAACTCTATGTGCCTGGGAACTGATTTGTTAATCTCAATTCATGCTTTTACTCCCTTTCTATGTATGCACTTCTCGCATTTCTCCCACGTGTTAGCTCTTGGCAAAATCGGTGCATGCAATCGAAGGAAGCACATATGGATGGGAGGTTTATAAAGTCGCATTGTGGGGAAGGTTTGCATTGATGCAGTAGGGGCGAAAGTGAGGAGGAGGCAGGTCGATGAGCCAAGACGAGCGAGGTGGTAATATTTGCAACAAATTGACTCAACTGGCAGACTCTTCTCCTTCACCTTCGGAGGAACTGGTCACTGCGGAAGCGAGGGCCAAATTCGCCGGGATCGGTAATTGCTGTTATGGCAAGGGGACTATGAAGGCACAAAGATTTATTTCAAGTCCTCCATAGCAGAAGTGATGGCGAGATGCCGACCTTCGGGTTGCGTCGAAGAGCGTCGATCGCCGACCTGAACTCGTGATATTAATAGAAAGTGCTTGAGTGGACGAATTCCAATTTTGGTCCTCAAGCACCAAACACAGAACTAGCTCCTTTGAAATACCTGAGTGTTTTATAGAAAGAGGCAAAATAACTTGTCGTCCACTTATTGCTCCGCGCATCAACATTCAGCTAATGGAGTGTCCCTACTGAGTGGAATGCTTCTACTTCGACGTGTCAGGTAGAGCTCAAAGGGATATCAATTTGGCGGTTAGAAAGCAGCAGACGTTATAAGCGGGTAAGCTGATGGAAAAGGAAATAACACAACCTAATGCCGCATTTATTTTGGCTGTAATACGCGTTGCCTTTGTATGTTTTTTCGGCAGAGAGGCTTCGACCAGAGAATGACACTCCTACCCTAGCTACCGCTCAGCCTGCCATCACCGTTATGCACATTTGCGAGCACCTTTTTTCTGCTGATCAAAGGTTACAGATGGAGACTTGGATCTGTTAGGTTGCTAGCATTACTTGAGTGGAATAAGTAGAGGTGGAATGTGATAAAACAGAACTGAGGTATTTGTGCATACGTATTAAAGAGAAAGCAAAGGACGCTCCTTAGTAATAAGGCCTCTACAGCTGTACTACTAAGCATATGGCAGCGCAGATGCTGCTGTGTGGATAGCAGGGGGAAGAGATGAGAGTGTTTGTGGCAACGCCGAACAACTCAAAGGGCTTTTTTTTAATTGGTAATGAATTTTACATCTCTGTTAGTAACCATCACATAGTAGGTCTCGCCTTTAACCATCGCATTAAAAACTCACTGCTACCACATAGTCAGTAGTGCTGGTAAGGCGATAAGCCACAAGTGTCACGTATATGTGCCAATGGTGGTGGATGTGTAATGAGGCTTTTGGTTGGCAATATCAATTATACGCCGACTATCTTAGCCCTGTTTTCATTAGCAAGCATCAGGTGACCAACGAAGTCAATGTGGTGTCCGACTCAACCTGGCGCATCGACTTGAAGCAAGTCCATGCGTTTGGTGTAGTAAAACCTTTGTTAAGACACATCGCAAAGCACAGCTAGGAGTCAGATGGGTGGCGACGTTCTCCTCGTTCTAGTGCATACCTCATTCAGCCTCGCGCTAGAGCCACTCGCACCCAGTGCAATGTTGGTTTAATGCCACTAGTGAGTGTGACCGTACGATTGCTACCTCTCTGCTTCTCTTGTTGTGTTGACCCCAGTGTCGCCGCAGAGTGCACACACGCCCCACGGAAGCTGTACAGCAGTCAGTGAAGGTGTGCTGACTGTAGGGCGTCTTGTCGTAGTGCAAAGCATCATGTCACCAGGGCAGCCTTAGAAACTTATCAAACATTGAAACGATGTGAGAGGGGACGGTGATTTCGTAATAGAAAAAACTTGGCGAATAAGGACTGTCTAGAGCCACGTTTGGCTATCTGCCTTGAGATCCTATGCCTTCCAACCCTAGGAAGTGAAACACCTACTACAGCTTTGCTTTACGATGAACCTGCACATTCACCTGAATGCAACGCTTGAATGAGAGGCGGTCAAGGAACACACGCATCTCATTGCAGAATAGATGTAATCAGCCCACCAAGAGAAATGCGGGAGAGAGCAGAGTAGAATTGCGGATCCCCATCACTGTGTCCACTACAGAATATTGTGCTTAGAAACTCAGTTGGATTGCACGGTAGAGGCAGAGGTGATTTGGACGTGAGGTAAATGTCATCATCGCCGCTGTTATTGTTTGCATTGCCATCAGCCGAGACGAAATAAAGTTGGTAGCATAATGCTGCAAATTCCCACGCTCCACTGCAGCACACACGAAGCATCATGCCTCTGTCTTTGGTGCATAACATCTGGTTTCCATCTAACATACCTTTAGAGAAATGATGCATTTTGCTTGGCATCACAATAAATGTTACATCTATGGAGATGTTTGAAGATTTGTACAGTGCATATGGCTCCATCATCCGACTGCCAATGAAGATCGTTTCCGCCTCCATGGCACAGAGTGCTCCCAACTCACGTGCTATGCAGAGTAAAGTCAGACTGGCGCATGCATTTGCTGTGACTTCGAGAGCCGAACATGGAAGCAGTAATGCAATGCAAACCTACCAAATTTCTATCATAGAAAGTCGAGGAGCGTTGATTTCCGACCAGGACTCTTGATGCTGGTGAGATGCACCCGATGGATCAGATTTGACTCCAAATATTAGCCTCTAGCACTTTGATGCTATGACCTTTTGCCACCTTCAACATATGCGTTGCAAGTCCCCAAACCACTTGCAATTTCCTGAATTGGTTCTAAGCCACCTGGTAGACTAATTACAAGTCCTCCGAAACTGCACTACTCCTCAAGATCCTTCACGTACAAGATGCGACACGGAAGCGAAACCATCTCGCATGCTTTCCTCGAAGCATGTGTGCTGCCAGCTGCAGTTCGTTGATGAGGTCATTCCCTGTGCCTTCTGTTGACACATGGAAGATGAAGACGTATTTCCTTGTGGGGGAGGAATGTATGTGTCTATTCATACGTACCAAGCATTTTTCTATGCTGACTTATTTCTTGATGATTGGGCACAATCGCTGATGCCGTAGCAGTTATATGGCCACTCCCTCAATTACTTACCCTCCTCTCCCCTCATTGCCTATCCAACATCAGGACTTTAATATTCGTAGTAAATATATGCTAATAGGATTCATGGAGGCCACCATCAAGTTAGCTTTGTACGCTTGGACGTCTTGCTTGAGAAAGTGGATTTTGCACTACCACTTTTATGGGGGGAAACATGCCTAGAGGTTTTTGCTTAACAGCACTTCACTCCTCTCACCAAATTCGTCATGCACAACTGCGTTCTCCAAAGACCGTTCTAACTCATCCGGTTCTCGAAGCAGTTCAGACAACTTGCACAGCGTAAGAATCAGCCAAAGCTTTTTGAAGAAGTCGCCAATTATTTCATGCAGTGATAAATGAATGCCTGTGAGAAATCCCACTTGCAACATGCACCCAGGGACCGTAGACAACGACTAACCGTTCCTCATTGTACACAATTTCAGTGCATTGCCATGGATGTTTCTGAAGGCAGTGAGTGGGCAAATCGTGGGTCTGAACAGGATGCTTACCTCTCCCACAATCCTTGTGGATGTGAGCGTCCAAGTTGAGTTTCGCCCCTGCCCGCTGTTAAGTGTGTTATGTGGTTTAAAGCTCAGTATTTTAAAGAAACACAGTGCTAAGAGATCTGTAAGTTCACTCTCTACTTTATCCTACTCCTCTTGGTGGGCTGGTTACATCCATTCCGCAATGTGATGTGGGTGTTCCTTCACCACCTCCCGTTCAAATGCTGCAGTCAAGCGAACGCCTAGGCTTATCGTGAAGCCAATTTGTAGTTGGCATTTCAATTCTTGGGGCT
The DNA here is from genome assembly GCA_001693075.2 of Taenia saginata. Taxonomy (NCBI): domain Eukaryota; kingdom Metazoa; phylum Platyhelminthes; class Cestoda; order Cyclophyllidea; family Taeniidae; genus Taenia; species Taenia saginata. Next base: position 547,437 of record LWMK02000030.1, on the reverse strand, counting down.
GGGCAGCACAGGATCTCAAGAAAGATGGTCGAACGTGACTCTAGCCATCACCTCACCAAATCCCATCTTGATGCGTTGCCCTTTTAGCTTGGAGTATTTGCCACGCGCCCACGCGATTTTCGAGTGCTCGAATCGAAGGAGATGAAAGGCAGAAGGATACATGATTCGCAGATGATGGGACGAAGTGCCTCTCTCGTCCTTTTATCATCTGTTGTGTAGCATGCGCAATACGTGTGCTACGATAGGCTCTCGCCTACGAACTTTGGCCTAGTACTAATTACTTCCTTCACTAAATCAGTTGGTTAGGCTGTAAAAATCATGTAGATGGACCTCGTTTGCCAAATACTGTCCATCATGGAGTCGTTGTGCCGCCCCACGTTGTTTAAAGATTTGTTAGGCTTCTAGGGCGGTCTTGATGGCAAGTTAGGTGCAAAATTATTGCTTTTGATATCGACACGTGAAGTGGTGGCCAAAGGTTGGTTCAATATGTGCTCCGCCTAGAGTTCTGACTTCGCATTTTATTGCATAGGGCGTCAAAATGCAGAAATGGCCCAATGGTGATAGCCAATAACAGGTCACCATTTGCGGTAGTTTCAGCCATTCTTACACTTCAGCCGCAATGTAGTTGCTAAAGTCAACCTTTTGTGACCAAGCAAATGTAGGAACATTAAATCGAAACAAATGCTCTGCGACAAGCTATAATCTTGGATGCTTGTTTAGTCAGGCTTAATGCTGTGTTTGGAGGCAAGGCCTACTGAGTGGTGGCCAATAACAGGGATGCAAAATTCACTATCAGTTTGGGAAATCAGGCCTCCAAAATTTCAGCGGAGCCATAAAAACTCCCATTTCTACCCCCTGCCACCCACGCAGCAGCATCTGCGCTGCATATGCTTAGCTTTGGAACCGTAGAAGCCTTATTACTGAGGAGGGCTTTTTGCTTTCACTTCGATACATATGCACAAATGCCTCAGTTCTCTTCATCACATTCCACCTCTAATTATTCCACTCAAGTAATGCTAGTAGCATAACAGATCCATGTCTCCTTCTGTACCCTTTGATCAGCAGAAAAACGGTGCTCGCAAAGGTGCATAACGGTGGTAGGAGGCCAAACGGTAGCTAGAATGCAATTGCCGTTCTCAGGCATAAGCCTTTCTGTCGGCAAAACCTTCAAAGGCAACGCGCGTTGCAGCCAAAGCTAAATAACTAGAGGAAGCGGTATTCGGTTGCACTATTTGGTTGTTTGCTGGCTTATTTAATTAAAAGCCAAACTATCATTTCGGACCATACCTTACACGTTGAACTAGAAATATCCCACTCAGTAGTGACGCACCACTGAGCGAATATTGATGCGCGAAACAAGAAATGGACATGAAGCCATTTTGCCTCTTTGTATGCAATACTCAGGTGTTTTGAAGAAGCTAGTTTGTGCGCTCTTAATCAGTACCGCTAGCCTCTGTCAGTGATCAGCGCTCTTCAACTCAGACAAAAAGTCGACACCTCGCCATCACTTCGACGATGGAGGACTTGGAATATAACTGTGTGCCTGCTTACTGGAGACGCGATATAACAGTGACTGAGCCCAGCAGACTCCACCTCTTCTTCCTCAGTGACAGGTCTTTTGGAAGACGAGACAAGACGCTTCTAGACGTTGGAAGCCTTAATGGCAAATATCAGCACTTTGCCCGCCTTGACTCACTGAAGTGCACTTCGCCATTTCTGCCCCGATTGCATCATTGCAATCATCCCTCAAAACACGACAAACGAATCACCCATCAGTCACGTAGTTTCTTCGTTTGCACACACCGACTAGACCAGGGCCTGATAGACAAGAGAAATGTGAGTAGTGCATAATGTGGGGAAAGTGAAGAAGCAGGATTGGAAAGCTTACTAGTGTTGGGGCTAGCAAATCATTTCTCAAGCAGAGATCTGTTTGCTTTTTACCACTAAAGTGCATGCAACTCGATTTTACCTCCTTATTGTTCAATTGTTTATCCGAGACGTGGAGCAGGAAGAGCAACACGGTGTTCGGCATTATGGGCACAACATCCACGCAAATGGAGACACTCCTGACATGACACGAGACCTGAACGCATTTGAGCAACCTGTTGGGATATCTGATCAGCTTAGTCCTAGAAGTTTCAAAAATGTTTAACTCGATTTTTAACCCTGAAACCTTTTCGCGGCACCAATCATGGCCGGTACCACCTCACTGGCTCATCAGAAGTGGAGAATACGAAAAGCAAGCAGTCAACCACTCGTACCCAAGGCCAATCCAGTGTGCCCCATCTTCACCACCTTGCCGATCACTCAACTAGATAAAGAGCCTCAAATGCTGCTCTGCTCAGCAGTTTTGCATGGCTAATCCAGCACAGGGGTTTGCACTCTTGAAGATGCTTAAGGTGTAGGAGTTGGTGAACACAATGTGGATGTGGGTTACTTGTGCTGAAGGCGAATTCGCAGTCCTCAAAGTGGCAGTATAAATTCATATTGATAAAATTACCTAATCTGTGCTTTGGAGGAAAGGGCCGTTCTCATTATTGGTCAGTAGACACTGCACAGGAGTCGAACTGCCAACCGTCGATGAGGTGGGAAGGGAGAGAGGCATCACGTAGTGCTTGCAGATGCGCACGCATTGATTCCCTTCAGTAGCAATTCTATGAAGGACACTGTGGTGTCACGCGCAAGACTTCATCTGCTCACAAATGAATTGCGCCAAGAGCATAAACAGTGCGCCATCACACACTGTCTTGATAACCAAAGTAGAATGCAGGTGGGCCTCTGCCTGATTTCAAAGCCTTGTCATTTCCATTGATGCAATCCAACTCCGTCCCCGCTTTGACTACCGGTGTGCATGAGAAGGGCGAGGATACGCCCTGTGAGTACAAGGACTTTTCCATTTGCATCGCAATGCCTCTTTAGAATCCCACACCATGCCACATCTGGTATTTCAACGATAACAGAGTCGGCATATGCGAAACAAATGAAATCAGATCTAAACGCACGCAGCCTGACAGAAAGCAGGCAAGAGAATCGGCTTGAGTTACATTTTTATCCTCCCGACATGAGCTACATGCGTGTTGAGTGTGCACCAGATTAAATGATAACTGTCATGCGAAATCGCATCGATGTGGAACTGTGCCGATGGAAGAGACGAGGCGTTGGAACACTCATCAGCAAGGGACACATTTCTTTCCACTATAAGTTGCCGCAGTGCACCCATTCCCATTCCACACATTAGACAACACATTAGGCATCCGATACGGAAGGGGTGGCGAGAGTGCCACTCTATTTTACCCATATTAAGTCAACTCGTTTAAGCGGATGCAAAGTGATGACACTGGCGAATGCCCTCAACTAAGGTGGGAATAGCTTAAGAGTTTCAATTTGGCCCACCAGCTAGCATGTTGTGACTCACATTCTTTCGAGAACACCATGCATTTTCTGAGTGCTGATTGACCACGCCTTCATTTCCTCTGACTTTGGATTCACTATTTGGTGCAGAGAGTAGTTGTGGTGTGCCGAAGTGCGAGGGTAAATAGGTCCTCTTAGGGCACTGATATAGAGGATTTCAGAGTGCCCAAAAACACCTTCCAAGCCCTTCTTGTCCCAATTCATCCAACTTGTTTCCACAATGCACGCATTTGGACTGCAGTCCTGCCTAGTCCCCAAACTCTTCCAAAATCCGTCTCATATGTTACGAAGACACCTAAGGTGAAACCAATTTACACTACTCAGTGATACAATGGTCAATGTGCTGTTGGTGGATCAATAGAATGAAGCCAATGAATGTGACGAAAGAAGAAATTCCAAATAGTGCGCAAACTTCACACAGAATATTTTGCAATGATTGTACTAAAACGGGTGACAGGAAAGGCGTTGCGGTTGACCCAAACATGTGAGTTGCAAAGATGCGCATGATAGGCTCAGAGCAGTTTCTAAGAGCATCAAAGTGCAACATAGTCTGGCCACCAGCTCTTTGTTTCAGCCATCAATTCAACATATGAGGGAGCAACACTATTAATGATTGCTTGGGTGAAAATGGGCATGCGACGATTCGTGTGGATTCGCACTTGGCAGAGTAGGGAAGCAGTGTCTGTTGTAGGGTGTACAGAGACATAATTAGTGGAAATGGTCATTGGAAAAATAATAGTGATAATAACAGTAAGATGGAAAGTTGGGTCCATTGTAATTCTTGCAGGTCAAAGCAGGTTGCCATGCTCTTACAAGTGGTTTACCAATCAATGGTTATTTGGTGCAGCGCGGTAATAGGGGAGAGAAGATATTTGTGAGCCAGGGCTGTGGAATGCAGCGGATCGTTGCGATGAAAGTGGAAGCTCACCTGCATTAGTCCAGCTGTTCGCCGCACAGTGTCTCAAATGTCCGTTCCATGCATCAAGGCGCTATTGCCACATTGCAGACAACTCGAAGGCAAGTTAGAAGGATGGTTGATTGCAAAGGATGCAATGGCTAATGCCAAATGTTATCCATTTAATGCGGGTGGTGGAACTGCAAAATTGTGCACATAGGTGCCGGAGAAGACCAAGTCAATTTGTACAACAACCAAGAGATTGGCGTAGTCATGTCTTCGCGTTTGGAACTGTAGCCCCTGCAGTAAAGCTATGCAATACGCAGTAGTCTTGGTGCACACACACATTATTTCAAAGCAGCATAATGCACTACTACCCATTCTGTGAGCAGCGTGAACACACCCAGACTGGTGGGCCCCTCTTCTATCACATCTGCACGAGGTAGTCAAAATATTTGCCCGTTGGCACGGAGGAATGCGTTGCTCTTCAGAGTACTCACTAATGCCACTGCTGGTCATTGTGCCTCCCTTGCAGCAGGAAACCAAGTCGACATGCCAGCCTCGTGTATTCTGGCTTCCGTCTCGTGTTTTGGTCAGCGCACAAGCATGGTGGATTCAATGCAGGTTAGTTTACGAGTCGGAATACGAAGGCCCAACTTGGATATGGTATTATTTTTAATATCCTAACAGGTGAGGCAAGGGTGAGAAATGTTAATGAACGCCTTTGTGTCTACTACACGCTCCCAATCTATCGTATAAGCTGTTGCAGTGATGACAGTAGCCAACATCCACAAACTGGCAGCTGCGATGCCGACAGTGCGAGAGGCTCAGCATGAACACATGCCCGGCATGTGATAACACGAACTCATCCAAGTGAAGCAGGGTGCTTGCACCTAACGAATGAAAGCCATGGATGTTTCAGGACATCGAATGTTAAGTTCTGTCTCCATATGCACGACAGTTCGCCATTGCGTGCAATGAGGAATCGCGACATGCTCGAATGTGATGTTGGATGGGTCCTGCTGAGGTAGCAATGAGGAGCAGTCCAGACTGCCATTTGACACTCTCTGGGCCCTGTTTGTCCCAATTCACACAACCCAATCCCAAAATGCAAATGTTTCGGTCAGCATTCTGCCCAGTCTCCCTAACTCTCTCGACATCCCTCCCCCCTTTTAGACGATTCCTTCGGTGGAAACAATACGCATTACTCTGTTATGCTATGGTGAATATGTTGCTGGTAGATAGGCAAGATGAGGCGAAGCCCACGAATGTGAAGAGAGCACCAACTCTAAATAGTGCGCGGCTTTCACACAGAACATTTCACAATACCTTTACGTGAACGGGTGACAGGTCAGCCGTTGCTGCTAACCCAAGCACGTGAGCAGCAATGTTGCGTGTGATGGCTTCAGAGAGGTTTCTAAGAGCATCAAAGTGCAACGAGGTCGCGCCACAGTCTACGTGCTTCAGCCGCTAATTTCAATATTTGTGGGTTAAGGCCAACTAAACAGTAATTGCACTGAGAAAACAAACTACTATAACTTCACTGGAGTGAATATGGCCATAAAATTTCGAAGAGATGCGAATTATGGGAATCGAGTGCATTGCTGGCTGTAGGTTATGGAGGAACCGAGGATTTTGAGGTTCGAAGCGCGAACTGCTGAGCGTCTAAATATTGTGCCTATCATTTGTCACTCAATTTACAACGATGAGTGAGGAGGAAGGGGTCTTTGTTGAAGCGAACGCATTCAACCGCACCATGTGCAAATGTCATTGGACGAAAGTATTTCTGGACGATTTACTTAATGAGGGTGTGAAGATGGACCTTCGGTGGTTTCCAACTCCAAAGACTTAGAATGCACTTCTCATCATGGTATGATAATACGGACCTTATATGCTTAAATTATGTGGCATGAGTGTGGATGCATCTATTTCACCCTACCAAAATTCTGTGTACGTGCTGATTTGTCCACATTTGCTGACGCATCATTCGTTCAGTGAAGTCGATTGCCTAACCGACGATGTGAACTTTAACATTGATATCAATGTCTTAGGAGGTGTTGGACCAAATGGTCAAAGGTGAAGTAACACGAACATCAACACGAGCTCCCATTACACTACTGCTTTGCATTTCGCATGATTAGAGACTTTGTGCACTTTAATGACGACAAGCCTGACGGTTGTAGTTGAACCACTGAAGCAGTACATCAGGGGTTGCACCATGTGCACACAACAGTAGTGGATTTGTAGGTCAGCATCAAGGTACCTCATAGGCTAACATGAACGTGGGTTATTGCTATAAATGCGCCGTGAGATGTGAGTACAACACTTTCAGCATGTTGAAGAGCGTTCTTCAATTCAGCCTCGTGCTCTTGTTGACCACCGTGTGGGCTGTGGGAAGCGGTGCATGGGAAGGTATGTTCTTTTCAAATGCTTGACTCCCATGTGCATTTGCAAGTAGGCATCTGACAGAGAGCACTATCGCCTTCACTAATTAGCTTCTTTTACTGTTTTAGTGTACCATTTTAGTGTCCGACACATAAGATTGCGTGTAAACTCATAATGTCTACCGATTATTATGCTATGCGGCACGCGCTGTTTCAGTTAAATCAGGAAAAGTTATTAAACGCTTTCGCGGGCTAACGTTACATCCTTGCGGCTGTGTACACAAATAAGAATTTTTGCTATTAAATGAAATGAAACGCTTTACCATGTTTGCTCAACAATGTCTCCCTTTTGCATTTTACGAAGTGTCGAAGCCAAAGGGACCGCTCGCAGGAAGGTTTCCGCTTCCGCCATCCTTCGAGTGGAGCCGCATTGGTCCTGACTTCGTTGAGCTAAGCTGGAATGTTAGCCAATTGGGTGTAGATTACGCAAACTTTATTAGCCTAACTGCGGTTGGAATTTCTTACCGACACACCGGTTTGAAATTTTCAGTTTTCAATAAAGGAAAGCTCATCCTTAGGGGTCTGAGACCCTGTTCGCTCTACTATATGACTATGAAGGTGGTGCGCTTTAACAAATACGTTCGTACCTACAACCAGTTTATTATTACAGCCTCCAGAGGTAAGCCTGTGTACGCACTTCCCTTTTGCAACTCCATGATTTTTTCTGCTCAGAACAAAAAGGGCATGTTAATTTTGTTGCTATGACAGAGCTGTTTGTGTCTCTTCCCTCGCACCTCATGGCTACTTTAAATGCGTGTGTTTCGCGACATTCCAATTGGCATATCCATTTTAAATAGCAGCATTTTCATGCTTTAAGGTGCACACATCAGAATTTTCGTTATTAAATGAAACATGAGACTTCATCACTTTGCTCACCAATGGCTCTATCTTGCATTGTACGAGGCAGTATTGCCAAACGGACCAATGGTGAAAATATCCTCGCTTCCGCCATTCTTCAACTGGACCGACATTGGTCCTACCTCCATTACATTGGGTTGGGAGGTTGCAAAACTGGGTAGATGGTACGCGGATGCTGTTATCCTAACTGCGGGAACAACTTCTTCCACATTCTTTCGGATGAACTTTACAGCGTACTCTGATGGAAACCTCACGCTTAAGGGGCTAAAACCCAAAACAAAATACAATGTGACCGTAGAATTAGTGCGCCTTTATAGATACGTTCTTGTTTACAGCGGAGTTATTACTACAAAGGTCCAAGGTAAGCCTGTGTATGCAGCTCTATTTTGCAACGCCATAATTTCCTCTGTTGTGGTACATTCTGCATCAGAACATGAAAACAAGTGTTGATTTTGCAGTTAGGTCTCAACTGCTAATGTTTCTTCCATCGCAACTTGTGGTTGCTTTACATGCATATATTTTGCGTTGTCCTCAATGGCTTTTCTATTTTACGTAGCAAAAGCCAGGCCTACCAGAGCTACCACACTTGCTGCGGACCTAGCGTAGGTTAGTGCAAATATTTAAAGTTCTATCTGCGCCAATCGTCAAGGCCTGCAACCTGCTATCCCTGATACAACCTTTCTCCACTACAGGAAGCCTTGTAGCAGGATATGCGCCGTCCGACCATCATTCGCGCCTGCCCAACGATAACGTGCCACTTCATCTTTTATGACTCCATATCTATTAACACATGGTTCTGTTATGCTTGCTACATTCATGTCAATTTTGCTCTAATAAAAATGTCTTAAGAATGGTTGTCTTCTGAGCTGATGGGCGCCTAATAGCCGTTACTCGAAGGGTTACAAATGTAAGCACCCTTATGCGATAGAGACTTAACGCCTGCATGCGAGTGCATTTCCCATACATCAGCGGATACGTGACTCGGATGTTTGGCCAATACGTACTATGTTGACTCGGATGTTTGGCCAATACGTACTATGGAAGTGATGTTGGCAGCGTGTAGACATAAGCTGGTTGAACGGAGGGTTTCGTTTAGTGAAGTTATCACATCGATGTCTACCACTAACAGGAATAAGAGCATTTTGGCCTATCAAAGTAAACTTATGCTCATTTGATGTTGCCACTTGTGTCCAGTGAGCCATGATTAATCACCCTCATCGCAGCACACCTGCATGTCTTTGCATACAAATAATTTCGCTTTCTTCCTTCCACCATTGCTACAGATGTGTGCCACCGAAGTAGCCACGTTCCTACAGAACCGCACTTAACACAGGATATCCATCAGGAATGGTGGGAGGAGCAATCAGGAATTGATAGGTTTGAAGCGCCCAGAAAGTGACCACTTACAAAAGTGGCACATCTGAGCACTGCATGCGGCATGGCAGTCATCAGGTCGTGGAAGGCGTTCTAAGTGTTGCTATGCGCATGTTGGATTTGGTCAAACCTTGAATTGCACGTCATGCGTGAAATACAGTCAATCCCACATCCGGCCGCCGCAAATGTTTTCATCAAGCTTCACAGCGAGTTCACTTGAAACTCATGCAACACGCTTTTTGCATTCTCTCGATTCAACGAGGTGTCTCCTGACATCAAATAATAAGGAACTTGGACATCTTGTCTAATTGCACTAAGAGCATTAAAGGATTTAAGGTCAAAGGGGTGCGAGGTGGTGTGTGGGGCACTTGCTTGTACGTGTCTGTGTTTACCGCTTCACAATAAGCCTGAGTTTGGTGACAGAACCTGAGGTGCCGAAAGTGGTTCGCTGCGACATTAGTAAGGACCAGCAGTGAATACATGGTGGACAGAAGACGAACCTCCCGTCAGTGTGGGCAATGTGCTATTAAAGTGCATTCAAAGCGACAGATATGGTACGTCAACCAACCTTATGAGTAGTGATGCAGCGACATTTGATCCCCTCTTAATCACCCACTCTTTTGTCTGTTCAAACTGCTTGAACACCTCTACTGCGAGGGGTGAATAAACGAATCACCCATCCATCGTTCCACTCTTCGTGATTTCGGACAGTTGCGAGGCGTCGCTGATTGAGAGGCCTACAGTTGCGAGGCGTCGCTGATTGAGAGGCCTAATGAGGAAACATTTGGGCCTCAAAGACATTAATTGTGGGGTTAAGCAACACGCGTCTCGTGGCAGGATGGAGGTCGTCAGTCCACGGAGAGGAGTAAGGAGTAAACTGTAAGCTCGCATAGCATTTAACACCATGGCCTGTTTAGAACACTAACTTTATGTACTCCATCTGATCTCATGGCAAAGGCAGCCGTTGCGTGGATGCGGTGCAGAAGTTATCAGCGCTGCTAATGCTGCTAGCATGTAGGGGACATTGCCGCAGCTAGCTGAGGCATGCATGAATGGGGTTCGCTCTCCTAAGTGCAGTGTGAGTGGATGGATTTGAGTACAGGGCTATCGTTCTGTGAGTACACAGGCAGGCAGCGGCACGTTCATCAGCTACCTGTTTATAGTGGCCACGTACACAAGCATGGGAGGGTACGCGACTAACTTATGCAAACACAGTGGCACAAGACGTGACGCTGATGGGGCAGTGCGCTGGTAGTAATAATGCATTGAAAATAAAGCTTGTCATGAAATGCAAGAAACGATGTTGGAACTTCGCCATTTTTATTGCATAAATGGTGCCCCAGAGACAATCCAATTTGAAAGAAGTTGGGTTTGGTTCTCTACGCATCCATCTGGCCAAATTGTCACCTTTGTTCACTGCCAGGCAACTGTTTTGTAACTTAGGGGCGAACAATTCTTAGAGACCTCCCTAACCGTGTTATCGAGGTGACACCGAATTCTCAAGGGCATCCTTGGGGCTTACTTATAGAGCTGTCGCGAATGCCACCTTTTACACGTCTATGCCGGCCTCGGTGTTCCCACTTTTAAGGTCTCGTGTTGACCATCACAGAGTGTATGGATTCATCCATTCCCTGTCATCTGGCAGGTGAGGTGCATCAGAAAGTGTTCCATGGCATTAAACAACATTTTCTAACTGCGACATGCCTCGGTTTCTTGATAGTTGAAGCATTTTTACTTGTGTAAGTTACTCCTTGAATTTTTATGAAGTACCTCCCAGCATATCAGGGCAGATCAGACCAGTTGGTGAGCGAAAACGAAAGTTGTTAGGAGGGTAAAAGAAGGAATTGGAAGTGGTCAAATGAAGGAATTGGGAGGATTGAAAGTAGCTGTAGTGGCAGCAATCTCGGTGGGCTTGTAAAATAGCAGTGAATGCTAAAGCTGTGGTTGTTGTAGCTGCAGTTCTCGGTGGGCTTGTAAAATAGCAGTGAATGCTAAAGCTGTGGTTGTTGTAGCTGCAGTTGTTGCAAAGCCAATTGGTTGTGGAGGACACCAATGGAATGTGGTGAGATAGCCGAGAGCTGGACACCTACCACTGCAGCGGGATGTTGGGTCAACGCATTGTAAGGTTGGGAAGGCTGGGTTGCCTGAAGTGTATGGCCTCTCAATCAGCGACGCCTCGCAACTGTCCGAAATCACGAAGAGTGGAACGATGGATGGGTGATTCGTTTATTCACCCCTCGCAGTAGAGGTGTTCAAGCAGTTTGAACAGACAAAAGAGTGGGTGATTAAGAGGGGATCAAATGTCGCTGCATCACTACTCATAAGGTTGGTTGACGTACCATATCTGTCGCTTTGAATGCACTTTAATAGCACATTGCCCACACTGACGGGAGGTTCGTCTTCTGTCCACCATGTATTCACTGCTGGTCCTTACTAATGTCGCAGCGAACCACTTTCGGCACCTCAGGTTCTGTCACCAAACTCAGGCTTATTGTGAAGCGGTAAACACAGACACGTACAAGCAAGTGCCCCACACACCACCTCGCACCCCTTTGACCTTAAATCCTTTAATGCTCTTAGTGCAATTAGACAAGATGTCCAAGTTCCTTATTATTTGATGTCAGGAGACACCTCGTTGAATCGAGAGAATGCAAAAAGCGTGTTGCATGAGTTTCAAGTGAACTCGCTGTGAAGCTTGATGAAAACATTTGCGGCGGCCGGATGTGGGATTGACTGTATTTCACGCATGACGTGCAATTCAAGGTTTGACCAAATCCAACATGCGCATAGCAACACTTAGAACGCCTTCCACGACCTGATGACTGCCATGCCGCATGCAGTGCTCAGATGTGCCACTTTTGTAAGTGGTCACTTTCTGGGCGCTTCAAACCTATCAATTCCTGATTGCTCCTCCCACCATTCCTGATGGATATCCTGTGTTAAGTGCGGTTCTGTAGGAACGTGGCTACTTCGGTGGCACACATCTGTAGCAATGGTGGAAGGAAGAAAGCGAAATTATTTGTATGCAAAGACATGCAGGTGTGCTGCGATGAGGGTGATTAATCATGGCTCACTGGACACAAGTGGCAACATCAAATGAGCATAAGTTTACTTTGATAGGCCAAAATGCTCTTATTCCTGTTAGTGGTAGACATCGATGTGATAACTTCACTAAACGAAACCCTCCGTTCAACCAGCTTATGTCTACACGCTGCCAACATCACTTCCATAGTACGTATTGGCCAAACATCCGAGTCATGCGTCCGTTTTGTGTAAAAATAAATAGGAATTAAGGAGGTGAATTCATTCCCTATGCGGTTTTTATTATTATGAATATAATAGTAATCGAGGAAAATGCCTTGAATGTTACAAGCGTAACAGAAAACTGTGTTGGTAAATATGGAGTCAGTAAATATGAAGTGGCACGTTATCGTTGGGCACACACGAAGGAAATGCGTCCAGCCGCAAATCCTGCATCACGGCAGCCTGTAGTGAAACGAAGATTATATCAGCCATCGCAGGTTACAGGTTGTGATAGTTGGTGCAGGTGAAACACCTAACTATTTGTACTTACTTACATGGATTTCGCAGTAGTTCCAGCGGTTCCGTCGGGGCCGCCTATTGCTATGTAAAATATGTGTGTGTAAATATATATTTTTATATTCATGCAAAGTAGCTATTAGTTGCGATGCAAGTAACATTAACAGCTGAGACATAGCAACACAATTAACACTTGTTTTCCATTTCTGGTGCAGAATGTACCAAAACGGAGGAAATTGTGGCCTTGCAAAACGGAGTTGCGTGCGCAGACTTACCATTAGCCTTTGTAGCAATAACTTGGGTGTACTTCTGAACGAATGTATCAGCGCGCACTATTTCTACAGTCACATTGTAGGTCGTTTCGGGTGTTAGCCCCCCAAGCGTGAGGCTTCCATCAGAGAACTCTGTGAAGTTCATTGTGAAGAATATGGGAGAAGATGTTAAAGCAGTTAGGATAACTACGTCCGCGTTGGATCGAGACACTTTTGAAAAATCCCAGCCTAACGTAATGGAGGTAGGGCCAATGTCGGTCCAGTTGAAGAATGGCGGAAGCGAGGACGCTTCCGTCATTAGTGATCCTGTCGTTTTCACATCATACAATGCAAGATAGAGCCATTGATGAGCAAAGTGGTGAAGTCCTGTGTTTAATTTAATAACGAAAATTCTAATGTGAGCTATTTAAAGCTTGAAAGCAATTTTAGCCTGCAATAGCGTTCAATGACTTAACCTGACCTAGGTTAAGCGACGTGTGCCGCATAGGACAATAATAAGCAAGCATTATTTAGGGATGCCAGTGGGAACTGATTGTGGAACTATTACAAAGCGAGTAAATGTTGCCATTTATAATGGATATGCCACTTGGGATGTCGCGAAATGCATGCGATGCAAGAAACATAAAGAGCTCTGTCATAGCAACAAAGCTAACATCTCATTCATTTCAAAATAGAACTGTGTGCGCGGGCTTACCTGCGCAGGCTGTAATAATAAACTGGTTGTAAGTACGAGCGTATTTGTTGAAGCGCACCACTGTCACAGTCATATAGTAGGGCAAACAGTATTGCAGGCCCCTAAGAAGGAGTTTCCCATTTTGAAAAGCTGTAGAGTTCATCTTGTAGCCAGGAAAAGAAATTCCCGCTGCATCTATGGCAATCATGTCTGCGTAATCTGCACCCAATTTCTTAACGTTCCAGCTTAGCTCAACGAGTTTATAACCAATGTGGCTCCACCTTGAATGTGGCTCCACCTGAAGGTTTTCGGAAGTGGAAGCCTTCCTGCGAGTGGCCCTTTTCTCGTTGACACTATATAGAAAGAAAGAGAGAATCATTAATGAGCTAAATTGGTAAAGACACGAGTTTCATTTAGCAATGAAATTCTGATGCATGTATATAACATACCTTCCCATGCACCGCTTCCCACAGCCCACACGGTGGTCAACAAGAGCACGAGGCTGAATTGAAGAACGCTCTTCAACATGCTGAAAGTGTTGTACTCACATCTCACGGCGCATTTATAGCAATAACCCACGTTCATGTTAGCCTATGAGGTACCTTGATGCTGACCTACAAATCCACTACTGTTGTGTGCACATGGTGCAACCCCTGATGTACTGCTTCAGTGGTTCAACTACAACCGTCAGGCTTGTCGTCATTAAAGTGCACAAAGTCTCTAATCATGCGAAATGCAAAGCAGTAGTGTAATGGGAGCTCGTGTTGATGTTCGTGTTACTTCACCTTTGACCATTTGGTCCAACACCTCCTAAGACATTGATATCAATGTTAAAGTTCACATCGTCGGTTAGGCAATCGACTTCACTGAACGAATGATGCGTCAGCAAATGTGGACAAATCAGCACGTACACAGAATTTTGGTAGGGTGAAATAGATGCATCCACACTCATGCCACATAATTTAAGCATATAAGGTCCGTATTATCATACCATGATGAGAAGTGCATTCTAAGTCTTTGGAGTTGGAAACCACCGAAGGTCCATCTTCACACCCTCATTAAGTAAATCGTCCAGAAATACTTTCGTCCAATGACATTTGCACATGGTGCGGTTGAATGCGTTCGCTTCAACAAAGACCCCTTCCTCCTCACTCATCGTTGTAAATTGAGTGACAAATGATAGGCACAATATTTAGACGCTCAGCAGTTCGCGCTTCGAACCTCAAAATCCTCGGTTCCTCCATAACCTACAGCCAGCAATGCACTCGATTCCCATAATTCGCATCTCTTCGAAATTTTATGGCCATATTCACTCCAGTGAAGTTATAGTAGTTTGTTTTCTCAGTGCAATTACTGTTTAGTTGGCCTTAACCCACAAATATTGAAATTAGCGGCTGAAGCACGTAGACTGTGGCGCGACCTCGTTGCACTTTGATGCTCTTAGAAACTGCACTTTGATGCTCTTAGAAACCTCTCTGAAGCCATCACACGCAACATTGCTGCTCACGTGCTTGGGTTAGCAGCAACGGCTGACCTGTCACCCGTTCACGTAAAGGTATTGTGAAATGTTCTGTGTGAAAGCCGCGCACTATTTAGAGTTGGTGCTCTCTTCACATTCGTGGGCTTCGCCTCATCTTGCCTATCTACCAGCAACATATTCACCATAGCATAACAGAGTAATGCGTATTGTTTCCACCGAAGGAATCGTCTAAAAGGGGGGAGGGATGTCGAGAGAGTTAGGGAGACTGGGCAGAATGCTGACCGAAACATTTGCATTTTGGGATTGGGTTGTGTGAATTGGGACAAACAGGGCCCAGAGAGTGTCAAATGGCAGTCTGGACTGCTCCTCATTGCTACCTCAGCAGTCCAACATCACATTCGAGCATGTCGCGATTCCTCATTGCACGCAATGGCGAACTGTCGTGCATATGGAGACAGAACTTAACATTCGATGTCCTGAAACATCCATGGCTTTCATTCGTTAGGTGCAAGCACCCTGCTTCACTTGGATGAGTTCGTGTTATCACATGCCGGGCATGTGTTCATGCTGAGCCTCTCGCACTGTCGGCATCGCAGCTGCCAGTTTGTGGATGTTGGCTACTGTCATCACTGCAACAGCTTATACGATAGATTGGGAGCGTGTAGTAGACACAAAGGCGTTCATTAACATTTCTCACCCTTGCCTCACCTGTTAGGATATTAAAAATAATACCATATCCAAGTTGGGCCTTCGTATTCCGACTCGTAAACTAACCTGCATTGAATCCACCATGCTTGTGCGCTGACCAAAACACGAGACGGAAGCCAGAATACACGAGGCTGGCATGTCGACTTGGTTTCCTGCTGCAAGGGAGGCACAATGACCAGCAGTGGCATTAGTGAGTACTCTGAAGAGCAACGCATTCCTCCGTGCCAACGGGCAAATATTTTGACTACCTCGTGCAGATGTGATAGAAGAGGGGCCCACCAGTCTGGGTGTGTTCACGCTGCTCACAGAATGGGTAGTAGTGCATTATGCTGCTTTGAAATAATGTGTGTGTGCACCAAGACTACTGCGTATTGCATAGCTTTACTGCAGGGGCTACAGTTCCAAACGCGAAGACATGACTACGCCAATCTCTTGGTTGTTGTACAAATTGACTTGGTCTTCTCCGGCACCTATGTGCACAATTTTGCAGTTCCACCACCCGCATTAAATGGATAACATTTGGCATTAGCCATTGCATCCTTTGCAATCAACCATCCTTCTAACTTGCCTTCGAGTTGTCTGCAATGTGGCAATAGCGCCTTGATGCATGGAACGGACATTTGAGACACTGTGCGGCGAACAGCTGGACTAATGCAGGTGAGCTTCCACTTTCATCGCAACGATCCGCTGCATTCCACAGCCCTGGCTCACAAATATCTTCTCTCCCCTATTACCGCGCTGCACCAAATAACCATTGATTGGTAAACCACTTGTAAGAGCATGGCAACCTGCTTTGACCTGCAAGAATTACAATGGACCCAACTTTCCATCTTACTGTTATTATCACTATTATTTTTCCAATGACCATTTCCACTAATTATGTCTCTGTACACCCTACAACAGACACTGCTTCCCTACTCTGCCAAGTGCGAATCCACACGAATCGTCGCATGCCCATTTTCACCCAAGCAATCATTAATAGTGTTGCTCCCTCATATGTTGAATTGATGGCTGAAACAAAGAGCTGGTGGCCAGACTATGTTGCACTTTGATGCTCTTAGAAACTGCTCTGAGCCTATCATGCGCATCTTTGCAACTCACATGTTTGGGTCAACCGCAACGCCTTTCCTGTCACCCGTTTTAGTACAATCATTGCAAAATATTCTGTGTGAAGTTTGCGCACTATTTGGAATTTCTTCTTTCGTCACATTCATTGGCTTCATTCTATTGATCCACCAACAGCACATTGACCATTGTATCACTGAGTAGTGTAAATTGGTTTCACCTTAGGTGTCTTCGTAACATATGAGACGGATTTTGGAAGAGTTTGGGGACTAGGCAGGACTGCAGTCCAAATGCGTGCATTGTGGAAACAAGTTGGATGAATTGGGACAAGAAGGGCTTGGAAGGTGTCGTGGAGCACTTGATTGTAACGATATGCGCGAATGTGAAAATCCGATTTAATGACGTCGGATCGTAAGCTCATTCCTAAAGCATCAGATGCATGTCAACAAACTTAGGAACCGCTGGCCTAGGTGATGTAAGATAGAGGCTACATCAAATTCACACCGCCAGCTTTATGCACAACGAACATAAAACATTCAAGGGAGGAGTCTCGGGTGCCAACCAAGCAGTGGAACTATTCACTGACTATGTCATTTCACGCATGATCCAATGCACCTTAGCAGTGGAACTATTCACTGACTATGTCATTTCACGCATGATCCAATGCACCTTACGTTGTAACTACAAAAATTTATTTATCTTCATTACCCTCCTTTGTTTTACATTACTTCTACTGAATCCGGAAGTGTGAGATTGCTATTGGCTGTGCTCTTGTCCAAATGTGGCACCTATTTAGCGAGACAGAAGGGATACTTTGGTGAAGAATCATGGTTGTGGCTCGCGTTTCTCCCAATGCCTTTGCTCTAACGACATTATAGCTTTGACATTGCTCAATTCGCCATGCAACGTCCACTGAGCAGTATTTTAGTGGAGCTAGTACGGAGTTTGATACTGGCTTGAAAATCAACGACCGTTTGCCAAAACCGTCCTGCAGTTGAAGCAAATCGCATGCCTGCAAAGCACAAAGGGTAAGGTGACAGGCTGATGCTTTGAAGGCTTCAGTGGCAACTGGATGGTGACACTGAGCAGACTCACTACAGCCTCTTGGATGAAGTGGTTGACGTGGTCCACGCGTTTGAGAAAGGCTTTGTAGATACGCAACGACTCCTGACAGTCCTTCTTCGACATGGAGAAAAACATTCCTAAAATTCAGATAAAAATGAAGATCACTCATTTCTCGCCTACCGATGATATTAATCATCGCCTCGTAATAGATTGCATAGAGTCGAATTAGATCCTTGTAAAGAAGCACATAGGCGGCCAGAACTACACCATTGAAGAGTTCACTCGAAGATGCCTGGGAAAAGAGCATGCGAAATACGTGAGTTAGTGGTGCTAGCTGATGGCAGGCAGAGAGTGTCTCCTTGAAACAAGGTAACCCACATCAAATGCTAGGAGGGCATCGATTTGTCGTTTCAGTGGAGGTAGAGCCCTGACTAGCTGCAACGGATGAAGGGAGCAGTGGTTGACTGAATAGTCTTAAAAGTAGAGGAGGGCACCGTCTTCATGTTCACATCGCCAGTTCTGGAGCAGAGAAAATGCAAAGTTAAGTGTGAGCAAGGTGAGTGGTCATGGGAAGATGATGAAAAAACCGGTGGAGAAAGCGTGTCATTCAACCAATCAGGCGAAGAGAAGCGTGTACATAACCGTGTGTCCCGAGAGCGACCCAAGAGGGAGGGAAGGCTCGCACACATGCAAGGATGGAACCAAGTTCGTAGCCAGAAGTGGGATAACTGGCACGAAATAAACGGTGGAGGGCGGAGGGAGGGGAGAAATGGCACTTGCGAAACAAAGAGGATCGCTTTATCCTATTCTGTTGGTGGCCTAACCGTACGACTGAAAAGTAGTGGAAGCTTTTAAACATCCCATGAACCAGGCCTGGAGGCAATAATTCAGCAACGAGCGGTTCGCTTATGGACGCGGGATATAATCCAGTTGATAGTTAACGTGGGAAATTCCTCTCCAGCGGAAGATTTTGGCTACATTTTCACAGTGGGGCCACGTGCCACCAGGTGGAGGATATTGGGAGAGATATGGATGGATAAAAGCGCGGCAGTTTGAGCAATGGCCAAAAGGGTGGATGGATGAATGGGCTAGAGGACTAGCAGGCCTTGAACAAGAGGACGTTGCTGAATGGTACAAAATCACGACATATTGATCGATACTTCGGTTGATCTTGATATTGACAGCAAGACGCAAAATGAGACCCAATGGTGAAAGGTAATGATGACATCAAATTGGACCCATAGGGAATTTCGACATTAACTCAACATTTGAAAACCGTCAGGCGCAAGATTATTACGCCCTCTTTCAGCGCTTATCGTAAATTCTAGTCCTTATGGACAGAAAAAAACGAAAATAGTTGGATGAACAATGATCTAACTGCTGAGGGCATTCTGCCGGACTAAAGTCCCCAAATCCCAAGGACGATAACCGGTACTAGAGTATTTCAGAATCTTGGAACCCCCCACTTGCCACTCATTTCGTATTTGACCGACAGGACAAGCACTAAGAGTCCATAGCTTGCTCATTCCTACGGCTCCTGAACGAGTTCTGAAAGAGGCAAACCTAACCCACCCCTTCTATACGCGACAGAATTAAGATTGAGTGCATTCTATCTGGCGTTCTGTTGGGTATAAAACCCAGTGCACAAATTCAGAGGAAATGTTTGACAGGTTGTTGGGCCATCGATGCATCTTGCAACCCCATACACAGTGGAGGTCGTGAAGAGCCAAATGGTAGTGTCGATACGCCTACTTCACCGACGTAAAAGTGTTTGCATTGGCAATGAGGCGTAAGTGTGGAGCAACTAAACGTGCGCTGCCCCTCTCACCGTCGAGTCTTGTGCCACTGTGTTTGCATAAGCTATTCGCGTACCCTCCCATGCATGTGTACGTGGCCACTGTAAACAGGTAGCCAATGAACGTGCCGTCTCCCTACCAATGTGCTCGCAGAACAATGGCCTTGTACTCTCAGCATTTCAGTTTACCGTCTGTTGGGAATAAAGGCTTATATTTTCTATCTGCTCTGATTTCATTAAATCCCACCAGGCCGACAGCATTTTCAATTTGACATCTCAGCTTGGAAGCTGCCATTTTACTGTCAGGAGGTGAAAACGCTGTTACTGATTTCGAGGGCAAATTTACGGCCACGTTAGACAGTCCGTGATGTTTCTTAAACAGCCGAGAGCTGGTGAATGTGGAGTGCATTAGTTGACTGTTTGAGAAAGGGGTTAATAACGTGTCTGAGACAAAAGCGGGAGTTAGATTTCACAAGGCAATGCAAGATTTCTAACACTCAAAATGATAGGATGGGGAAGTTAGTTGAGCACCTTGAAGGACTACAATTAGCATGAACACCACCGGTCTGTCTATTGGAATAATTGAGCTGCACCAACCACAAGGCATATACAAACCATTAGATAAATGGACAAAAGAGAGGAAAGATCGGGTTGGTAAATGAATGAATACCTTAACAAACGAGTAAAAAAGACGCACGGTCAGATTGAGGATCGAGATGGGTGTTTAACCAGAGGCAACATTAAGTCTAGTTCCAATCCCCTTTCTAGCATCCACATCCACCAAAGAACACTCCTACCAATGAATCCGCATAAATTCTAGCACTGAAGAGGGAATGCAGGTGGCGGAACTGGAAACAGCGCCCGTACCTGCTCTTACAGCATCAATAACTGCCAGAATAAAGCCAGTCCCCTTCCGTGATACAGGGTGGTTTTGGCAGAAATAAGCAAAAACCAAATGGCACGCAAGTCCACAGCTTCCAATGGAGATGATTGCACTAGGTGGCGCCCTTGAGCTAGTGTGCTTGAGCCACCAAAACAATGTTAACGGGGTCACATGTGTAGCCACTTTAGAGAGAGGAGAATCACTCAACTAGAAAAGTACCGTAACACAAGGTCTCTTCGGCTGTAGACGAGACTGCTTTGTCGCCTCAGACTAGCGCAATGGCATCCAGTCCTCAAGAGTGTACCATTGAAGGGCTAAGTGACCCACTCAAAACGAACATAGTTACCAGGTAACCCGACCTGAGGCTAACGCTTTACCGTGTGATTAGCGATAAAGTGTGGCAATGGATTTGGTCCAAATTAATTAAGGAGTAGTTAATTACTAGCCTGGTGTAAACAGAAATTTACTGCACTCGTGGTCAAGCGGTGATCAGCTGTACAAAAGTGGGGAATCACCGTGACCTGGGCTCTACCAAACTGGACTACCGGGCCGACAATTAAAAGAAAATTTTGTTGCTTGCCATGAAAAGGATTACCCCGTGAGAAAAACTAATTCATTTGCAGC
Source organism: Taenia saginata (assembly GCA_001693075.2). Taxonomy (NCBI): domain Eukaryota; kingdom Metazoa; phylum Platyhelminthes; class Cestoda; order Cyclophyllidea; family Taeniidae; genus Taenia; species Taenia saginata. The sequence continues at coordinate 526,350 of LWMK02000030.1, read as the reverse complement.
AAAATAACCTCAAGCCCTTCCACTCTCACTGAACCCAAATCAGAAAAGGCAATTCATTTGCAGCAGGATACGCAGTCTTTGCTCCATCCACTGGCACTGCACTTACGTGAGCAAAATCAACTCATGCATGCTGCAGCTGATTGCGGAGATGTGCCGCATTGAATCCCAACTCTATTTTGCCCTATATGACGAAAGTAACAACAGCGCCGATGACTTCTGCATCACATCCACATAACTTCTCCCCTTATCTCATAATCAGATGGAGGTTTAAAACTTGATATTCTAACCAGTACAGGGTGATGAAGGCTAAGCAAACTGACAGTTTACTCCTCCCTCTTTTTACGTGGACTGACGATGACCGTTCTGCAACGAAGTGCGTTTTCCTCAACCATATAATTGATGCGCTTGAAGGCCAAATATTTCTTCATTTAGGCATCTCTGCTTATTTTAGCCAGTAGCATCACGCTATTGTCCGAGATTCCGAAAAGTGGAATGACAGATGGATGGTTCGTTTATTCAACTCGTGCGATAGATGTGGTCAAGCGATTGGAACAGGTTATGTGTGGGTGATTGAGGGAGGACCAAAAGTAATGGCATCATATCTCGTGGCGGTGATTTCTATGCCACATTCGCTGCTTTAAGTGCACCTCACCGAACAGCGAGCCCTTTTAGGGGCCAGCGCTCTTCACTACTACCAGTCTCTGCTTATGCCGCAGAACACCATGATAGTAGCTTGTCACTTCCACTTCCAGCACCTCAGGTCCCATATCCAAACTCAGGCTCATTCTGAAGCAGTACGCACAGACACGTACATTTAAATGCCTCACACCATGACTCTCACCCCTTTGGCTCTTAATGCTTTGGTGTTCTTTGGCGCAACTTGACAAGGCGCCCATCTTCCTTATTATTTCATCCTACTAGACACCACGTAAAATTGAGCTATTGTCAAGGCGAAGTTGTATGAACTTCAAGTGAATTCACCATGTGGCTTGATGAAAACAACTGCGGCGGTTGGATGCGCGATTAACTGCATTCGACTCATGACGTCCGATTCAAGGCTTGACCAAATTCAACATGCATGTTGCTAAACGGAGAGCTCCTTCCACCACCTCACGACTAATATGTTGCATCAGATGCTCTGGTGTACCACTTTATGAGTGATGATTGCGCGAGTGCTTCAACCCTTCCGATTCCTGGTCGCCACTTCCACCATTCCTCATGGATATCTTGTTTTAAATTCGGTCCAGCAAGAAAATGGCTACTCTGAAACCACATGTCCACATGGGTCATGAAAATGATACATGCTGGCGTGCCACGGTGAGAAAGATCAATCATGGTTCGCTAGACATAAGTACTGACACTAACTAAGCATAGGTTCGCATTGATGGGCCAAAACGCTCGTTTTTCTGCTGGTGGTAGACATTGGTGTGATAACTTTACTGAACGAAACCCTTTGTTCAACCGACTTGTGTCAACACGATGCCAACATCACTTCCATAGTAAGCAGTGGTCAAATATCCGAGTCATTTGTCCATCCTTATGTGAGAAACGAGCATGCATGCAGGCGATAAATACGTATCGCATGAGTGTCCTTACAATTGAAATCAGTCGAATACTAGCTACTATGCGTCCAACGACTCAGGGACAACAGGTGCCAAGACATTAGCATTCGAGCGAAAGCTGCAGGACTGAAGCAAGCAAAAAAGAACCTTGTGTTTGTAATTATAGAGTCATTAAATATAAAGTGGTACAGTATCGTTGGGCAGACAGGAGTGATGGTCGACTGGCGCATCACAGCAGCCAGTTGTGGGCAAAGACTGCGTCGGCAATCGCAGTTTACAGGTCGTGATAAGTTAAGCAGATAAATCTCCCAAATATTTCCACTGATTTGCGTGATTTTCGAAGTAGATCTGCTGGTTTTGGTGGCGCTTTTTGCCATGTAAATGGAAAAGTCATTGAGGATGTCGCGAAATGCATAGATGTAGAGCAACTATGAGGTACGATGTGATAAACATTAACAGCTGAGACCTGGCAGCAAGACTAGCATTTGCTTTCTTGTTTTGATGCAGAATGTGCCGCAACGGAATGAAATTTGGAGTAAGTGAATGCCGGTGTCACACATTGAAATGCTGCATTAAGATAGTGAATGAAGATTATCAGTGAAGCTAGCAGTGCTCTTCGTCAAATACTTGCACGCACCTGCACGTGAGAGCCCAAGATTTGAGAATAACCTACCTCATGTTGCACCGCTTCCCACAGCCCATACTGTGGTCACACACTAGTAATGTGGTAGCGGAACCGAAGCCATTACGGTAACCTTGCTCGTCCTCGAACAGGTTTTAACTCATCCTCCCACCTCCCACCTACAAGAATGCTTGTAGACTACATAAGTATTGCAGTAATAGTAAGCGCAATGAAGGAATTCTTTCGAGACAATTTCACTTGTCGTTTATTAATTTAACTTCCTTGAAGTCATGGACCTCGTCTTACGAGTCCAATCTACTTGCAGTGCTTCAACGATCGTCAAACATTCTTCAAAGTACGATAATTTCTTTGTTATAACTCTTATTAACATTTAAGAAACATTATTGTTAATTAGCTAGCACTTTTCTCGTGGTTTTTACAAAAATGTAAATAAATTATCGCAAGTTCAAAGACATCGTAGTTTCCAACTTTAGCACAGCAGAACCTACTTCGGTCTTCAAAGGTCTCGTCAGATCCAATGCTATGTCCTTCGGTTCTTGGTTAAGTCGCAACTCATGTGTGCTGTTTCCGCATGCCTTACAACCCAAAATGTGTTCAGGTCCTAGCGAGTGCTGAGTCCTACGCGTTAATAATCTTGCACAGACCTCCATTTAGCTCCAGTGGGTTTTATTCCACTACCGTTGGAAGTGCTATTTGGAGCTGATAGCTGGTGGTGTTATTTTGCTTTCATTCCAAAGATCTTAGGGGTGTCCTAGAAACCATCGCATGATTAATCGCGTTCCACAGGTCTGGGTGCACAGCAGCAGGTTGCTTGACTTTGGCCGGAGCAAAGGTATTGGGAGGGTGTCAATGTGTAAAGGTGCTTGACCTTACCAAAGAGTGTTCTACCTCATAAACCAAAGGGAATTCCCATATTCTTGGAAGAAGTGCTTTTGATAGGAATCACAAGGTAAAGTGCATTAGAATATGTGTGAAATAGCATAGGCGGTAAATGGCACCCACGTCATTGCTCACACGTGCAAACGTTGCCAGTCTCTCGATAGTGCTTGCACATGCCCTAAAGTGCTGCAATACCACAGCATGGACTAATTGTAAGTCCTCAGAAAATGCATCACTCTTCCAGTTTCTTTGCTTCTGGTATGTGACAATGGAGAGAAACTATCTCGCTGTCCTCCTCTCGAAGCACTTGTGCTACCAACTGTATTTTGTTGAAAAGGCACTTCCTTGTGCCTCCTGTTAACGCATGGCCAAAGGACATGCTCGGCCATTTAGGTGAGGCATGCATGCGCCCATTCATAGGTACTAGACCATTTCTCACGCCATTCCACTTCTTGATCGTTAGACATGATCGTTGAAGATGTAGTAGTTGCGCAGCTGCCCTCTCGGTCTTTCATTTCGCTCTTCTCTTATCTCTTATGCGAAATCGAGACTGTAAATGGGTGAGAGTGCACGATTGTAAGATTTACGGCAAACCTTCACTTGAGATGTGCGTGTTTGGCCTTCCCGCTTGAAGCAAAAATTTTTGCAGAGGAAACGGATGACGAATCAGCCCGTCAACTTCACAATGTACAGCTGCATTCCTACGAGGCCACTGTGGGTCAGTCGGTGTTCCCAACCGTCTAAGTTCCAGAGAATGCCAGTAAAATGGAAAATAGGGCATTTCATGCAGAGATGAATGAGTGCATGCGAGAATGCTGGCATGCAAGAGAAAGGCACGGACCATAGGCAGCAGCTGTCTGTTCTTCAAAGCGCACTCCTACCGATCACTGAGAGACTGGGTGCATTGATGCATTGAGGAGGGCGTGTGTGAACCTCTCTTACGCACTAAACAATTCTCCGTGGTGGCCTAGCTCCTGATGATTGGGTGCAATCCCTGATGCCGTGGTCGTTGTGTGGCTGCTCCTTCGGTATTTTACTCTCCTCTCCTCTTATAGCCTATGCCACATCGAGACATCATCAATTGCAGAGATAAGATGCTTGTAGGGTTTATAGTAGACATACTAATTGGGAATCAGCACTCTCACTTGCAATTTGCATACTCGAGCGTCTTGCTTAATGGAACAGGCCTTGTATGTTTAGTAATGCAGAGAAAACGACTAGCGATTGAGTGTTCTCTGGGTCACACTTCATTAGTTTCGCCAAATCCATAATGCACAACTGCGTTCTGCAAAGTCCAATACGCACTAGTTGGAGTTGCAACTGGTTCATGCTCCGGTAAATGCCTTCAAAATGTATCATAAGATGTTTATTGCCAAGATAAATGAATGCATGTTAGAACACTGACTTGTAAGAGGCAGCCAAAGACTCCTGGCAACACCTCTCCGTTTTTCACAGCAAACTCTACCACCTCACTGACAGAATTGATTCGCATGTCGAAGATATTTCTGAATACAACGAGTGAGCGAATTCTGGTCCTCGTGGATATAAGTCGCAAAGGTTTCGACTACGATACTACGTTACTACGATAATGCTTTCCTTCCCACTGCCTGTTCGGAACGTTTCCGTAGTTGGAAATGGGTTATGGGGAGAACGCGTCACAAATGAAGTGTGCATCTGCGACGCAGCAGAGCGTGAAGTATAATCTGGCGTTTGTCAAGACACTTGACGAAGTGCTTGTCCTTTGTGAGTAAGGGTCAGCAGCGACGTTTGTGGAGTTAAGGGCTCAGCATTTATTCGTCAAAGTTGCAGCCAGTTTTATTTGATTTGCAGCTGTTCAATTTAGCTGCAGTTGCTATCGTTGTGCCAAACAAAACGCTTCGTCCCCTTCTCATTAGGCCACGAGGGAAGATCACGTTTGTAATCCCTAGACCATGCAGAGTTCACCTTAGCTTGCGAATTTTGAGCACAGAAGGTTTTATCAAACATTCCCTAAATTGCCAAATTTTGAATTGACAGATTTGAATGAATGATGCCAATTTTCCCCTAATGCAGTTCAAATTAGCCGAGTGACACATTGAGGGCAAAACGTAAGCAGTGCACTTCTCAGGTGAATGTGCACGATATCGAGACTGTGGGTAACTACTGTCGAATTGTGGACTGACGAGTTGGCTCCTGCACAAGCATTCATCATCATCAGAGAGTGATCACCAGACACCATCCATTAAGCAAGGCCAAGGAAATGATCTCGCACGCTGAACTCGCCATGCAACGTCTACTGAGAAGCATTGCAGTGGCGCTAGTAATCAGCCTCACAATTTAGCAGAAGCAAGGTGCCGCAAGCTGAAGGAAGGCGACGTGTGGTGGGTGGAATTGTGACGGTAATTTTCTATCTCTCTTCTTTACAGTGAAATGTAGCTCTTCACTCAAGTGTGTGGATACCATCTGTTACGAAGCGCAGGCGAGTGACAGAGAAAGCATCACCATGGTTACATTGTCAACCACACGAGGCTCGACTGGCCATTAAGGTGGACCTATGGGTCACTGGGCTGCGTAGCGCTTCTAGGGCTATGAAAGCTGGGAATAAATGGAGAGGATTGAAAGTATCTGTAGTAGTAGCAGTAATGGTAGGCTTGTGGAATAGCAGTGGATGCTGAAGCTGTGGTTGTTGTAGCTGCAGCTGTTGCAAAGCCAATTGGTTGTGGAGGACACCAATGGAATGTGGTGAGATAGCCGAGAGCTGGGCACCTATCACTGCAGCGGGACGTTGGGTCAACGCGTTGTGGGATTGGGAAGGCTGGGTTGCCTGAAGTATGAGTCCGCACTTTGGACTGAATGGCTGAAGAGGAGGTTCACAGCCATGCTCTTTGTCAATTATCACATCATTTGCAAGAGAAAATTCAGTCGAGCATATTTGCGATTCCAATGGCCCGAATGGAAAAAACGAAGTTGCAATTTGATCAAAGAATGAGAAATGGATGTTTGTCACAAATTTGTGACCGGATATGGTTGCCGTCAAAATAAGGAAAAAATACGAACATGAGGAACGCTTGGAGCTACTGCATATTCGTAGTTTTAGCCGAAAGTGCAAAGAACGAGGGAGAAAGTGGAGAGAGTGGTCACGTTCAGGTTTGTCCGTTAATCTGGCGTTAGGACGGGTGCGTCAAAGTGGAAGTAGGCGAGTTCCATCGTGTGGTTGACAGGAGCATGCCTCCAATCTTGGGATGAAATATGCCCTCCTAGAGGCGTCCACGTGTGACCAGTACACACCCCTGAACACCCACTATAGGCCACAGCAAGGCGAGTTGAGGGGACAACTCGGAAGTGATTCCCACAAGTGGATGGATGGGCTTACTGGAGAAATCCCAAGACGTAACTCTAAGGCGAAAAGTTACAAATCCTTGAGTCAAGAGGAGACAAAGTGCTCCAGCACCAATGTTTGAGAAGTGGGCGTGTTGAGCCTATCAGGAGGTACTTCTTGAAATCTTTAGGGAGTAAGTTACACCGCAAGTGATAATGCTGCACGTGTCAAGGAGCCGAGATATGCCCTGGCTAGAAATGTTATTATATGTCATGTAATGCACCTCACCCTACAGAGTAGGAGTGGGTGAATCCATACACTCTGTGATGGTCAACGCGAGGCTCCAAAAGTGGGAGCGCTGAGGACGGCGTAGACATGTAAAAGGTGACATTCGATTCAGCTCCATGAGTAAGCCCCAAGGATGCCCTTCGTAAATATGGTGCCGCTTCGATAACACGGTTTAAGAGGTGCCTAAATCACTTTGGCTCCTAAGTTGCAAATAGGTTACCTAGCTTTTTAAGAAGTGACGAGTTGGCAGAATGGATGTGTAGATAACCTTTCCCACCTTCTCACAAGGTGGACTGACTCCAAGATGCTGAAAGAAGCTGACACATTAAACGCACTCTTGGCAAAAACAGTGGAAATCCACCCGCGTTTCTTCCATGTCAGGACAAATCCTACCTCCAATGCATTATTATTCGAGTCACCAACTATCGGGATTGAAAGGAAAAACTGAACTGACCTGACTCGTGAGAGGAAGACTGTTGACAGGAGTGGGCTGCAGTACACCTCCTGGTGCTGCCCGGGGATTCATTGCAGAAGCAGGCAGCGGTCCAGTCGCCCCACCAGTTGACTGCTGCTAATGCTGCTGCTTGGGCTTGGCAAGACCAGTCCAGTTGACACTCGTACTCCCAACCATAGTGCTTGTGTTGGAGACAGACAAGTGACCGGCGATTTAGGCCAAATGACTGTCCAAGTCTCTTGCCGCAGTAGTGATGGGTGGCGATCGCGGACCAGCCAGATGGATTGGAGGGAAGGAGGGGATTGTTGGGATTGGTAACTGCAGAAGTCGACGAGGACTAGGATGGAAACTGGGACAGCGGACGTGGTTGTGCTGTCTTGATAGTGGAAAGAGCCGTTTAACTGCTGGACGTGAGCAAAGCTGGACAAGTAAAACAACGAATGGCTAGTCAACAATGCCGCCTACCGAATTCGACTTAAGTGAGCAAAATGCAAACCAGGTTGAAGGGAGAAGACGTCAAAGAGATTGGACGAAGTCGCAGCCTTGGAAGCACTGCCACCACTGGCAGGATCTGGAGAGAGTTGAAGCCGGTCCACACCACTGCTTGCAAGATTCGCTGTTGTGGTTGAGCATTCTGCATGCGCTCGGCTCACAAAGGCTTCTAGACGCTGTCGCTCCTCCTTTATAATGCACTGTTGTTCAGTGGAGAGGTTATGTTGATTCGACACATCTTGAAGGAGAATCAAGTCGCCTGGCACTGCTGTGGTGGTTGGTGGTGACGAGAGAGTGGGAGAAGCTGTGCGTCTAGAGGTGCGAGATTAGAAATGCGAGTGAACCTACAATTCGTTGGATTTTTGCCTTCCAAGTGGGCTAAGTGACCTGCCAACGCGTCCAGTGGGGAGGTTGGCACTGGCTAGAAGCACACCAGTGAAGAGCTCACTCGAGGATGCCTAGAGGGAAAGCGGTGCTAGCTGATGGGAGAGAGTGCCTCCTTGAAACAAAGAAGCTCATACCAAATGCTTGGAGTTCATCGATTTGTTGCTTTAGTGGAGGCAGAGCTCCAACCAGCTGCAACGGATGAAGGGAGCAGTGGTTGACTGAATAGTCTTAGGAGTAGAGGAGGGCTTCTAAATGGGAAGGGGAGGAGCGTACCTTGGCATACGGCACCGTCTTCATGTTCACATCGTCAGTTCTGGAGCAGAGAAAATGCAAAGGTAAGTGTGAGCAAGGTGAGTGGTCGTGGGAAGATGATGAACAAACCGGTGGAGAAGGCGTGTCATTCAACCAGTGAGGCGAAGAGAAGTGTATAAATAACCGTGTGTCCCGAGATCGACCTAAGAGGGAGGGAAGGCTCGCCCACAGGCAAGGATGGAACTAAGGTCAAAGCCAGAAGCGGGAGAACTGGCACGAAAGTAAACGGTGGAGGGAGGAGGGAGGGGAGAAATAGCTCTTGCGAAACAAAGAGAATCGTTTTTTCCGATTCTGCTGGTGATCTAACCATACGACTTATACGCAGTGAAAGCTTTTAATCATCCTGTGAACCACGAATGGAGGCAGTAAATCAGTGACGAATGATTCGCTTAGTGACGCGTGAGGGTGCTTACACTTGTAACCCTTCGAGTACCGGCTATTAGGCGCCCATCAACCCAGAAGACAATCTTTCTCAAGACATTTTTATTCGAGCCAAGTTGACATGGATGAAGCAAGCATAACAGAACCATTTGTTAATAAATATGGAGTCATAAAAGATGAAGTGGCACGTTATCGTTGGGCAGACGCGAATGATGGTCGGACGGCGCATACCCTGCATCAAGGCTTCCTGTAGTGGAGAAAGGTTGTATCAGGGATAGCAGGTTGCAGGCCTTGACGATTGGAGCAGATAGAACTTTTAAATCTTTGCACTAACCTACCTTAATTTCGCAGCAGGCTTGGCAGCTTTGGTGGACTTGCCTTTTGCTGTGCAAACTGAAAAAGTCATTGAGGGCATCACAAAACAGACATATGTGAAGCAACTACGAGGTGCGATGAAGGAAACGCTAATGGCTGAGACCTAACAACAAAATCAATATTTGCTTTTATGTTTTGGTGCAGAATGTACCGCAACGGAGGAAATTATGGCGCTTCAAAATAGAGCTGTAAGCACAGACTCACCTTTGGCCTTTGTATTAATAACCTGGCAATAAGCAGGAACGTGTTCTAAATTGCGCACTAATTCACAGTCACATAGTATTTCGTTTTGAGTTGTAGTCCCCTAGGAGTGGGGCGTCCATCCGAGAATGCTGTGAAGCTCATCCGAAAGAATATGGTAGAAGTTGATCCCGCAGTTAGGATAACAGCGTCTGGGTAATCTGCAGACGGTTTTGCAACATCCCAACCAAACGTAATGAAAGTAGGACCAAAGTGGACCCATTCGAAGGCTGGTGGAAGCGAGGACATTTCCGTCATTGGTGTTCTTGTCGAATTGGTTTCCTGCTGCAAGGGAGGCACAATGACCAGAAGTGGCAGTGGAAGCCAGAATACACGAGGCTGGCATGTCGACTTGGTTTCCTGCTGCAAGGGAGGCACAATGACCAGCAGTGGCATTAGTGAGTACTCTGAAGAGCAACGCATTCCTCCGTGCCAACGGGCAAATATTTTGACTACCTCGTGCAGATGTGATAGAAGAGGGGCCCACCAGTCTGGGTGTGTGTTCACGCTGCTCACCGAATGGGTAGTAGTGCGTTATGCTGGTTTAAAATAATGTGTGTGTGCACCAAGACTACTGCTAAGACATGACTACGCCAATCTCTTGGTTGTTGTACAAATTGACTTGGTCTTCTCCGGCACCTATGTGCACAATTTTGCAGTTCCACCACCCGCATTAAATGGATAACATTTGGCATTAGCCATTGCATCCTTTGCAATCAACCATCCTTCTAACTTGCCTTCGAGTTGTCTAACCATCCTTCTAACTTGCCTTCGAGTTGTCTGCAATGTGGCAATAGCGCCTTGATGCATGGAACGGACATTTGAGACACTGTGCGGCGAACAGCTGGACTAATGCAGGTGAGCTTCCACTTTCATCGCAACGATCCGCTGCATTCCACAGCCCTGGCTCACAAATATCTTCTCTCCCCTATTACCGCGCTGCACCAAATAACCATTGATTGGTAAACCACTTGTAAGAGCATGGCAACCTGCTTTGACCTGCAAGAATTACAATGGACCCAACTTTCCATCTTACTGTTATTATCACTATTATTTTTCCAATGACCATTTCCACTAATTATGTCTCTGTACACCCTACAACAGACACTGCTTCCCTACTCTGCCAAGTGCGAATCCACACGAATCGTCGCATGCCCATTTTCACCCAAGCAATCATTAATAGTGTTGCTCCCTCATATGTTGAATTGATGGCTGAAACAAAGAGCTGGTGGCCAGACTATGTTGCACTTTGATGCTCTTAGAAACTGCTCTGAGCCTATCATGCGCATCTTTGCAACTCACATGTTTGGGTCAACCGCAACGCCTTTCCTGTCACCCGTTTTAGTACAATCATTGCAAAATATTCTTACTATAACTATTGTTAAGTTATTATTAATCGAGGAAAATGACGTGAATAAAACAAGCGTAACAGAAAAGTGTGTTAATAAATATGGAGTCATTAAATATGAAGTGGCATGTTATCGTCGGGTAGACACAAACGAAAGGCGGTCCGGCTCAATTCCTGCATCACGGCACCCTACAATGGAAAAAGGGTTGTGCAGGCAATCTCAAGTTACGGGTCGTGACATTTGCACGGGTAAAACACCCTAGCTATTTGTACTTACTTACGTGGATTTCGTAGTAGTTCCGACGGTTCCGGCGGGGCCGACTATTGCTATGCAAAATAGATAAGTTATTGTGGATATCGCGAAATAGAGGTATGTAAAGCAGCTCTTAGTTGCGATGCAAGAAACATTAACAAATGAGCCATAGCAACATTATTAGCACTTGTTTTCATGTTCTGGTGCGGAATGCACCAAAACGGAGGAAATTTTGGCTTGCAAAATGGAGTTGCGTGCACAGGCTTACCATTGGCCTTTGTGGTAATAACTTGGGTGTAGATATGAACGGATGTCCAAAGGCGCACTATTTCCACAGTCACATTGTAGGTCGTTTCGGGTGTTAGCCCCCCAAGCGTGAGGCTTCCATCAGAGTACGCTGTAAAGTTCATCCGAAAGAATAGGCAAGAAGTCGCTCCCGCAGTTAGGATAACTGCGTCTGCGTAATCTGCAGGCGGTTTTGCAACAGCCCAACCTAATGTAATGTAGGTAGGACCAATGTCGGTCCAGTTGAATGGTGGTGGAAGCGAGGACATTTCCGTCACTGGTGTTCTTGTCGTTTCTACATCATACAAAGCAGAATAGAGCCATTGATGAGCAAAGTGGTGAAGTCTTATGTATCATTTAATGACGGAAATTCCGATGTGTGCATCTTATAGCATGAAAGCAATTTTAGCCAGCAAAAGCGTTCAATGACTTAAGCTGACTTAACTTAGGCGGTGTGTGCCGCATAGGACAATAACAAGCAGGCACAATTCAGGGATACGCAGTCCTGTGTAAGGGTACCAATTTTGCAGACATACTACTTTTACAATGTCAATCTTCCATGTGTCTCATGACGCCAGTGGGAACTGAGTGTTAACCATTACAAAGCGAGTAAATGTTGCCATTTTAAATGGATACGCTATTTGGGATGTCGCGAAATGCATGTATTTAAAGTAGCCATGAGATGCGATGCAAGAAACATAAACAGCTCTGTCAGAGCAACAAAATGATCATTTCATTTTTTGTTCTGAGCAGAATGTACCATAAAGGAAAAATATGGAGTTTCAAAATAGAACTCTGTGTACAAGCTTACCTCTGCAGGCTGTAATAATAAACTGGTTGTAAGTACGAACGTATTTTTTAAAGCGCACCACTTCCACAGTCATATGGTAGAGCGAACAGGGTCTCAGGCCTCTAAGAAGGAGTTTCCCATTTTGAAAAGCTGTAGAGTTCATCTTGTGGAATCGATGAAAAATTCCCGCTGCATCTAGAATTATTATGTCTGCGTAATCTGCTCCCAATTTGTCAACATTCCAGCTTAGCCCAACGAGTTTATAACCAATGTGGCTCCACCTGAAGGTTTTCGGAAGCGAAAACCTTCCCGCGAGTGGCCCTTTTCTCATTGACACTATATAGAAAGAAAAAGAGAATAATTATTGAGCTAAAATGTCGAAGCCATGTGTTTCATCTAGCATTGGAAATTCTGATGTATGCACATAATATACCTTCCCCTGCACCGCATCCCACAGCCCATACAGTGGTCAACAATAGCACGAGGCTGAATTGAAGAACGCTCTTCAACATGCTGAACGTGTTGCACTCACATCTCACGGCGCATTTATAGCAATAACCCACGTTCATTTGAGCCTATAAGGTACCTTGATGCTGACCTACAAACCCGCTACTGTTGCGTGCACATGGTGCAACCCCTGATGTGCTGCTTTAGTGGTTCAACTACAACCGTCAGGCTTGTTGTCATTAAAGTGCACAAAGTTCCAAATCATGTGAATTGAAAAACAGTAGCGCAATGAGAGCTCGAGTTGATGTTCGTGTTACTTTACCCTTGACTATTTGGTTCAACACCTCCTAAGACATTGATATCAGTGTTCAAGTTTACATCGTCGGTTAGGCAATCGACTCCACTGAACGAATGATGCGTCAGCAAATGTGGACAAATCAGCACGTACACAGAATTTCGGTAGGATAAAATAAATGCATCCACACAAATACCATATAATTTAGGCATGTACATTCCGCATCATCATACCATGATGAGAAGTGCATTCTAAGTCTTTGGAGTTGGACACCACCGAAGGTCCATCTTCGCGCCCTCATTAAGTAACTCGTCCAGAAGCACTTTCTGCCAATGACATTTGCACATGGTGCGGTTGAATGCGTTCGCTTCACCAAGGTCCCGTTCCTCCTCACTCATCGTAATAAATTGAGTGACAAATGATAGGCACAATATTTAGACGCTCATCAGTTCGCGCTTCGAACCTCAGAATCTTTTGTTCCTCCATAACCTACAGCCAGCAATGCACTCGATTCCCATAATTCGCATCTCTTCAAAATTTTATGGCCATATTAACTCCAGTGAAGTTATAGTAGTTTGTTTTCTCAGTGCAATTACTGTTTAGTTGGCCTTAACCCACAAATATTGAAATTAGCGGCTGAAGCACGTAGACTGTGGCGCGACCTCGTTGCACTTTGATGCTCTTAGAAACCTCTCTGAAGCCATCACACGCAACATTGCTGCTCACGTGCTTGGGTTAGCAGCAACGGCTGACCTGTCACCCGTTCACGTAAAGGTATTGTGAAATGTTCTGTGTGAAAGCCGCGCACTATTTAGAGTTGGTGCTCTCTTCACATTCGTGGGCTTCGCCTCATCTTGCCTATCTACCAGCAACATATTCACCATAGCATAACAGAGTAATGCGTATTGTTTCCACCGAAGGAATCGTCTAAAAGGGGGGAGGGATGTCGAGAGAGTTAGGGAGACTGGGCAGAATGCTGACCGAAACATTTGCATTTTGGGATTGGGTTGTGTGAATTGGGACAAACAGGGCCCAGAGAGTGTCAAATGGCAGTCTGGACTGCTCCTCATTGCTACCTCAGCAGGACCCATCCAACATCACATTCGAGCATGTCGCGATTCCTCATTGCACGCAATGGCGAACTGTCGTGCATATGGAGACAGAACTTAACATTCGATGTCCTGAAACATCCATGGCTTTCATTCGTTAGGTGTAAGCACCCTACTTCACTTGGATGAGTTCGTGTTATCACATGCCGGGCATGTGTTCATGCTGAGCCTCTCCCACTGTCTGCATCGCAGCTGCCAGTTTGTGGATGTTGGCTACTGTCATCCCTGCAACAGCTTAAACGGCAGAGCGGGAGCGCGTGGCAGACACGAAGGCGTTCAGTAACATTTCTCACCCTTACCTCACCTGTCAGGATATGCAAAATAATACAATATCCAAATTGGGCCTTCGTATTCCGCTAATGCTAGCAGCAATTAAATTCTACATGCCGACTTGTAAACTAACCCTACTTAATCCACCATGCCTGTGCTCTGACCAAAACACCAGACGGAAGCCAGAATACACGGCTTGGTTTCCTGCTGCATGGGGGGGCACAATGACCTGCAGTGGCATTAGTGAGTACTCTGAAGAGCAACGCATTCCTCCGTGCCAACGGGCAAATATTTTGACTACCTCGTGCAGATGTGATAGAAGAGGGGCCCACCAGTCTGGGTGTGTTCACGCTGCTCACCGAATGGGTAGTAGGGCATTATGCTGCTTTGAAATAATGTGTGTGTGCACCAAGACTACTGCGCATCTCATAGATTTACTACAGCAGCTACAGTTCCAAACGCAAAGACATGACTACGCCAATCTCTTGGTTGTTGTACAAATTGACTTGGTCTTCTCCGGCACCTATGTGCACAATTTTGCAGTTCCACCACCCGCATTAAATGGATAACATTTGGCATTAGCCATTGCATCCTTTGCAATCAACCATCCTTCTAACTTGCCTTCGAGTTGTCTGCAATGTGGCAATAGCGCCTTGATGCATGGAACGGACATTTGAGCCACTGTGCGGCGTAGCAACTAGATTAATGCAGGTGAGCTCTCTCTTTCATCGCGACGATCCGCTGCATTCCACAGCTCTGGGTCACAAATATCTTCACAACTACCTTCTCTCTCCTATTACCGCGCTGCACCAAATAACCATTGATTGGTAAACTAATTGAAAGAGCATGGAATCCTGCAGTGATCTTCAAGAATTACAATGGACCCAACTTTCCATCTTACTAATATTATCATTTTTCTAATGACCATTTCCACTAATTATGTCTCTGTACATCCTACAACAAACAATGCTTCCCTGCTTAGCCAAGTGCGAATCCACACGAATTGTCGCATGCCTATTTTCATTTAAGCAATCATCAATAGCGTTGCTCCTACATGTGTTGAATTGATGGCTGAATCACAGAGTTGGTAGCCTGACTATATTGCACTTTGATGCTCTTAGAAACTACTCTGAGCTTATCATGCGCATCATCGCAATTCACAGCTTTGGGTCAACTACAACTGCAACGCCTCACCTGTCACCCGTTTTAGTACAATCATTGCAAAATATTCTGTGTGAAGTTTGCGCACTATTGAGATTTTCTTCTCTCGTCACATTCATGGGCTTCATTCTATTAATCCATCAGCAGCACATTAACCATTGTATTACTGAGTAGTGTACATTGGTTTCACCTTAGGTGTCTTCGTAAGATATGGGGGGGATGTTGGAAGGGTTGTGAGGACTAGGCGGGCTGGCGGCCAAATGCCTGCATTGTGGAAACAAGTTGGATGAATTGGGACAGAGAGAGCCTGGAATGTGTCGTGGAGCACTCTGAATTCCTCCGTATCAGTGCATTACGAGGACCTATTTACCCTCGCCCTTGGGCACACCATAATCACTCTCTGCACCAAACAGCGAATCCAAAGACGGAAAAAATGAAGGCGTGGTCAATCAGCACTCAGAAAATGCATGGTGTCCTCGAAAGAATTTGGGTCATAACATGCTAGCCAGTAGTTGAGGGCATTCACCACTATCATCACTTTGCATCCGATTAAACGAGTTGACCTAATATGCGTAAAATAGAATGCGGCTGGAACTACTTATTCAGCACCCACGCCACCCTTCTGTATCGGATGCTTAATTTGTTGTCCAATGTGTAGAATGGGAGGGGACGCACCGCGGCAACTTAAGGTAAAAAGAAATGCGTCCCTTGCTAGTGAGTGTTGCAACGCCTTGTCACTCCTACCGGCACAGTTCCACATTGACATGATTCTGCATGTACTTCAAGCTAATTCTCTTGCCTACTTTCTGCCATGTTTTTTGCATCTCGATCTGATTTCATTTGTTTCGCAAATGCCGGCTCTGTTATCGTTGCAACACCAGATGTGCCATGGTGTGGGATTCTCAAGAGGCATGACATTGCAAATGGAAACGTCTTTCTACTCAGAGGGCATATCTCCGCCTTTCTAATGCACACCGGTAGTCAAAGCGGGGACGGAGTTGGATTGCACCAATGGAAATGACAAGGCTTTGAAATCTAGAGAAAAATCAGCCAGATGCCCACCTAACTTCTACTTTGTTTGTCAAGATATTGTGTGGTGGCGCAATTCATTTGTGAGCAGATGAAGTCTTGCGCGTGACACCACAGTGCCCTTCATAGAATCGCTACTGAATGCAATTGATGTGTGCGTATCTGCAAGCACTACGTGGTGCCTCTCCTTCTTCCTACCTAATCGACGGTTGGCAATTCGACTCCTGTGCAGTGTCTACTGACCGATAATGAGAACGGCTTTTTCCTCCAAAGCACAGATTAGGTAATCATCAATATGAGTTTTACTGTCACTTTGTGGACTGCGAATTTGCCTTCGGCGCAAGTAACCCATATTCACATTGTGTTCACCAACTCCTACGACTTAAGCATCCCCAGGAATGCAAACTCGTGTGCTGAATTTGCCATGCAAAACTGCTGAGCAGAGCAGCATTTGAGGCTCCTTATCTAGTTGAGTGATTGGCACATTGGGTTGGCCTTGGGTACGAGCAGTCGACTGTTTGCTTTAGATATTCTCCACTTCTGATGAGCCAACGAGATGGCGCTGGCCACTATTAGTGCTGCAGACAGGTTCCGATATTAGAATTGGGTAAAAGGCATTCCGAAATTCTAGCACTAGGCTGATCAGATATCCCAACAGGCTGCTCGAATTTGTTCAGGTCTCGTGTCATGCCAGGAGTGTCTTATTTGCGTAGATGTTGTGCTTAGAATGTCGAACACTGTGCTGCTGTTCCTGCTCCCCTTCTCAAAACGATTTACTAATCTCAACACTGGTGAGCTTTCTAAACTCAATTCTCCCACCTTTTCCAAATTATTCAATTCTCACCTTTCTCTTGTCTGTCGAACCTTGGCCAAAGCGATGCATGCAAACGAAGAAACCACGCAATTGTTGGGCAGTTTACTTGTCGTGTTTGGGGGAAGGTTTGCAATGATGCAATGGTGGCGGAAATGGCGAAGGGCACTTCAGTGAGTCAAGGCGAGCAAAGTGCTGATATTTGCCATTAAGGCTTCCAACGTCTAAAATCGTCTTGCCTTGTCTACCAAAAAACCAGTCACTGAGGAAGAAGAGGTAGAGCCTGCTGGAGTGAGTCATTGTTATCCTCAAGGCGAGAATAAGCAGGCATAAAGTATTATCCGAAGTCCTCCATCGTTGAAGTGATGGCGAGGTGTCGACTTTCTGTCTGAGTTGGAGAACGTTGAACACTGACCGAGTCTAATGGTGCCTAAAAAGAGCGCTCAAACTAGCTTCTTCTAGATGCCTGAGTAATTTATAAAAAAGGAATAAAATGGCTTGCCGTCCATTTAATGTGTCGAGCATCAACATTCGGTCAGTAGAGTGCCACTACTGAGTGCGATAATTCCAGTTTGACGTGTCAGGTATAGTAAGAATAGATGGTAATTAGGCAGGTAAAGAGCAACACGCTTTTAATTATGGAAGTTGGTGAATGGCAACACTAAGATCAATGATGACTGTCAAATTTGCGTGCAATCAACAATTAGCAGTAAACGAAATAACCTAACCTAATGCCGTGTCTACTAACCCTTTAGTGTTGACTGCGATTCGCATCGCTTTTTAAGAATTTGTCAGTCTAGAAGCCCAAATCAGGAATTGGCAATCGCATTCTAGCTCCCACTCAGCCTGTCGCCACCGTTATGCGCTTTTGGGAGCCTCATTTTCTGTTG
This sequence comes from Taenia saginata, assembly GCA_001693075.2. Lineage (NCBI taxonomy): Eukaryota > Metazoa > Platyhelminthes > Cestoda > Cyclophyllidea > Taeniidae > Taenia > Taenia saginata. The sequence continues at coordinate 508,351 of LWMK02000030.1, read as the reverse complement.
ATCGAAGGCCATGGATAGGGACATGGATCTGTTGGGTTACCAACATTACTTAGGTGGAATAAGTAGAGGTGGAATGTGATGAAGAGAACTGATGCATTTGTGCATATATATCGAAGTGAAAGCAAAAGGCACTCCTTAGTAATAAAGCTTCTACAGCTCCAAAGCTAAGCATATGCAGTGCAGATGCTGCTGCGTGGATTGCAGAGGGTAGAAATGGGAGTTTTCATGACCTCGCTGAATAATAGGAGGCTTTCTTTCCTATATTGGTAATGAATTTTGCACCTCTGTTAGTGGCCACCACTTAATATATCTTCTCTTTAAACATTTTATTTGTTCTTCACCGTTGTCACGCAGTCAGCAGTGTTGGTAATGCGATGAAGCACAAGTGTCACGCATGTGTACCGCTGGTGATGAACGCATAGCGTAGCATTTGGTTGGTAAGACCAAACACATGTTGACATTACTAAGTCCTGCTTTTATTGGCAAGTATACGGTGGCCAACAAAGTTAATGTGGGGCTCGATTTAACTTGGCGCATTGGCTTGATGCAAGTGCAAATGTCTGGTGCAGTGGCGCCTTTGTTAAGACACACCGCAATGAACAGCTATGAGTCAGCTGGGTGGTGACACTCTCCTCATTCTGGTGTCTACTTCATTTCGCCTTACGCTAATGCCACTTGGACACAGTGCAATGTCGGCTGAATGAGATTAGTGGGTGTGACCGTGGGATTGGTACCTCTCTGCATTTCTTGTTGTGTTAACCTCAGTGTTGCCGCAGGGTGCACACACGCCTCAATGGAGTTGTGCAGCAGTTGGCTAAGTTGTGTTGACTGTGGAACTTCTCGTTACGTCACGCTCAGTAATGTTCATTATAGTGGAATGACACGTGCGCCACAAATGTGGTGTATAAGTAGTTTGACCCTCTACCCGTTGCGTACTAACAAATAAATGTATGTCACGTGTAGAGGGTAAGACTGGGATGACGTGTTGAGCAAAACTAACAGCAGTGCCTAACTCGCGTTGATATACCAAATCGACTTAGCCTTTGGAATGCTGAGTCAGTCTCTTCATTGGAAGATTCATGGAGTCCTCTAACATAGGAGGATGGTCTTAGCCACCCACTTGCTAATCGCCAGATTCGTTTAAATAAACAAGCATCGAAGACTATGGTTCGTGCTAACACATTTGTTTTGAGTTAACAGCCTTACATTTGCTTGTTTATAAAAGGCGGTAATGAAACACACGCATCCCGTGGCAAAATGGATGCTATCAGCCAATCAAGAGGAGTGGAAGAAAGCAGAGAGTGAACTTGCAGCGCTTCCATCATTGCACTTTGAACCGTAATAGGATCTTGCGGTAAAGGCAGAGGAGATTTGGATGTGGGGTAAAAGTTATCACCGCTGTTGCTGCTGTTCATATTGTCATCGTTCAAGGCAAAATAGAGTTGGTATTATATTGCCGCGAATGCCCAAAACCACTGCAGCACACAAGAAATATCGTGCCCCTGACTTTAGTGCATGACAATTAAGTTTCCTCTGATAACTCTCCAAAGAAATGATGCATTGTAATTTGACAGACATTTTGGGAAATCGGACATTCACAATAAGTGCCACATCCAAGGAAGTGTCCAGACTTTGGAGTGCACTCACCCATCGGTACACTCAGCACCTCCAATTGCTCATGTCAGTAGGACAACAAGTTACGTCAAACCAATTCACGTGCCTGCTTCCAGCCATGCTGCTTGCCATTTAAATCAGATTTCATTTGTGTTTCACATATGCCGACTCCATTTGAGACGTTTTTATCGCTAAAACACTAGGTGTGCCATGGTGTGAGGTTCTAAAGAGGCATTGCGATGCAAATGGAAACATGTTTTCCTTTTCACGGGACGCATCTTCGCTTTTCTCATGCACTGCGGCAGTCAAAGCAGAGACGGAGTTGGACTGCATCAATGGAAGTGATGTTCATTTTTCTCTGCATTTTAGAAAAGATTTTCTCCATGTCGAAGAAGGACTGTCAAGAGTCGTTACGTATCTACAAAGCCTTTCTCAAACGCATGGACCACGTCAACCACTTCATCCAAGAGGCTGTAGTGAGTCTGCTCAGTGTCATCATCCTGTTGGCACTGAGGCCTTCAAAGCATCTGATTGTCACCTTACTCTTTGTACTTTGCAGACATGCGATTTGCTTCAACTACAGGACGGTTTTGGCAAACGGTCGTTGATTTTCAAGCCAGTGTCAAACTCCGTACTGGACGCGTTGGAGGATCATTTAGTCCACTTGGAAGGCAAAAATCCAACGAATTGTAGGTTCACTCGCATTCCTAATCTCGCACCTCTAGACGCACAGCTTCTCCCACTCTCTCGTCACCACCAACCACCACAGCAGTGCCAGGCGACTTGGTTCTCCTTCAAGATTTGTCGAATGACCAGAACCTCTCCACTGAGCAACAGTGCATTACGGGGAGAAACGACAGCGTCTGCAAGCTTTCGTGAGTCAAGCACGTTCAACATGCTCTACCACAACAGCGGATAATGCAAGCAGTGGTGTGGACCGGCTTCAACTCTCTCCAGATCTGACCAGTGGTGGTAGCGCTTCCACGAATGCGACTTCGTCCAGCCTCTTAGATGACTTCTGTTATAAAACAGGTTCGTGGTTCGTGCATTTACGTCGATTTCGGTAGGCGGCATTAATGGCTTGGGGTTTGTTGTTTCTGATTCCCAGCTTTAGTCGAATCCAGCGGTTAAATGGCTCTTGATACTATTACGACAGCACAGCCACGTCCACTGTCTCAGCCTCTATCGAAGCACTCGTCGACTTCTGCAGTCGCCAATCCCAACAAACCCTTTCTTCCCCTAATCCATCCGACTGGCCCACGATCGCCACTACCAGTGATGGCAGTAGCTTGGCACAGAAACCACCCATTACTACTGCCGCCAGCGACTTGGCCAGTCGTTTGGCCGCAATTGCCGGTCAGTTGTCTATCTCCAACACAAGCACCATGACTGGGAGTGCCAGTGTCAACTGGACAGGTGCTAGCAGGCCAAAACAACAGCAATCGACTGGTGAGGCAACTGGATCGATGGCTGCTTCTGCAGTGAGTCCCTGATCGGCACCAGCAGGTGTACTACAGCCCACTCCTGTCAACAACCACCCTCGCACGAGTCAGGTTAGCTTAGTTCCTTCTTTCAATCCTGACAGTTGATGACTCCAATTATAATGCATTGAGGGTGAACTTATCTTGAAATGGAAGAACCGTGGTTGGAACAACGCTATTTTATTGCAAATTGGTACCCTGGAGCCAATCAACCTTGAAGGAATTTGGTCTGGGATCCCTACGCATCCATTTGGGCAAATCGTCACTTTTAAGTGCTAGGCAACATTTTGTAACTCGGAGGCGAACAAGTCTTGAAGACTACCTAAACTGCTTTAATGGCGCGGCACCTAATTTTCGAAGGGCACCTTTGGGACTTGCTTTGGAGACTGAATCCAATTTCACCATTTAAACGTCTACGCCGCCCTAGGTGCCCCCAATTTTGGGTTTCTGTGTTGGTCATTATAAAGCGTATGAATTCATCCATTTCCTGCCCTCTGGAAGGTGAGGTGCATTGGAAAGTGCTTCAAGGCATTTAACAACATTTTCTAACTGCGACACATCTTGGCTCCTCAAGACGTGCAGCATCATCACTTGTGGTGCAAGTTACTGCTTGGGCATTTTAAGAGGTGCCTTCAGGCAGGCATAAACTGTTCATTTCTCAAACATTGGTGCTGGAGCACTTTGTTTCGCCTTGTCTTCTTGAAGTAATGTCTTGCGATTTTTCTGGTAAACGTATCCACCCTCGTGACACTCTATTTTAGCATGCCAGCTGTCTTATTTATTGGAACCTCCTAGTATTCCCGCTTTCGGGGATCACTTCCGAGTTGTCCCTTCAAGTCTCCTTGTTGTGGACTAAAGTGAACGTCTACGAGGCTGTGGGTGTTCGTCACTTGTAGAGGCCTCTGGGAGGGCATATTTCGACCCCGAGTCGTAGGCATTCTCCTGTCAAGCACACTCCTGAAATACTGGTCAGTAGACGTTGCATGGCGAATTGAGCAATGTCAAAGCTATAATGTCGTTAGAGCAAAGGCATTGGGAGACACGCGAGCCACAACCATGATTCTTCACCAAAGTATCCCTTCTGTCTCGCTAAATAGGTGCCACATTTGGACAAGAGCACAGCCAATAGCAATCTCACATTCCCGGATTCAGTAGAAATGATGTAAAACAAAGGAGGGTAATGAAGATAAATAAATTTTTGTAGTTACAACGCAAGGTGCATTGGATCATGCGTGAAATAACATAGTCAGCGAATAGTTCCACTGCTTGGTTGGCACCCGAGACTCCTCCCTTGAGTGTTTTATGTTCGTTGTGCATAAAGCTTGCGGTGTGGAGTTGATACAGCGTCCACCTTACATCACATAGGCCAGCGGCTCCATAAGTTTGTTGACATGCATCTGATGCTTCAGGAATGAGCAATCGATCTGACGTCATTAAATCGGATTTTCACATTCGCGCATATGGTTACAATCAAGTCCCGTTGAGATTTGTTCCACAAGTCTAAAAAGGCCTCTTAAACTGTCTTAATGGCGCGGCGCCTAATTCCGAAGGGCATCTTTGGAGCTTGCTTAGGAGACTGAATCTACGTCGTCTAGGTGTCACCAATTTTCGGGTTTCCGTGTTGGCCATTATAAAGCGTATGAATTCATCCATTTCCTGCCCTCTGGAAGGTGAGGTGCATTGGAAAGTGCTTCAAGGCATTTAACAACATTTTCTAACTGCGACACATCTTGGCTCCTCAAGACGTGCAGCATCATCACTTGTGGTGCAAGTTACTGCTTGGGCATTTTAAGAGGTGCCTTCAGGCAGGCATAAACTGTTCATTTCTCAAACACTGGTACTGGAGCACTTTGTTTTGCCTTGATTTAATGCTTGGGAATTTGTCTTCTTGAAGTAATGTCATGCGGTTTCTCTGGTAAGCGTATCCACCTCTATTTTAGCATGCCAACTGTCTTATTTATTGAAACCTCCTAGCACTCCCGCTTTCGGAGATCACTTCCGAGTTGTCCCTTCAAGTCTCCTTGTTGTGGACTAAAGTGAAAGTCTACGAGGCCGTGGGTGTTCGTCACTTGTAGAGGCCTCTGGGAGGGCATATTTCGACCCCGAGTCGTAGGCATTCTCCTGTCAAGCACACTCCTTCTCAGTCCTAGCAACTAAGGCTCGCACCAGCGTCTGCGCCTGATCGACGGACAGGCCTATACGTGACCACTCACTCCCCATCCTCTTCCTCGCTCGTTACCCTTTCTGCCAAATCTACGAATGTGCAAGAACTTTAAGCGTCCCACGTGTTTAACTTTGTTCTTATTGTGACGACAACTATTCCCAGTCACGAATTCGTGACGAGGATCCGTTTCTGATTCTTTGCTCAACTTGCGAGTTCATTTCTTCTACTCAAAATCACTAGCATCGCAAAATGCGCAAGATCGTTGTTCCCCTTTGCAAATGATGTGGTATTTGACAATAAGCATGGCTGTGAATCCCCTTTTCAGCTGTTTCATTCAATGTCCGGACTCCCACTTCAAGCAATCCAGCCTTCCCAACCCCAATACGCAATGACTCAATATCCTGCGGCAATAGTGCATGTCAACCTCCCAGCCTTTTCACCACGTCCACTGCTATTTCAGAAACTCACCGTCGCTGCGACTACAGCTACTTTCAAACCTCTCATTCCCTTCCCTTAATTACTTCCAATTCCTTCTTTGGCCCTCCCAACAAACGCTGTTTTCGTCCCCCAACTAGCCTGATCTGCGACTTCACATCGGTCGATTCCTTCGGAATGTTGGAGATTATTGCCACTTCGTTGATTTCCACCACGCTCATCACTGCCCTCCCACTGCCTCGTGTCGCTGAGATTCGAGGTGTCGCTTGTCTTCCGCTCTTGTAACTGCTGCAAGCGCATGGGGTGGATTGTTGCCCTAGGTGGGATGATTGGCCTCGTCATGTGTCTGTCAACGACTTGTTTTGCTGACCAGTGAGGATTGAAGTTATTCGAGACGTCTAACATTTGTGGGTAGGAAGATGATTTGATTGATGTGGCGAACTCTCAGGCACTGGAAGCGTTGTTATTATGCCATGGAGGAGGAGTCTTCAGGCCTGCGATCCTACTATCAGCCAGCATGTGTAGACCGAAGAATCGACGACCACAACGGAGAGGCAAAATCTGGTCTCGCTTCCAAAGACCCAGTAGCGTTACGCGGCTGAGTTACATGTGGGTCCAGCTTGATGGTCGGCCGACCTTGCCGGGGTTGACAATGCAACGATAGTGATGCCTTCTATGTCACTTGCCTGCGCTTCGTTACAGATGGTATCCACACACATGAGTGAAGAGCTCCATTTCACTGTGAAGAAGTGGGATGGAAAATTGTCGTCACGAATCCACACACCACACATCGCCTTCCCTCAGCACGCGGCACCTTGCTTCTGCCAAATTGTGAGGCTGATTACTAGCGCCACTGCAATGCTGCTCAGTAGACGTTGCATGGCGACTTCAGCGTGCGAGATCATTTCCTTGGCCTTGCTTAATGGATGGTATCTGGTGGTCACTCTCTGATGATGATGAATGCTTGTGCAGGAGCCAACTCGTCAGTCCACAATTCGACAGTACTCACCCACAGACGCGATATCATGCACATCCACCTGAGAAGTGCACTGCTTACGTTGTGCCCTCAATGCGTCGCCTCGGCTAATTTGGACTGCATTAGGGGAAAACTGGCAGCAACCATTCTAATCTGTCCTTCCCAACTTCGACAATTCTAGGAATGATTGACAAACCTTTCCATGCTCAAAATTCGCAAGCTAAGGTGAACTGCGCATGGTCTAGGGATTACGGTCGCGATCTTGCCTTGCGGCCTAAAGAGGAGGGGGACGAAGTGTTCTGATTGGCATAACAATAGCAACTATAGCTGAATAGGACAATTGCAAATGAAATGAAAGTAACTGCAACTTGAGGGAGTAAGCACTGAGCCCCTAGCACTACTAACGACGCTGTTGACTTCACCCACGAAGGACAAGCACTTCGTCAAGTGGCTTGACAAACGCCACAGTGTACCTTACGCTCTGCTACGTCGCAAACACACGCTTCTCTTCTGACGCCTTCTCCCCATAACCTATTTCCAACCACGGAAACGATCCGAACAGGGAGTGGGAAAGAGAGGCTTATCATGGTCAAGTAACTGGCCGTGGACGAGATGGGGCAGACACTCCTCTCAGAGTTGTTTGGATACGTAGTGACAGTGGGCAGAAACGAGTCGAAACCTTCGCGACTCATATTCACGAGGACCTGAATTCGCTCATTCGCTGCATTCAGAAATATCCACGATATGCGAATCAAGTCTCTCGCTGAAGTGGTGCAGTGTACTGCGACAAACGGACAGGTGTTGCCAAGATTACTGCGACAAACGGACAGGTGTTGCCAAGAGTCTTTGGCTGCCGCTTACAAGTCAGTGTTCTAGCATGCGTTCACTTATCTCAGCAACAAACAGCTTATGGCGAATTTTGAAGGCACTTTGCAAAGCATGAACCAGTTGGGACTCCACGTACCGCATGGTGGCCTTTGCTGAACACAACTGAGCATCGTGAATTTGGTGCGACTAATGAAGTGCGGCTCAGAGAACACTCAGTCGCTATTCGTTTTCTCTGCATTGCTGAACATACAAAGCCTGTCTCATTAAGCAAGACGCTCAGGCATACAACTCCCACGTGAGAGTGCTGATCCCCGATTAGTAGGTCTGCCATATGCCTTGCAAGCATTTACTCTCTGCAACTGATGATGTCTCGGTGTGGCACAGGCTGTAGGAGGAGAGGAGGGTAAAATACCGAAGGAGCAGCTACACAACGACCACGGCATCAGGGATTGCACCCAACCATCAGGTGCTAGGCCACCACGGAGAATTGTTTAGTGCGTACAAGAGGCTCACACACGCCCTCCTCAATGCATCAATGCACCCAGTCTCTCAGTGATCGGTAGGAGTGCGCTTTGAAGAACAGACAGCTGCTGCCTATGGTCCGTGCCTTTCTCTTGCATGCCAGCATTCTCGCATGCACTCATTCATCTCTGCATGAAATGCCCTATTTTCCATTTTACTGGCATTCTCTGGAACTTAGACGGTTGGAAAACACCGACTGACCCACAGTGGCCTCGTAGGAATGCAGCTGTGCATTGTGAAGTTGACGGGACGAGTGATGCGCGTTTCAGATAACACCGATTCGGCATTCGTTTTCTCTGCGAAGCATTTTTACCTCAAGCAGGAAGGACGACCACGCACAGCTCACGTGAAGGTTTGCCGCACACCTTACAATCTCACACTCCTTTCCACCTACAGTCTCGATTTCGCATGGGTGATAGGAGGAGAGAAGTATGAAAGACCGAGAGGGCAGCTATGCAACCACTGCATCATCAGCGATCATGTCTAATGATCAAGAAGTAGAACAGCGTGGAAAATGGCCTAGTGCCTGTGAATGGGAGTAAACATGCCTCTCCCAAATGGACAATCATGTCCATTGGCCATGCGCCAAGAGGATAATCATGTCCATTGGCCATGCGCCAAGAGGAGGCAAAAGGAAGTGCCTTTTCAACAAACTACAGCTGGCAGCACAAGTGCTTCGAGAAAAGAAAACGAGGTGGTTTCTCTGCATTGCTACATACCAGAGGCAAAGGAACTGGAAGAGTGATGCATCTTCTGAGGACCTACAATTAGTTCATGCGGTAGTATTGTGATACTCTAGGTCGTGTGCAAGTACTTTGGAGAGACTGGCAAATTTTGCGCGTGTCAGCAGTGCTGTGAATGCAATTTTCCGCATATGTTACTACGTGCATATGCCAATGCTCTTTACCTTGTGATCCCCATCAAAAGCACTTCCTACAAGAATATGAGAATGCCCTTTATTTTGTGAGGTAGAAAACTCTTTGGTAAGGCCAAGCACCTTTACGCATTAATACTTCCCCAATATTTTTACTAAAGCCAAAGTAAAGTAACCTTCTGCTGTGCACCCAGACCTGTGAAATGTGATTAATCATGCCAATAGTTTCTAAGGAACTTCTAAGACTGTTGGAATGAAAGCAAAATTACACCGCCAGATATCAGCTCCAATTGGCACTTCTAACGGTGGTGAATAAAAAACCCACTGTAGCTTAAAAGGAGGTTTACACATGAATGTTAATGCGTAGGGCTCAGCACTCGCTAGGACCTGAGCACATTTTGGGCTTAAAGGCATGCGGAAACACAGCATACATGAGTTGCGACTTAACCAAGAACCGAAGGACATAGCATTGGACCTGACGAGACCTTTGAAGACCGAAGCAGGTTCTGCTGTGCTAAAGCTGGAAATTAAGATGTCTTTGAACTTGCGATAATTTATTTACGTTTGTTCAATGTCCACGAGAAAAGTGAAACTTAATTACCATTAATTTTCTTCTCAAATGTTAACAAGAGTTGTAACGAATAAATTATTACACCTTGATTAATGTTTGACAATCGTTGAGGCACTGCAAGTAGATTAAACTCGAAAGCCGAAGTCCATGACTTCAAGGGAGCTAAATTAATAAATTACAAGTAAAGTTTACTCATACCGTAATACTTGTGCCGTCTATAAGCGTCCCTGCAGGTGAGAGGTGGGAGGACAATTTAGAACCTGGTCGAGGACGTGCAAGGTCGTTCTCTGGACTCCCAGAATACCTCGTTTCAATGGCTTCGGTTTCGCTATTACAACCATACTCTGTGACCACTGTATGGGCTTTGGGAAGCGGTGTGTTGTTTTTAACCATTTGCCTCTCATGTGCTTGTGTGTGTAAGCATTTGACAAAGAACACTGCTAGCTTCACTGATACTCATCATTCACTGTCGTAATGCAACATTTTAAGGTGTGACACCGGCATTCACTTTCTCAGCAATAGTCTATAGGTACAACTCCGGACTTCATTCCGTTGTGGTGCATTCTGCATCAAAACACGAAAGCAAACGCTAATTTCGTTGCTAGCTCTCAGCTGTTAATGTTTATTACACCGCACCTCATAGTTGCTCTACATACATGCATTTAGCGACATCCTCAGTGAATTATTTATATAAATTGCAAAACGCACTACCACAACCAGCTGACCTACTCCGAAATGCATGCAAGTCAGTGCAAATATTTTGAAGATTTGTCTGCTTAAGTTATCACAACCTGTGAACCGCCATTGCCGACGCAATCTTTTCCTACTAGAGGCTGCTGCGATGCGCCAGCAGACCATCATTCCTGTCTGCCCAAATACACTGTGCCACTTCATATTTAATGACTCCATGATTGCAAACACCACTTTCTGTTATGCCTGCTTCATTCATGTCACTTTTGCTCCAATCGAATGTCTTGTGAGTGGTCACCGTCTGAGTCGATAAGCGCATATTAGCTAGTATTCGAATGGTTACAAGTGCAAGTATCCTCATACGATAGAGGTTCAACTCCTGCATGCCTTCTTATTTTTAACGCAACAACGGGCGCATGACTCGAATGTCTGGCTGCTGTGTACTATGGAAATGATGTTGGCAGCGTGTAGACATAAGTCGATTGATCGGCGGGTTTCGCCTGATGAATGTATCACATCAATATCTACCGCCAAAGGAGAGACTGGCGTTTTGGCCCATCAATGTAAACTCATGCTCATTAACAACAGCACGTGCCTCCAATGATCCATTACTGATCATCCTTACCTCGGTACGCCAGCATGTCTCTTTCAAATGGAAATACTATGCTCGCTTCCTATCACCATTGCTACATTGGTACAGCAGCCATTTTCTTACCGAATCGTACTTAGCGCAGGATATCCACCTGGAATGGCGGGAGGGGTGATCAAGGATTTGTAGGATTGAAGCACCCAGAAAGTGACCACTTATGAAAGTGGTAGATGGGCGCACTGCAAGCATCGTGAGCATCATTAGGTGGTGAAATAAGTTCTCAGTTCTGATGCACACCTCAATTGTCCCACAATTTTCTTGATGCGCAACAGTGTTCTCCAAAGTCCATTGTGGAATATTCGGCATTCCTACTAGCTTGAGATCAACAGAATGCCTTCGGGATGAATCATAGGATATTTCATGCTTAAATTAATGCATACATACGAGGACGCTAACTTACAACAGGCAGACAAGGACCGTAGGCAATGCGTGGCCCTTCTTCATCGCGTACTCTACGGGCTTGTCGAGGGATTTGATGTGCATGTGGTAAATGTTTCTAATGATAATGAGCAGGCAAATTCTGCATCCAAACCGGAGGCTCATTTACCCAGCAATGTCCGTGTATGTGGGTCACGAGTGTTTCGACTCGTCTCTGCCCACTGTTAAGGTGCATCCAAATAACCTTATGGCAAGTGTCCTCCCCTTCTCGTCGATGGCAATTTATGTTGACGTGATAATCCTCTCTTTCCCACTCCCTGTTCAGATTACTCTGGTAGTTGAGAATAGGTTCTGAGGAAAAACGCGTCATGAGTGAAGTGTGTGTTTGCAATGCAGCAGAGCAAGTGGTAAAATCTACTCTTTATAAGCCAACATGCAACTCCCTACTCTTCTAAAAAGAGGAAATCAGCAGTGTCCTTGCTATTGTTAAGGACTCACCGTTTACCCCCCCAAGTCGAAGCCGTTGTCACTTACTGCACAATTATTCTATTCAGTTAAATTTTTATTACCTGAAATGGAATACTTCCTTCCGCTTTGCGTTATGCCACTGGTGAAGATCAGGCTTTTGTTTCCTTACGCTACTGGGAGGTCACCTTTGGTTGCGAATTTCACTGTGTGTGCATTCATCAACTGTTCGTTAAATTACTCAATTCCGTTGTGATAGATTTGAATGAACAATGCCATTTTCTCCCAACCACAGCTTATTTGCCAAGACGAAGCATCTAGGCGGATAACCACTGTCACTTTGCTGACTGTTGAATTTACCCGTGCACAGGCAATCCATCCCCATGGTGTGTCCATCATAACTCATCTGTTAAGCAATGCCAAGAATGTGAACCTCTATGCTGCATTGGCCATGCAATGGCTGCTGAGTAGCAATTTAGTAGTGCAGATAAAAGCCGCAATGTCTTAACCGAAGTAAGGTGCTGGATGCTGAAGCAGGGCGACATGTGGTGGAGTGAAGTTGTGACAGCAAATGCACATCTCACTCCTTTACAACAAAATGAAGGCCCTCATTTAAGAGTGTGGATATTTTTCATTACGAAAAGTAGGCAAGGCTATCTGCCTGGCTCATCTCACTTCCTTACGACAAAATGAAGACCTGTGTTTAAGAGTGTGGATTGTTTTATTTAGGAATGGTAGGCAAGGCTATCAGCATGTAAGATGGGGGAGGAGAGCAGAGGGGAGTTAAATGTGTAAGGGGGTGCAAAACGGAGGGAGACGAGGAATTTGATCCTCAAAATTGGGCAGAGAAGGCTGCAGTCGATGGTAACTTAGGGACGGCAATGCCGGTAAGTAGGCAAAAAGTGACGACGAGGACACCAATTGCTGACCACAGTTTTACCAACCACGCACTGCATCGATGAAGAGGGACGGGCTCATGGCAGCTGTAATGTAAAGGGAAAAAACTTGCTTACCTCGGTCTAGACGCTAATTGCAGCTAAGCTCCCCAACTAAACTTACTTGAGCAGAGAAACAGAGTTACCGAAATAGCATCAATCCCTAGACCGAAATCTGCTTCCTCCATCTTCACATTGACAATGACACCGAGACTGACTAACGATCAAAAGTGGATCCTTACGTCATTCACTCGGGTAAGACTACTGAGGCTATGGGAGCTGGAATAGCTCCCGCCTCTCCGCTTTGCTTATCGAATCTTCCATCCAAACATACTAGTTGATGGTAGGATCGTAATTCGGAATGCTAGTCAACTCTGACATAATAACAAGGTTTTCAACACTCGAGAGCTCATCATGTCCATCAGATCGACGTGTCAGGAATGATAACGAAAGTTTTCATGCAGGTGACAAAATGTGTAACTTTCCTTTCCATTAGTTAGCGGCTAACGAAAGTTTGGAAAATGATTAACAACAGCGTGTGTAATTAAGGTGGCAGAGAAAGGAATCAAATATCCCACTAACATGCACCCCGACTATTCTGCGTTGATTGCACTTCACGTTGCTTTAGGAGCACTTATATGATAATTCAAACGGCTAGTGGGAAGGAAAGGAATGCTGTGTTACCACAACTTGGTATCGACGAACAGGAGGAGGTATGTGGCACAGAGTTGTCTCGGTAAATCTTAACAGCGGGCAGAGGGAAGTAAAATCTCACAAATCGCCTGGTGAAATTCTAGCTTGCCACTTTCACACCCGGATTTTCTCCTTTAGGCAGGTGCTTATAGCTCGTTTGCTTTCACCTAGCAGCACAATTTGGCTGTCCTACATGCCTATACTGCAGTAGGCCTAACTGTGGAAAGCTAACCGTTGTGAGTCATGGAAGGGAAGTTTGGCTCTGTGGTACAATCTAGCATCGCACATGTAAGCCTTTACCTCTGATTTCTCATTGTAAACGGGTAATGAGGCAATGTGTTTTCCATTTCAGGCGGAAGGTGCTTGGTTCAAGAATATTCGGCATGGCCGCGGCTACTTTGACAACAAGACTTTTTATATTTAATCGAGCAGTCTTGCGCTCTATTTTGTTCTAAGGAAATACCAAAACTTATTTTAGGGGATTTATGCACTTTCTGTGTTTCTTGGCAAAGTTTTCATGTAGGCGGCACTTTCCCAGTCAACTGGACGAACAAATTAGGTTGGTACAGCCTAGCATTTGTCGGTGACATGTATCTTTGCAACCGTAAGGGTTTGCTCTCAACTAATTACGCAAAAGACACGTGATTACGTAGTCCTCCAGAGTCTATGAACAATCTTCTACAGAAGAAACAGGACTCGTGAGTAGTAACAGTGTCACATGATACGAGGGGGATTATTGGTATCTGCTTGGAGATTGGCCATGTAGTGCAGTAACGTCAAAGATGTTAACACATTTACCGCCGGTTTTTTCCCTGAAGGCATCAAAAGGGGCTCTAAGCCGGACGTAACTTAGGAAGCGCAAATTTCGGAAGTGTTGATACCAGGTAAGAGACCCAGTTGATATTAGGATACTGAGGTGGTAAAGAGCATCCGTATGTATTAAAGTGCCTACTGAGGATCATAATTCACAATTGGCAGGTTTAGAAATCCGCCTTTGAATGTCTCTACAAAGATGGTATCAATAGCTTACTGCAGCTATTTGTGACACTACTTCCATGAGGTCACTGTACAGAGCGTTTATGTGACTGCTTGCATATTAAATACTTCGTTTCTAGGAACCATTCTGTAAATTAGAGGAAGAATCTGCCTTCAGTAGCGGCCAGATGACAGAGCCATGTACATTTTCAAAGCCTTTGAACATTTCCTTCGATGTAATATTTATTGTGGATGTCGGAGTTTTCGACCACCTACCAAAGTGCAATCCATCATTCCTTTGAATGATTACTACATGGAACTCAGATGTCATGCACCAAAGACAGAGACGCGATGTTTCTTGCGTGCTGCAGCGGGCAGTGGAGATTCGCAGCATCCTACCAGTAAATTCATTTTGCCTCGGCGGATGGCAATAGCAGTAGTAACAGCGGTGATGACCCTGCCTCCCAACCAATTCACCTCTGCCTTTATCCTACACGCCGATTGAGGTTTATTGCTCAAAATTCTAAGGGAACACAGTGGTAAGAGATCAGCAAGTTCACGTTCTACTGGTTACATCCATTTTGCAATGAGATGTGTGTGTTTCTTGACCACCTCTCGTTCAAATGCTGCATTCAAGCGAACATGTGGGTGCATCGTAAAGCCAATTTGTTGTTGGCATTTCACTTCTTGGGGCTGGAAATCAAGGGGTCTCAAGGAAGATGGTCGAACGTGACTCTAGCTATCACCTCACCAAATCCTATCTTGATGTTTTGCCCTTTCAGCTTGGAGTGATTGTAACGCGCCCACGCGATTTTCGAGTGGCCAACTGGTTCTCTTTTTATTTGATGCGTAGCATACGGAATAGGTGCGCCACGGTAGGCTGTCAGCTATGGCAGACACTTTCATCACTACGGTTCGTCATCGAGCTCTGGCTGGGTACCAATTAGTTCTTTATCAAAATCTGCCGTTTAGATTGTAAAACGTCCTGCAGACGGACCCTATCCGACACATTTCATCCAACATAAAGTTGTCGCGCCATCTTATGTCGTCCAATGATTTGTTAGGCTTCTAAGGCGAGCCTGTTTACCTGTTTGTTACAAAATAATCGCCTTCGACATCGACGCAGTGTGCGATAAGACACGGGAACACGTGAAGTGGTGTCTGAAGGTTTGGCTTAATTCACACTCGGCCTACACTTCTCACTCCGCGTTTTATTGCAAAGGATGCATTTATGCAGAATTGACCCTATAATCATATCAGATAACATGCCACCCTTGATAATGGATTTGGCCACATTAACACATCAGTCGCAATGTAGTTGCTAGAGTCAATCATTTATCACCAAACAAGTATAAGTCTTTTGAATCAAAACAAAAATATTTTTCCGAGCTATAGTCCTAAATGCTTGTTTAGTCGAACGAACCGAATGAGGAGCAAATGAGTGGCTAAGACGAACTTCCGATCCGAGCAGGTTCTGTGGCTCTTCCCATGACGAGGCTGACTCGGATTCTCCAAAGGCTAAGGTGATTTGGTAAGTCAAAACGTGTTGAGCACTGCTGTTAGTTTTGCTCAGCACTTCATCCCAGTCTTACCCCAACACGTGGCATACATTTGTTTGTTAGTGAGCAAGGGATGGGGTACAATGGCCACCTTCTTGTTTAAAGATGTCTGCTGGCAAAATATTGGAAAGCAGCGCGTATTACAGCCAAAGCAAAATGATCAGAAAAAGTGACAAACTGCTGTCATGATGCCCTGCGGCATATGCAGAGACTAGTAGTAGTGAAGATCGTCGACCTCTAGAAGGGCTCTCTGTTTGGTGAAGTGAACTGAAAGGGATGAATATAGCATAGTGTTCACCATTCTGAGGGGTGAGGCCATGACTTTCCATCCTTCCTTATTCACCCACATTTTAGTCTGCTTCAACTGCTTGAGCATCTCTACTACAAGTGGTGAATAAACGAACCATCCATCCATCCATCCATCCATCCATCCATCCATCCATCATTCCACCCTTCAAATTCCCGGACAGTAGCGTGCCGCTACTGATCGAAATGAGCAGAGATGTCTAGATGAAGAACCATTTGGCCTTCAAATGCATTAGTTACATAGTCATGGAACAGGCATCTCGTCACAGGATAGACGTCGCCAATCTACGACAAGAGGGAAAAGTAAACTGTAAGCTCGCATACCCTTCAAAACCGTGTCCTGTTTCAAATACTATATGCGAAAACGTCATTAGATTCTTCGGTTAAGGAAGGAGTACTTTGTATGTGAAATAGAAGTTATCATCGTTGTTGCTGTTGCTGCACGTTCGCACGACCAGCTGCAGCATGCATGGAAATTTAACCCTGTATTTTGTCCATGATATCCGTGTTCCATCCAACCGTCTTTCAAATGAATAATATACTGTACTTTAGCGGATAATCGTAAACTTCAGCGTATGGAGGAATGATGGATTTGAAGGGCTGTCAGGCGGTTTCTGAAGTGTGCATGTGCCTGTTAACTCACTGCTAATGAAGACCGCACTTTCCTCCATGGCACAGAATGGCCCCAACTCACGTGGTCTCTAGTGTACCAACAACCATGCAATGCTGTGCACGTTGATTCCAATGGGGAATGATCGTAAATAGCCACCGTACAGGAAAGCAGTAGGCCACTACCACCGGCCTCTTTAAGACAACCGAGGTCCACCATCTAGGCCGACTATTCGCGAATTTCCTTTCCACTTATTCCCCCCAATACAGAGAGGTGCTGTCCTCCACCTCACTGTCCTAACACCAACCAAGTCTCTTACCCCGTGCCAACGCCATTAGGAGGAAAGCAACCAGTGGTGGGAGTGTCGACAACTCAGCTGTCACTGAAATATCTGCCCAATCTCCAAGCAGTTGGCATTCGTCTACTTTGCAACAAGATAAGCTGTAACTACTAGAATGTCGTTTTCCTCTTTGGGAGATCATTTATGAGCTCTAGTGGAGCAATCAGTCACATGCATCATGCACCATCGAATGAGAAGAGATCCAAGTGATTGCAGGGATACTTGCCGCTGGCAATCACTGATCATTGTCAATCCAACACTTATCGTTGTTGACTAGGAAACTACCGCCCACATAAAAGAGTTGTCCAGAAATATGATAAAGTTAACCAAGCCAATCCATAATAAAGCTTGTTGTTTGGTAATAATAGAGAGAAAATGGAAGACTGCTTGACCCAATCTAAAAGGTCCCGGCTCGAGGGCTGGCTGCGCCCGACTCAGCCATGCCGTGTATTCTTGTATTAAGCATCAGTGGTCTGAAGGAAAAATACATCACCTTATCTCCCTTTTGCAATGAGACTTCAAAGAATAAGGCTTGCTCCAGTCATGGTAAGCTGCATGATTGCATGAGTCTGCTTACTTCACTTCACGCGCAACGAAGAGCAATTCACAGTCAGGCCTAGCACAGTACGAGCAATGGGGACGACCAAGTTGTGCTGATTTGTGGAAGCAGGTGAGAAATGAGTATCTGCAAGAAAGGCGAAAATGCGAGCATGAAAGCAGTATGCTACAATCCTGCAAGGAAATTCGAGCCATTTTACTCGGCCAGTTGCAATTGCATGGAAGGGCAGGTCGACGCACCCATTTGCTGTGTATTCAAGAAGAGAATGAATAAGTGGTCTTCCGATGCATCATCTTCACCCATGTACATCGGCTTTCCTAAAATGGAGCCATCTCGCCTCTTTCTACTAAGCTCTTACTTCGTGGGCACCTAAGAGCAGAAAAGCGAATTGTTCAACTGTCTTGCTTGCATCTGCAACTTTCAAGTTACTGAATGACTCGTCTCAGTGAACAGAATCCAAGGCATCATTTGAAATGATAAAGGATTGATCAAGAAATGAGACAAGTGAGTTAGTTCACCATCGTGCAAGATATCACTGTATCTTCGGAGGCAGCAAAAGAGCCGGTAGCTGCATTCGCAGAAAATGCGCATGAAACATTCCAATTCTAGCAAGAGGCAAGAGGAACTGCTTTCATGATAAATCGAGTGAGAGTAAACTTGGCAGCATGAAATGAAGCATGAGGGGCTTGATTACGTGGCTGAAGTGCATTAAGTGAATGAAGGTCGAAATGCAAGACATGTGGAGGCACGTGCCTGTGTGCACTGCTTTAAAATGAGACCAAATTTGACGGTGGTACCTCAAGTGCCGAAGGCAGAGAGGACAAACCACTGTCATGGTGCGCTGTGCCGAAAGCGGGCACTGCAAGTGGTGATATGACTGCCTGAAGACGTCTTACTCTCCACGTGAAAGAGCGTCAATCAATGAATGGGACTCGTAGTGTTAGAGAGGTGCTCTCGGAGGTCAGATTCGACTTGACATATTAGCTCCTTGTGTGGTGACGCCAGGCTCTCTCTATCGTAATTGTACATGGCCTAGTGTACCGCAATACCACGGCATGGACTAATTGTAGGTCCTCAGAAGATGCATCACTCTTCCAGTTCCTTTGCCTCTGGTATGTAGCAATGCAGAGAAACCACCTCGTTTTCTTTTCTCGAAGCGCTTGTGCTGCCAGCTGTGGTTTGTTGAAAAGGCACTTCCTTTTGCTTCCTCTTGGCGCATGGCCAATGGACATGATTGTCCATTTGGGAGAGGCATGTTTACTCCCATTCACAGGCACTAGGCCATTTTCCACGCTGTTCTACTTCTTGATCATTAGACATGATCGCTGATGATGCAGTGGTTGCATAGCTGCCCTCTCGGTCTTTCATACTTCTCTCCTCCTATCACCCATGCGAAATCGAGACTGTAGGTGGAAAGGAGTGTGAGATTGTAAGGTGTGCGGCAAACCTTCACGTGAGCTGTGCGTGGTCGTCCTTCCTGCTTGAGGTAAAAATGCTTCGCAGAGAAAACGAATGCCGAATCGGTGTTATCTGAAACGCGCATCACTCGTCCCGTCAACTTCACAATGTACAGCTGCATTCCTACGAGGCCACTGTGGGTCAGTCGGTGTTTTCCAACCGTCTAAGTTCCAGAGAATGCCAGTAAAATGGAAAATAGGGCATTTCATGCAGAGATGAATGAGTGCATGCGAGAATGCTGGCATGCAAGAGAAAGGCACGGACCATAGGCAGCAGCTGTCTGTTCTTCAAAGCGCACTCCTACCGATCACTGAGAGACTGGGTGCATTGATGCATTGAGGAGGGCGTGTGTGAGCCTCTTGTACGCACTAAACAATTCTCCGTGGTGGCCTAGCACCTGATGGTTGGGTGCAATCCCTGATGCCGTGGTCGTTGTGTAGCTGCTCCTTCGGTATTTTACCCTCCTCTCCTCCTACAGCCTGTGCCACACCGAGACATCATCAGTTGCAGAGAGTAAATGCTTGCAAGGCATATGGCAGACCTACTAATCGGGGATCAGCACTCTCACGTGGGAGTTGTATGCCTGAGCGTCTTGCTTAATGAGACAGGCTTTGTATGTTCAGCAATGCAGAGAAAACGAATAGCGACTGAGTGTTCTCTGAGCCGCACTTCATTAGTCGCACCAAATTCACGATGCTCAGTTGTGTTCAGCAAAGGCCACCATGCGGTACGTGGAGTCCCAACTGGTTCATGCTTTGCAAAGTGCCTTCAAAATTCGCCATAAGCTGTTTGTTGCTGAGATAAGTGAACGCATGCTAGAACACTGACTTGTAAGCGGCAGCCAAAGACTCTTGGCAACACCTGTCCGTTTGTCGCAGTATACTGCACCACTTCAGCGAGAGACTTGATTCGCATGTCGTGGATATTTCTGAATGCAGCGAATGAGCGAATTCAGGTCCTCGTGAATATAAGTCGCGAAGGTTTCGACTCGTTTCTGCCCACTGTCACTACGTATCCAAGCAACTCTGAGAGGAGTGTCTGCCCCATCTCGTCCACGGCCAGTTACTTGACCATGATAAGCCTCTCTTTCCCACTCCCTGTTCGGATCGTTTCCGTGGTTGGAAATAGGTTATGGGGAGAAGGCGTCAGAAGAGAAGCGTGTGTTTGCGACGTAGCAGAGCGTAAGGTACACTGTGGCGTTTGTCAAGCCACTTGACGAAGTGCTTGTCCTTCGTGGGTGAAGTCAACAGCGTCGTTAGTAGTGCTAGGGGCTCAGTGCTTACTCCCTCAAGTTGCAGTTACTTTCATTTCACTTGCAATTGTCCTATTCAGCTATAGTTGCTATTGTTATGCCAATCAGAACACTTCGTCCCCCTCCTCTTTAGGCCGCAAGGCAAGATCGCGACCGTAATCCCTAGACCATGCGCAGTTCACCTTAGCTTGCGAATTTTGAGCATGGAAAGGTTTGTCAATCATTCCTAGAATTGTCGAAGTTGGGAAGGACAGATTAGAATGGTTGCTGCCAGTTTTCCCCTAATGCAGTCCAAATTAGCCGAGGCGACGCATTGAGGGCACAACGTAAGCAGTGCACTTCTCAGGTGGATGTGCATGATATCGCGTCTGTGGGTGAGTACTGTCGAATTGTGGACTGACGAGTTGGCTCCTGCACAAGCATTCATCATCATCAGAGAGTGACCACCAGATACCATCCATTAAGCAAGGCCAAGGAAATGATCTCGCACGCTGAAGTCGCCATGCAACGTCTACTGAGCAGCATTGCAGTGGCGCTAGTAATCAGCCTCACAATTTGGCAGAAGCAAGGTGCCGCGTGCTGAGGGAAGGCGATGTGTGGTGTGTGGATTCGTGACGACAATTTTCCATCCCACTTCTTCACAGTGAAATGGAGCTCTTCACTCATGTGTGTGGATACCATCTGTAACGAAGCGCAGGCAAGTGACACAGAAGGCATCACTATCGTTGCATTGTCAACCCCGGCAAGGTCGGCCGACCATCAAGCTGGACCCACATGTAACTCAGCCGCGTAACGCTACTGGGTCTTTGGAAGCGAGACCAGATTTTGCCTCTCCGTTGTGGTCGTCGATTCTTCGGTCTACACATGCTGGCTGATAGTAGGATCGCAGGCCTGAAGACTCCTCCTCCATGGCATAATAACAACGCTTCCAGTACTCGAGAGTTTGCCACGTCAATCTAATCCCTCCCCTACTTACAAATGATAGACATCTCGAACAACTTCGATCCTCGCTGGTCAGCGAAGACAAATCCTCGACAGACGCATGACGAGACCGATCTTCCCACCTAGGGCAACAATCCACTCCATGTGCTTGCAGCAGTTGCAAGAGCAGAAGATAAGCAGCACTTCGAATCTCAGTGGCACGTGGCATTGGAAGGGCAGCGATGAGAGTGGTGGAGATCAACGGCGTGACAATATTCCCCAGCAGAGCGAGGCAGATCAGGGTAGTTGGTGGTTGTAAACGTAAGTGGAATTAGAAGTGGTCAAAGGAAGGGATTGAGCGAATTGAACGTATCTGTAGTAGCAGCAGTCTCGGTGGGCTTGTGAGATAGCAGTGGATGCTGAGGCTGTGGGTGTTGCAACCGCAGCTGTTGCAAAGCCAATTGGTTGTGGTAGACATCAATGGGATGTGATGAGATAGCCGAGAGATGGACAACTATCACTGCAGCGGGATGTTGGGCCAACGCGTTGTGGGGTTGGGAAGGCTGGATTGCTTGAAGTGTGAGTCCGCACTTTAGACTGAATGGCTAAAGCGGAGGTTCGACGTCATGTTTATCGTCAATTACCAAATCGTTTGCAAGAAGGAAGCCAATTGGACGCACAATGCGATTTTCGCTAATCGGAATGGAAGGAACAAATCTGCAAATCGAGCAGAGACTGCAAAATGTATCCTTGTTATGTATTCGTGACTGAGAATGGTTGCCGTCAAAGTGGGAAAAAATGTGGACATGAGGAACGCTTGGAGCTTCTGCATATTCGTAGTTTTAGCAGAAAGTGTAAGGACCGAGGGAGAATGGGGAGAGATTGTTCACGTCCATGTCTGTGTGTCAATTCGGCGTTAAGTCAGGTGAGTCAAAGCGGAAGTAGGCGAGCTGCATCGTGCAGTAGTTGTTGGGAATGCGAAAGAGTGTGATTGACAGGTGCATGCCTCCGAAATTAGGACAAAATCTATCCTCCTAGAGGCGTTCACGAGTGAAGACTACACACTCCCCTGAACGCCCATTCAAGGCCACAACAAAGCGAATTGAGGGGCCAACTCGAAAGTGATTGTAAAGCGGATCATTAGGATGTCCCAGTATGTGAAGCCGTAACAATGCCAAATATTGCCCTGCAATGACTTGAAATAGATTATCACGAACCGGAAAGGCAGTGAGGATGGATATGCTTACCGGAGAAACCGCAAGGCATTACTGCAAGAGGACAAATTCCCAGTCATTAACTCAAAGCTAAACCAAGTGCCACGGCACCAGTGTTTGAGAGGTGGGTAATTTAAACCTGCTAGAAGGTACATAATAAAATTTTAGGGAGCAAGTTTCACAAGTGAAAATGCTCCAAATTTCAAGAAACCGGGGCATGTCGCAGCTAGAAAGTGTTGTTTAATGCCACTGAACACTTTCTGATGCATCTCACCTGCCAGATGACAGGAAATGGATGAATCCATGCACTCTGTGATGGTCAACACGAGGCCACAAATGTGGGCACACCAAGGTCGGCGTAGACGGCTCCATTGAAAAGTCCCAAGGATGTCCTTCGGAATTCGGTGTCGCCTCGATAACATGGCTTGGGAGGTCTCTAGGACTCGTTCGTCCTAGGTTACAAAACGCTTGCCTAGCAATGTAAAAAGGTAACAACTTGGCCAAATGGATGCGTATAGAACTAAACCCAACTTCTTTCAAATAGGATTGTCTCCGGGGCGCCATTTATGCAGTAAAAATGGCGAAGTTCCAACATCGTTTCCTGCACTCCATGACAAGTTCTATTTCGTTGCATTATTGTGCGAGTTGCCAACTATCGGGATTGAAAGGAAAAATGAGCTAACCTGACTCGAGAGAGGGTGATTGTTGACAGGATTGGGCTGCAGTACATCTCCTGGTGTTCCCCAGAGGTTCATTGCTGCTACTGCTGCTAAAGCTTTGGCTTGCCAAGTTCTCTCCCGGTTGATATTCGTACTCCCAACCAAACACTCCTACTCCCACCCATAGTGCTTGCGTTAGAGTCAGACAACTGACTGACAATTTCGGTCAAACAACTGTCCAAGTCACTTGCCGCAGTAATGATTGGTGATTTCTGTGCCAAGCTACTACAACCACTGGTAGTGGCGATCGCGGACCAGCCAAATGAATGGAGGGAAGGAAGGGATTGTTGGGATTGGTGGCTGCAGAAGTCGACGAGGGCTCCCACAGAGACTGAGGCAGTGGACGTGCTTGTACTGTCGTGATAGTGGAGAGAGCCATTTGACTGCTGGATGCAGGCAAAGCTGGCAAAGAGAAACACCGAACGGCGAGTCAACAATACCGCCTACGGAAACTGGCTTAATTGGGCAACACACAAACCAGGTTGAGGGGAGAAGACGTCAAAGAGACTGGATGCAGTCGCAGCCTTGGAAGCACTACCACCACTGGTCGGACCTGGAGAGAGTTAAAGCACGTCCACACCACTGCTTGCATGGCCCGGTGTTGTGGCAGAGCAATTTGCACGCGCTTGGCTCACAAAGGTTTCCAGACGCTGTCGTTCCTCCCCCATAATGCACTGCTGTTCAGTGGAGAGGTTCTGGTGATTCGACGCATCTCGAAGGAGAATCAAATCTCGTGCCACTGCTATGATGGTTGATGGTGATGAGAGAGTGGGAGACGCTTTGCTTCTAGAGATGTGAGACTGGAAATGCGAGTGGACCTACAATTCGTTGGAGGTTTTGCCTTCCAATTGGGCTAGAAGACCTTGCAACGCGTTTAGTAGGGAAGTTGGTAGTGGCTAGAAGCACACCAGTGAAGAGCTCACTCAGAAATGCCTAGAATGCGGGTGGGTGGAGTACGTGGTTTAGTGGTGCTAGCTGATGGCAAGCAGAGAGTGCCTCCTTGAAACATGGAAACTCACATCAAATGCTAGGAGTGCATCGATTTGTCGCTCCAGTGGGGGTAGAGCCCTGACTAGCTGCATTGGAAGAAGAGTGCAGTGGTTGGCTGAATAGGCTTAGGAGTAGAGGAGGAGGACTTCCAAATGGGAAGGGGAGAGGCCTGCCTTGGCATACGGCACCGTCTTCATGCTCACATCGTCAGTTCTAGAGAAAAGGAAAAGTAGGCGTAAGTATGAGCAAGCTGAGTGAGTGTGGGAAGATGATGAACAAGCCGGTGGAGAAAGCGTGTCAGTTAACCAATCAGGCGAAGAGAAGCGTGTACATAGCCGTGTGTCCCGAGGGCGACCCAAGAGGGAGGAAGGCTCGCACACACGCAAGGATGGAACTGAGGTCAAAGCCAGAAGCGGGATAACTGGCACGAAATAAACGGTGGAGGGAGAAGGAGGAGGGAGGGGAGAAATAGCACTTGTGAAATGAAGAGGGTTGCTTTGCCCGACTCTGTTGGTGGCCTAACCGTACGACTGAAAAGTAGTGAAAGCTTTTGAACATCCTATGAACCGGGACTGAAGGCAATACTTCAGCTAACAGCGGTTCGCCTATGGACTTGGGGATGTGGGCTAGCTAGCGAGGATTAAGATAGCAAGTTGGGTGGCGATTAACGTAAGGAATTCCTCTCTGGTGGGAGATTTTGGCTGTTTTCGCTGCGGAGCTACGTGCCATCAAAAGAGGATATTGGGCGAGATAAGGGTGGATGAAATCACGGCAATTTGAGCAATGCGCAAAAGGGTGGTTGGATGGGTGGGCTGGAGTACGAGCAGGCCCTGACTAAGAGGACGTTGTTGCGCAATGCGATGTCACGACACATTGGGCGATACTCCGGTTGAACTTGGTGTTGACAGTGACACTCGGAATGGGGTTTAGGTGGTGGGAGGTAATGACGGCATAAGATCTGGCTTATGGGGAATTCAGGCAATGTCTCAACATTCGCAGTCGTGAGGGAAAGTGGTAATGCACCATAGATTTGAGATTAAAATGTCCCATTTAACGTCTTGTTTCCAAAACACCAATGGGCATTTTTGGAAGCGGTAGCGGAAACCTTCCCGCGAGTGGCCCTTTTATCTTTGACGCTATATAGAAAGAAAGAGGGAATAATTATTGAGCTAAAATGCCGAAGCCATGTGTTTCATCTAGCAATGGAAATTCTGATGTATGCACATAACATACCTTCCCCTGCACCGCTTCCCACAGCCCATACGGTGGTCAACAATATCACGAGGCTGAATTGAAGAACGCTCTTCAACATGCTGAACGTGTTGCACTCACATCTCACGGCGCATTTATAGCAATAACCCACGTTCATGTTAGCCCATAAGGTACCTTGATGCTGACCTACAAATCCGCTACTGTTGTGTGCACACAGTGCAACCCCTGATGTGCTGCTTCAGTGGCTCAACTACAACCGTCAGGCTTGTCGTCATTAAAGTGCACAAAGTCCCAGATCATGTGAAATGCAAAGCAGTATTGTAATGGGAGCTCGAGTTGATGTTCGTGTTACTTCACCTTTGACCATTTGGTCCAACACCTCCTAAGACATTGATGTCGGCGTTCAAGTTCACATCGTCGGTTAGGCAATCGACTCCACTAAGCGAATGATACGACATCAAATGTGCACTGGTCAGCAGGTATGCAGGAATTTGCGAATGATTTATTAAATGCATCCACACACATACCACACAATTTAGGCATATACGGTCCGTATTATCATACCATGATGAGGAGTGCATTCTAAGTCTCTGGAGTTAGGAACCACCAAAGGTCCATCTTCACGCCCTCATTAAGTAACTCGTCCAGAAGCACTTTCGTCCAATGACATTTGCCCTCCTCACTCATCGCATAAAATTAAGCGACAAATGATAGGCACAATATTTAGACGCTCATCAGTTCGCGTTTCGAACTTCAAAATTTTCGGTGCCTCCATAACCTACAGCCAGCAATACACTCGTTTCCCATAACCTGCACCTCCTTAAAAATTTTGTGGCCATATTCACTCCAGTAAAGTTATAGCAGTTAATTTCCATTATGCAATTATTGTTTAATTGGCCTTAACCCACTAATATTGAAATTAACGGCTGAAGTACATAGTCTGTGGTGTGACCTCGTTGCACTTTGATGCTCTTAGAAACCTCTCTGAAACCACCACACGCACTATTGCAACTCACGGGCTTGGACTAACAGCAACGGCTCACCTGCCACCCTTTCACGTAAAAGCAATGTGAAATGTTGTGTGAAAGCCGCGCACTATTTAGAATTGCTGCTCTCCTCACATTCATGGGCTTCGCCTCATCTTGCCTATCTACCAGCAGCATGTTAACCATAGCATAACAGAGTAATGCGTATTGTTTCCACCGAAGGAATCTTCCAAAAGGGGCGAATGATATCGAGAGAGTTAGGGAGACTAGGCAGATTCCTGACCGAAGCGTTTGCATTTTAGGATTGAGTTGTATGAATTGGGACAAACAATGCCTGGAGGGTGTCAAATAGCAATCTGGACTGCTCCTCATTGCTACCTCAGCAGGACCCATCCAACATCACATTCGAGCATGTCGCGATTCCACATTGCACCCAATGGCAAACTATCATGCATATGGAGACAGAACTAAACATTCGATGTCTTGAAACATCCATGGCTTCCATTCGTTATGTGCAAGCACCCCACTTTACTTGGATGTGTTCGTGTTATCACATGCCGGGCATGTGTTCATGCTGAGCCTCTCCCACTGTCTGCATCGCAGCTGCCAGTTTGTGGATGTTGGCTACTGTCGTCACTGCAACAGCTTTAACGGCAGAGCGGGAGCGTGTGGTAGAACCGAAGGCGTTCATTAACATTTCTCACCCTAGCCTCACCTGTCAGGATATTCAAAATAATACCATATCCAGGTTGGGCCTTCGTATTCCGCTCATGCCAGCAGCAATTAAATACTACATGCCGACTTGTAAACTAACACTATTTAATCCACCATGCTTGTGCGCTGACCGAAACACGAGACGGAAGCCAGAATACACGGCTTGGTTTCCTGCTGCAAGGGGGGCACAATGATGAGCAGTGGCATTAGTGAGTACTCTGAAGAGCAACGCATTCCTCCGTGCCAACGGGCAAATATTTTGACTACCTCGTGCAGATGTGATAGAAGAGGGGCCCACCAGTCTGGGTGTGTTCACGCTGCTCACCGAATGGGTAGTAGGGCATTATGCTGCTTTGAAATAATGTGTGTGTGCATCAAGACTACTGCGCATCTCATAGATTTACTTCAGCAGCTACAGTTGCATACGCGAAGACATGACTACGCCGATCTCCTGGTTGTTGCACAAATTGACTTGGTCTTCTCCGGTAACTATTTGCACATTTTTGCAGTTCCACCACCCGCATTAAATAGATAACATTTGGCAACAGCTGTTGCATCCTCTGCAATCAACCATTCTTCTAACTTGCCTTCGAGTTGTCTGCAATGTGACAATGGTGCCTTGATGTATGGAATGGACATTTGAGCCACTGTGCGGCGTAGCAACTAGATTAATGCAGGTGAGCTCTCGCTTTCATCGCGACGATCCGCTGCATTCCACAGCTCTGGGTCACAAATATCTTCACAAATATCTTTATTCTTTTATTACCGCGCTGCACCAAATAACCATTGATTGGTAAACCACTTGAAAGAGCATGGAAACCTGCTTTGATCTGCAAGAATTACAATGGACACAACTTTCCAACTTTCCATTTCCACTAATTAGGTCTCTTTACATCCCACATGTGTTGAATTGATGGCTGAATCACAGAGCTGGTGGCCTGACTATGTTGCACTTTGATGCTCTTAGAAACTACTCTGAGCTCATCATGTGCATCATTGCAACCCACAGGTTTGGGTCAACTACAACTGCAACGCCTCACCTGTCACCCGTTTTAGTACAAACATTGCAAAATATTCTGCGTGAAGTTGGCGCACTATTAAGAATTTCTTCTCTCGTCACATTCATGGGCTTCATTCTATTGATCCATCAGCAGCACATTAACCATTGTATCACTGAGTAGTGTACATTGGATTCGCCTTAGGTGTCTTCGTAAGATATGGGAGGGATGCTGCAAGAGTTGGAGGACTGGGCGGACTGCCGGCCGAATGCGTGCATTGTGGAAACAAGTTGGATGAATTGGGACAAGGAGGGCTTGGAAGGTGTCGTGGAGCACTCTGAACTCCTCCCTATCACTGCCTTACGAAGGCCCATTCACTTTCACTTCTAAGCACACCACAACTACTCTCTGCACCAAATAGCGAATCCAAAGTCAGAAGAAATGAAGGCGTGGTCAATCAGCACTCAGAAAATGCATGGTGTCCTCAAAAGAATTTGAGTCATAACATGCTAGCTGGTAGGCAAAATTAAAACTCATAAGCTATTCCCACCTCAGTTGAGGGCATTCGCCACTATCATCACTTTGCATCCGATTAAACGAGTTGACCAAATGTATGTAAAATAGAGTGCGGCTGGAACTACTTATACAGCACTCTCGCCACCGCTTCCGTATCGGATGCCTAATGTGTTGTCCAATGTGTGGAATGGGAATGGGTGCACTGCGGCAACTTATAGTGGAAAGAAATGTGTCCCTTGCTAATGAGTGTTCCAACGCCTCGTCTCTTCCATCGACACAGTTCCACATCGATGCGATTCCGCATGACAATTATCAGTTAATTTGATGCAAACGCAACACCTCCAATTGCTCATGTTAGGAGGACAAAGTTACGTCAAGCCAATTCTCTTGCCTGCTTTCAGCCATGTGTTTCGCATATGCCGACTCCAATGGAGACGTTTTTATCGCTAAAACACCAGATTGCCATGATGCGCGGTTCTAAAGAGGCATAACATTGAAATTGGAAACATGTTTTCCTCTTCACAGGGCGTATCTTCGCCCTTCTCATGCACACCGGTAGTCAAAGCGGGGACGGAGTTGGATTGCATCAATGTAAATGACAAGGCTTTGAAATCTAGAGAAAAATCAGGCAGAGGCCCACCTAACTTCTAATTTGGCTATCAAGACGGTGGGTGATGGCGCACTGTTTATGCTCTTGGTGCAATTCATTTGTGAGCAGATGAAGTCTTGCGCGTGACACCACAGTGTCGTTCATAGAATTGCTACTGAATGCAATTAATGTGTGCGTATCTGCAAGCACCACGTGATGCCTCTCTCCATTCCTACCTCATCGGCGATTGGCAGTTCGACTCCTGTGCAGTGTCTACTGTCCGATAATGAGAACGGCCCTTTCCTCCAAGGCACAGATTTGGTAATTCATCAATAAGAGTTTTACTGCCACTTTGAAGACCGCGAATTCGCCTTCGGCACAAGCAACCCACATCCACATTGTGTTCGCCAACTCCTACACCTTAAGCATCTTCAAGAGTGCAAACCTCTGTGCTGAATTGCCATGCAAAACTGCTGAGCAGAGCAGCATTTGAGGCTCCTTATCTAGTAGAGTGATTGGCAAGATGGTGAAGATTGGGCGCACTGGTTTGGCCTTGGTTCGAGTGGTTGACCGCTAGCTTTTGATAATCTCCACTTCTGATGAGGCAGCGAGGTGGTACTGGCCATGATTAGTGCTGCAGAAAGGTTGCGACATTGAAATTGGGTAAAAGGTTTACTGGAATTCTAGAACTAAGATGATTAGACATCCCAACAAACTCCTGTGAGGCCACGGAAGCTAAGCTAGCTCTCACCTCTCCACGTTGGCCATCGAATTTTTCCATCTACACATTCTAGTTGATAGCATACTCGTAATCCGGAATGCTAGTAGACTCTGGCATAATGACAAGTCTCCCTACACTCGAGAGCTCGTCACACGCATCAACTCGGCGTGTCAGGAACGGTATGGAAAGAATTCGAGCATGCAACAAAACATTCGGCTCACGTTTTCATCGATTAGTGGTTAGAAGTTGGACAAAATAACTACAGAGTGGTGTACAACTAATCTATGACAGACAAAGTAATCAAATAACCAAATAATCTGTCCTCAGACAGTTCTGTGCTGGTTGTGGCCCGCATTGCCTTTGGATCTTTTGCATAACAACTTAAACAACTAGTAGGAAAGAAGGGATTGCCGTGTTAGCATAACCCGCCATGGGCAAGAAGGAGGAGGTATACGTCGCAGAGTTGTTTCAGTAGCCCTTTGCGGACCACATCCAAGGGGGTTGCAGGGTAAGTGAGCATCCTGTTCACACTCGTGATTTGCCTACTCACTACTTTCGGAGATATCCATGACGGTGAGCTGGAAACGTGCACTATGATGAACCAAAGTTGTTGTCTACGGCCCCTGGGCTCCTGTTGAAAGTCAGGTCCCCCGAGGGCTTTCATTTTACACTGCATGAAATGCTTCATGACTCATTTAAGAGGCGTTGCTATATCTTACTCTGCGCAAGTCTTAAAGACTATTTTAAATGCCGAATGCTTCGGCATAGTATTGGAGAATGCTGTTGCACATTTCAAATTTGGCCAGACGATTGAATTGTTGTTTAGCAAAAACTCACCAGGTATACCTTCCTCCTACGCACATGGTAACACAAAATCCGTTTTGTTGAACAAGATGCTCAAGCATACATAGCTTGCCTGATGTTGGTTCATGTAAATCTTAAAAGCGTATATTTGCTACAAACGATAAAGTCTTGATTTTGCATAGGCGATGGGAGGGAAGGAGAGGAGGTTGAATGATCGAGGGAGCGGCTGTAGAACTACTACGGCATCAGCGATTATGCTCCAGCCATCAAATACTAAATCGGCATGGAGGAATGTTTGAAACGTACGTGTGGTTTTTTGACCTTACCACCCTAATAATTAAAATCGCAAACTGCGCTTATTTAGATTCTTCTTTTGCAAACGATGCGCTAACTGACGATACGCATTGCTGCGGACCTCCTTTTCAATCAGTATTTTCTCGCTACCCTCCGCAACTTCGAAAGGTGGAATGAAGGGTAGATGACTTGTTTATTCACCGCTTGCTGCAAAGGTGTTCAAACAATAAAAACAGACAAATGCAGGTGGTTAAGGGGGATCAAAGTCATCAAACCACATCTAGGAGCTAGGGCTACGGATCCGTATTCACCCATTTGTTGCACATTAACAACAAAAAGAGCCTACAAACAGAGATCGGCGATAATCAGCATGGAAGGAATAACTTGAATTCTTTCTATAATAATACCAAAATTAGTCACCGCTTTAGCTAAACAACCACGGTATTCCAGATAAATAATCATTGTGTAAGAATAAGAAATTCATTCAGACAACGCAAATAAAGTGATTTGAACAAAAAGAGAGAAAGATTGCAGAAGAATGAGAGATAGATTGTGCCTTCGCACTCGAATTGGCTTCATTGACGAGAGAAAATGATTGTGGAAGAATGAGATTTTGCATAGAATTCGCTCACGTTTGCTACCTTTTATAGGTACTCCGGTGATTGTTTCTGCTGCTGATATTTATAATAATTTGCTAACCTTTCCTCCATTTGTGAATTCGGTGCTCATTAATTCTCTTTCCTTCTATGTGGTTTGAATTTACTGCCTTTTTGTCGCTTTTGTTGTTACTGCTGCAGCTACTTTTTACGTATTATTTCCCCTTATTTTGTTCTTGCCTTTCTTCCTTTTCTACTCATTGCTCCCTCGTTTTCCTCTGCAATTCATTTGACTTTTCTCACAATATTTTTTCCGATTTATTTGCCTTTGATTAATTCATCTCCTGCAATTTTACTTGATTTTCTTCCATGTGTTTCTTTTGTGTGGATGTGCTGGTGATTCCTCCTGCTTCTGCAGTTGAATTGACTTCGTTCACGTGATTGTTCTTAGTGTCGGTTAATTTGTGATTTATTTCACTTCTATAGATTAACACAATTTTCTCATGTGGATTCCCTTCCTTTGGATGCATGGCAGTCTCATTCTATTACTGAAATTTAATTGAATTCGCCCCCTGACTTTTTGTGGGCAATAATTTTTATTTCATTCTCTCACGTCCAACTGCTTCAAATGGATGCATTTGTGATTTATTCTGCCACTTCCATTTACTGAAACTTTCTTACATGGGTTTTTTCGCTGCATAAATTTTTGTTCCATTCTGCTGCTTAATATTTTCTGTAGTTAGATTACTTTGTGGAGTTTTATTCTCCTTTGTTTCTTTGTAAACATTCCGATTTTCCACTAACCTTATTCCACTTCTACTTAAGCCTCTCAGTTGCTAATATTTTCCTCTACACGCGTTTTATTGCCTAGAGCGATGATTTGAGGTAAAATGCCAATAAGTAAAGGCATCGTCATGGCGAATGCGAACTTCCGTTCATGGCGTAGGCTGCAAATGACATTGCACACTGACTAAAAACATGAGCGATGGCACAACTTTTGCCACATAAATAGCGGATTTCAATCATGATTTGAGATGTACACCAAAAATATTTTCACTGTGAATACTGCAATTCCCTTCCCCATGCGCTTGACCAGGTGTTACACGTAGCTGACGAGAGAGAAAGATTTCTTTGGCGAAAATCACGCTTTCATAACGAGTCTTTTTCATTGTTTTAATCTAACGATTGACCAGTTAGCTGTAGTTTTATACCCGAGGCTGTAAACTGTGATGCAACACATGATAGGCTGAAAGAATCTTGGTGGAATGTTACGATGAAAACAAACGCCCACAACTGACTATCTGTTTTCAGTCATCAGTTTTAAAATTTGTGGAACAAAGCTCAACGGGACTTGATTGTAATGATATGCGCGATTGCAAAAAGCCTATTCAATGACTTCGGACCGTCTGTTCATTTCTGAAGCATCAGATGCATGTCAACAAACCTATGGAACCGCTGGCCTAGGTGCTATAAGGTAGACGCTATGTCAACTTAACACCGCCAGCTCTATGCAGAACGAACATAAAACATTCAAGGGAGGAGTCTCGGGTGCCAACAAAGCTATGGCACTATTTACTGACTATGTTAATTCACGCATGATCTAATGCACCCTCATTATTTTAACATCAATTATACTGATTCCGAGAATATGAGGCTGCTTTTGACTCTGCTCTTTTTTTTAAATGCGACACCTATTTAACGAGATAGAAAGGATACTTTGGTGAAGAATCACAAAATGTAGGCCGCGTCTCTCCCAATGTCTTTGCTCTAACGACATTATAGCTTTGACATTGCTCAATTCGCCATGCAACGTCTACTGACCAGTATTTCAGTGGCGCTAGTAATCAGCCTCACAATTTAGCAGAAGCAAGGTGCTGCATGCTGAAAGAAGGCGGCGTGTGGTGAGTGGAGTTGTGAC
Source organism: Taenia saginata (assembly GCA_001693075.2). Classification (NCBI taxonomy): domain Eukaryota; kingdom Metazoa; phylum Platyhelminthes; class Cestoda; order Cyclophyllidea; family Taeniidae; genus Taenia; species Taenia saginata. The sequence goes on along the minus strand of LWMK02000030.1, from coordinate 474,825 downwards.
AGCAATTTTCCACCTCACTTCTTTACAGTCAAATGATGCTCTTCACTCAAGTATGTGGATACCATCTGTTGCGAGACGCAGGCAAGTGACCGGGAAATCGTCGCCATCGTTACATTGTCAACCACACCAAGGTCGATTGGCCATTGAGCTGGACCCACACTCCACTCGGCCGCGTAACGCTACCGTAGGCATGGAAGCTAGACCAGATGTCGTCTCCTCTTTGTGGTCATCGAATCTTCGGACTACACATGCTGGCTGATAGTAGGATCGCAAGCCTGAAGAATCCTCCTCCATGGCATAATAACAACGCTTTAGTGCTCGAGAGTTTGCACATTAATCAAATCTTCTGCCTTTCCACAAATGTCAGACATCTCGAACAACTTCGATCCTCACTGGTCAGCGAAAAACAATTCCTCGACAGACACAACAATCCACTCTATGTGCTTGCAGCTGTAGCAAGAGCAGAAGGCAAGCACCACTTCATATCTCGGTAACACGTAATATTGGAAGGGCCGATGTGAGGTTGCAAATTAGTGTAGTTGGTAAACGAAACGAAAGTTGTTGGGAGGGCAAAAGAAGGAAGTGGAAGTGGTCAAAGGAAGGGATTGAGAGGATTAGAAGTAGTTGTAGTCGCAGCAATAGTGGGCTTCTGAAATTACAGTGGTCGTGGTGAAAAGGCTGAGAGGTGGATATGCACCGATTCCTCGGGATATTGAGTCAACGCGCAATGGGTTTGGGAAGGCTGGATTGCTTGAAGTGGGAGTTTTGGGAAGGCTGGATTGCTTGAAGTGGGAGTACGGATATTGAATTGAGCAGCTGGGAAGGAGATTCACAGCCACGCTTATCGGCAAGTACCACATCATTTGCAAAGGGGAAAACAATCCTGAGCAGTTTGCAATTCTAGTAGTTTTGAGTAGAAGAAACGCAATTGCAAACTGAGCAAAGAATCAGAAACGGATCCTCGTCACGAATTCGTGACTGGGAAGTTGCACATTCGTAGATTTGGCAGAAAGGGTAAAGACCGACCGTATAGTCCTGTCCGTCGATCCAGCGCGAAGGCAGGTGCGCCAATTGGGAAAGAGGGGGGTTCTATCGTGCATTATTTGCTAGGAATGAGAATGAGTGTGCTTGACAGGAGAATGCCTACGACTCGGGGTCGAAATATGCCCTCCCAGAGGCCTCTACAAGTGACGAACACCCACAGCCTCGTAGACGTTCACTTTAGTCCACAACAAGGAGACTTGAAGGGACAACTCGGAAGTGATCCCCGAAAGCGGGAATACTAGGAGGTTCCAATAAATAAGACAGCTGGCATGCTAAAATAGAGTGTCACGAAGGTGGATACGTTTACCGGAGAAACCGCAAGACATTACTCCAAGAAGACAAGGTCCCAAGCATTAAATCAAGGCGAAACAAATTACCTCAGCACCAATGTTTGAGAGGTGAACAGTTTATGCCTGCCTGAAGGCACCTCTTAAAATGCCCAAGCAGTAACTTGCACCACAAGTGAGGATGCTGCACATCTTGAGGAGCCAAGATGTGTCGCAGTTAGAAAATGTTGTTAAATGCCTTGAAGCACTTTCCAATGCACCTCACCTTCCAGAGGGCAGGAAATGGATGAATTCATACGCTTTATAATGACCAACACAGAAACCCAAAATTGGGGGCACCTAGGGCGGCGTAGACGTTTAAATGGTGAAATTGGATTCAGTCTCCTAAGCAAGCCCCAAAGATGTCCTTAGGAATTTGGTGCCGCGCCATTAAGGCAGTATAAGAGGTCTTCGAGACTTGTTCGCCCTGGGTTACATAGTGTTGCCTAGCATTTAAAAGTGGCGATTTGTCCAAATTGATGCGTAGGGATCCCAGACCAAATTCCTTCAAGGTTGATTGGCTCCAGGGCACCAATTTGCAATGAAATAGCCTTGCTTCAACCACGGTTCTTCCATTTCAAGATAAGTTTACCCTCAATGCATTATAGTTGGATTCATCAACTGTCAGGATTGAAAGAAGGAACTGAGCTAGCCTGACTCTTGAGAGGGTGATTGTTGACAGTAGTGGGCTGCAGTACACCTTCTGGTTTTGCCCAGGGATTCAACGCAGAAGCAGGCATCGGCTTATTTGTACCTCCAGACGATTGCTGTTATTTTGGTCTGCCAAGACCTGTCCAGTTGGCACTTGTACTCCCAGCCATGGTGCTTGTGTTGGAGATAGACAACTAACCGGCAATTTCGGCCAAACGACTGGCCAAGTCGCTGGCGGCAGTAGTAATGGGTGGTTTCTGTGCCAAGCTACTGCCATCACTGGTAGTGGCGATCGTGGGCCAGTCGGATGGATTAGGGGAAGAAAGGGTTTGTTGGGATTGGCGACTGCAGAAGTCGACGAGTGCTTCGATAGAGGCTGAGACAGTGGACGTGGCTGTGCTGTCGTAATAGTATCAAGAGCCATTTAACCGCTGGATTCGACTAAAGCTGGGAATTAGAAAAAACAAACCCTGAGCCACTAATGCCGCCTACCGAAATCGACGTAAATGCACGAACCACGAACCTGTTTTGAAACAGATGTCATCTAAGAGACTGGATAGGGTCGCAGTCTTGGAAGCATTACCACCACTGGTAGGATCTGGTGAGAGCTGAAGCAGGTCCACACAACTGCTTGCATGATCCGGTGTTGCGGCAGAGCATTTTGCATGTGAATGACGCTGTCGCTCTTCCTCTGTAATGTGATTTTGTTCATTGGAGAAGCTCTGGCGATTCGACACATCTTGAAGGAGAACCAAGTCGCCTGTCATTGCTGTAGTGATTGGTGGTGACGAGAGAGTAGGAGAAGCTTTGCTTCTAGAGGTGTGAGATTAGAAATGCGAATGGATCTACAATTCGTTAGATTTTTTGCCTCCCAAGAGGGCTGGATGACCCTCCAACGCTTGAAAATCGACGACTGCTTGCCAAAACCGTCCCGCAGTTGCAGCAAATCGCATGCATGCAAAGCACAAAGAGTAAGGTGACAATAGATGCTTTGAAGGCTTCAATGCCAAATGGATGATGGCACTGAGCGGACTCACCTCGGCCACTTTGATGAAATGATTGACGTGTTCTATGCGTTTGAGAAAGGCTTTGTAGATATGTAACGACTCTTGGCAGTCCTTCTTTGACATGGAGAAAACCTTTTAAAATTCAGAGGAAATTGAAGATCACCCATTCCTCGCCTACTGATAATATTAATCATCGCCTCGTTGTAGACTGCATAGGGACGAATTAGATCCCTGTAGAGGAGCACATCATTGAAGAGTTCACTCGAAGATGCCTAGAAAGAGTCTGCGAATTACGCGTGTTGGTGGTGCTATCTAATGAGAGATTGCCTCCTTGGAACAAGGAAGCCTATACAAAATGCAAGGAGTGCACCGATTTGTCGCTCCAGTGGGGGTAGAGCCCTGACTAGCTGCATTGGAAGAAGAGTGCAGTGGTTGACTGAATAGTCTTAGGAGTAGAGGAGGAGGGCTTCCACGTGGGAAGGAGAGGAGCCTACCTTGACATGCGGCATCGTCTTCATGTTCACGTCGTAAGTTCTAGAGAAAAGGAAAAGTATGCGTAAGTATGAGCAAGCTGAGTGGGTGTGGAAAGATGGCAAACAAACTGGTGGAGAAAGCGTGTCATTTAACCAACCAGGCGAGGAGAATTGTGCACATAGCCACGTGTCCTGAGAGCGACCTAGGGGGGAGGAAAGCTCGCACACACGCAAGGGTGGAACTAAGGTCAAAGCCAGAGGCGAGAGAACTGGCACGAAAGTAAACGGTGGAGGGCGGATGGAGGGGAAAATTAGCACTTGCAAAATGAAGAGAGTTACTTTGTCCGATTCTGTTGGTGGCCTAACCATACGACTGAAAAGTGGTGAAAGCTTTTAAACATCCCATGGAACCAGGACTGGAGGCAATAACTCAGCGGTGAGTAGCTTGTTTATGGACGTGGGGGTATGGGCTAGCTAGCGAGAATAAAGATAGCAAGTTAAGTGACAGTTGAGGTGGGGAATTCCTCTCTGGTGCAGATTTCAGTTACATTCTCATAGTGGAGCCACATACTGCAAGGTGAAGCATATGGATAAGTGAAAGCGCGGCAGTTTAAGCAATGGCCAAAAGGGTGGTTAGATGGATGGGTGAACTAGAGGACCAGTGGGCCTTGAATAAGAGGACGTTGCTCAATGGTGCGAGATCACGACACATTGGTCGATACTTCGGTTGGTCGTAATGTTGTTGGTAAGGTTCAAAATGGGACTCAAGTGGTAGAAGCTGATGATAGCATCAAATCGGGCCTTTAGGGAATTTAGACAATAACTCAGCACTTGTAGACCGTCAATGGAAGATTAGTACGCCCTCTTTCGGTGCTTATCGTCAATTCTAATCCTTATGGACAGAAAAATGAAGATAGTTGGATGAGCAATGATCTAACTTCTGATAGCACTTTTCATCTTGGCATCTCAGCTTGGTAGCCACTATTTCTTTACGGCCAGAAGGTGGAAACGTTATTACTATTTTCAAGGGCAAAACTACGGCCACGTTAGGCAGTTCGTGATTTTTTCCAAACAGATGAGAGCTGGTGAACGCGGAGCATGCTAGTTGACGGTTGAGAAAAAGGTTAATAATTTGTCTGAAACAAAACGGGATTTAGAAGGCATAAGGGAATTCAAAGGAGGGTAGAAGAGTTGGGTGAGCATCTTGAAGGGTTACAAGTAGCATGAACACCACCGGTCTGTCTATCGGAATAATTGAGTTGCACCAACCACAAGGTATATGCAAATCATTAGATATATGGATGCAAGAGAGAAAAGATTGAGTTGATATATGAATGAATACCTTAACAAACGCGTAAAAAAGACGCATAGTCAGATTGAGGAAGGGGATGGGTATTTAACCCAAGGCAACATTAAATCAAGTTCCAATCCCCTTTCCAGCATCCACAACTACCATAGAACACTCCTGCCAGTAAATGTGCTTAAATTTTAGCACTGAAGAGGAAAAGCAAGTGGTGGAACTAAAAAAAACCCGCACTTGCGCTTACAGCATCAATAACTGCCAGAATAGGGTCAGTTCTCTTCCGTGAAGCAGGGTGGTTTTTACAGAAATAATCAAAAACCAAACGACACGCAAGCCCACAGCTTCTAATGGGGATGATTGCACTAGCTGACACCCTTGAGCTAGTGTGCTTGAGCCACCAAAACAATGCTGACTGGGTCACATGTGTAGCCACCTTAAAGGGCGGGAAAATCGCTCGACTGGAAAATTACCGTAACATAAGATCTCGTCGTCTGTGGACAAGACTATCCTATCGCCTCACACTGATGCCGTGGCATCCAGTCCTCAAGAGTGTACCAATGAATGGTTAAGTAACCTACTCAAAACAAACATAGTTACCAGGTAAGCCCGACATGAGGCTAACGCTTTACCGAATGATTAGCAATGAAATTGTGGCAATGGACTTAGTCCAAATTAATTAGAGAGTAGTTAATTACTAGCCTGGTGTAAACAGAAATTTACTGCACTCGTGGTCAAGCAGTGATCAGCTGTACAAAAGTGTGAAATCACCGTAAACTGGGCTTTGCGAAACTGGACTACTGGGACGACAATTAGGAGGAAATTTTGTTGTTTGCAATTCATTTGCAGCAGGATACGCAGTCTTTACTCCATCCACTGGCACTGCGCTTATGTGAGCAAAATCAACTCATGCGTGCTGCAGCCGGTTGCGGGAATGTGCCGCATTAAACCCCAACTCTATTTTGCCCTAAGTGATGAAAGTAACAACAGCGCTGATGACTTCTACTTCACATCCACATAACTTCTCCCTTTATCTTATAATCAGATGGAGGTTTTAAACTTAGTATTCTGGCAAGCCCAGGGTGATGAAGGCTATGCAAACTGGCAGTTCACTTGTCCCTTCTCTACGTAGACTGACGACGACCATTCGGCAACGAAGTGCGTGTTCCTTAACCACATAATTGATGCGTTTGAAGGCCAAATATTTCTTCACTTAGGCATTCCTGCTTATTTCAGTCAGTAGCATCACGCTATTGTCCGAGATTCTGAAAAGTGGAATGAAAGGTGGATGGTTCGTTTATTCAACTCGTGCGATAGATGTGGTCAAGCGATTCGAAGAGGTTATGTATGGATGATTGAGAAAGGACCGGAAGTCATGGCATCATATCTCGTGGCGGTGATTGTTATGCCACATTCGCCGCCTTAAGTGCACCTCACTGAACAACAAGCCCTTTCTAGGGACCAGCGCCCTTCACTACTGCTAGTTTCTGCTTATGCCGCAGGACACCATGATAGTAGTTTGTCACTTCCACTTCCAGCACCTCAGATCCCATATCTAAACTCAGGCTCATTCTGAAGCAGTAAGCACGGACACGTACATTCAAATGCCTCACACCATGACCCTCACCCCTTCGGCTCTTAATGCTTTGGTGTTCTTTGGCGCAACTTGACAAGGTGTCCATCTTCCTTATTATTTCATCCTATTAGACACCACGTGAAATTGAGCTATTGTCAAGGGGAAGCTGCATGAACTTCAAGTGAAATCACCATGTGGCTTGATGAAAAAAATTGCGGCGGTTGGATGCGGGATTAACAGCATTTGACTCATGACTTCCGATTTAAGACTTTACCGAATTCAACATGGATATTGCAAAACTGAGAGCTCCTTCCACCACCTCATGACTAATATGTAGCAGCAGATGCTCTGGTGTACCAATTTATAAGTGGTTATTGCACGAGTGCTTCAACCCTCCCAATTCCTGGTTGCCATTTCTACCATTCCTCATGGATACCCTGTTTTAAGTTCGGTTCAGTAAGAAAATGGCTACTTTGAAACCACATGCCCACATGGGTCATGAAAATGACACATGCTGGCTTGCCACGGTGAGAAAGATTAATCATGGCTCGCTAGACACTAGTACTGACACTAAGTAAGCATAAGTTTGCATTGATGTGCTAAAATGCTCGTCTTTCTACTAATGGTGGACATCGAAGTGATAACTCCTTCAAACGAAACCCTCAGCCCATCATAGTTTACAGTAGTCAGACATTCGAGTCATGCGTCATGAATGAGAAATGAGCATGCATGAAGGAGTTAAATATACATCGCATGAATGTACTTACAGTTGAAACCAGTCGAGTACCAGCTATTAGGCGCCCAAAATCTCAGGGGGTAACCATTTTCAAGACATTATTAATATTATTCAAGAGAAAGTGACAGGAACAAAGCATATGTTTGTAATTGGAGAGTCATTAAAATGAAGTGGCGCATTGTCGCTGGGCAGACACGAAGGAAATGCGGTCCAGCGCATGTCCTGCATCACGGCAGCCTATAGAGGGAAAGATTGCGTCGGCAATCGCAGGTTGCAGGTCGTGATAATTTACGCAGATAAAATTTCTAATTATTTGCACCAACTTACGAGGATTTTGCAACAGGTCCGCCGACATTGATAGTGCTTGCTTATGCTAAACAAAATGGTTACTTTGTTAAGGATAACGCAAAATACATATAAGTAAAGCAACTATGAGTTTCTATGCAATAAACATTAACAGTTGAAACATAGCAACACAATTAGCATTTGCTATTGTGTTCTGATGCAGAATGGGCCACAATAGAATAAAATATTGTGCTGCAGCTTGGAATTGCGTGCACAGGCTTACCTTGGGGCGGTGTGGCAATAATGCCGAAGTATTTACGCGTGCTGTCGGGAAGTATAAGTAATTCGAGAGTTACACTATAGAACGCTGCGGGCTTCATATCATAGAGAATGAGACTTCCATATCGGAAAAGTGTGAATTCCATCCCGAAGAAGAAACAAGTTAGTCCCTTCGCAGTTAGGCTAACTACGTCTGCGTACCGTTTACCCAATTTGCTAACATCCCAACTCAACTCAACGAAGGTAGGACAAATGCGGCTCCAGTAGAAGTATTGCGGAAGCAAGAACCATTTTGGGATTTTTCCTTTTGTCGCCAACAATTTATACAAAGCAAGAGAGAGCCATTGTTGAGTAATAATGTTGAAGACCTATATTTTGTTCATTAATGATTATTCTGATATGTGCACGCATAAGTATGAAAATAACAGCCTGTAAAATTCAACATAAGCAGTGGGTGCCGCATAGGACAATAATGCGCTGGCATTATTCATTGATACGTAGTCTTATGTTAGAGTTACAGTTTGCAAAAATATCACTTTTACAGTGTCAACATTCCCACAGAACTCATGATACCAGCAAGAAGTGAAAGTAGGAACTTCTGAGAACTCAGTTAATGTAGCTACTTAAAAATGATAAATTGCTGGAGATGTCGCGAAACACATGCATGTAAAGCAATTGTGAGATGCGATGCAGGAACTATTAACAGCTGAGACATAGCAATAAAATTAACATGTGCTTTCATGTTATGATGCAGAATGTGCCACAAGAGAATAAAGCATGGAGTTGAAAAATGGAACAGCGTACACATGCTTACCACCGGACGGTGTAGTAATAACCTGGCTGTAAACTCCCACAAATTTGGTAAGAAGCAGTGTTTTTACAGTCACATTATAAATCGAACAGGGAGTCAGGCCCGTAAGCATGAGGCTTCCAATTTTGAAACCTGTAAAGTTTGTCCTGACGAATGGGAGAGAAAGTCCCGATGCAGTAAGGCTAACTATGTCCGTGTAATTTTCTCCCAGTCTTGTAACATTCCAAGTTAAAATAATGGAGCGTGGACCAATGTAACTCCAATAGAAGAATGGCGGAAGTGAGTACCTTTCTTTGGTCAGCCCTTTTGTCGATAGTTCTGAATACAAAGCAAGCGGAGCCATTATTGTGCAATAATGTTAAAGGCTTATGTTTTAGTTAAAAAATGGGAATTCTGCGATAGGCATTTAGCGCCATGCGAATAATATTAGCCTGTAAAAACTTTCACTGACTCAATTAGACTTAACCAACTAATTAATTAGTATACAATACTGGGTAATACGTAATATAATGCTACAGGTATAATGTTATAGAAAAATTACTTTTAGAAGGTCAATCTCATGATGTCAGTAAGAAATGAGCGCAGACCAATAGCGGAGAATGAAGACAACTGATCAGTGAAGACAGTAGGGCTCTACGTCAAATGCTTATTAACACATGCGCATGAGTCAAGTGCTTGAAAATAACATACCTATCGCTGCACCGCTTCCCACATTCCATATAGTGATGAGCAATAACACGAGGCTGCATTGAAGAACCGCCTTCAACATGCTGACTGTGTTGCACTCACCAATCGCGGCGCTTTTATAGCAATACCCTACATTCACGTTAGCCTATGGGACACCTTGATGCTGACGCACGGATCCACTGCTGTTGTGTGCGCATGATGCAATCTGTGATGCCTTGCGTGGAAGGTTTCATCTCCGCCCATTAGGCCTGTTATCAATGAACCGCACAAAGTCTCGAAGAATGTAAGATGCAAAGCAGTGACACGCAATGAGAACTCGTGTTGACGTTCGTGTAACTTTGCCGTTAACTGTTTTGACCAGAGCGTCATTAGACATGGACGTCAATCTGAAAGTACATATTGCGGTTCAGGCAATTGACTTTACTGACAGAAAGATACGTCAGCACTCGATTCCAACCACCCGCAATTTTCTGGCAAATTTAATGGTTTTCACACTCCAATGAATTTCTAGTAGTTTATAAACTTCATCCACTTGTTCTTTTAGTTGGTCGTTTGCCAATGGTGGTGAAATTGACGGCCCAAACACATAGTCGGTGACGTGACTTTGTTTCACTGTGACTTTCTCAGAAGCTTCTCTGAACCCATCGACATTGCATTGCGACTCACCCGTCTGGGTCAACCATAACGGCTCACCTGGCACCCGTTTGAGTAAGAGCATCGTGAAACATTCAGTGTGAACGTCACACACAATTTGGAATTTCTACTCTTTTCACATTCATGGGCCTCGTCTCACCTTCTTTACCCACTAGCAAAACACTAACAACTGCGTCATGGAGTAATGCACATCAGTTCACTTGAGAATCTTCTAAGAATATGGGAGAGATGCTAAAAGAGTTAGAGAGACTATGCGGAATGGTGACGAAATGCCTACATTTTTAAAATAAAGTCATAGGAACTGAGACAAACAAGGCTTAAGCGGAGTCAAAAAGCAGTCTCGACTGCTTCTTATCACTGACCCATCTAAAGGTGTTCGTGCTACCACGTACCCGATGTAAGATCATGCTAAGCCTCTCCCACTGTCTGCATCGTGGCGACCAGGATGTGGATATTGGATACTGTCATCACTGCAACTGCTTAAAAGAGGGGTGTGTGGTAGACACGAATGCGTTAAGTACAATCGCTTATCGTCCCCTCGCTTGTTGAGATACTCGAAATGGTGTCATGTCCAGAGTAAGCCTTCGCATTCCGCTTAATTTAATAAAAACCAAAAATCGAATCCCGTCTCGGAAACTAAACCGCGCTTAATCCATCATGCCTGTGCGCTGACCGACACACGAGACAGAGGCCAGAATACACGAGACTGCTACGTCGACTCGGTTTTCTAATGCGACGGAGGCACAATGACCAGCAGTGGGATTAGTAAGCATTATAATGAGCAATGCTTTCTTCCAAGCTGTGAGGCAAATATTCTGACTACTTCGTGCAAATGTGGTAGAATCAAGACTCAGCAGTCTCGCTGTCTCTTCATTGTGCACGCCTTCAGAAGGTCAGGCACCCACAGCCAAAAAGGTAGTAGTCCACTATGCTGATTTAAAAGAAGGTGTTCGTGCGCCACAGCCACTATTGTGTACATCGTAGGTTTACTGGAGCAGCTACAGTTCTCATGGTGAAGACATGATTACGCCAATCACTTACTTGGTGCACATCAGGGCCGGATCGTGTTTGGTACGCATTTGTTCAGGTTTGCAGTTCAATTGCCTGCGTTGAATAGAAAACATTTAACATAAAGCATTGCATTCTCTGCAATCAGCCATGCTGTCATCTTATCTTCAATTCGTCCACAATCACACAACAGTGAGTATTATGGCCACTGTGCAAGGTAGCATGCATGCTTTTTGAAGGGGTGAAGAATCCATTTATAATGGTGCAGGTGAGCTTTTCCTTCTAGTGCGGCGATCTACTGAGGCTCAAATCTTTGTGTCGACGACAATAGCTAAGTTGTCACATGTTTGAGTCTGGCATTGAAGCGATCCCTCTTGATAATTTCACTTAGGCGCGGCATTTTACGTGATTTGACTGTTCTCGTTTTTCTACCCTCACCACATTATTATACTTCTGCCGTTAGTCAATGTAAAACAGTCGCATTTCTTAAACAAGTTAAAAAAATTTAATAATTATGAAAAGTTTTACGTTAATGTCAAAGGAAATAGTTTTCTCAAAACTAAACATCTGAACATATGCACTTTGATTCAGTACGGATATTGTGTCCCAGTGGCAACTCTAATCCTTGCTATTTACCAGGTAAACTGCAGCTTAGTGGGTCGGTGGAAGACGCGGTTTTGATGGCATTTCCATAGATCCTACACAAGTACTCAGTGACAGGTTGGGATTGGTTGCAATTCTCCAACAATATCTTTACTCTCATGTCACCTCGTTGCACCAAATGACCACCAAATAATACGGCGTCTGGACTAGTATCGAAACCTGCTCTTGTCCTCAACAATTACGTAGGACTTCACTTTCAACCTTGTCATCATTTTTTCTTGCAGTGTGTATTATTTATATCACTGTACACTCGACAACTGGCACTATTTCCCGTCACCTTCCCGTGCGAACTCCTACGGATCGTCGTACCCCAATATCCATCCAGTTTATCATTAATGAGTTTACCCCCCACAAATCTTGGAATTGACGGCCCAAACACATAGTCGGTAACGTGGCTTTGCTTCACTGTGACTTTCTCAGAAGCTTCTCTGAACCCATCGCACATTGCATTGTGACTCACCCGTCTGGGTCAACCATAACGGCTCATCTGGCACCCGTTTGAGTAAGAGCGATGTGAAATATTTAGTGTGAAATTCACACACAATTTGGAATTTCCACTCTCTTCACATTCATAGGGTTCTTCTCAGTCTATTACCTTACTAGCAGCACATTTGCTATTGCATTATTGAGTAACCCATATTGGTTCTCCTCATGAATCTTCTAAAATATGGAAGGGCTGTTGAAGGAATTAGAGACACTGGGTAAAGTACTGACGAAGTGCCTGCGTTGCATAATCGAGCTTTATAAATTAAGTTGGGCAGGGCTTGGAAGTTGTCAAAAAGCAGTCTGCATTACTTTTCATGACTGCCTTAGTTGAACAAGTTTAGCATCACTTTTGGGGACACCAAACTTGCTCTCTGTATCCAATGACGATTCTAAGGACAGAGGAAATATAGCGGTGATTAGTCAGTACCTAGAAAATGTATGATCTCGATGCAGTGTTCGTTCAAACGTGCTAGAGAAGAGGCCAAGCCAATTCTTTTTCGCATGATAATTGCCAGTCCATTTGAAGCATTTTGCTCATGTCAGGAGGATAACAAGTTGCTTCCAACCAATTTGCTTTCCCACTTCCAGTCATGCTGGTTGCGGTTAAGTCTGAAGTTATCTGTGTTTTGCAAAGGCCGATTCCATTTGAATCGCTGTTATGTTTGAATCGCCAGCTGTGCCATGTTGTAGAGTTCTAAGGTGTAGCAACAAAAATGGAAATATATATCCTGCTATTCGCAAAGCGTATTTTCGCTGTTCTCATACACATCAGCAGCAGAAGCGGCCAGATGAAGTTCTGCGCGTGTCACAGCAGTATCTTTTATGCATGTGCTACTAAATACAATTAATGTGTGGGTACTTGCAAACACTCTGTGATGGCTCTCTCCCCTTCTGCATTATCGATGATTGACATTTCAACACCTGTGCAATGTCCACTCGCTTGTGACTAATTTATGCTCAACACTGAGGGATTTGCCACAGAGTGCGCATGTTCCTACCCACAAATTTTTATCCCTACCGCTAAGAGACTTAAAATCAAAGCATTTCGTGCATCGCCTCACCATCTATTAATGATAGTAGTAACAATCTCGCACCTTGTCTTTCACCCTGTAGTTAGTATCACCTCACTGATATTGAAAACAGCCTATTACTCCAAAGCGCAGGTTAGGGATTCATCATTTCGAGTCTTTACTGCCATGTTAGGACTTCGAAGTCGCCTTTTATACAAGCAATTCATACTCAAGTTATGTTTACCAAACCCTGCCCCTCGAACATCCTACAATGTGCAAACTAGAGTGCTGAATTTGCCATACAAAATTGCTGAGCAGCATTTCAGGCTCCTTATCTAGTTGAACGATTGGCAAGATGGTGAAAATTAGGCACATGATTGGCCTTGGGCGCGAGTGGTCCACTCTTCGAAGTGACACTGACCATGATTAATGCTGCAGTAAAGGTTCAAGATTACAAATCGAGTAAATGATTTTTAAACATACTAGAACTAAAATGACCAGGTAACCTATCAAGCTGCTCAAATTTGTTCCAGTCTTGTGCCATGCCACGCGTGTTGCTGTTTTCTTGGATGCTGTGGCAGCAATGCCGACTACCGTGCTGCTGCGTCGACGTTTGGGAGGCAAAATCGGGTTTCACACAACTTGGTGGCAAAAAAACAAACAGATCTGTGCTTGAGAAAGGACTGGCTAATCTCAGCAATAGTAAGCTTTCCAGTTCTGCTTTTTCCACCTTTTCCATATTGTACACTTCTCACACTTATCCTGTCTTTCAGGCCTTGGCCGAACTGGCGTATGCAAACGACTAAAACAAGTGGTCGATAGATAATTTGTTTATTGTGTTATGAGGAAGGTTTACATTGATGAAGTAGGGGCAAAATGGCGGAGAGGCACTTCAATGAGTGAAGACAAGCAAAATGCTAATATTTGCAACAAATTGTCCCAACTTCCAAACCCTTTATCCCCCACTTTCCAAAATGCAGTCACCAGGGAACAAGAGATCGAATCTGCTTGAGTCGGTCATTGGAATTATCGCGGCATGAATAAGCGAAGTGATGGCGCGATGTTGACGTTCTATCTGAGTCGAAGAGCGCCGTCCACTGACCGGATCTAGTGGCATTGATAAAGGACACTTAAAAGGATGAGTCGCACATTTGGCCCCCAAACACCAACTGAAATGGCTTCTTCAAAATACCTAAACATTTCATGTAAAGAGGTAAACTGTTTTGCCACCCATTTGTTGTTTCGCGCACCAACATTCACCCAGTAGTGTGGCATTGCTGAGTGGGGTATTTCTAGTTAGACGTGTCAGGTATGATACAAAAGATGGTAATTTGGCGGGTAAAAAGCAACAGGCTTTTAATTGAATAAGTTGACAGCAAAGGAAATAGCATAACCTAATACCGTGTCCACTGAGCATTTAGAGTTGGCTGTAATTCGCGTTGCCTTTGAAGGATCAGCCGGTAGGTGGGCTTCTACAGGAGTGCGGTACTCATATCCTTGCTTCAATTCAGCCACCTACCACCGTTACGCACCTTTGCGAACACCTTTTTCTGCCGATCAAAGGCCGTAGATAGAGACATGGAGCTGTTAGGCTACCAGCATTACTTGAGTGAAATAAGTAGAGGTGGAATCTGATGACCGGAGTTGAGGCATTTGTGCATGCGCATTGAAGTAAGTGCAAAAGGCGCACCTTAGTAACGAAGCTTTTACCGTTCCAAGGCTAAACAAACGGTGGCGCAGATGTTGCTGCGTGGATGGCAGAGGGTAGAAATGGGAGCATTCATGGGCCCACTAAATTTTAAAAGGCTTTTATTCAATTGATGGTGAAATTTGCATCTCTGTTGGCGTCCACCACTCAGTAGGTCCTGCCTTCAAACACCGCACCAAAACTTGTCCGTTAACAAGCAGTCAGTAGTGTTGGTAAGGCAATGGGCTACAAGTGTCACGTATGTGTGCCGCTGATGACGAACGCATAACGTAGCAGTTGATTAGCAATATGAATTATATGTTGCCACTATTACATCCTGTTTTTATTGGCAAGTATTAGGCGACCAGTAAAGTTACTACGGTGTCCAGCCCAACTTGGCGCGCCGACTTAAGGTAAGTCCAAATGTTCGGTGCAGTGGCATTTTTGTTAGGACACATCACAAAGCACAACCATGAAGCAGATGGGCAGTGACGTTCTCCTCATTCTGGTGTTTACCTCATTCCACCTCACGCTAAAGCCCCTTGCACACAGTGCAATGTCGGATGAATGAGAATAGCGGGTGTGACAGTGGGATCGGCACCCCTCTGCTCTTCTTGTTGTGTTGACCTCACTTTCGCCTTAGTTGCACACACGCCCAATTGAAGCTGTGCAGCGGTTAATGAGGGTATTCTGAATGTGAAACTACTTCTTGCATCATGTTCCGTAATGTCTCAATGGTAAAATAACACGTGTGCCATGCATGTAACGTGCAAGCAGTTTGACCCTCCCTCCTCTTCGCATTAACAAATAGCTGGATGTCATTTGTTGATGGTTAGCCTAGAATGACTTGTCAAGCCAAACTAATAGCAATGCTCAACACGTGTTGAATTAGGAAATCTACTTAGGCTTTGGGGGAGTTGAGACTACCCTTCCTTAGGAGATCCACTTAAACTTGTCTAATGGCCATTTATTTACTTCTCAATAGGTTCGTTTCACCAAACAAGCATCTGAGACTATAGGTATTTCCAAACATTTTTGTTTGTTTAGGTTCAATAAACTTATGCTCGTTTGGTCGTAAAAGGTAGATTTTAGCAACTACATTGCGGTTGAATTGTCAATATGGCTAAATCCATCATAAAGGGTAACGGGCTATTAACTGTGGATATAGGGCTAATTCTGCATAAAGACATCCTTTGCAATAAAATGCAAAATGAGAGCTGTAGGCAGAGCATGTATTAAACAAAATTTTCCACCACCGATTTAAGGGCTTCCGTGGCGTGGCGCAGATTGCACCGGTGTCTAAAGCAATCATTTTGCCTTAGAAGCTTAACAAATCTTTAAACGATGCAAGCTAACAAGACGAAATCATGTTAAATAAAATGTGTCGAATGGAGTCTGTCTGCACGATTTTTGCATTCCAACCAGCAGATTTTGAAAAAGAGCTAATTGGTGCTCAGCCAAAGCTCGAGAACAAACCACAGTGGTGCAAAGTGTCTGCTGTAGCCCACAGCCTTTCATAGCGCACCTCTTCCGCCTACTATACAGCGAATGAAAGAAGAGCGAGTTGAGCATTTGAAAATCGAGCTAACGCGTGGCAAATACTAGAAATAGAAAAGGTGGCGCATGAGGATGGAATTCATCGAGGAGACACCTGGAGCCATGTTCGACCATCTCTCTTGAAATTTCATGCATTTTAGCCACAATAAATGAAATGTTAACTAAAAATTGGCTTTACAATGCACCTACATGTTCGCTTGAATGCAACATTTGAGCGGAAGTTGGTCAAAGGACACACACATCTCATTGCAGAATGGACGTAATCAGCCCACCCAGAGGAGCAGGAAAAAGTAGAGAATGAACTTGTAAATCTTCTATCATTACGCTTAAACCTCGATCGGGCTGTTAGGAAAAGGCAGGGGTGATTTGGATGTGTGGTAGATGCTATCTCTATTGTTGCTGTTCTTATTGCCACCTTTTAAGGCGCAATAAAGTTAGTAGTATGATGTTGCGAATTTCTACGTCTTGCAGCAGCACACAAGAAGCATTGTACCCCTGTCTTTGGCGCATGGCAACTAAGTTTCATCTAACAACCCCTCAAAGAAGTGATACACTGAACTTCGGCAGGCAGTCTGAAACTCCGACATTCACTGTAAATGCTACATCTATGGGAAGTTCGAAGGTTTTCAAAATGCACCTGGCTTTGCCATCTGACTGCTAACAAAGAGAGAATAGCTCCAGATCATATGGACTTTAGTATACTTAAAACCCTATCAGTGCTGTACGCAGCGACTTCACGTAAAAAGTGACGCAAATACCACTGTATGAAAACGGTGACCTATTACTACCAACTTCATTGAGACAGTGTAATGCGGACGTCTAAATCCACTAGTAACGAATTGTGGTTCGCGACAGGCTTTTTAATGCATACAGATGTTGTTCACCACCTCCATGACCCAAACACCAAATAAATCTCTTACCCGGTATCAACGCTTCTAAAATTTCCCACTTCTCCAGCTACGTCTGGCTTAGAGCCCTTTTTTGATGCCTTCAGGGAATAGAATCAGAAGTAAGCGTGCTAACAGCTTCGACGTTACTGCACCACCCAGCCAATCTCCATGCAGATTTCAAAAACCTCTATTGTATCATTTAGCACTGCTGCTATTCAAGGGTTCTTTTCTTCTGTGGGGGATCGTTCGAAAATTCTAGAGGACTACTTAATCACGTGTCTTTTGTGTAATCAGTTGAGGACAACTTCGAACGGTTGCAAAGATACATGATACTGGCAAATGATAGACAGTATTAGCCCAATTCGTACGTCCAGTTGACTAGAAATCTGCTTTCTACGTGACAACTTTTTCAAACAACACAGAAGGTACATAAATCCCCTAAAATATGTTTTGGCATTTCCTTAAAATAAAATATAGCTCAAGATTGCTTGATTAAAACTAAAAAGTCTTGTTAGTAAAGCAGGCGCGGCCATGCCGAATATTCTTGTATCAAGCACCTTGAACCTGAAATGGAAAACACATCACCTCATTACCTGTTTACAGCAAGAAATCAGAGATGAAAGCCTGCTTATTCCATACTAGGTTATACGACAGAACCAGCCTTCCCTTCCGTGCCTCACAACGAAAAGCTTTTACAGTTAGGCCTAGTGCAGTATAAGCATGGGAATAGCTAAGTTTTGCTGAAAGGAGAAAGCGAACGAGCCATAAGTGCCTGCATAAAGGAGGAAATCCGGGCATGAAAATGGCAAGCTAAAATTCTGCCAAGCACTCATTGAGGTCCCGCTTAGCAAAACGCAAGTCTAAACGGGATGCTCACCTACTCAGCAATCCTAATTTATGTGAGCTGCAAAAGTTCCGTTTTGTCTCCACCCGCTGTTAAGAGTTACCGAAACATCTCTCTGACATATACCCCCTCCTGCTCATCGATGGCGAGTTATGGTAACATAGCATACCTTTTTTCCTACTTGCTGTTTGAACTATCATACAAAAACTTCAAAAGTAACGCGAATCGCAACCAACGCAGAATAGTTCGGGTGCACGCTCTTGGGATGTTTAAATTCTTCCACTGCCACTTTAATTAAACACTCTTCCGGTAACTATTTCTCCAAATTTTGTTGACCACCAACTAAATTAAAGGAACGCAATGCATTCCATCACCAGTTTGAAAGCCTACTTTATTGTTCCTGACGCGTCGATTTGGTGGGCATGACGAGCTCTCGTGTTAGGAAGCCTTTTTATTATGCTAGAATTGAGTAGCATTGTGGGTTACAAGGCTACTGCCAACTAGCATATTTAGATGGAGGGATTGATGAGGGAAGTGGAGAGGAGAGAGCTAGTCCAGCTTCCATAGCCTCAGTAGCGTTACCTGAGTGAGTGAGATAAGGGTCCACTTTTAATTGCCGGTCAGCTTCGCTGTCTTTGCCAATGCGAATTTAAAGGATACAAATTTTGGTCTAGGGATTAATACTCTTTCGTCAAATCTGTTTTGTTACTCAATTAAGCTTGGTTGGGAAGCTTAGTTGCAATTCGCGCCTAGACCGAGATAAGTAAATTTTGTCCCTTTTCGTTACAGCTGCTATAAGCCCGTCTATCTTTATCGATGTAGTGCGTGGTTAGCAGTTGGTGTCCTCATTATCACTTTTTGCCTACCTACCGACTTTGTCGTCCCTAAGTAATCATCGATTGTAGCCTTCGCTGCCCAATTTTGAGGATCATATTCCTCGTCCCCCTCAGTTTTGCACCCCTTTGCACATTTCAACTCCTCTTCCCCTCTCTTCTCCCATCTTACATGCAGATAGCCTTACCTACCTATTCCAACAAAAATATCCACACTCTTAAGTGCAGGTCTTCATTTTATTGTAAAGAAGTGAGATGAACATTTGCTGTGACAACTTCACTCCACCACATGTCGCCCTCCTTCAGCATCTAGCATCTTACTTCTGTTAAAACTTTAAGCTTTTTGTCCGCACTACTAAATTGCCACTCAGCAGCCATTGCATGGCCAATGCAGCATACAGGTTCACATTCTTAGCATTGCTTAACAGATGAGTTATGATGTACACAACATGGGGATGGATTGCCTGTGCACGGGTAAATTCATCAGTCAGCAAAGTGACAGTAGTTGTCCGCCTAAATGATTTGTCTTGGTGAATAAGCTGTGGTTGGGAAAAATGGCGTAATAATTTAAGGAATAGTTGATAAATGCACACACACTCAAAATTCATAACCAAAGCTGACCTCCTAGTGGCTTAAGGGAACGAAAGCTTGATCATTTCTAGTGACATAACGCAAAGCGGAACGAAGTATTCCATTTCAGGTAATAAAAATTCAACTGAATAGAATAATTGCGCAGTAAGTGACAACGGCTTCGACTTGGGGGGTAAACGGTGAGTCCTTAACAATAGCAAGGACACTGCTGATTTCTTCTTCTTAGAAGAGCAGATAGCTATATGTTGGCTTATAAAGAGTAGGTCTTACCACTTGCTCTGCTGCATTGCAAACACACACCTCACTCGTGACGCGTTTTTCCTCAGAACCTATCCTCAACCACAAGAGTAATCCGAACAGGGAGTGGGAAAGAGAGGATTATCACGTCAACATAAATTGCCATTGACGAGAAGGGGGAAGACACTTGCCATAAGGTTGTTTGGATGCACCTTAACAGTGGGCAGAGACGAGTTGAAACACTCGTGACCCACATACACGGACATTGCTGGGTAGATGAGCCTCCGGTTTGGATGCAGAATTTGCCTGCTCATTATCATTAGAAACATTTACCACATGCACATCAAATCCCTCGACAAGCCCGTAGAGTACGCGATGAAGAAGGGCCACGCATTGCCCACGGTCCTTGTCTGCCTGTTGTAAGTTAGCGTCCTCGTATGTATGCATTAATTTAAGCATGAAATATTCTATGATTCACCCCGAAGGTATTCTGTGGATCTCAAACTAGCAGGGATCCCGAATATTTCACAACAGACTTTGGAGAACACTTTTTTGCACTAAGAAAATTGTGGAACAATTGAGGTGAGCATCAGAACTGAGAACTCATTTCACCACCTAATGATGCTCATGATACTTGCAGCGTTTAAGTGTGTCACTTTTAGGGGTGGTCAATGCATAAATACTTCAATCCTAAAAATGCCTGGTTGCTACCTTCACCTATGTAGCAATGATGAAAGGAGGAGACACGTTAGCATACTGAGATGAGGATGATTAGCCACCGTTCACTAGACACAAATGCTACAATCAACTGAGCATAAGGTTGCGTTATTGGACCAAAATGTTCGACTTTCTGCTGGCGAATGGTGTCGATGAGATAACTTCATCAAACGAAACCCGCCGGTAAATCGGCTTATGTCTACACACTCCTAACAGCACTCTCATTGTACACACTAGCCAAATATCCGAGTCATGCGTCCATTATTGTGTGAGAAGTGAATATGCAAGCAGGAGACAAATCTCCATTGCATATGGGTCCTTGCAAATGTGATTAGTCAAATATCAGCTATTATGCGCTCATCAACTCAGGAGGTACTAACTTTCAAGACGTTATTATTCTAGAAGAAATGGCAGGAATGAAGCAAGCATAATAGAAATTTGTGTTTGTAAACATAAAGCCATTAAATAAGAAGTGGCACCAGTGGTCGGCTGACGCATATCCTGCATCACAGCAGCCTGTGGTGGATCAGGGTTGAGTCGGCAATCGCAGTTAGCAGGTTTTGGTAAGATTCGCTGGGAAAAAGTCTAAGTATCTGTACTAACTTGCGTGACATTCAGAGTAGGTCTGCTGGTTGCAGTAGTGCTTCTTTTGCTATGTAGAATAGGTAAGTTGCTAAGGGAAAGCGGAACAAATGCATGTAAAGCAACTATGAGGTGCGATGCAATAAATATTAGCAGCTAAGGTCTGTCAACGAAGTTAGCGTTTGCTTCCATGTTTTGATGGAGTTGTATCTTAAGACTATTGCGAAGTAAGTGAGTGTCGGTGTCACACCTTAAAATGGTGCATTGAGACAGTGAGTGGAGATGAGAAGTGAAGCCAACAGTGCTCTTCTTCAAATATCTACACGCATATGAACATGAGAGTCATACATTTGAAAATAACCTACCTTTGGGTGCACCGCTTCCCGCAGCCTACGAAGTGGTCACACGGTGGATGCGTGATAGCGAAACCAAAGCCGCTAAAACTAGGTTTTCTGGGGGTCCAGGGAGCATCCCCGCACGTCCTCCTCTGTGGCAATTTTGTGTCGTTTATTACTTTAAATGGCGGTGCTTTAACAATGGTTAAAAATTGAACAATGTATAATACTTTTGTTTATCATAGCTCTTGTTAAAACTTGGGAAAACTAATAGCGCTTAAAGTATACTTTTCTCGTAGTTTGTTAAATAGGTGCAAATAATTTATCGCAAGTTCAAAGACATCTTAACTTGCCTCGATCTTCAAAGGTTTTGCCAGATCCACTGCTATATCCTACCACTGTTAGGTAAATTGTAACTCATGTATGCTGTATTCCTGCATGCCTTGCAACACAAAATGCGTTCAGGTCCCAGCAATTGCAGGTGGGAGAAGGCAGAAGACAGTGGGGAGGTCAGGCTCACGCAGATCCAAAACGAGGAGAGGTGGCCTCATGCAGGGCGAATGGGCTTCGCTCTTGCAAGGGCGCCACGAAGAACCACCCCACATCTCTAACCAACCTTTCAAAGTAGGCGAAAACAGTCATTGATTTGTGACGACGACGTCAATTGTCTGTATACATTTTCACAATACCGTGCATTTTAATCCGAGTCGCCTCCTTATACAGATTCATTTGCTAGAGTGAGTAGAATAGAATGGTATGGAGAAGGAGGCAGAGGAGAAATTAGGGGAGAAATAAGAAGGGAGTAAGACACAACATTTGACTTCAACCTGGCCTTGAGGAACCACTGGTAATATCATGAAGTTGGTTTATAAATGATTCAGCCATTCAATGCACGGTGGGTGGAAAGTTTGCGTTTGACGAAAATGTATAAATTAAATGATCAGGAGAGCATTGAATTGGAATGGATGGAAAAGGTAGAATTCGTCGCTATCACAGTGCTAATGTAGGAAAATACCAGTAAAAATGTAAATTTGACGGTGAAATATCACTTGAGCAGGCAAGGTGGGATGTTTTGACAATTTGTCTATAAAGCTGTGGAGAGCAGGGAAAAACATGGATTCGTTATTGTGAGGAAGAAGCAGGTGAGTTGATGCCGAAAGAAGCAGAGCCGAGAGTGCATGAAATAAAAAGAGCTTGTGGTTTAAGGAACAGGTCTAACGGAAATGGGAAATTGGTCTACATTGAAAGAAAGGGTCAGAGAGGGATAAAAAGGAGAAAATGAGGTACAATATGTGTGACGGTTAACTTTGACCCAAATCACAAGGGACCCTTTAAATCTAACGGACGGCCAATTGCTATTTGCGCGACTAACTAGATTCTTATGGGAGATTTAGAAAGTGGATGCGTGGGGATAGAAGGTACAGGGTGAAAGGAGGTCAAGAAAAATTGATCCAGATATGGCAAGGATAGCGGATGTAGACAGTGCAAAAATTGCGGTTTTACAAGGACAAATTGATAGATCTTCCATTCTGTAGAGGATAACACAGTAGGCGTCGCCAAAGCAGGCAGAAGATGATTGTAAATAAATGACTTTTTGGCGAACATAGCAATTTTCATTCTCAGGTGCACAGCCTTTGCAAGCACTTTATTACCCTTCATCAAGGTGGCTGAGTTAGTACACAAACCTAATAATGTCCTGTAAGTGTATGAATGTGATCCGGAGAATGAAAATGAATGCTCAAACGCTTTTACAAGAACATTACTATTTTGACCTCAAATATCCACTTCTTTCTGCAAATTAATGGCAACTGCTGTACACACATACACACGGATGCATTACTGCAAACAATGTATAAACCTCCTATTTAGCTGCAGTGAATTTCATTTCACCATGTTTGAAAGCGATAACAAGAATATATAGTCGGTGGTGTGATTTTGTAATCACTGCAGTAATCACAGGAATTTCTTAGAAACCATTGTGTGATTAATCACATTTCACAGCTCCGAGTGCACGGCAGTTGGCTGCTTGACTTTGGGAGGGTCTCAATGTGTAAAGGTGATTTGCCTTGCCAAAGAGTTTTTCAATCTCATGAACTGAAGCGCATTCCCACATTCTTGGAAAAAGTGCATTCGATAGGAGGCACAAAGTAAAGAGCATTAGGATATGTATGAAATAGCATAGTCGGTAAATGGCACCCACGTGCGTAAACTTTCTCTATGATTTCTTGCGCTAGGTTCGCATAAAAGTGGAGTAATTTCGTTGGCACAACGTTCAGTCTCCTTCATTCTGGCCTGGGTGTTCGACAGCTTCTTGATATGCACTCAGTACTTCAAAAAGGACATACATGTCAGCAGCGTTAAATTGTATGACCTAAGCAACCAAACGTAGTCACTAAATGGCAAGTCATACGACTGGATGTTGCCACGTCCAGTAATGGAATGGTTTCTTGGACATTATGGCATGTGGCCACTTTTCGTCTACACACATGTTGCATAATTTAGGGTTATACAGACCGGATTAACATGCCATGGTAGCGAAGATACTTTCTGCTGGTAAGTGCTAGGCATTACCAATTTATCTTTGAATCCTGTTCACTAGGAAACTACCACCTACGCGGTGGATTTGTCCGAAAATACGGCTAAGTTGTTAAACTTACTCCAGAAAGCGAAGAGAAAGTGGAAGACTGATTGATCCAAGCTGAATGACTTTGATTCCAAAGCCAGCTGCACTTAACATAGCCATGCCGTGCATTCCAGTGCAAAGCATCTATGGGCTGAGACGGAAAATACATCGCCCCATCACAAATCCGCAATGAGACATTAAATACTAATGCATTCCTGAGCCATAGTAAGCTACACGAATGTAACAGCTAACTTAGCTTACATCACATACAACGAATTGCATTTCACAGTCAGGCCCACTACAGCATAAGCAGAGAGGATGTCCAAGTTGTGCTAAAAAATGAAAGCAAATGAGTTATAAGTATCGGCAAGAAAGGAGAAACTCGGATATAAGATAAGCATGCTAAAATTCTGCAAGGAAATTCGAGCTAGTTTAATTCGGTTAACTGCGATTGCATAGAAAGGGCAGGTCAATGCATCCATTGGCTGCAACTTCAAGAACAGAATGAATAAGCGGTCTTCCGGTGTATAGTCCTCATCCTGGTACATCGGCTTCCTTAAATAAAGCGCTCCTGTTTCTTTTTACCAAGCCTTTATTTCGTAAGCACCGAATTGTAAGGAGCTGAACTGCCTGTCTATCTTGCCTGTTTTTGTAACTTACAAATTACTGAGTGACTCGGCTAACTAAAAAGACTCTATTGCATCATTGAAAAGCATGAAGAATTAATCAAGAAGTGAGACAAGTGATTTAGCTTACCATCTTGCCAGGCGCTCCTGTGACTTTGGGGCAACAAAAGAACCGGTAGCTCTATTCGCCAAAATGCACACAAAACATCCCATTTCTAGTAAGCACTGAGAAGAATTGCTTTAATGAGCATTGTGGTGAGAATGGTCTTGATAACATGTAATAATGCATGAGGGCCTTGATTACTTTGCTGAGGTGCATCAAGTGAATGAAGGTCGAAATGCGAGACTTGTGGGAGACACGTGCCTGTGAGCGCTGTTTCGAAATGAGACTGAAGTTGAAGGTGGTACCTGAAGTGCCGGAGGCAGGGGAGGCAAATCACTACAAGTGGTGATATGACCGCCTGAAGTCGTTGCACGCTCCACGTGAAAGAGTGCTTGTACGTGAACTTCGTATGCTTGAACGTCTTGCTTAATGAATTAAATTTCGCATATTCATTAACGCGGAGGTAATGAATACCGATTGCATATTCTCTGGACCACACCTCGTTAGTCTCACCAAACTCATAATGCACAATTGCGTTCTGCAAAGGTCAGTATGTATTACTTGGAGTTCCGGCGGTTTGTGTTCCGAAAAATGTCTTCAAAATGCATCACGAGATATTTATTGCAGCGATAAATGAGTGCATGCTAGAGCGCTGGCTCGTAGCAGGCAGCTAAAGACTCTTGGCATCACCTGTCCGTTTTTTCCAGCACACTCTATCACCTCACTGAGAGACTTGATTTGCATGCCGTGAATGTTTCTGAACACAATGCGTGAGCCAATTCTGGAGCTGGGCAGGCCCCTTATCTACCCACTGGTTATTCTGGATGTACGTTGCTAAGTTTAGACTATTTTCCGCATCCAAATAAATCTGTGGCAAGTGTTTCCCCCATCCCATTTATGGCTAGTTATGTTAATATGATAATCCCTTCTTTTCCACTCCCTGTTTGGAGCATTCCGGTAGTTGAGAATAAATTTGGGGAGAACGTGTCACAAATGAAGTGTGTGTTTGCGATGTAGCAGAGCGTTAGGCATAATGTGGCGTTTTCAAAGCCACTTGACGAAGTCCTTGTCTTATCTGAGCAAAGATCAACGGCGTCGTCGATAGTGCTAAGGGCTCAGTGTTTACTCCACCAAGTTGCAGTTATTTTTAGCTAATTCGCAATTGTCCTTATTCAGCCATAGTTGCTATTGTTATGCCAATCAAAACACATTGTCCTCCTTCTCATTAGGCCACGAGGAAAGACCACGCTTGTAATCCCTAGACCATGTGGAGTCTACCTCGGATTGCGAATTTCGAGCATAGAAAGGTTTGTCAATCACTCCTTGAATTGTCAAATTTAGGAACGATAGATTTGAATGGTTGATGCCAATTTTCCCTAATGCAGTTCCATGCGCAGTTCACCTTAGCTTGCGAATTTTGAGCATGGAAAGGTTTGTCAATCATTCCTAGAATTGTCGAAGTTGGGAAGGACAGATTAGAATGGTTGCTGCCAGTTTTCCCCTAATGCAGTCCAAATTAGCCGAGGCGACGCATTGAGGGCACAACGTAAGCAGTGCACTTCTCAGGTGGATGTGCATGATATCGCGTCTGTGGGTGAGTACTGTCGAATTGTGGACTGACGAGTTGGCTCCTGCACAAGCATTCATCATCATCAGAGAGTGACCACTAGACACCATCCATTAAGCAAGGCCAAGGAAATGAACCCGTACACTGAATTCGCCATGTAGCGTCTACTGAGCAGCAATTCAGTGGCGCTAGTAATCAGCCTCACAATTTAGCAGAAGCAAGGTGCCACATACTGAGGGAAAGCGATGTGTGGTAAGTGGAATTGTAACGGCAATTTCCTATCTTACTTCTTCACAGCGAAATGAAGTTCTTCGCTTAAGTGTGTGGATAGCATCTGTAGCGAAACGCAGGCAAGTGACCGGGAAAACATCATTAGCGTCACATTGTAAACCACGGCAAGGTTGACCGGCCATTAAGCTGGACTCACATGTTACTCAGCCGCGTAACGCTACAGTAGACATGGAAGCTAGACCAGATGTCGCCTCTTCGTTGTAGTCATCGAATCGACGACTTACTTATGTTGGTTGATAGTAGGATCGCAAGCCGGAAGACTCCTCCTCCATGGCATAATAACAACGCTTCCAATGCTCGAGAGCTCAACACACCAACCAAATCTTCCCCCTACTTACAAATGTCAGACATCTTAGACTAATTCGATCCTTGCTAGTCGACGAGACCGATCATCTCACAAAGGGCAACAATCCACCCCATGTGCTCGCAGCAGTTTCAAGAACAGAAGACAAGGGGCACTTCAAATCTCGGCGACAAGTGGCATTGGAAGAGCAGTGATGAGGGTGGTGGAGGTCAATGAGGTGGCAATAATCCCCAGCATATCAAAGGACTCGACCTATGTGAGGTTGCAGATCAGGGTAGTTGGTGGTCGAAAGCGTAATTGGTTGGGATTGCAAAAGAAGGATGTTTGATAGCTCCTTTTTGCCACATCATGACTACCATGTTACATCAGTTGATCTGGTGTGACACTTATATATATGATAATCGCGCGGGTGCTTCAATTCAAAGAACTCCTAATTTCTGTTTCAAACAATTCCTGGTAGATACCTTGACTTAAGTGCGGTTCGGTAAGAGTTTGACTACTGTACCAGTGTAGCAGTGCCTCCGAATTGGGGGCGACATATGCCTTCGAAACAAAATGTCGATGAGGGTAAATAGGCTTACCGGAAAAACTGCAAGATAGTGCACCAAGGCGAAAAAATACCAATCATTAAGTCAAGAGGAAACAAAGTGCTCCACCACCAACGTTTGAGAGGTGGACGAGTTAAGCCTGTCAGAAGGTATTTCTTAAAATCCTGAAGGGGTTAGTTTCACCACAAGTGGTAATGCTCCACTTCTTATTGAGCCGAGCCATGTTGTGGCTGAGAAGTGCCATTAAATGCCATGTAATGCACCCCACCACACAGATTCTGGGATGGATGAACCTTACATTCTGCGATGGTCAACACGAGACCGTAAAAGTGGGAGCGCCAAGGGCAGCGTAGAAGTGCACAATGTGACATTCAATTCAGTCTCTCCAGCGTGCCCCGAGGATGCCCTTCGGAATTCGGTAGCGAAGCAATAATGCCATTTTCGCAATAAAATCAGCGGAGTTTCACCCACTCCTATTGCTGTTCAGGACAAATCCCATTCGCATTGAATTACTATTTGAGTCATCAACTATCAGTATTAAAAGAAGGAACTGAGTTAAACTGACTCGTGAGAGAGTGATTGTTGACGGGAGTGGGCTGTAATACACCTGGTGTCTCCCAGAGATTTATTGCAGAAGCAGGCATCGACAGTCGATTGCTGTTGTTTTGGCTTGACAAAACCTGTCCAGTTGACACTTGTAATCCCAGCCATGGTGCTTGTGTTGGTGACAGGCAATTGACCAGCAATTTCGGCCAAACGACTGTCCAAGTCGCTTGCCGCAGTAGTGATGGGTGGTTTTGTCCCAAGTTACCACCATCACTAGCAATGGCAACCGCGGACCAGCCGGATGGATTGGAGGGGAGGAAGGGATTGTTGGGACTAGAGACCGCATAAATCGACGAAGGTTTGGATAGGAACTAAGAAAGCGAACGTGGTTGGGCTGTCGTGATAGTAGAAAGAGCCATTTGAATACTGGATGCGGACAAAGCTGGCAAAGAGAAACACCGAACGGCGAGTCAACAATACCGCCTACAGAAATCGACTTAAGTGAGCAAAACGCAAAGTGGGTTGAAGAGAGAAGTCATTAAAGAAACTAGATGAAGTCGTAGTCTTAGAAGCACTGCAACCACTGGCAGGATCTAAAGAGAGCTGAAGCAGGTGCATTCCTGTTAAGTGCGTTCCGGTAAGAACATGGCCACTGCGAAATCACACACCTGCAGCAGTTGTGAAAGGAAGAAAGATATTTATTTCCATGAACAAGAAACATGCTGGCGTTCCGCGGTGGGGGTGATCAATCATGGTCCACTAGACACAAGTACTGCCATCAAATGAGCATAAGGTCACGTTGATGAGCTCAAGATGCTCGTCCTTCTGTTGGCGATAGATATCGACGTGATAGCTTCAATAGCTAGAACCTTCCTTCAAACAACTTATGTCTACACGCTGACAACATTATTTCCATCGGTCACGATAGCCAATTACCCGAGTCATGTGTCCGTTGTTGTGTAAAAAATAAAAAGACATGCAAGAGTTGGAACTCTATGGCATGAGGATGCTTGAAGTTGAAACCGATCGAATACCAGCTTTCATGCACCCATCAGCTCAGAAGGTAACCATTCTCAAGACCTATTTATTAGAGCAAAATTGGCATGAGTGAAGCAAGCATAATAAAACCTTGTGTTTATAAATATGTAGTCATCAAAGATGAAGTCGCACGTTATCGTCGAACAGACGCGAATGATGGTCGGACGGTGCATATCCTGCATCACGGTAGCCTGTAGTGGAGAAAGGTTGTGTCGGGGATAGCAGGAAACAGGCCTTGACAATTGGCGTGGATATAACTTTTAAATATTTGTACTAACCTACGTTATTTTCGCAGCAGGTTTGGCAGATTTGGTGGGCTTGCCTTTTGCTATGCAAATTAGAAAAGTCATTGAAGATATCGCGAAACCTATGTATGTAAAGCAACTGCGGGTTGCGGTGGAAGAAACGCTAATATCTAAGACCTAACAACAAAATCAACATTTGCTTCCATGTTTTGGTGCAGAATGTACCATAACGGAGGAAATTATGGCGTTGCAAAATAGAGCTGCATGCACAGGCTTACCTTTGGCCCTTGTAGTGATAACCTGGCTGTAGGAAAGAACGTCTTTACCAGGGCGCACTAATTCTGCAGTCACATTGTATTCCGTTTTGGGTTGTAGTCCCCTAAGAGTGAGGCTTCCATCAGAGTACGCTGTGTAGTTCATCCGAAAGAATAGGTAAGAACTTGCTCCCGCAGTTAGGATAACTACTTCTGCATATTTTTCAGGCAGTGCTGCAACATCCCAGCCTAATGTAATGAAAGTAGGACCAATGCGGGTCCATTGGAAGGATGGCGGAAGCACGGCTACTTCCATGATTGGTCCTTTTGGAAATACTACCTCATACAAAGCAAGATAGAGCCACTGATGAGCAAAGTGTTGAAGTCTCATGTTTCATTTAATAACGAAAAATTTGACGTATGCACCTAATAGCATGAAAATAATGTTAGTCTGCAAAAGCGGTTAAATACTTGACTTGACCTTACTTAAGCAGTGTGTGTCGCATAGGACAATAATTGGTAGGCATTATTTAGTGATGCTCAGCCCTATGTAAAAGCAACAATTCTACAGACATATTGCTTCCACAATGTCAACCTCCCATGTATCTCATGATTCCAGCAGGAAATGAGCGTAAAACTGTCGTGAATTTGGTTAATGTTGCGATGAAAAATAGATGAGTCGTTAGGGATGTAACGGACTAGATGTCTAAAGCAAATGAAGTGCGTTGCAACGAAAATAGACAGCTCTGTCATGGCAACAAAAGTAATATCTCCTTTTGTGTTCTGAGCAGAAAGCTCCAAAACGGAAAATTGGAAAGGCAAAATGGAACTGCGTGTACAAGCTTACCTTTGGAGGCTGTAATAATAAACTGACCGTAGGCATGAACGTATTTAAAAAGGCGCACCACTTTTACATTCATAAAGTAGAGTGAACAGGGTGTCAGGCCCTCAAGGATGAGTTTCCCATCTTTGAAATCTGTAAAGTTCATATCGATGTACTGGTAGGAAATTCCCACTGCAGTTAGGCTAATTGTGTCTGCATAATCTTCACCCAATTCGCTAACATTCCAGCTTAGCTCAACGAAGTTGGTACCAATGCAGCTCCATTTGAAGGATGGCGGAAGCGGGAATCTTCCCACTAGCGGCCCTCTTGTCGTTGACACTACGATAAAAAGCATAGTAGGGACATTGTTGATCCAAGATACTGAGGCTCTATGATTCAATTAACCACGAAAAATCTGATGTGTGCACCTAATGGCATGAAAATAATGTTAGTCTGCAAAAGCGGTTAACTACTTATCCTGACCCAAATTAAGCAGTGTGTGCCGCATAGGGCAATAATTGGTAGGCATTATTCAGTAATGCTCAGTCCTATGTAAAAGCAACAATTTTGCAGAAATATTACCTCCACAATGTCAACCTCCCATGTGCCTCATGATACCTGCAGGAAATAAGCTTAGGGCTATCGCGAATTGAGTAAATGCCTGTGCCCTACCTTAAAGTAGTGCATCAAAACAGTGGAAGAAACTGATCAGTAAGGCTAGTAGTGCTCTCCGTCAAACGCTCACACGTGCATGCACATGAGAGTCAAGTATTTACAAATAACTTACCTTTTCTTGCACCGCTTCCTACAGCCCAAACGGTGGTCAACAATAGCACGAGGCTGAATTGAAGAACGCTCTTCAGCATCTTGAATGTGTTGCACCCAACTCATGGTGTTTTTTATAGCAACGACCCACATTCATGTTGGCCAATAAGATATCTTGATGCTGACCTAATATTGACTACTGTTTTTTGCACATGGTGCAACCCCTGATGTGCTGCTTGAGTGAATTTAATGCCAACCTTCACGCTTGTTATCACTAAAGTGCACAAAGTATTGATCATGTGAAATGCAAAGCAGTAACACGAAACGAGAACTCGTGTTGACGTTCGTGTCGCTCCACCGTTGACTATTTTGTCCAAGGCCTCTTAAGACATCAATATCAATCTTAAAGTGCATGCCGTCGTTTGGACAACCGACAGCAATCGTTAGCAATCGGGAACTAGTTAGCAATTACATAAAAATATTTTAAATGAGTTATTAGTTGCATCCACACCCACAAAACGTGGTTTAGGCATATACAGTGCGGAATATCATGCCATGATAAAGAGTATATTTTGATACTTTGGGGTTGGATACCACAAAGTCTTCATCTTCACGTCCTCATTGAGTAAAACTTCAGAGGCGGTTTCGTCCAATGACGTTTGCCTATGGTGCGGTTGAATGGTAGTGATTTACCAGAGATTCCCTTCCCCTTAATCATCTCAACAATTTAAATAATAATAGATAGGTACCACATTTAGATGATTATCAGTTGGCGTTTCGACCTTCAAAATTTTGATTTCCGCATAAACTACCACCGGCAATGCGCTCGGCTGCCATAATCTGCATCTCTTTAACAAAATTGTGGCCGCTTTTTTCCCCCAGTGAGGCCATAGTAGTTTATTGTCTCAGTACAACCACCGTCTAATTTGGGTTTAATTCACAAATATTGGAATTGACGGGCTGTAGAACTATAGCCGGTGGCGTGACCTCGTTGTACTTTGATGGTCTTAGAAACTCCTCTGAACCCATCATACGCTCCATTGCAACTCACATGCTTAGGTCAAGCAAAGCAGCTCACCTGGCACCCATTTAAGTAAATATATTTTAAAATATTCTACGTGAAAGGCTGCTGCTTTCTTCACACTCATGGACTTCGCCTTAACTTGTTCATATACCAGTGACACACTAACCATTGCATAACCGAGTAATGCATATTGGTTTCACCTTGAGAGTCCTCATAAAGTATGGGAATGGTATTGAGTGTTACAAGAATTAGGGAGACTAGGCAGAATACTGACCGAAAGGTTTGAAGATTAAAATCGAGTTGTATGAATAGAGACAAACAAGGCCTGGAGGGTGTCAAAAGCAATCTGCACTACTCCTCATTACTATCTTAGCAGGACCTATTCAGCATCACATTGGAGCATGTCGCGATTCCTCATTGAACCCAGTGGCAAACTATCGTACATGTAGAGAAAGAACTTAACATTCAATGTCTTGAGAAACGCGTGGTGTTCATTTCATTATGTGCAAGCACCTCCCTTTACTTGAATGAGTTCGTGTTAACGCATGCCAGGTGGGAGTTCATGCTGAGCCTCTCCCACTGTCTGCATCGCAGCTGCCAGGTTGTGGATGTTGGCAACTGTCATCACTGCAACAGCTTAAACGGCGGATCGAGAGCGTGCGGTAGACACGAAGGCGCTCAGCAACATTTCTCACCCTTGCCTCACCGGTAATGATATTCAAAATAATATCATATCCATGTTGGGCCCTACGATTACGCTTATTTTGGAGGCAACCAAACTTCAAATGCGGACTTGAATTCTAACCCTTATTTAATCCACCATTCCCATGCACTAACCGAAGCACAAGGCGAAAGCCAGAATACACGAGGCTGGCATGTCGACTTGGTTTCCTGATGCAACAAGACACAACGACCGGCAGTGGCATTAGTGAGCACTCTAAGGAGCAACGCTCGCCTCCATGCTATGAGGCAAATATTTTGACTACCTCGCCCAAATGTGGCAGAGTCAAGATTCACCAGTCTCGCTGTGTGTTCGTTGTGCTCGCCTCCAGTAGATGAGGCCGATTCAAAAGAGTGTATTCGTGCACCAAGACTACTGCTTACATCTGAGCCTTACTTCAGCAGCTACAGTTCCCACGGTGAAGACATGATTGCGCCGATCTCTTGGTTGGTGCACAACTAGGCCGGATCGTGCATGGCACGCACCTGCAGAGGTTCGCAATCCAATTACCTGCGTTGAATGGAAAACATTCAGCAGTAAGCATTGCATTCTTTGCAATCAGCCATGCTGTCATCTCGTCCTCCAGTCGTCCACAATCTCACAACAGTGAGTATGATGGCCACTGTGCAAGGTAGCATGCATGCGTTTTGAAGGGGTGAGGCATCTATTTACAATGGTACAGGTGAGCTTTTCCTTCTAGTGCGGCGATCTACCGAGGCGCAAATATTCGAGTCAACGGCAATAGCTAAGTTGTCGCATGTTTGATGCTGGCATTGAAACGAGCCCTCTTAATAATTTCACATAGACTGTTCTCGTTTTTTCTACCGTCACCGCATCACCAAACTTCTGTCGTCAGTCAATGTACAACAGCATAATTTCTCAAGCAATTTACAAAAAACCTAGTAATTATGAAGTGTTTTACATTAATGTCAATGGAAATAATTTTTTCTCAAAACCACATAATTAAAAAAATGCACTTTGAATCAATACAGACATTGTCCCCCAATGGCAACTGTAATCTTTGCTATTAACCACTAATGCAGGCGAGCTTTCACCTTCATCGCGACGATCCGCTGCACTCCACAGCTCCGGGTCACAAATGTCTACACAAATACCTTCTCTCCCCTACTGCCTTGCGGCACTAAATAATCGTTGATTTGTAAACCGTTTGAAAGCGCATGGAAACCTGCTTTGATCTTCAAGAATCACAATAGACCCAACTTCCAGTCTTACTATTATTACCATATTTCTAATGACCGCTTCCACTAATTATGTCTCCGTACACCCTGCAACAGACAAAGCTTCCCTGCTCTGCCAAGTGCAAACCTCCACGAATCGTCGCACGCCTACGTTTATCCAAGTAATCATTAATAGTGTTGCTCCCACATGTGTTGAATTGATGGCTGAAACGCAGAGCTGGTGGCCTGACTATGTTGCACTTTGATGATCTTAGAAACTGCTCTGAGCCTATCAAGCGCATCATTGCAGCTCACATGTTTGGGTCAACTACAACTGCGACGCCTCACCTGTCACCCGTTTTAGTACAAACATTGTAAACTATTTTGTGTGAAGTTGGCGCACCATTTAGTATTCCTCCTCTCTTCGCATTCATTGGCTTCATTCTATTTGTCCACCAGCAGCAAATTAACCATTGTACCACTAAGGAGTACATTTTGGTTTCACCATAGGTGTCCTCGTACGATATGGGAGGGATGTTGGGAGGGTTGGGGAGACTAGGCAGACTGGCGGCCAAATGCCTGCATTGTGGGAACAAGTTGGATGAATTGGGACAGAGAGGGCTTGGAAGATGTCGTGGAGCACTCTGAACTCATCCTTATCAGTGCCCTACGAGGACCTATTTACCATCGCCCTTGGGCACACCATAATCACTCTGCACCAAACAGCGAATCCAAAGACGGAAGAAGTGAAGGCGTGGTCAATCAGCACTCAGGAAATGCATGGTGTCCTCGAAAGAATTCGAGTCACAACATGCTAGCTGGTAGGCCACATTGAAACTCTTAAGCTGTTCTCATCCTAGTTGAGGGCATTTGCCACTATCATCACTTTGCATCCAATAAAACGAGTTGACCTAATATCTGTAAAATAGAATGTGGTTGGAACTACTTATTTAGCACCCACGCCACCCCTGCCGTATCGGATGCTTAATGTGTTTTCCAATGTGTGGAATGGAAACGAGTGCACCGTAGTAACTTAGAGTGGGAAGAAATGTGTCCCTTGCCGGTGAGTGTTCCAACGTCTCATCACTTCTATTGGCCACATTCATGCAGCTGTCTTTTTTGAATTCGTCTACAATGTCACAACAGTTGATATCATGGCCACTGTGCAAGGTGGAATGCATGCTTTTTGAAGGGATGAAAAAATTTGCTTATAATAGTAACCAGACTGATGCAGGTGAACCTTTGTTTTCATCTCGGCGATGCACTGGCTCTTACATCTCTGAGTCAACCACAATAACTATCTCGTCACATTTTGAGTCTGGAAATAAAAAGATCTCTCTTGATAATTTCACACCCACTTTGCCATTTACTGCTCGTGGCATTCATATTATTCGACGCCTCGTTTTTAACTACGGTAAGAGCATTATGAAATTACCGTCACTGGTCAATGTGTAGAAGGCTAATTCCTCGATTCTCTTGTTAATATTTACGTTGAACTTCTAATAACTGTGGGCTATTATAAATTTGCATCCATAATTCACTCTCAATGCAAGCAATTTTTCTTAAACTTGATAAATTTGAATTAATTAACTCCGATTCAGCACTAATATTGTCATTCATATTCAACCGCAAACATTATTTGCCTTTCACCAGAAAAACTGCGGTTCAATGGATTAATGAAAGATGCGGTCATTGATGGCATTTTCAATAGATCCTATGCAAGCACTCTCCAACTAAGTAGGATTAGTTGCGATTCTTTAAAAGTATCGTTTCTCTTACATTACCTCGTTACATTAAATAATCATTGATTTGTGCTACCTTTATAGGAGCGTTAATACCTGCTTTAGTCTTCAAGAATTACGATAAGTCCAACTTTTATACCTATTATTATTTGTTCAAATGGCGATTTCCATTAGTTACATCTCTGTTCTCTCTATAGCCAACAATGTTTCCGTATCTGCCAGGCGCGAACCCCTACAAATCGTCGCACGCCTATGTCTACCCATTTAGTTATCAATAGGAAGTTTTCCCCATAAATGTTGGATTTGATTAGTGAAACGCATAGCCAGTGGCGTGACGTTGTTGCACTTTGATTTGCTTAGTATCTTCTCTGAACCCATCATACGCACCGTTTCAACTCACGTATATAAGTCAGCCGCAACTGCTTACCTGTCACTTGTTTAAGTAAAAGCATTGTGAAATATTTCACGTGAAAGTCACGCACAATTTAGAGCTGCTGCTCTCTTTACATTCATGGTATTCGTATCATCATGGTTATCCAGCAGCAATACATTAGCTATTGTATAAATGAGCAATGTATATTGATTTCACCTTAAAAATTATCATAAAATTTGGGAGGGATCTTGAAAAAGTTAGGGGGACTAGGCGGACTGCTGACCAGCTGCCTACGTTTTAAAACCGAGTTATAAGAATTAAGGCAAGCAAGGCTTGGAAGGTGTAAAGAAGCAATCTGGGGTACTTCTTGTCACTGCATATTGAGCACCACCTTCGATTCCACCATAATCATTCTCTGCACCCAATAGCGAACCTAAGGGCAGAAGAAATGGGAGGGATTTTTGTTAAAACATGCTAAAAGGGCAGCCGAGCCGAATTTCTCACGTTTATTTCATCTTGCTTGTAGGAATTCGCTATTATCATCAATTTGCATTGGAGTAAATGGTGGACTTATTATGCACAAAACAGAATGTAGCTGGAACAAATTTGTCTGCACCTACATTACCCCTTTCGCATCGTGATGCTTAATATGTTGTCCAAAATGTGAAATGCTAACGAGTGCACCTCGGCAACTTATGGTGGAAAGGAGTGTGCTCCTAGCTAGTTCGTGTTTCAACACCTCGTCACTTCAATCGGCACAATTCCACATCAACGTTGTGTAATATGACAATTATCATTTCATTTTACGCACAGTTAACATCGCATATTGCTCATGTCTCATGTCAGGAGGATAAAAAGTTACTTCAAACCAACTCGCCTGTCAGCTCCCAGCCATGCCGTTTGCATTTAAATCTGATTTCATTTTTGCTTCGCAAATACCGATTCACTTTAAACACCTTTGTCGTTGAAACACCAGATGTGCCGTGCTGTGGGATTCTAAGGGAGCGTAGCAGTGTAAATATAAATACAACCTGCTATTCACAGTGCATATTTTCGCATTTCTCATGCACACCGAAAGGAGATGAGGAGGCAGAGTTGGGTGGCTTCAGTAGAAAGGGTAGAGCTTTGAAATCGGGAGTAAAATCAGCAACTTTTCTCCTGATTTATACTTTACTTATCGAGAAAATATGTGATAGTACACTGCTTCATGCTCGTGCCTTAATTTATTTGCGCGTGACACCTCGGTGTCGTTCATAGAATTGCTACTGAGGGCAATTAATGCGTGCGTATCAGCAAACACTACGTAATGCCTATCTTTCTTTCTGCTTCATCGACGGTTGGCATTTCGATTCCTGTGTAATACCCATTCGAATGCGACTCGTTAATAACCAATACTGAAAGAATCGCCTCATTTTGCACACATTCCGACTTACAAATTGCATCCTTAGGATTGAAAACCACAATCGGTACGTATCGTACATCGCCTTACCATTTACCCATGGTAGTAGTAGCGATCTCGCACATTCTCTGCGACACTGTAAGTAGTATTATCTGACTGATAATAGAAACGGCCTAAACTCGAATACACAGGTTAAATAATTCATCATTTTGGGTCATTACTATCACTTTGAAGACTGCAAATTTATTAATCACGAAAGTAGTCCATATTCAGAGTGTGTTCACCAAACCCTACCCCTCAAACATCCTTAGGAATGTAAACCTGTGTTCCGTAATTGCCATGCGAAACTGCTGAACAGCATTTCAGTAGCTTCGGTATTCATTTTCAAAATTGAGCAGCATTAAGGTGTTGGGTGCTGCGAGAAGGCGGCGTGTAGTGAGGTGAAGTTGTAACAGCACATGTCCACCTCACCTTTTAAAATGAATTGATAAATTTTATTTAACTGAATGCGTTACCTTTCCGTTGCAACACGAAGACAAGACCACATGCTTCAAATGTGCAGTGTTAAGTGAAATGCAGAGCTAATGAGAGTAGTTGGGATGTGGGAAGATTTGCAAAGTTAAGATGGTCCATGCCAGGTGATCCGAGCATATGTCAGAGAGGGTTATAGTCAATGGCTAAGGAGAGCAAAGGCGATGAGTGTGCGAAATTGGGAGTGGAGACATTAATTACAAAATGAGATATTAAATGAAGCTGGTGATGGTCGGATAAACTAGCAGTGAATGCAAATGTGCTTGCACGAGCGCACAATCCCCGTTCTGCATTGTCAGCGTCACCGGTGATTCAACTCTTCTCTATCCACATTCATATTTGCAATCTGTTAAATTTAGTCGCACATATATTTGGCATGCTCAGTGCAATCCTGAATATGAACTTATTTTCTTCCTTGCGCTTAACACCTCCTTACAGAACAATCGTATTCGCCTGCACAGGAGGCAGGCGTCTTTTAACGTGTAAGGTCCTGCCCACGCCTGGCGTCTGCCCGAATCACTAACCCGACCAGTACTGTTCAGTCCAACAGTTAGATTTCAGTGAGAGCTTCACCACAAATGTGCACAAATGTTGGAGAAAAAGTTGGATTTACTTATTCAACTCCTTGTCTAGTTGATCGGCTGGCAAGATGGCGAAGATTAGGCACGAGTGGTCGACTGTTCGTTTGTGGGAATCCCTACTTCCTATGAGCCAACGAGGTGGCAGTGAGGAAAATTATTGCTGCAGAAGGGTTTCAAGATTAAGAATTGAGCAAAAGGCTTTGGAAAATCATAGAACTAAAGTGATAAGCGATCCTAACAGTTTGCTCAATTTTGTTCCGGTCTCGTGCTATGCCAGGAGTGTCTCCATTTACGTGGATGTTTTAGCAGCAATGTTGAGCACCGTGTTGCTGTTCTTGCTCCATGCCTCTGCTAAACGATTGACCTTGATGTTAAACCAACAAACAAATCGGTGCTTTAGAAATAATTAGCTAATCTCAACAATAGCAAGCTTCCTAATCCCGCTTCTTCAACCTATTCGCAATATACACTTCTAATGATTTTCTTGTATGCCAGATCTTGGCCAAATCGGTGAATGCAAATGAAGAAAATAAGTGGCAGGTGGTTAGTTTATTTATCGGGTTGTGAGGAAGTTTTACATTGGTGCAATAGAGACAGAAATGGCGAAAACACACTTTGATGAGTCAAGACGAGTAAAGCGCTGATATTTGCATCGAATTGGCCCAACCTCCAAGCGCTTTAATTCTTATCTTTCAAAAACTAGCCACTGAGGAGTTAAAGGTCGAATCTGCTATATTTGGTCATTGTTATTATCGTAAAGAGAGTAAGTAGGCAAGAAGTTTCATTTAAATCCTCCATAGACGAAGTGATGGCGAGATGTCGATGCTCTGCCATTGTCGAAGAAACTTGATCCCTGACCAGGATTCGTGTTATTGATGAGGAGCTGTTAAGTAGACAAATTCCACTTTTGGTCCCCATACACCAACTCAAATAGCTTCTTTAAAATACCTGAGCATTTTATAAAGGAGGTAAAATGACTTACCGTCCACTTATTGTTTCGGGCATCAACATTCGCTTGGTGATGTGTCACTACTGAGTGAGCTGATCTGGTTCGAACTGTCAGGCATATTATCAAGAGATGTTAATTAGGCAGTTAAAAGGCAACAGGCTTATAATGAAATGGGTTTGCGATTAACAAAACCAAGAATAAAAATGCCTGCAAAATAGCGTACAATTATCTTTTAACAGAAAAAGAAACAATAAAATAACATTTATCGTCGAAGGTTTTGCGAGCAGAGAGCCTTAAACTAGAAAGTGGCAATCGTATTCTAGCTTCTGTTCGGCCTACCACAATAGTTGCGCGCTTTTACGCACCAATTTTACTGTCAATCAAAAGCAATGGATAGAGGCACGGATCTATCAGGATACAAATGCAACTTGAGAGCTATAAGTAGAGGTGAAACGTGACTAAGAGAACTGAGGTGTTTGTGCACATGGATGGAAGTGAATGCAAAAACCGCACCTTAGTAGTCAAGTTTTCACCGTTCCAAAGCTAAGCACATGGCCATGCAGATGCTGCTTTGGGGATAGCAGAGGGTAAAAATAAGCGCTTTTATGACCCCACTGAATTTTAAGAGGTTTTTTCCCAAATTAATAGTCATATTTGTGTCTGTGATAATGATAACCGCTAAAACGGTCTTGCCTTCATACACCGCATCCAAACCCCACCGTTAACACACAGTCAGTAGTGTTGGTAAGGCAGTGAACTACAAGTCCTACGCATGTGCTGCTGGTGACGAACGCATCACGTAGCCTTTGATTGGCAGCATAAGAATATGTTGACTTTATTAACCCTGTTTTCATTGGCGAATGTCAGGTGGCCGACAAAGTTAATGCGGCGTCATACTCGACGTAAAGCATCGAAATGAAATAAATCCAAAGGTCTGCTAAATAGAATCTTGACTAAGATCCACCGTAAAGCACACTTATGAGTCAGATGGGCGGTGACGATCTCCTCACTCTGGCATTTACTTCGTGTTGTCTCACGCTAAAGCCTCTCGCACACAGTGCAGTGTAGGTCAAATGAGATTAATAAGTGTGACCATAGGATTGGTACCTCTCTGCTTTTCCTACTGTGTTGACCTTGGCGTCTCTATTGGTGCACATACGCCTCAATACAGCTGTAGAGCAGTCGGCAAGGGTGTGCTAACTTTGGAAATTTTCGTCGCATTACGTCCCGTAATACCCACAATTGTGAAATGACATCTGTGCCATACATGTGACATGAGAGCACTCTGACCTTCCATTCTCTGGACACTAACAAAGAAACGTATCACTTGTTAAGGGTAAGTCTAGAATGACGTGTCAAGCAGAACTAGTAGCAATGCTTAACACCTGTTGAATTTTTAAATCAACTTAGCCTTTGGGGGAGCTAGGTCTATCTCTTCATTGGAAGATTAATGGAGCCTTCTCACATAGGAGTTTGGTCTTGGCCATCCATTTGCTTCTCAATAGGTTTGTTTGACCAAACAAGCGCCCAAGACTGTAGATCTTTTTAGGCATTTTTGTTTCTTTTTAATAGCCTTATGTCTGCCTAGTCATAAAAGGTTGATTATAACAACTACTTTGCGAATAAATTGTCAATACGACTGAATCCTTTGCAAACGGTGGCCTGTTATTAGTTATGTTTATTGGGTCTATTCAATATGCACATACCCTATCAACAAAATGCGACGTCTAGACTATGGGTAGAGCATGTAGTGAACAAAACCTTCGACCACCAATTCACGAGTTCTCGCGTTGCGTCGCACTTTGAATCGATGTCCAACGCAACCAGTTTTTTCAGAAGCTCAGCAAATCTTTTAACAAAGTGACGTGGCACGACGATCTTATGACGAACAATATTTGTCAAATGAGTTCCGATGCACAATTTATGCAGTCTAAGCAGTGAGTTTTAAAAAAAACCAATTGCTACATAGCTGAAGCTCGAGAATGGATCACAGTGGTGTCAAGTATGTGTCGTAACCGATAGCCTGTCGTAGAATCCCTATTGCGCATGCTACGCAACAGATGAAAAAAGCGGGTGAAAAGCACTTAATTTCGTCGTTTGCGAATCCTGTATCCTTCGGACTTTAATCGTTTTAAATTTCGACTGTCGCCTTCTTCTATTTGAGCGTTCGTAAATTGCGCAAAAGCGCAACAAGATTTACAAGTGGAAAGAGCGACTCATGAAGATGGAATTTTGCGAGGAGATGGCTAGAGCCACGTTTAACTACCTTTTTTGGGTTCCTACGCCTTCTAGCCCCTAGAAGTGAAATGCCAGCTACAAACTGGCTTTGCGATGAATAGGCATGTTCACTTGAATGCAACATCTGAAGGCGGCACGGTCAAAGTACACACATCTCATTGCAGAATAGGCGGAGTCAACCTTCCGAGAGAAGTAAGAGAAAGCAAGTTGTGAAATTGCAGGTCTCTCAACACTGTGTCCACTTTAGGATAATGCACTTTAAACCTCAATCGGACTATATGGTAAAGGCAGAGGTGATTTGGAAGAGAGGTAAAGTTGCCACCGTTGTTGCTGGTGTTTTTATTGCCATCTGCTGAGGCAAAATAAAGTTAGTAACATTATGCTACTAATTCCTACGCTTTGCTGAAGCACACACGAAAAATCATGCCCCATTTTCTGTAAATGACATCCGGTTTCCGTCTAACAACCCCTCAAAAAATGATGCGCTTTACATCTGCTGGTAGTCGAGAAGTCCAACATTTTTACAATAAATGCTACATCCATGGGATGTCCAAAGGCTTTTAAAATGCATATGGCTTTGTCATCTAACTGCTACTAAAGACGGTGTCTTCCTCTAAAGAACAGAATAGCTCCAGATCATATGGACTTTAGCATACTTACAAGCATATCAATGCTGTACGCAGTGGCTTTACATAAAAGTAGCGCTGAGCTATTACTGCCAACTTTATTGAGACAATTAAAAGCTGGCGTCTAAATCCAC
This sequence comes from Taenia saginata, assembly GCA_001693075.2. Taxonomy (NCBI): domain Eukaryota; kingdom Metazoa; phylum Platyhelminthes; class Cestoda; order Cyclophyllidea; family Taeniidae; genus Taenia; species Taenia saginata. The sequence continues at coordinate 432,327 of LWMK02000030.1, read as the reverse complement.
TAATTGCGAACTATGGTCCTCGGCAGGCTATTTAATGCATACAGATGTTGTTCATCACCTCAAATTCATCTCGCCCCTGTTATCATTGCCCTTTTTGATGCCTTCAGGTAAGAAGAATCAGTAGCGAGAGTGTCAACAACTTAGGCTTTGCTGCATTACCCGATCAGCCCCCAAGCAGATACAAATAACCTTTCCCTACCATGTGGCATTGGAACTATTAAAGAGATTTGTTTCTTCTATGGGAGGTCGTTCAGAAACTCTTACTTACTCAAGTTTACTTTGCGCAGTTAATTGAGAGCATGCCAAAACGGTAGCGTAAGTACTTGCTACCGACAAACACTAGGCATTAATAGCTCAAATAGATCATCCCAATGACTAGGAAAATACCGCCAACATAAATAATTTGCACATGAATATAAGTTGTTGTGTGAAAGGTGACTGCAAACGGTTTCGAGTCATCTGTGATGATGGGAGATCATATTTTTCAATCTCAATCCTGATGCGAATTACAACTTAGCGCCTCCAAATAAGCTTATTGAATGGAGAAACAGAGTTGTTAGACGAGTATTGATCTGTAGACCGTAATCTGCTTCATCTATCGTCACATTATAAATGTATCCTTATGTCACTTACCCGGGTAACGCTACTGAGGCTATTGATGCTGGGTTAGCTGTCGCCTCTCCGCTTTGCTTATCAAATCTTCCACCTAACCATGCTAGTTGACAGTAGGCGCGTAGTCCACAATGCTAGTCAACTCTGGCATAGTAGCAGGGCTTCCTACACTCGAGAGCTCGTCACACCCATCAAATCGACGTGTTAGGAACGGTGACAAAAGTTCTTCTCGCAAGTAGCAAAATATTTGGCTTTCATTCCCACTGGCTAGCGGTTAACAAAAATTCAAAAAACACAATCGTTTAAGTGGTGCACAGTGAAGTGAATTGTATTTTCCAAAAACTTGATTTTAGTCTATCAGGTTGCCAAAACTACTTTAGGCAATTGCAAGTGGTGGTAAAGCAGGCCAAGGGTAATGGCATCAACTGCAAGTGGTTAATGTTTGAAGTCAAATCTGATCCTTCAGGTGCATCTCACCAACACCGCGAGTTACGGCCAGAGACTAACGCTCTTTAACGAGGACAGGTAGTTGACTTCTAGCGATACTACCAGAACTTGCAGTCCTCGATTTTGGCGTAACGCACCATGACAGAGATTTGCCCCATCTGCCTCCGACACTCCAGGCATTAATGTCAACTTCAGTCTTATATAGAAGCAGCACACACAAGTACGCACATACTGCATTAGTCGTCTTTCGACTTCCTTCTCTTTGATACATTTTAGCAAAGCAACCAAGTTATTAATGCGCCATTACTTTTTAATATAATTACTTATATAAATTAAATTAAACAGAAAATAATTCTTGTCGCATGAATTCCCGACAAATGCAGCTATCAATGGCTAAGGTGGATCCTATGTCTAATCTTTCCCATCTTACCTGTCAATCAACAAGTTAAGAGGCTGAAATGGCATGTTACCATTTTTCTCCAATGCTTGTCCACGCCAGTAATAAAGAGGGCTTCAATAAAGTCTGAGTGATATAGTAAGCAAAATTGGTCATGCTAGAGGTGCAGACAGAGGCCGAGCGTAAGGCAGGTGTTGGACGATCAAGTAATTAAACGTCTTGCAAAAAAGAGAAGAGCGCAAGGAAGAAAATACATGCATGTTATGCGTGGCATAAAGTACGCCGGACAGGAAAGGAAAAAGGTGCATGCGACAGCTAAGAATGCTTAAGCAGAATGCATTTAAATTCCATTCATTTGGACTGTAAAAATGCGGGCAAAATCAATTAATGTAAAACAGCGGAACGCATCAAAATTCCGTCAAATCGCACTGCAGTAAAGAGAGCAAAAGCCGCTTAGTTGTAGCAGCAGAATGCATCTCAAATCCATTCGATCGCACCGCACTCACGTGAGTGAAATCAAAATCATTTCAATTAGAATTTATCGCGAATCTAGACGCCCTCAAAGCAATCGCGAGAGCAAAACCAGCCTATTTTTAACAGCAGAATGGACTCGCGTGGGAATAATAGATTCATGGGTAGTGGCAGAATATCGTTGAGAACTAAGCACCTACAATGAAATCACTTAAGCGAAAACAATTAACTTGTAGCAGCAGAATGCTTCTCGAACCTATCAACACGCAATGCACTAATGTAAGCAAAGCCAATTAATTTAAAGCAGTGGAATACTTATAAAATCTATCCCTCTCGCTGAGCCTAAATGATTGAAATCAAGTGTAGCTGCAGAAATTATCTAAATGTATCTACTCGCACTGCATAAAAGCACATCATTTTACTAAACATAGAAGATGGGGAGGTGCAGTTGACAGCTGTTGCGTCTCTTAGTGTAAAATCCGTTAATATTTGGCACCTAAAATGTCTTTGTTTGCCTGGCTTTCGCTGGGCACTTTGGTAACGTAGATGAAACCAAAAGTTTAATGAAATAAATAGCAAACAGCTATTTAACATAATCTGTTACACCAATCTTTTATTATTATCTTAATCAGGATCGACTCGTGACTCTTGGGAATCGGAAGATGGAACGATTGTTTTAAAGCACGTCCTTCCGTCGCATGCAGGAAGAGCCCAGAAAAAATGGCAAAGCATATATGTAAGAGGTGCAGAGTTCACCGTGCTTCTTTTCAACAAGGTGATCTCGAAGCAAAATCCACTACTTCAAGTGCATCTCACTGACAGCGTGATAGCCAGCTAGAGATAAACACATTCGATGAGGATGAGGAGTTTACCATACACTATCTTATTGTTACTTTTGTGCTCTCAATTCATTGTGTCATACAATGCTAATGGTTTGTCCAATCTACTTTTGACATTCCTAACACGATGATCAGCCGTGAACACATTAAAATTTGGCTCGAATAGGCAAGTAACACGATCCTTATTCGATTGATCTTTAGCTTTGCGGAGTTGTTAAAGCCAATCTGTGCAACAGTCACATGACTATCCTGCTTTGATGGGACTTAAAATGATTTGCGTACCGTTCTTATGTACGCATCTACCGACGCTTTCTTTGCCTCCAATCTCATAATATTTTTGAAGCACCGTGGAAGTTGAATGACGTTATTCATTAATGAATTAATGAATTTTAATTCTAAGACAGTGCATAAAACACTATACATTTAGGGCAGTTTATCAACTTGTGTGATATATGCATGTGCAAACATATTTGTGCATAGGGAGGGACATTTTTTTACTTTTAGGACTGCCACTTTGCCTGAACGGGAGATCTACATTGAGACGCTATTTCTTCAGTCTGTGTGTGGAGTCACATTAACTGGATGAGGTGCACGGGCCTTACACGTGCTTAACATTACTGTTAGTTTCCTTTGAACGACATCCAATACTTTCACTTAAACAAGTTTCAACCATTTATATGTTAGCTCGCAGAGAATGAAGGGTTATACTTCTGGCAAGTCACCTGCTTAAATCATGCGCCATTGCCAAGTTTATAGGCTTTGCGGGAAGTGATGCAACAAAAAGTCCTGCAGCAAATTCACTTTCACCGACTGATAAATGGCTTGCGTGGGATGCTTCTCTCCCTTTAGAGACACAGAAGCCAAAACAACAAGTAAAATAAAAAGACTCAAAAAGGAACAAGCGGTTTGGATTTCCTAAGGCTGCCACTTCAGGGGGAGAAAAGAAATAAATGAATGGCACTTCAACCCTTTAAGACTGTCTCAAGTCCGTCTTGCCACATGCTAGAAATGAAGTTGAGGCGAGCCTATCACCGTCCTCATCGCTGCAGCCGAGATGTTAAGGATTGCTGCCATCACCTTTTCTGTTTTTAATTAAGCGTGAAGGCTTGTGACTAGTAGAATATGATGATTTAGGAATGTGTTCTAATTGTGGAACGACGGTTGGATTTGAGATATTTTGCAAGCAACAATACTTCAAATTAGAGTACTAATGGGTTCAATATTGGCGGATATCATAAATGGGTACAAAACTGCTAGTTGATTAAGGAAAAGGAGGATGTTGAGCCATGACTCACTGGATACATTTGCATCCACGGCAGTTCACTTTTTACTATTCTATGAATGTAACTTTGGGGACATTTGAGTCACCACCTGTGCATCATGGAGTGCCTTGTATTCACAATTTATGACCATTACTCATGTAAGAAAATATGATGCTCTGTTTTCGACACATGAGTCACCATTCTTACCTTTAGTACTGTGCAAGGATTTGCAAAGAATCGCGCTCTACATCGATTCATTCCCACTTTATTGCTCTAACATGTGACAGGTGGGCTGCTGTTGTGTGATGTGATCGGCCATATGATGGGTTGGAAGAAACTTTGAAGAATGTTTCGATAAAAGTAAAAGCACACCGCTGACTACCTAATCCCAGTCATCAATTTTTAAGTTTGTAGCATAAAACTCAGCAGATTGGTTGTTCTTTTCGGAAGTCTTAGGTGCATGTCAACTAGCTTACGAATCTGTAGACCTTGATGTTTGACAATGAACGATCTATCAACTTACTTCTGCCAGCTTTATGCAGAACAAACATTGCGAAGTCTAGAAAGGAGGGCTTGGGTGCAAACCAGGATTTAATGCTCTATTCATTGCAAATCAACAATATACATCAATTTTATTGCATTATTATGTTAAATATCAAGAAGGAACGGAAATTCAACATCCTTGCGAAATAGAGTACAATAAAGACAACAAAGCAAAAACCCCAAAAGGGCTAAAATAAGGACCAAAACAACTAGTCGGTAATGTGTTTTTGGTTGCGCTGTCAAATTTTTGGAGGTTTTTTCGTACCCATCATCCGATGCATCGATATTTACACCTTTGGGTGCACTACAATAGTTCATCTGTCACCCATTTCAGTAAAACATTAGAAAAGGTTCCCGTTTAAAAACTTGATTCTTTTGGCAAAGAATCATTTCCGACGGGCAGGCGCATAGCAAAGGCACCACCAATTTCATAAAAGATGCGGTTTTGCTATAAAACACGAGCTTATATAAAGAACCATAAATTTATGTATGGCATAGTACAGTCAGAAATGACTCGGCTTCAGCGGCATAGGCGCACCGCTTTTAAAATTAATCCGTGAGAATTCTGTATAAGTGTTCGAATTTAGTAGGTACGGAGTTCAGTCTCCTTCAACAGGTCCAGACGTTCGTAGGCCATTTTACGCAAACCCAGAACTTTCACAAAGAAAAACCAATCCAATGGCGTTAAGTCGCTTGGGCTAGGTGGCCAAGTAAAGCCAATAAGCAAAAAATCACCCGTCTGCAAAATGTCACATTCAGGATTGTTTCTCAAAATGCAAGGCAAGTGGCCTCGTCTCATATCCACACCCATCCCATGTACTTTTGGCAGAATGATCTGAATTCTTAGGCTATTTCAGTGAGTGTTATTGGCTGTCAATGCCTGATTAGCCACGTTTTTTTTAAGGTATAATTGTGCAGAAAAGTGCTCGTAAGCTAAAGCAGTTAAGTTTTTATCTTTCTATCAGGGTATCTTTTAAAGTGACTTCAAACTCACACATGGTACATTGCATTGTGCCAGATACTTGTTCGAGAAGAGGCATTAAAATGCTTTTCTTTGATGAGTTTGCATAGAATTCGCCATTATTACTGTCCTGACATTCATGAACTTCAGCTTATTTATTAAACTTACCATCACTGCACTAAAGATTTTCCACATCTTTTGTTAAACGCTATAAAAATAATTACAGTGATTAGGTTTCTGCTTCTGGAGGAGTTTTCATGGTTGAAACGCAAATAATGCATTGCAATTTAGTGACTTTTGATATTTAGGCTTAAGAATACGCGCTTTATTTCCAATTATTAGGCATTTTCTTCTTTTGCTCCCTTCAAATAGTACCACATATTTAGTACATTTTAATTCTGTGGAGTCAGAAATTACAAAATGATCGTTTGCACGCGTCAGGAAGCCGTTTCTTGCAATGACTTCACACATAGTGCAATTAACTAGATGAGATTTGTCAGATATTCCATTCCTTCTCTCGTTCCTACAAACATCAGACCCCCTAGGAATTCAGTTACATTTTTAGGCTTCTCTAAGCAACTCCTAAAAGGTTTATTTCCAGATTTGGTCCTTGTCGAAGCTTTCCTAGAAGTAGCTTTGAGCTCATCATATGATACATCACACTTTACGTCTCTGGATCAATTACATTGTCTCACTTTTTACTCGTTTAGAAAATGCATTGGAAAGGATTCTATGTGAAATTATGCACATGGTCTACAAACTTTGCATCCTTGATATTCATTAGTATAGTCTTATTTAATAGGTCTTCCAGCATTGCATAAACAATTTTAATGATGGGTAAAAGCACATCTGCTCTACTTATTGGAGCTTAACGACAACGATAATAGCTAGACGAACAATAACCACCGTAAGCAATGGGTCAGCATTTTAAGTTGTGTTGGTACGGCCTTTCAGCTTGGCTTAAGAAATATTTGACAGGATTCGATCACTTACGCTGCATTAATTTAACAACGACAAGCTGAACCAATGGCTGCCTTTCGCCAAAAATCTGTGCAAATTAAGGCAAACATGGCATGAATGGAGTCAACGAGCGGTCTGGGCTCCCTACCTCGCTGCTTCAGGAGGAGAAAAGGAATGAGATGTGGTCCTGCAACCCTTTGAAGTTGCACTGAACTTGGTTTTTCACATGCTAGAAGGGAAGTCAAGCTGAGACTCTTGGTCTGTCTGCCTCATGGCAGCCAAGTTGCTGGGGATGGCTACTATCATCGGCCACTGTGGTCGACGGGCTGGAATGATGTTTGAATGCATTTACATTGTGATACGAATAGATATAGGACTTGAAAACAACGAGATGCTTTGCGACACTCGGCAGCAGTGCTTCAGATTCGGAGTGCAAATGATCTTGTATTTGCATTCACAGTAATTGTCTTGATTGTGCCCCTTTCTGTTAATGGGACTTTAACGACATCTAAATCGCATCTAGTGTCCTGTGAAGTGACTCGCCTCCACAACTCATGAATCTTACTCATGCCAGCCAAAAAGATACCCTCTTCTTCGCTATTGAGTCAGTACGATCGACTTCTACAATGCAAAGGTGGCACTTTTGTTATTATGTACTGCAAATCATATCTGCGAGTCGTGTTTACCTGCCTGCCTGTTGCAATGACCTCAATTTGCATTTAAACTTACCGAAGCTCTAGTTAAATAGATCCAACTTTACTTAATCCTCTCAAGTAGAAATAACGCTTAGGGAGGTGTATTAACGGCTTTGGCACCGCTATGTCATTCTGTGTTCAAATGAGCGTGAACGACAGTTGGTGAAAGCATAGTGAGGCGAGTGCGGACTTCATTTTATAGCCAAAACTGTGAGTCCTTTTGCACACTGATTAAAGATACGAGAAGCGGCTTAGGGGATTTTATTTGTGATTTATGCATTGTTTTAAAACCTCTTCATCCATGAACATAGGACGCCTTCTTCTATGCACTTGGCCAAATGTGACACGTAGTTAAAGAAATAAAAGAGACTTTGGCAAAGATAAAGCTGCTACAGAGAAGATTTCCTAATGTTTTTATTCTAACGAATCGAGAATTAGATGTTGAGGCATGCTCATGACTCCGAGCTGTGTTCATGGTAACCTCTAAGAACATAATAATGAAAACAAAACCCCACTATCGGCCATTTGTTTTATTAATCAGATTCTACTTTTGTGGGAAAAAAAACATATAAGGCTTGGTCAAGGGTATTTGCACTAATAAAAATGCGTAGGCATAGGCAGCTGATAGGAACTAAATGCGTTTTCGACTGTAGAGCAGGCAAAAGTACTGCATATAGGAAGTTGCAATTCCACCACAAATGGTAAGACGTAAAATTTTCGATCAAGATCTTTGAAGACGGATTGTAGTGATGGGGAATATGCGGCGATGAATGAAGCTTCGCCTGTTTCGTTAGCCTTTGCCCAAATTAACCACCTTAAATAGGGCTTCATTGATTTAGCCTTCCTTATTTTAACGTCAGGGATAAAGAAAAATCTGTGCCGATTTCTAGTGAGACGAAATGTATAGGTATTACTACTGCATTGGGGTTTAATTACCTAAAAATTCTCACGATGCTAATGCTTGTGGATTAGTTTCATGGTTTCTAGTCATTGTTCTTGACATCGGTTTTTTAATTGGAGCACCCATGCGCTGTATTTTTGAACACCCTAAAAAAGACAACGCATTCAGTTCCTATCAACTGCTAGGGTTGCGATTTTATACTCATGTTTATCAATCCAAGCAGGCCCCATGGTGTGGCTCTCACAAATTTTACAACCAATGACTTTGTTTGTGTTGTAACGTTCTTTGAATTTTCTTTCAGTCTATCATATGATTCATCATAGTTCAGAGGTGTTAGTATGCCACAACGGCTTCCTTGTCCCACATTGAGGCAAAAACATTGGTAAAGACACGAAGTAAAACGTGATTCTTTACTAAAGAATCCTTTTCTCCCTATGAACTGGGTGTCACACTTCAGCAGGCAAAAGCACCTTTGTATTCGCGGAAGAATTGGAGGTGGTATGATACAAAAGATTGTTATTAGGACTGATAATTTTCATTTATTATTCATAGAATGCAAGATCATTTGTAGAATAACCTAATCGGTAAATATACTTGCAGCTTGGTTGACATCCGGGTACTCCTTTCCTGACATTTTCCATATTCGTTCTGCATGAGACTGGTGAAATCTAATTTATATCAATTTAAATCACCTATCCCTGAGGTTTCGTGAGCTATTTGCCATACACCTAATACTTTGAAAAAGAGCAAACCATCCAAAGGCAATAAACCGAATTCACATTTGCGTATAATCCAAAATTCACAATCTACTCAGTTTTATTCAGCAAAGGTTGAAATATATATTTCTGAAAGAGGCAATCATTGGTGTGATTTTTTACTTACTGTTACATTCTTAAAAGTTTCTTTAACTCATTACATGATCCGTCGCAGTGCGCATCTTAGGGTACACAACAACAGCTCAACCGTCGTTCGTCAAGGTAAAAACCATGCAAAACTCCATGTAAAAGCGTAAAATCTCTACTAAAGGATCCTTTTCATCGCATTAAAATCATGTTACATTGAGTCAAGGGCATGTGAATTGGCGTCATAATAGTCGCGAAGGAAGCATTTCTGATGAAACCATAAAACAAGTAAAATCCACTATTTATGAGGCAAGAGACATGCAATCTCTCTATGCTTTTATTCAGTGCTTGATATCGGTTACGGCTAACGCATTCGCATTGATGATGCTGTTACCAAATTTAACTGTTTTCTCACTTCAACACAAAATGGCAAAACGGTAAGCTTCTCTGGGACCCGGTGTCCCTGCCAATAATACGCACATTCTAGCGTTAACTCTACTTAAGTGGATTAATTAGAGGCTAATTTCGTTTAATGAAGAGCAATTTTTACCGAGGACCCATTTATTTCTCGTCAATTAGGTGTCGCGCTTGGAATATCGCATAGAAATATTCGGTTGTTTACAAAGCAGGCCAGCATCCTCGTTAGCTCATGTGCACTCTATAGCTGGAATTATCTGCGGGTATTTCACATGAGGGTATCAGGATTTATTTGATGCAGTTTTAATCTCCCTCTTTCAGGCCTGGACATCCGTGAGCCTGTTGAGTAACACCTGCGGCTGCGAAAAACAAACACACAATTTACTAGCGGGCGATTGCACTCATCATGTTAAGTATTAGGATTGTTTCTCCAGCCCTATGGTGTGTGCCATTGCCCTCGTTCAGTGTACACCGTCCATATCCATATTATGCTTATCATATCCTGCCGTAACTACGAGTGCTATTATCTCTTTACGCCATATTAGCCACGTTTTTATAAATGAATTATGTCAGAACAATGTACGAGAGCTAGCATGGGCGAGATCTTGTTGTTCTTGTGTCGTTCTCTTTGGGGCTACTTTGAGGCTGCTCAATGATCAGTAGCAGTTCACTTGGCACTCACTAAGGTAAGAGCACTAAAATGTCTTCCTTTGATAGTTTTACGAAGGTTTCATCCATTTCACTCCTTTGGCACTCATAACGATGTGCTTATTTACTCATTTCACTTACACTGCGTTGACGATTTTCTGTTCCCAGTCATTCCGAGCAATTTCATTTCTCACCTCTCTTGTCAAAGATTCGTTAAACAGCTAAATCTAAGTTTTTATCCTTTTAGTCCTTTTAGTGCATTTTTGGATGAATACTAACAATTTTGTTAAGATTTGAATTTAGGCATTAAAAAGTGAAATTTTATTCTCATTTATCAACCGTACTCCTTAATTGCTTTTAAACAAAATTACCCTTTCAATGCATTTTAAATTCATTCAGCCAAAAATTACAGAGTAATCATCGGCTTGTTCCCACCAAATTAATGGTCTAAAAGCAATTTCTCACAATGACTTCTTGATTTACCGCAGACACCTTTCCTACTCTCTTACTTAACCGAACGAATTAATAAATGACTGAAGCAATATTTAAACGACTGTCAGATAATTCTTCAATCTTTAAAAGTTTTGGCAGTAATAATTTAAGTTTTGCTCCTCCTGGTTAAGTTTCATCTTCCATTTTCGCATTTTTCTACGCCCTACACAAGTAAGGCATTCGTCTCCTACCAACTCGAAATTTCTACGAATTTTAATGCGCTTTTACTTCTCCGACCTTGTCTCCATAAGTCTTTCACAATCATTGAAGCTGTTGTTTGAAGCAGGTAGTCATAACTGTGATTTTGTTTTTTTGCAACAATCTTTGAAGTTGCTTTGAGCCCATTGTATTATCCGTCACATTCCACATCCCTGGATCCACGCAATCAGCTCACCTCTCACTCTTTTAGGTAAAAAACAGGAAACTTTCCATGTGGCAATTCACATATAATTCATAATTTCTGCTTGCTCGACATTCATGGGCTTCGTCTTATTTCGTCATTTCATTAACAAATGTTGCCATGTACCAATGTACCTTGATTTGCATATCGAAGCCTAACACAATCTGTGAGGGATATCAAAGAAAACTGGGAGGCTAGGCAGACTAGCGTCACCGTATCCATTAGATGCATGCTTTGCATAATGCCTACACAACTTTTCCAAGTTAGCTTTATAACTAGAAGTCACAATTTGATCACACATCTGACAATAGCCGCAAGGATGAGCCGACCAAATAAAGGCCCTTTGCTAACAAGGTGTGAGTTCAGATAAGCATTCTCTGAAAGGGGTCAACAAGCGGTATGAGATTTCCCAATTCACTACTTCAGAAGATGGAAAACCTCATGGCAGATACGCTTCGTAGTGCGTAATAACAAGGATGCCATTTTACATGCATAAGCAAAATACTGAGTGCAATCGTCTTGACTTGTTGGTGAAGAGCAGACCATTTCATCGGTTGGTAGGAACAAGGATCATGAGTTGTGGATGCATAGGACTTCGTAGTAGAGAAGAGTAATTTTAGACGTCACCAAAATTCCATCCGATGAAGAGTGAAAACCAAAACAGTTTCTGTGGTTATAAACGAACTAACGCGTAAAGCCCTGAACTTTTCCTTCTCCTACATCGACGTGTAGTTGTACACTCATTTATGGCACCCGCCTAGTTCGGACCCATTCGTACCCGGATTTGGAAAGGTTGGTGTCCATCGCCTATGCCATGGGGGATTTGCGGTTTAAAGTTTGCTGTGGCACATGCTGTGCACGCCTAGAAACAATCCTACTGCTGCGCATGGATTTTCAGGCGCGAGTTATTTCGTTTGATAGCTACAAGTAGCCGCCTAGCTTTATCAATGGCTTCTGTGGATGCCATTGAAACTTTGACCCTCAATGGAGGAGACTGAATGCTCCATCAACAATGTACACCTCCTTTGTGCAGAATTAATAAGGAAAAAATTGAGTGTCTGTGAGCCAACATAGCCTTGGCGTCTTTTACCCACTATGCTGTTTCAGATATGAACTAATGCTCTTTACTATGAAAACCAATTGAAATACATCCATTCTAGTTTTAAACTCGTGCTGTTCATCAAAATCACTTTACACGTGAACATAAAGATGTCCTTTACTAAGCACTCGGCCAAATGTGGCACCTGATGAACGAGGTGGAAATGATTATTTGACAAGGAAAAATCGCTTTTAACGTAGAATCTTTCCCAATAACATTACTCTGCTGGGTGGCAGATTACCTTCTGTGGTACACCTAGCGATATGAACTGTGTTTGTTCCTATGAGAGGCACAAGGAAACTTATAGGGCTGTTTCGACGACAGCAAAGTTACACCACCATATAGCTCCTTCAGTCATTAGCTTTAACATGTGGGCAATAAAACCCGATGGTTTATAGCAAAAGAGATCACGCGAATGGAAATTTGTAGGCATAAGCAGGTGATGGGCACTGAGTTCAGTGTCGATTGTGGGGTGCGCAGAAACACAATCTGCGCAAATTACAAGATGACTAGGTATAGTTGGGCACAAATCATGTCCATCGAGGATTATAAAAAGCAAGACCTACTGTGTAAAATCTGAGTGTGAATCGTCTTAAATCTAGCGATCATTTACTTGTAGTTGAACAATAAAACAACTAGAAAATTAAAAGGTTCGTGATTTCAACTTTTTGGAAATTATCATTGACCAACGGCGAAGAATGAAGGGGAGGTATAATTATACTAAAGAAGCAGGAAGTTGTCAGCAAATATCAGGATGGAGAAATTATGAAAGGAAAACATTTTAAAGCTTTTGCCTAAAGGAGCACCGAGTGAACTGCAATGGATCATGTGAAGGCTTCAAAGTCACTTTAAAGTATGTAATGGCAGTCTAGCGAATTCTTACCTGCATAAGCTCACGCGCAATGCCTAGAAACAATACATTGAAGCCGGTGTCTTACCCTCTTGGGTAGTATGCACATAAACCTTCGACACCTGATAAAGCTCATTACTTTGTGCATTACAGTAAATTAGACAGCAATCAAGATGGTTCACAGGCACCCATAAACGCGCCTCGTTCCTATGAAGGCGCCATAGATTGTGAGTTTGAAGCATTCCAAGTGCCGCTAAATGTTTCTCGATTTAACCTCGTGTTGTTGATCACCACCGTGTGAGCTAGAGAAGCAGTGGAGCGGCCGGTATGTTTTGACTCTAGTAAGCGTGCGCGTATAGGTGCTTCACAAAGAACACCTTTTAATTTACCGTTTTCATGCGCCATTCTAGGCATACTGCAGGCATTATTCCATCCCACAACCCCAATCCCTCTTACTCTTATTTCTTACTGCCATGCTATAAAGCATGGTGTGCATGCTGCACAAAATCAAAGGGTTAAAATTTAAAGATGATGGTTGCAAGTCAGTTGCTGTTCGTGCTTAATATTACGCAGCGCTTAAACAAATTCAGCATCACCGGGTGGAAACATTGACTCCCGTTCCTACCTAATGTTTCACTCTGTTCGTATATTCTCTTAATTATTGAGCCACTTTTAAAATGTTTTTTATAAGATTTGTGAAAAAATGCGCATTCGAATTTCAGCCAGTAAATTTTCCCACCTTCGCCACTGAGCAGGCTCACTACGCTCCAGGCCAAATAGTGAAAGATTTGTTGGTGTAAAGACATTAAAGTGGTGTACAGCACCTGTATGCATTGAAGACCCTGCTAAAGACCAAAATTTAAACTAAGTAGGTTTGATTATTTTACTTTAACTGTCCCAACAAAGTTGGTAGAGATGAGTTATTACTTTCGCACACTGGACCTTTGCGATCCTTCTTTGATAAAGTTGAAATGCATAGCATTGATATGGTTACTCGTATACTAACGACTACTCGATTCGGGACCATTCTCTGATTCGCGTGATAAACCATTTTCTGTTGTCATCTGGCCCACGCACAAGCATTTTAAAGGCTTTCAAACAGCCATTTGGGTGTGACATTTTTCCAGATGCTGAAATTTGGGTTAACCTACTGGAGCACAATAAATAAATTATTTTAAGGATAGTTGGACGGAATACAGATGTCATGGGTGGAATGCAAAAGTGGGTTTTCCATGTCGTGTTGCAGATGGTCGCCAGAATGCGCAGAATCGGATAATCGGCTATATTTTGCCCTAGACGATGGCAACAACAACGACGATAATTTCCACCTTATCTGCAAAGCACTTCTACCTACACTGTTTAATACGATGGAGGTTTTCAACTTAACATTGAAAACACAGTTCACTTTTCTCCCTTTTTTACGTTGACCTATGGCTTCCAGTTTACAAGGAGACCCATGTTCCCTGACCAAATAATTGATGCACATGAAGACCAACTGCTTCTTAAATTGAATATCTCCACTTGCCTTGATCGGTGGCGCCTCACTCCTGTCCGGAACTTTAAAATATTGAATAAGAGGTGGGTGGTTTGCTCATTTCTTGCCTGCGATAGAGATTAAGTGGGTAGGATGTGGAGTGAGCCTCACCAAGAAAGCGAGCCTCGGTTAGAATCAAGGTCCTTCAAGGTCCTTTCGTAGTGCAGAAGTTGTGCTCCAGACGTCTCTAAGATCCCATTCGACAAATATTAATAAACAAGACAATTGCTGTCGATGCAAACGCAGCCAATGTGCAATAAATCAAACCCCTAATTCTCCTTCATCAGCCGGCAATTCCACGCAAATTTGTGGCTTATGCTCTGTCCCAAATTATCTACTGATTCCTATCTCGCGTAGCTAGTCGTATATTAGGAGGAATGCATTCAACAGCATCGCCGCCTGTCAGCGACGATTCCCTTCCTCAACAGAAGTGCAGAAATTATGGTAGTGATCCCCAACACAATGGAAGCCACGGTGCAGACAGTGCGAAAATCTCAGCTTGACTTCCTTTTTTAGCGTATGATAAAATGGATTTTACGCTCTCGTTTTGGGTTAAGAAATCATCCCTTGTTTTTGTCATCTAAAATAGTCAAGTATGGAGATCCAGAGAGTCAGTGGACCTCATCTAAGCCTCAGTTGTCTCGGTTCACCCAAGCTTGTGGTGCAAGGTTCACATTTGATCAGCTCCTCCTCGTAAAACTACTACAATCTAAGTGATCGAATCGCGTCATCTAGTTCTTCAATCAAGTTAGAGGATTCGTGCCCTAATTGTGTACATCACATATCTAGTTGATTTTGCAACAATGAACAATCTAACGATTCCAGAATTTATTAAATGCCTTATCCGAATCCCTCTAGGCTCCAACAGACAAACTAACGTACATTGACCCATGACGGCATTGGTTAATATAGCGCTGCAGGATTGACGAAATGAGACAAAGACCACTAATGACAAGAAAGTAAAGCCACGAAGTGCTTGTGAATGCCCACATAGAATCCTTCCCAATGCTCCTACCCAAACGGGTGTCATGTGAGTTGGCATGAATGACCCACGGATGCGGAATTTGACGGATAATTTAATGGGTTTCAAAGTAACTTCTGAGAGTTTCGATGAAATCAAAATCGCATCACTGCCTACCTGGCTCAATCATCATTTTCAACATTTGTGGGGAAAGTGCGTTGGGGCTTTGCATTTGAGATAAAAAAATATGGATGCCCGTAGAGGATTGTAACTAGTAGAATCTGAATCCGTTGTTTGTTTTCGGGTATGGAAAATAACAAATAGGGTTGTGACTACGCCAGAAATAGTAAGATAGTAAGCTATAACTGCAAACACTTTCGAAGGCTACGGCATGATCTGATATGCTTTTGGATATTGCACCGGTGCTTCGACATTTGGCTCAGTGAGGTAAGAGGGGAAATACAGATATGTTGTAATTCTTTCTAAAAACACACTACACGCAAAAGTCACTGAGAGATACCGCTTATAAAATAATTACTCGATGAGAACAAGCAGGTGGTAATTTTGGGAAATCAGTCTCCACGGACTCAATACGCAACGAATAATGTAGTTATATTTGCGAGTAGCAAAGCATGTCCATTGTTAACAGCAGAGAGTAAAATGTGGTATGCCTGGGCCAGCATATAAACGGTAGTTAAATTTCAGCTTAGTTGGCTGCATTTACACAAAAATTAAGATCAACAACGTCTGGAAGGTGTCAACAAGCTGTAGATTTCCTTACCTTGCAACATATGCTACGTTAGAAATATGGTCAGCTAAACTCTCACTCCCAAGAATAACTTCTGTTTAAATAAGTCGAAATTACACTCTTGCATGTCATGGTGATAAAACAGCAAATGCGTAATGTGGTTTCCAAGCAGCAAAGTGAGTAAATGCGTCCATAGTTCCCTATAATAATAATCAGACATGTGTAAATACAGAGTAGGCTTGTATTTACAGCCCTGTTTAAAAAAATTTTAAATATTTCTTTATTGGCTGTGCCATGTAACTGCAAATATTTTTCGCAAAATTAAAGATTCCTTGCGTTGTATATTCAACACACCATAACTTGCATCGGTCTTCACTAGTACTGGTAGATACAAATTTATGTCTTGCCATTCTTAGTCAAATTTCATTTTCTACAGATGACATTCCATGCACTTCCCACCACCCGCTTGTGCTTACGATCTTGCGCTCGTGCGCGTTCCTCCATTCAAGAATCATCAGATTTTATTTCACAACCATTGGAACCGACACCTGATACAGATAGCCGGTGGTGTGATCTTGATTTGTCATTCCGTCTGTGATGCTTCATTGAACTCATTACATAACACGTCACAGTTTGGAGCTTTGAGTCTACCCCAACTACTCACCTCTCACTCGTTAGACCAGAGCATTATAAAAGGCTCGAATGAAAACGCGATTCCTTGTAAAAGATTACTTTCCATCCTGTCCACTTGCTGCCAATATAAGCCGAGTGCATAAAAGAGTGCATACCTATATTCTCGGAATAGTAGTTTTGACATATGATAAACATAGCAATAGACTGGATGATTTTTGTTAATTTACATCAAAAAGAGCATTTTGACTTAGTTCTTACAAATGTACTCCTTTCTTGACTTCGCATTGTTCGCTCTGCACAACGTTGGCGCAAGAAAATAGACACAGCGTTAAATCTCTGTCATCTGGGCCTGCGGTTTAGAGAAAAAAAGAAAAATTTGACTGTGCCAGATTGATTTTGAAATCGCATGTTTCCGCCCAATCAAGCACCTTTGGATTTTATTCCGCAAGTGTCGAAGATGACGACTGCGATAGATGGTCAGTGGTGTGCTCTTGTTTTTGTCATTACATTCTGAATCTTCTTCGAACGCATCACATGATTCACCATAGTAAGCAGCTCTGCGTGCACAGCAACGGAGATACGGCAAATGTTTTTGCGCGCTGCAAGCCTCTACGAAGTGCACTGCCTTTGTTTTAAGTTGTAATTTAAAGAATAAAATTATGCTCCCAGTGTCGATCATACTCTACTTCAGTTTTGTTCAAATGAAATTGCGATTGTTGTGCATTGCAAATCTATGGAGCTAGAAATCACAGAGTGATCACCTACTCGTTCCCTTAGCTAAATAATTTAAAAGAGTTTGCTCTCAATGATTTGGTTACGATTTACCACAGCCACCATTTCTTCTCCCCTACTTCACCGAAACAAATGACGTTTGATTGGAGCGTGCATTGGAGCTGTGACCTACAAGTGACAAAGCAATTTTGCTCACTAACTCCAAATTTCCTACAAATCTTGATGCGCTTTTATTTCTCCAATCTAGTCCTAATAAGTTTACACAAATGATAAAATCGTTGGTTGAAGCAAAGAGGAGAGGCTGTGATTTTGTTTTGTCGCAACATTCTTTGTAGTTACTTTGATCTCATTATCTGACTAACCTTTCAGTTTTCTTTGCTATTCCTTCCCGATATTTCCAAGTGTTGATAAGTAAATCAACTTAATTTGATGTGTGACGGATTTCTTGCTTAAAGAGCTGGAAGATTGGCGAAATAACACAAAGCCTATTGATGTCAAGAAAGCGGGAATTATAAATTATGTGTGAATTACAACGTAGAAAGTTTCCCCGTGTTTCTACCCAAGCGAGTGACAGGTGAATTGGTGTGGTAAATAGAGATGTGACCCACAATGGAATAGATGATGAGATCAAAGTGACTTAAAAGAATGGTGTGACAAAACAGAATCACAACCTTTTCCATTTGCTTCAATTAACAATTTCAACATTTGTGAAAAACCCATTAGGGCTTGACTAGAGAACTAAAGGCACATTGAAATCCGTAGTGACTTGGATTTGGTAAAAAAAGGAATGCACTGTTCCTTGTAGGATACGCAGAAATGTAGCAAATGGAAGTCCTAAGATGACCAAGAATTGTAAGATTCAACAGCAAAGCCATCAAAACTCAGAAAACTGGTGCAAGATATGACCATCGATTATGTACCGTCCCAATCATTCGATATCTAACTTAGTGAAGTAAGGTGGAAGAAATGATGTCTGTGATAAATCGCAACCGGTTAACTGCGCTGAGTGGAAGTGATTGCAATTAACCGCTTATAGATTATTAACTTGATAAGGACGAGTGAGAAATCATTCTGAAATTTCTGGCTCCGTGGGTTTACAATTCACTGTTAACGTAATTTAAGGCGTAAGGAACTGAGGAAGAGTGCGATCCAAACATGGGAATAAATTTTCGGTTTATAGAGTCGCAATTTAGTGCCTCAAAGAAGGTGCGATGAATTTTATTGCTTACGTTATAAGAAGGACAGAGAAGGTGGAATTGCGAAAAAGTATTTTTTTACAAATGTTGACAAGAGTGTGAGAAAAAAAGCTGCCTAGAATGGCTATTGACAGTTAAGCACCAATGCAGTGCACGTGAAACTGATAAACGTGTTCATGGTCATGGGTACTAAAGGAGTGTATTTGATGTAGCATACCTGAATCTATCAAAAGGAAACATTTCAGTGCTCTTACATAAGCATGTGCCAAGTGAACTGTAGCTGACCATCAGGCAACCTCAAAGCAACACAAAGAGTGCCGCTCAAGCACAACAAAATCTCGCCCACACTGACTCCCATGCATTGTTCTGAAATAGCGCCCCTATGAAAACGTCGCTAATCAGGTGTTAGGAGACAGTGGCAGGATATTCGACATCGTTTGCGTCGAAATTGTTGGGTGTGGATATGGGTGGTGTGTGGCCTGAACAAAGACGGTGGCACATGTCATACATCTGGAGAAACAAGCATATTACTGCATGTGACTATCCTCTGGTCTTGTGCTATTCTATCCGGTGGCAGCAGTCACCCGCCGGCAGGTTGTATGTTTGCTTTTCGAAGTTGCGGATGTAGTTCAACAGGCTTCCGAATGTCTAGGCCTGATAAAATGAGATGAAACGCTGTATCGGCTAAGACCCGACACACTTGTGCAAGATAATCATGGTCACTTTTAACTGTAAGGTGCACATGAGGCAGCGATGATGTGGGCCTGTTTATCAAGCACAGTGTTTCACCACCGACCTAGTGCACTTTACTTTCCACAAAAATGAAGCATTGAGTCCTACTGCGATTTTGAATTTTGCATTAAATTCACCTGCTCTGTAAATATGCAAAATGATTCATGCCAAATGCGACACCTAATTGATGAGGTAGAAAGCGTTCTATTTCAATATAATTACTCTTGGGAGTGACAAGAGAGCCGTTGTGGTATGATCTGCAAAAAACATAACATTTTTAAGGGAACATTAATGAAATTTACAATGAAACCGAAACCATACCACCAACGAACCGAATGCATTTTCGATCGCAGTGTTGCCGTACCATGTGAGCTGCAATAAATCGTAGGACAGATTCCATGTCACTTGAAAGAATGCCGCTAGAACATCAATAATGTATTGTTCTAAAAGCAATGCTTAAAAGGATATTTTTTAATTCTTTCAAGATGTGTGCACATCATCTTGCAAAGCCAATGGTCGATAGAGACGAAGGATTTGTATTAGGCATCATGGATTAGTTGCATTCGAATTCGCAGTTGTCTCGATTTTTCTATGCCCACTGAGTTAAGTTTTATTGAATTCTTCATCGCTTTTTGTGTATTACGAATTTCTTCGCCCCATTACTCATAATACACACCTACTGCTCTGTTCTTTACTACTGGGTGAGCATACGTACACCCTGTAATGTGCATAGACATGCAAAATGGATTCTTTGTTGTAACACAATGCGAAGTGCATCTACAAGGAAGCTATACCACGGGAGCTCCCACTTCTACCTGCCTCAATTCCTATTAACAATTGCTGAAGCCCTGTGGGTGCTGGATCTCACTGAAGCTTACCATTGTGCTATTTGTGATCAGTCAAGTAGAGAAACGTCTGCTTAGATGACATTAAAGTCAAATGCAGTCATTTATCTGTAGGACAACCTGCAACTCACCTTTACGCTAAGTACAAACAAAAGAAAGTGCATACCGCTTGCCATTTTCATGCACAAGGAAAGTATTCGGAATGATCACGCAGGGCACTTTATCACCGTGTAAGATTCGTTTGGTACATATTGTGCTTCTGTGCCCATCTACCTTTGCTGTTGACTTCAACCGTAAGCAAAGCCATGGCTGCCGCTAATATCACCGCCTGCGACAGTCATGTTAAGTTAATCCACTTATTTAATGAGTTGCTGTGGCTGATGAGATGGAGTGCATTTGCACTTAAGATAGCACTGAACGGTGCACAGAGACCATAGCATATCTCATGAACCCGGACTTGCATTTGGCACATTGGCAAATGCGCTTAAGGCACTGACTCAGACCCTATCCTGATTGCAACTAATATTTCTCAAATAATTAAACAAAATGAATTTTTAACAACTTTTGCTGATCCAATTTATCGTTCGCCGACAATTATCATTGCATTTCTCTGAGTTCTTGGCGCTATCAACAGACAGCATGTTATTAAGCTTTGCAGAGAGAATGCTAGCATCGTTTCTCTAGTAAATGTCCACCTTCTCTGAGCATGGGGCCTTATATATTCCAAAGTTCAAACGCCATTCCGATTTCATTAATTCTTGATGTAGCGCAAAATGCCATATCAACCGAACTCTGAACCAAGTTGCTGCATTAATCAAGCATCCGATTTAGCGTCGGGCCTTGAACAGTGCGGTGCAAATCAAAATCTCACCCTACTCATGTCATATGCTGCCTCTGCTCACCCAAACACCAGTCGACGGAGAAACGGTAGATGTTAGAGTGTGCTGTGCAGCTCTCCAAGGCGCGTGGTGCTTAGGAGGATACGGAGACGATTCATTAAACTGGATTGAACCAAGGCATTTGTGCTCGACGACTGGTATGCTCACCGTTGCCCTACTTCATCTGCTACTGCCTCGGAGGTGAGGGCAGGACTTCCACAATTAAATTTGCAAAGTTGAGTAAACAAAATTCAGTTAAAACGCTTTTGCCCTCCATCGTCAACCATCGAGTTACCTTGTTGTGATGCCCTACGCAAAGCACGCAATTATCGCCAGATCGTGTGTATGCAACCTGAATGTGTAAAATATCTGCTTCAATATAATTCCGTAAAAGTATCGCGCGTGGTCCAATGCTTGTCGAAATCGATTTGTCTGCTGCGAAATCCTTTGAATTTGCCTTCAATTTGTCCAATATTCCATTGCAGTTCACTTGGCACGCTTTTTAGGCAAGGTATTGAAATGTTACTCTTCTGCAGTTTTATATGAAAATTGTACACTTTGAGCATTTGATCTTCATTGACGCGGTATTTTGTGCTAGTACACTGAGCACCTCTGGAAAGCTGGCTGCAGAGGCTGATTCGCGATGTGTACACCAGTCCTCGAGCAAATCGGTGCAATTATTTCAGTTAGGTTAGCTATCTTTGTATCGGCCAGTATAACTTGCTCTTTAAAGGCGCATAATTCAAACAGCTAACATCTTTCTGTCGATTTCTGCATGTCCAAGAAAAGGCAATGTATGATAAGTGCAGGACTGAGTTTGATGCCAATAATGAGCCGCAAGGAACAAAATTATGTGAGCACGCTTAGTTTTCTCAAATTTCGCAATAGATATGGTGGACTTGTTTACTAGTTTGCCATTTCTGATGTGTTGTTCGGCCAATGGAGTTGGTTGCCCAAATAGCAAAATGCACCTTCTAGATAATGTTACCGCCTACGGAATCAAGGCCAAATCAGTCAAAACTGAGTAACACCAGTAGCGAAATTGGTTTTAATGGCGTAGGACTGCGTAAAATCTTGCATAAATCAGGGTTTTAGCACTTTATTGCCAAAAGCTTGAAGGTTGGAGTTGAAGCCACTCACACAACCAATCACGGAATGCATGCAGTGTGTGCAACCCCAGTGGCTTCTTAGGTCTAATTCAGGAAGCCTCATAGGCTGATTTGCTTGTGGATCATTGGCATAAAACCATTGTGACTTGTGAGTTCGAATCATTCAAGATGCTGAAGAACGCTCTGCAAGTTAGCCTCGTGTTGTTGGTGACCGCCTTTTGGGCTGCGAATGGCAGCAACGAGAAGAGTATGTTCTTTAATCTGCTAAGCATAGGCAAATACGCGTTTGACAACCAGTGCTATGTTCATTTGGTCATTTTCTTGCACTAACTTCACGCACTATTTATGATTTTTCTAAGGTAATGAGCCTGCAAAGGGGTTTTCAATGTTTGATTTTGCATCAAGGAATAATATCCGCTAAGTGTTATCCCAGGCTGCACATAATCTAACTCATTCATTCTAAAGTCATAAAGCAGTACAATGCTTCAATTGCCGCCATTGATTTTACGGTCTTGTGACCTAATTTTCCACATTTGTGTGATTTTATAAAAACAATACTTAGTCGCGTTTAAAAACCACTGCTCTTTCCTCTTCATAAAGAGTCAGTCAAGGCAAAATCTTCGCTTCCGCGCTTCTTTAAATGGGGCCAAATTGACTCCGACTTTGTCGAGTTATTTTGGAATGCCAAAGCTCTGGGCAAAGGCTTTGCAGATGTGATTAAGCTAACTGCACTAGGAATTACTTTTGGCTTCAGTGGAATGAACTACTCACATTTCAAAGATGAGTACCTCATTCTTACCCATCTCTATCCCGCCAACACCTACAAAATGGTTGTGGAAGGAGTGAAGTGTGACCGCCTTGTATTATTCTGCACCGAGAATGTCAAAACAAAGTCGCAAGGTAGACTTTTGAGCTTGATCGCAATGTTAATTGCACATTTGACTTCCTTGTGTTGCTCTATACATTGATTAGGAAAAAACATGCATTACTTTCATTACTATGAGTCCAATGCAGTGCTTTTTGCATCGAAATCCGTATTTGCATTCCGCGCATGGATTCATTGACACATTTTCAGCATATTTATGTTACACAGAATCGTCAGGAAGCACTGATGCAACTAGCAGATCATCAAGTATCTCTCGTAATTTAGCGGAACTGTTTAGAAGTTTCGTTTAGCAATTTGCCACTGCTGATTTGATTCTTCTCTACTACAGGCTGCCACGATACAACGCAAGAGCCGGTCCTCATGCAATCAAGTCTGCCTAACGATGAGGATACCTCCTATACTTACTGACTTCAAATCTGCAAACGCAATGCTCTGCAGCATCTGATTCATTTGCGTCAACTTTGCTTTAATAACAGTGATCTGACAATGGCTACCTCCATGAGGAAACTAGGACATGAGTGTTGATTCTCATTCAGTCCCAGTTGCTTTTGTTCTCTTTCTCAACTACTAGAGGTCTGCCGACTGCGTGCAACAAAAGTGAAGCTTAAAGCATTTAAGCAAAAGATGTTCTACACGTTGGGGGTCATTTGCTAGTTCCCACGAATTTTCGTTTGTGCATTAAATCTGATCATGCCATACTGGTTTTCCATTCAACAAGTGTTAAAACTGATGCCTGAAACCGATAGCTAGTTGCGCGGTTTTGCTTCATTATGGCACTATTAGAATTTTCCTTGAAGCCATCACATGGTTCATAGCAGTGCAGAACTTTGGGTACGCCATAACAGCCCACTTTTACCTGCCGGAGCAAAACATTGGCAAAGACTCAATGTGGAGGCAAAAATCCTTGCCATAGATCTCTATCTACCTCCTTATCTACGTGTCACATCAATCCAAGTGCGTAGAAATTGCATACCCACATACACACAAGAAGTAAATTTGATGTAAAAGAAGCGGTTGCAATTACGACGGATAAATGAATATCGAATCGCAATGTTATGATCATGGGGTGGTGTGTGAAACAGCATAGTCAGCCAAGGGGCTCGCAGCTTGGTTTGCGTCCGTGCACCACCTGAAACTTCAAAAAGGAGCAGACACTCTGTCGGCATTAAATTGCATGTGCTAGACGGCTAATTGCAGTCACAATAAGTAAATTGGCACGACTAAGTAGAAGCATTATCAGGATTGATTCGCGGAGTGCGCAGCATGTGCAGCCGCCTCCTTTCAAGCAACACACCCTCCACATCCTTTTCAAATATGCCATATACAAACAACCCGAATTATCATGCAACGATAGCGAGTGCTACTGCCTCCTAACGGCTGACCAGCAGCGTCTTCATTATTAAATCGTGCCAGATCAGTGCACGTGAGCCAGTGCAGGTGCGATTTCGCTGTTCTGCTGTGACATTCCTTAAAGTTGCTTTGAAGTTATCCAGTGATCCGTTGCAGTTAACCTGGCGCTCGTTTGAGCAAGAGCAGTAAAATTTCTCGTTTAGTAATCGCATATATTTTGCATATCCATTTCGATCATTTGACATTAATGGACTTGGGCTCATTTTCCGCTTTACCTAAAAGACACTGAGGAAAACATTGCAACATAGGTGATTGAATTGTGACGGCTAGTCATAAAGCCAACTTAGAACTGTCTTCTGGGCATTAAGTAAAACATGCATTTATCGGATACTTTAGCCCGCCTAACCTCACATTTTATTCGATATTTTTCCCGATTTTCCTAGGCTTCGATAAGTAAGCCACCTCACATTGACGCATGATAATGCGTAGTAATACAGAGCTAAAAGATTGATGAAACAGAGCGAAGCCCATGAAGCTTAAGAAAGAAGGACTTGTGAGTGATACATGAATCGTAGCATAGAACCATTCCCACTGCATTTACCCCGACGAGTGACAGTTGAGACGGTGTGGTGAATCCAGATGTGTAACCCATGACTGATCAAGTTATGGGTTCAAGGCTGCTTCGGAGAATGTTGCAACGGAAACAAAGCACAGCCTTTGCTACCTGCTTCATTCAACAATTTTAAATTTTGTGAAGAGCCAATAGAAATAAATTAGGGAAATGAAGGCACATTAAACTACGCAGTGATTTGGAGTTGGTAGGAGAGAAGTGCATCAAATAAAAGTTGCGACTTGGCCAAGAAGTATAAGATAGCACTGCAGCTACCGAGGCTTTCAAAGACTGAGGCAAGGCCTGGCAGAAGCTCAAATCTTGCTTTAAACATCCGTTATTTGGTTATGCGAAGTAAGAGAGAAGGAAAGGTGTCTGTGGCAAACCGCAACCAGTCAACCGCGCTGCATGTAAGTTATTGCGAGGAACTGCTCCGCGACTGCTGACTTAATAGGAATGAGAGGATGACCACATTATAGCTTCTACTTCTATGGTAATTCATTGCACTAGAAGCGTAATTTTATTTGGAATGAACTGTGGGTGTGTGATTGGCAGCGGAGAATATAATGTGACAGGTTAAAGTCGCAATAATTTGTGCTAACTTTGTAAAAAACACTAGATAGTTAAAAATTTGGCAATAAATATTTACCAAATATTTGGCAAGAGATGTGTGAAACATAACTTCGAAGAATGGCTAGTGCTAGAAAATCAAAAGCAGTGCTAGTGAAGTAAGCAAACGAGCCCACTGCCATATGTGCCGATGGGGTGAAATCAATTATATAGACGTGAAACTATCGAAGAAAAATATTTAAAGGCTCTTAATCAAGCTAGTGCCAAGTGGACTGCAGTTAATCATTAAACAACCTCAAAGTAACTCCATGGAAACTCACTCAGGAATATCAAAATCTCCCCCTTTATGGCTCTCGTGCATCGCTATGCCATGCTTCGTTCATGGAAACTGAGGTGAATTCTAAATCGCACCACCAACTATCTACTTGTGCAATCAACCTCATCTTCTACAAAAATAAGCTCATCATTTCTCGACTTGAGGGAAACACACAAACACATTTCTTAGGGATAATTACTTGACATGAGCTGAATGCCTTGTCGATCGCGGGGTAGCATTGCAAAGTAAGCCACAATGAGACATGTGACAGTTCCGGTGCCATTTCACGGAATGCAGCGGTAGAGCGTCAACAACGACCTAATGTCACCCGCATCAACATTGTTCTGGTACCGCTACATTAAAGCATATTTACCGAACCTTCTAGACCATATGCACATGATCTTGTGGTACTTGCTAAATACCTTACTTCTTTCCTAATTTCAGTAAGCTGTGCTTTCCGTGGGACACGAAAGCACGGCAGCACAACGTTTGATAGTAGAGGGCCAAAATGTGTTCCATTGAACTTTGTTTACTCAACTTTGCAACTGCAATCGCGAAGATCCTGTCCTCACCTTCGCGACAGTGCAATGTCTAGCTCATCAGTCATCGAGAAAAAATACCCTGGTTTAAGCCAGTTTGGTCAATTGTTTCGGCATTTTCCCGAGAGCAATGCACTTGACAGAGGTGTACAACGCACCCAAACATTTTCATTTTCTATATCATTTGGCTTTTGTGTGACCAGAGGCAACATATGGCATGAGTCCGATGGGTTTTAATGCCAACTCCATTTCGTATAAAATCGACGGAGTGGTGGAAGACACTTGAGTTTATCACGCTCCTTTTTAAAGGGTTCGTTCACCTGCGGTCCATTTACCTGATTTGAACTAAGGCATTTGTGCTTCAAGACTGGTGTGAAAATTACGGCCTTGTCTTAGCAGCAACTGCAACAAGCGTGAAGACATGACCACTTCGAACCATTAATTGGGGCAACATCAAAAGTGTCGTGTCATCTGCATCAATTACATGCAAGTATTTCCTAGTTCAATTAGCAGCACTGCATAAACACAAGTAAGGGAAACATATTTTGCCCCTGTTGTCAACAATGCTGTTGAATCGTATACAAATACGACGGAGAGTATGGTTTTTTTTACAATGGAAAAGAAATGAAAATTTTTACAACTGTTGCAAAATGTGTGCATAAAGCATATGAAGTTTTGGAAAACTGCTGCAGTGTATTGTTGATAGAACAATGCAAGTGAGGTAACACCGGCGAGGATTCGTTATTCTGCCGTGCCACTCCCTTTGGTGACTTTAAAACTCTTAGATGACCCATTGCAGTTCACTTGGCATTCGTTTGAGCAAAAGTATTCAAATGCAGTCGTCTGACAATTTCATGTGAAACACATCAATTTGGCGCCAAGGATATTCATGAATATCTTCCACTTTATTCAATCTGCTTACACGGCATTAAATATTTCTCATCAGTAGTCGGTGGAGAGTGGTCCCGTTTTCGGCAGCCGTCGGCAAAGGTTTGTGGACAACAACTTACAAGATGTTACTTCTCTAGTCATTTGCTTCATGCAAACGCAAATAGTACTTTGCATATTCAAACACCTCTCTCATTCGAAGTGTACATTATCAGACACTGTATCGACTGCGAATGCTTTGATGGATACAACTTTGCATCCTTATATCCTTGATCAAGCTGCAGCTCTTATGTGTTGCATTACTGCATCCAGCTCCTATCACATGCTTCTGCCAACGATGCTGCCTTCGTGCACATCCATCCCAACAGCCCCTATTGAGTTTTGTTCCACAAATACTGATCTAATGACTGAAGCAGTCAGTCGGTGGTGTGATTTTGCTTTCGTTGTAGCATCATAGAAGTAGTGGATAAAGGGTTTAATCTCCTTCATCTAGACCTAGACATTGGGAAGCCTGTTGAATTACGCCTATGGTTGCGGAATGGAAAATGCAATCCACCGTTGGCCAACTGCTTTCACCAAACTGAATATCACACGACTGGGGGATAGTCACATACAGTAACGGGGTCGTTGCTCGATCCGCATGGCATGTGTCACCGCCTTCATTAAAGCCGCACGCCCTCCATATCCACATCGTGCAATTTCGGCACAAACCATTTAGAACATCCTGACACAACAACGGGTGTTATTACGTCTCAGCTCCTGACTAACCGCGTTTCAATGAACGGGCTTTGCCAGAGTGCTGCAAGAGAGCTAATGTCGATGATTTTTGCTTCTCTGCAGTGAACTTCTAAGAATTTGCTTTGCTGCTAATAAATAAATAATTAGTTGCAGTTCACTTGGCACTCACTCAATTAAGAGCATTGAAATGCTGGTCTTTCACAATTTCACTTATAAATTCTTAATTTTATCATTGGACAATCATGAACCTGGGCTTAGCTATCAATTTCACTTGCGATGCATTAGCGACTTTTCACTCTCAGCCATTCTAAGCGGTTTTATTTCTCACATCTCTTGTCAAATTTTAATGTTTAGTCTTTTTCTAGTGCAAGCAAGAGCAAATTACGGCAAATCTAGTTGGATTTTAGATTACGGCTTTGATGCAACGCATTTTATTCTCCACCGTCAATCATACTCTTTCTCACTTTTAATCAAATAAAATTGTAAGTTGCAGCACATCGTGCCTCCACAAAGTCTGAAATCGCAGAATGTTTATTCATTCATCCTCATCAGGCCAAGGGCCTAGAAACGATTTCGCGCAATGACTTCTGTACACAGTGCGGTTAGTTGATTAAGACTTGCCACTAATTCAATTTCTTCTTTATTACCTACTAAACCATAAATGATCGAAGTTGCTTCAG
Organism: Taenia saginata; assembly: GCA_001693075.2. Lineage (NCBI taxonomy): Eukaryota > Metazoa > Platyhelminthes > Cestoda > Cyclophyllidea > Taeniidae > Taenia > Taenia saginata. Next base: position 403,546 of record LWMK02000030.1, on the reverse strand, counting down.
TCTGAAAGCTTTGATAGTTCCAGCCTTCCATTCTGCCATTTGTAATCAAGTCGAGATTTCGACTTGTTGCATTTCTTTTGCCCTCTAAGGGACAAGGCATTCATCTCCTGCCAAATGCACATCCCTACAAATTCGCATTAATAGATGCCGTAACGACTGGGAAGTCTTGTCCTACCTATGGGAGATCGTTTAGGAACTCAAGTATGCAACCTATTTGTGCTTCTTGTGCACTTTCAAGTAAGAACAGCCTTAAGTGTTTGCAACAATGATTGCTGATGCCATACATCGGGCGTTATCAACATAACCTGATCTTGCTGCCAATTTGAAAAACAATATCTACAAGACGGGCTTGTCAATAGGCACAAAAGTCAACGCATCTACTCCATCATAAGGCTCATTATATACTGATAGTATGAAGGAATGCAAAAGTGCGTGATTGGAAATAAAAGTTCCTCTTTCATGGGCCACGGGGCTAGATGAATGCAAGGCGGCTTAGCTGCCTTGTAGATACACTTCGCAGTGTGTTACAACAAACAATCCACTTTGCATGACTATGCACATTGCAGAGGGTGCTCGTGCTCACCTAATGGTAAAGAACAGAACAGTAGGTATGGATCATGAGTAGTGGGACAAAGAAAATAGTGGTATGCAATACGTGATGAAGGTGTCAATAAAATTTGACTCATTGAGCGTAGAAGGGTGGAGACAACTGTGAATTCTAATACGACTAATCCGTGATGCCTACTTCACCTCCTTCGTCTCTGTCGATTAATGGCTTTGCATCTATTTATGATGGCCGTCTGCTTCTATCCTATTTGTACTCTAATTCGAAAGCTCTGTTACGATTGCTTGTGATATTTTAAGTCTCGTAGGGAATCCTTCATGCTATTGGAGTGCGTTTTATTGCCATCTTGGTCTGTCAGTCACATACCTTCGCTTTTACTTAGGCGCACATCGACGGTGGCAGCCATTCTATCAATATGGCTGCCACGGTGCAGTCAGTGCAAGAGGCTCAACTCGCTCCCTTTCCTAGCAATTGATGAAATGGATTCCATGCATTCTTAAGGGTTTGTCTGCCTTTGTCTGCCTTCCTAAAGTAGTGATATGAATAAATCCAGAAAGCGTGTTGACCCCATCTAAGGCATTTTGCCTCAATTCACACATCATGTTTGCGAGAGGCAACCATTTGATCAGCATTTCTTCCGAAACTTAACAGAAGCTGCGTGATTATGTTGTGTCAGCCAGTTCTTCTGCCAAGTTAAAATATTTTTGTCGACATTGTTTACAACGTTGATCCGATAGTCTGCCTAGTCACCTCAGTTTTCTTAAAATCGCTTTGGAACTTATTTGGCTTCCACGGGTAAAACTAATGTGCATTGGCTCATGCTGTTAGTTCTTAATGTGGTGCTGGAAGATTGACAAAATAAGGCGGAGTAATGAATATCAAAGAAGTCAAAAATCCTTAATTCTGTGTTGATTTCGCAATATTTTATCCTAAAGACTAACAGGTGAGCTGACGCGGTGGATCCATGTAAGCCAAAAGTAGCTTTTGGCCCCAAAAAATTGCAATGCGCTAAAAATTCCACTTTACTACTCGGACACAGTGACGAAATGAAGTCAGAGATGTCATGCTTAAATGGAAATTGCCATTGGGTTTGCGATTTATTGTCTGCATTTGCGTAATAAAACTACTAAAGAAATGATATTCATGAAGCCTAATTTCTTTCACGCTGGCCAAGAATTAAAACCCTTAACGCAAAGCCAGTAGATCGAATAAACCAGCTAAAGTCCATGAATATCAAGCCGGCGAAGATTGCGAATGATATGTGAAATTGATAAAGAAGAATTCATCAATGCTTTTACTCAGCTTAAGGCCAAGTAAACTGCAATGGCACATTTGAGAGCATTAAAGCGAATTGGAAGAATGCCGCAATAGCGCACTAGCATTGTTCTGATACAATGTGTTTACGAAGACGCGGCGGTTCATGCGTTGTCTTGCAATAGTTCTGGGATAGCGTAAGCTAAAAGTTTCATTGAACATATCACGTGATCCATCACATTTCAGAGCTTTGCATACCCCACAAAAGCCCACCTCTCACCTGTAAAAGCAAAAACACCCTATGAGTTTCAATGTGGCAAATCACACATAATTTTTAATTTCTGCTTTCTTGGCATTCATAAGCTCCCTCTTATTTCATCAGTCTTCTAGCACAACACTGGCAAATTTATTTTGGGTCAATATGCATTGCTTTACTTATCAAAGGCCAACAAAATTTGGATTGGGGATTTAAAAACAGTCTGGGAGGCTAGGCAGATTATTCCTTTCGCATGCACTCGACCCATGTTGCCAGTAGTGCAGACAAGTCTATTCTAAATTGGCCATAGGACTAGCTAACATGATTTGATTACTCAGAATACGTTAGCTTGAAGGGGACGGGCTGATCGAATAACTGCCCTTTACTAACAAGCTATGCGAGTTGAGACCAGCAAGGCTGAGGTGGGGTCAACGAGCACTCTGGATATCCCACTTCACTTCAGGAGGACAGAAGAAGCAAAGCGATTATCACTGCGGGGTGGGTGGGATCATTTAGCAAAGAAACGCGTTCTTACAACAAGTTCCTTTCAACGTTTTGCTCTAACGAGTGACAGGTGAGCTGTTGTGATGTACTTAATTGTTTTAACTGTGATGCATCGTAGAATGTGTTTCAAGGAACTTCAACGAATGCCGTGGTGAAAACAAGGTCACACCACCGACTAGCTGCTTCAGTCGACAGGTCAGCTCATCGCCAGCGAAAGTAGTCCTGCACCAAAGGTGATCTGTTGATTCCATCCCTACGATAAATCTAATATCGCATGGACTTCGCTTTGGTGCATTACCTCTTTATTTGGTCGTTCGTAAAGCAGCGAAATTTGAAAGTTTATGGTTTAGATTCGACGATGAGAGAAGCCTTGAATGTGTTGCGGCTGCATGTAGGGCCCGCTATGACTGTTACAAGATTAAAGTGGTGCTCATTATCTGCGTCTAATCAAGGGCTTGCAAAGCAATTGCAATAGCGTGTTTACTAGAAAAGGACAAAGTAATCATAGATAACAAGTTTTAGGAGGTTTGCTTTGGCAGTAGGAATAGAGCTGCTGACACTGGAGAGTTGTTTCCTTATTAAATTTCAATTTGCTTTTCCCCCCTTCAGACTTATGAGCAGGGTTAAATTAGGAGAGATGGATTGGTGCAGCTTGAAATAGACGTTGCTGTTGTGAGGAAGTGTTCTGCTGGCCATGTTGCCAACGCCGCATGTTCTGCAAGGTGGTGAGTCCAAAAATGTCCCCACATGCAACTGTTATTTCCATAATCTTAGATGAGCAAAACAGATGAATAAAATGTAATGCTCAAACGCACCTCTCTAACATTGCCTTTTTCGGTGACTGCAACAGCAGAGCAAAGTACGGTAGGGTCCATAACCCCGACATTCCTCGATTGGAGCTACGATAGTCTTGACTTCATCGAATTAAATTGCGAGGTTAGAGAAGTGGGTGAACACTTTGCAGATGCAAGCCAGCTGAGCATAAAACGTTCACGTAAGAGAGCTGAAGCAGAGTGAAAAGTTTGCCAAAGATCCTGTGGTTTTAAATTCTCATTAGTTAATAATATTTCCATTTCGCATTGAAAACGACATTTGAGAAAGTTGAATAGTAGATTGAGCAGCGGATATGTCTAATTACTTAAAGTTAGCTCGACGTAGTGAAGTGTCTGATAAGTACGAATGGGCTCACATATACCTCGCTAAAGGGACGATGCATCTTCATTGGTCACGTGTCAACTGAAGGCACGAGCGATTGCCTCATAGGCACACTACAGCCGGAGGCACAAACGGTTGAACAAGGAGTAGATGAAATGATTACATTTCAAAGTCACGTTCAGTGATTGAAAGCTTGAGGAGCAGTACAATCCATGAGGACTTGCAATCATTCTTTCAGGCGGCTGTGGATTACTCTAGGACAGATGCAAATAGTTTACAGAGACTGTCAAAGTGTATTATTGAATAGTCGAAGATCATAGTAATACCACGCACGATGCTATTGCATGAAGTCAAGTCGGGTCTTTAAATTACATCTCACCAACACCGCGATTCCCAGTCAGTGATTAACGCTTTCGGCTCGGTGAGTAAAAAGATGCGTGTAATTATAGCACCACTTGTAATCTCTGGTTTCGGCGCAGCACACCATGACAGTGGTCTGTCCCATCTGCATCCGGCACTTTCGGTGCCACCGTCAACTTCAGACTCATTTTAGGGCTGCGCACACAGGCATGCACTTTCTGCATAACTGGCATTCCGACCTTCATTGATTTGATGCAATTTAGCGAGTCAATCGAGTTACTCGTGCATTACTACACTTTGTTGCAATCGCTACATTTTGATTGTGCGTAGAAATTAGTCAATTTCTTCACTGCTAGAAATGGAACGATTCGCGTGCGTAATATGCAAATGCAGCTACCGCTCCCTTGGTTGCCTCCAAGGTCACAGGGATGTCTGGCACGATGGGGAGTACCTGTACCCTTCGCATTTTTTGAACTAAGCCGCATATTCTCCAGCATTGAAAGAGGTTTATATTGTTATATAAAAATATACGTTAATTTAAAAGTTGTGCCAACTAATAAGACTGATGTACCTCTCAATCCTTAGCTATTTTCGCACCCACGAAATAAGCGCTTTATAAATAGACAAAGTGCTGCTGCATTTTAGGGGAGGCAATATTGTAACAGGGTTCTTCTTTTCTTCCTCCTCATTCCTTTCTACCTTACTAGCAGAAGACCGAGCTTTTCGGGGCATGATTTTATTTAAAGGGAAAAGGTCAGGTAGGGATGTCCAGTCTACGGGGCTGAGGTATCCGGCGCAGGGAGAGAACACGATAGCGGGCAATCGACCACGTGTATCTTGTGTTCCCGCCTCTCACCTACAAAGCGCATATAAACACAAACATTATTACACAGCCCCCTCCTTTTTTTGAGCACCGTCCCCGGTGCCGCTCTCGCCTATTGGTTTAGTTATGCCCTCGGGGGTTTTCCCTTCCTCCACTATTCCGTAGACTTCGTCCTCATATCCAACCGGCGGAGGGCCTTTGTAAGGTCGCATCTTATTGTGGTGTACCGTAATTGGTTGAGCACGAAATTCCGCGTTTCGGACGAGGTAGTTCGTGGGGGAGAGGATTTTCACTACGCGGAAGGGATCTTTGCTCCATGGGTGGTAGAATTTCCGATGGGTTCCAGGTGGAGGAATCGGCTTGTATATTTGGACAAGATCTCCTTCGCGGTAGGTGTTGGGTCGGCTGTGCTTGTCGTAGAACCTCTTTTGTCTACTATAAGACGTTTGTAGGTGTCGCCGCGCCAAATTGAACGTCTTTCTTATCCCTTCTTTTAGGCGCAGAACATAATCCGGCACATTGTCGGGTGTTGTTTCTTTGCTCGGGATAAAGATGTCGGACGGAACTCTCATTTCGCGTCCTGTGAGCATTTTGAACGGAGAAACACCCGTTGACGCGTGGACTGTGGCTCTATACGCTAGCAGGGCGCGTCCCAGGCTCAAATCCCAGTCTTCTGGCTTCGCCCCCTTGGTAAAAGCCTTCAGAAGTCCCACCAGGGTGCGGTTCGTTCTTTCTACCTGGCCGTTGCCTTGTGGGTGTCCTGGTGTCGTGCGTGTCTTCCTAATTCCAAGGGTCTTGCACAGTTCCGTAAAGAGCCGACTTTCGAAATTAGGACCTTGATCGCTGTGGACTGATTCGGGGACACCGTGTTGACAAATCCAGCGGTTGAAGAAGGTTGAAGCGACTGTTTCGGCGTCTTGAGACTGCATGGCTTCAGCTTCAGCTACTTTCGTGAAGTAATCAACCATAACCAGGATGTACCGGTTTCCTCTTTTGGTAGGTGGCAGGGGACCCATAATGTCAATGCCCACCCTTTCGCCCGGGAATCCTGTGGGCATGGGTTGTAGGGGTGCCATCGCTGTTGTGTGAGGTTTCTTGAAACTGCTACAGGTGATGCAGGCTCGGCAGAAGTCGAGTACGTCCGGGGTAAGAGAGGGCCACCAGTATCGTTTGCTCGAGGCCTCCACCATCTTCTTCACACCTACATGCCCCAATTGCTCGTGTAACTCCTGGAGGACCGTTTGTATCAGCGAGCCGGGAACAAGAAGACGTTTAGGGGACGTGGTGTCTTCTTGATACCATAAAACTTCGTCTTCCAGAGTGAGTTTGGGCCACTGTCGCCATATCTGTTTGGCTGCTTTGCTGGACGATTTCATCTCTTCTGCAGTAGGCTTGAGTGAGGACGCCAGGAACCTTTCGTATAGCAACGCCGTGTCGGGATCTGAACTTTGTGAATTTCTCCACTGGTGTCTAGTGGGTTCGCTCAAAAATAGCGTGCCCACTATACCGCTTTCCCTCTCTGCTGAGAGAGGTCTGCGAGACAGTGCATCCGCGTTGCCATGCATAGTCCCTTTTCGGTATTGCACTGTAAAATCGTATTGTTGCAGTTCTTCGTACCAGCGCGCCACGGAGCGGTCAATCTCCTTCATTGTTTTTAGCCAGGTTAGCGCTTGGTGGTCCGTTCTCACAATGAACTGTTTCGCTATCAGGTAATGTCTAAAGTGTCGAACCATTGTAAAGATGGCGTACAGTTCGCGTTCCGTTGCACTTTTCTGTCTCATTTTTTTATTGAGCCTGGTGCTGGCGTATGCGATGACGTGTTCTCTGCCTTCTTTATCCCGTTGGGATAGAACACCGCCTACGGCCACGTCACTGGCGTCTGTGTCTAGGACGAAAGGAGGTGCGCCGTTCTCGAAGTTGGGTAAGGCCAGAACCGGAGCGGAGCAGAGCCTGCGTTTTAGTTCTTTAAAGGCTTCATCATGTTCGTTCTCCCACGTGAAATTCTTTTTCGCCTGTTTTTCTGTTAATTTGTGCAGGGGACCGGCGATCTTGGCGAAACCTTTGACGAAACGCCGGTAGTAGTTTGCCAAGCCGAGAAAGCTGCGGAGCTCCGTCTGGTTGGTCGGTGTCGGCCACGTTCTCACTTGGTTTGTACGGTCTTCGGTAACTGCCATCCCATCTGAGGAGACTGTATGCCCCAGGAATGTAACTGAACGTTGAAGGAAGTGACATTTCTTTGGGTTCAGGGTCAACCCAGCGTCTCGGAGACGATCCAGCACTAGTTTCAGGTTGGCATTATGCTCTTGCATGTCTCTGCCAAAGACAAGAATGTCATCGAGGTAGATTATGCAGTGCTTTGGAAAAAGCCCCATTAGTGCAGTCTGCATCAGGTGTTGGAAAGTAGCTGCAGCATTACATAGTCCAAACGACATTGTCTGAAATTCAAAGAGTCCATTTGGCACTATGAAAGCTGTCTTTTCTCTGTCCGTCTCCACCACCTCCACTTGCCAGTACCCGGACTTCAAGTCCAGAGTAGAAAACCACTTTGATCCGTGCAGGGAATCCAGTGAGTCGTTGATATGAGGTAGTGGGAAAGCGTCCTTCTTGGTCACAGCGTTCAGTTTTCTGTAGTCTACGCACAGCCGTAGGCTCCCGTCACTTTTCTTCACCAGCGCAATCGGGGAGGCCCATGGTGATTTGGATGGCCGTATCACGCCGTCGGAGATCATCTCGTTCAGTAGACGGTTTACCTCTTCCAAGAGGGGCGGAGGAATGCGTCTCGGGGGCTGCCATATTGGCTTAGCTTCACCTGTATCGATAGCATGTTTAATGATGCTCGTTCGACCGAGTTTGGTTCCTTGCCAAGAGAACATTCTAGAGTATCTGCGCAGCAACGAGTGCAGTTCCTTCCTTTCGCTGTCGGTGATGTGTGTTAACCGTGAGCAGAGCTCATCCAGGTTGTTAACAGGAATACCCGCGGCTTCGAACAGAGCACTGCAGATTTCGTCAGCGTCCTTTCCCAGGGAAGGCTCGGCTGACTTTACTGCTTTGTGCTGCTGAGTCGTAAAGGTACCCTCTGCGAAATTCAGGATTGCTCCAGTATTGCGGAGGAAGTCGACGCCCAGTATCGCGTCACATACTAGTTCTGGACACATAATAAATTGTACTGTCCAGGACTCCTTCCCTATGGTGATCTTTAGCGACGTCTCTCCGATCGCATTCATCTTCCTCCCTTCAGCTGAGAGTAGTTTTATGGAGGACGATCGAGTACTGATCTTGCGGAAGAGATCTGGAAACGTAGCGGGATTCACCAGGGACTTCACTGCTCCCGAGTCCAGGAGGAAACGACAGGGGTATCCTTCTAACTGGCCGAGAGCTTGTAGAAAAGGGCGAGGGGCGTTTGGGGGTTGGCAAGATAACGAGAAGTAGGTCTCACCTGCTCTTGGGGTCTGGCGTGGAGGAATCCAGCGGGCACGTGGCTGAATTGGCCGTCGATGGGACGTCTGGGAGGTAGACATCACCGGAAGTTCCTGACGGAACTTAGACGCGGCCTTGACCAACCGATTGAGATCGTTGGTCTCAATTGCGCTGAGTTTCGCGGAGAGGCTTGGCGGTTTGACTCCATCGCAGAACTGGACAGCCACCCAGCTGGTAACTTTGGCTGGGGGGCAGCCTTTGAAGGCTCTTTCTGCCAGGAGTTGTAGGCTCCGAGCGTAGTCTTCGTCGGTTTCACCTACCTTTTGATCTCGGCGGAAAAACTCTTTGGCCAGAGAACGTTCACGCTTGTCAATGGCCAGTTGCGAGAGTATCTCGCAGCAATAGTCGAAGTCAGAGTCGGGAGTGACTCCTGCTCTTATTGCTGAGAGAAGGTGCTCTTGCGGAAGAGCCTGGAGGAGAAGCTGTACTCTCTGTTGTTGGGGGTACCAGTAGGTGTAAAACCTCGCGGCTTGTATCCAATCTTCAAAGTCGATATCGCCTTTGAAGGGGGGGAGGTTCGCCGACGCTGCCACCAGTGTAACAGGGTTCTTCTTTTCTTCCTCCTCATTCCTTTCTACCTTACTAGCAGAAGACCGAGCTTTTCGGGGCATGATTTTATTTAAAGGGAAAAGGTCAGGTAGGGATGTCCAGTCTACGGGGCTGAGGTATCCGGCGCAGGGAGAGAACACGATAGCGGGCAATCGACCACGTGTATCTTGTGTTCCCGCCTCTCACCTACAAAGCGCATATAAACACAAACATTATTACAAATATGCCTGGATAAGAGGTTTGCATTGGATGACCGTTTCTTTGTACTCTTCTTAATGTCATGGCAAAGAAGTACGTCAAATCGCTATTTCTATACAATTAAAGCAACCTGGGTGATCTCTCACTGGTATTTTTGACAGAAATTCAGCCTACCTCTTTTCTGCCTGGATTGACTTCTTCTTTAACAGTGATCGAAATTGGTGCATTTGCTTTAAATTCACTTCTATTAAATTTCGACTAAACATTTCCTGTTTCCAGTTATTTATAAATTACTTGCTTTCCCTTTCCAGCAGGAGGCTGCACCCCCCATGCGTATACTGTGGCAGGCCAGAATGTGAAAGGCTTTAGGCTGTATCGTATGAAAGGCAATTTGGCTTCTCTACATTGTACAAGAAAACCCCAATATCTGATACCTCACTCCGAAAGGATGATTGGGCAAATTACTCTTATTTTTAGGCAACAGATACTTGGTACTGAGGTATTTAACGTGGTCATGCTAAGTGTGGACTGCTGTTCGCCACCTTGCATTCATCTAGTCTCGTGGCTTTTGAAACAAAAGTTTTTATTTTCGGTCAAGCACTCTTCTATTTCTCTACATTGTCAAGAAATAATGAGCCTTATGATGGAGTAGATTCATTAACTTTTGCGTTTCTGGACAGGCCCATCCTGTAGATGGTGTTTTCAACTTAGCAGCAAGATCAGGCTGGGTTGATAACGCCCGATGTTTGGCATCAGCAATTATCGTTGTAAGCGCTTAAGCCTGTTCTCACCTGAGAGTGGACATGAAACACAATTAGGTTGTACACTCGAGTTCCTAGACGATCTACCATAAGCGCGACAAGACTGGAATGGTAGATTTAGGATAAATGGAACAAGCCTTCCAAAACGTTGATTTATAAATCATGATCCAACGTGGTGAAGGCTTCTGCGCCTTATCTAACATTTGGCAAATAAATTTTCTACCTACAGCCATCATCTGCCTATCCCAGACAAGGGACAGTAAAGCACAAGACCAAGAATGATGCATAACGCCTGTATTTGTTCAATCCGTCTTAAGCAAATTCTTGATGGCTACAACCATTTGCACATGCCTGTCGCTTTGACAGAAAACGAAAAGATAATTGGCATCTCTTGCAGCAAATAAAAGCTAGGATTCGTACCGCAGAGTTGGTTTTCGAAAGCAACTTAAGCATTGCCTCCATGCTTTGACGCTAAGAATAGGAAGTAGTTAACTGCAGGCTGCAACGCAGTCAAAGTCGTTAAAGTGCGTAAAGGTAGGGTCAAGCATTTTAAGTCCCTAAATCACTGAGATCTAGGGCGTCGATCTTCCTTTAGGCGGAAATGCCATGTCACATGCGGGCAATAAAGTAAATGAGTAGAAAAATGCTGAGGACCTCGCAAAGCAGGAAGGGTTACAATCTATCAGTCAACCAAGTCTGAATTTAATAATGCCCTTCCTTGCAACCCGCACACATTGCTGGTTTGACTAAAGAGGACTATGAATGAAACTCTGTGCCTGCGATGCTAACAATAACCGAATTTCGCAGTTTCGGACTTTTTAACCCTACTAATTGCTTTTACTGGAAGGTAAAAGGTAGAGTTTGGAAGCGGCGAAGATTTATTGCGAATTTCATTCCCTTCCTCATCTTGACTCATTGCATGTCAGAGTTCTGGGTTCATTACTCGCTAGCGTAAAACATTGGAACAGATTAGCTGTAGAAACACGACTCTTTACCAAGGAATCCTTCTTATTTTGCTAATTAGGTGTCGCATGCGCCAAGTGGATAGCAAAAAGCAGCCATGCATTCACGAATCAAGTCGATTTGATGTACAACACAAGGCTGCAATAAGGATATTTTAGATTATGTTGATGTACAAAGCAAAGAACACTAGGTCGTGCATGATGAGGGGCATTTGATACGTGGCCTTACAGACTCGTTGGTTCACGTACACACTTTAGTCTAGATTTACGCAAGATTTTTTTGCATCAAAACACCTTGAATTTGCTAATACAGCGTTCACTGTCCTATATCCTAACCTGATATTCAAAAAGCCTGTTAAAATACGCTAAAGACTGTAACAGAATAAGCAAGCTATCGGTGGCAAGTTTCCCTCGCCAGGCAGAATGTCACATAAATAAGAAGAGCCTCACTAAATAGTATAATTATTTTTGAGCCGTAGGACATGCTCCACCACTTTTGTTCAAGCCACACACTGCTCATATCCATGTCATACAATTCCGGCATGTATTATTTGGATTATTCTGCCATAATAGTGAGTGTCATTGTTTCCCTACGCTTGATTGGTCACTCTTTCATAAACAATCTATGTTAGAACAATGCACGAGAGCCAGTGTGGGCGAGATCTTGTTGTTCTTGAGTGGCTTTCTTTGAAGCTACTTTGAGGTTGCCTATTGATCAGTTGCAGCTCACTAGGCACTCGCTAAACTAATAGCCTTAAAATGATCTCCTTTGATAGTTTCACGTGTGTCTCATCAATTGCACTCCTTTGGCACTCATGACGATGGGCTTGTTTATTCATTCAACTCGCACTGCAATGACTACTTTCTGTTGATGGCCGTTCTGAGCAGCTGCATTTGTCACATCTCTTGTCAAACTTTAGCTAAGTAGTTGTTTCTGAATTTTTGACTTCCCAGTCCCTGTTAAATTTAAATATTTGGTGGTATATCAATTTCTTTTATGTAAAATACGCTTTCAGTGCATTTAAATACAATAAGGTAGATAATTACGCAGTGACCATTCGCTCGCTCCCATCAAGTTAATGGTCTGGAAGCGGTTTCTCAAAATGACTCTTATGCAGCGCGTTTAGTTAACTGAGATCTACCACAGGTGGCAAATTGATAGAATCACCTCCTTACGGCCTGCTCGAACATGCCTCAGTCTTTTAAAGCTTTTGTAGTCACAACATTCATCTTACTATTCATGGCCAAGTTACAACTTCAATTTGCTGCATTCCTCCATACCCTACAACAGACAACGCATTCAGTTTCCGCCAACTGCGAAGCTCAACTCATCGTCATACATTAAAATTACTCTAGCCAGGTCTTAGTGAGCTTTTCCTACCAGAGTCGAAGTTTATGACTAAAACAGATGGGCAGTATAATGATTTTGTTTGCATCGTGACTTTCTCAGAAGTTGCTTTGACTTCGTCGTATGGTTCATCGCATCCCGCATCCCTGGATCAACCACATCACCTCACCTATTACTCGTTTAGGTAAAAGCATTGGAAGAGATTCCATGCAAAATTTACACCAATTCATGACATTTACTGTTCTGCCATTAATGGTCTCTATCTCATTTCGTCGATCTTTCAGAATCGGAGCCTAAATAGATGTGGGAGGGGTAGTTAAAGAAAACCAGGATGGCTAGGCCACCCAATGTTACCACATCGACTTGAAATGCGTTTTACACATTGAGGGCATGACTGTTCTAACTGGGATGAAGAACCAGCCGACACGATTTGATCACTTGAACCGCGCTATTGTCACAAGGTTGAACTGATTCAATGACATCATTATACAATCAACATATTTTCAATGAGACAATAAAGCTTGCATGAGATCAACTAGTGATGCGGATTACCTTACACCACTATTTGGGACAACAAAAGGAATGAAGGGATGGTTCCTTAACCCTTTAATATAGCGTGGCATTCGTCGTGTCACATGCTGCAAGGGAGGTCAAGCTGAGCTTCTCGCACTGTCTGCATCGTGACGGCCAAGTAGATGGGATTGTTGTCATAATTTATGTACTTCTGCTCAAAAGGGAAGGCTTGTGACCGACAGGCTGGGATGCCGATGGAATGCATTTTCACTTTGCAACGATTAGCTACGGGACTTAGGAAGAGTGTACATCGGCAACAGCATTTCCAAACCCAGATTCGAATGGGTCCGAACTGGGCGGATGCCGTAAATGGGTGTAAAACTACCAGTCGATGAGGGAGATGCAGCAGGTTAAGATAGTGCTTATGAGCTGTGCTTACGTTGGGACTAATTGTCCTGCTTTTCACTGTTTAACGAATGGGATTTTTGTGACGTCTAGAATCACCCCATCTCCACTGCAAGTGCTTTGCATCCACAGCTCATGATCCTTGTTCCTACCAGTCTACGAGATGGTCTGCTCTTCAATAACGAGTCAGATAAACTGCCTCCAGTTATGTGTAAGGACATGTACGGTGATATCCTCATTATTATGCACTGCAAAGCGTACTTGCCATGAGGGGTCTTACTGTTACCTCAATTATCCACTTACAGTCTTACACGAGGTCATATGCTTTTCTTTGGTACAGCACTTATCAGACTGCAAAGATCTGCCTCAACTTGTATGCTGAAATGCCTGGGTTCATTTCGACACGATTCAAATCTACAAGGCAATGCCAACTTCAAAACCGAGATGGATGCAGTACCTTTATGTCGTTGTTAGTGAGGTAAGATACGATCATAAGAAGCGGAATAATGAGTGACTCTGAGTAAATGCTTGTGCGTTCAAGAGGGCCATGGTGGGTCTTTCTGCGCTTTTCGTCTCACGGTTTCGGTTGCTATACATTCGAAGATCAAGTTCTTGTCGAGCAGTGCTATCTGGATGACGTGATTAACTTCTAACTAAATGCGTTCCAGATGTCTAGTTGTTTGCAAAATAAGCACGTCTACTTACCTGACGATGCAACAATGACCACTTGGCAGCAATGCTACCTTATTTTCCATAAATGTAGCTAAAAAGAAATTTAGCTCGGTGAAGGCTTTAATAACACTAATACCTTTTCATTTGAAGAGCATTCGGAGAAAGCAAATATCATCACTACACATCATACTTAACTTTACTCATCCCGAAAAATACTTTAAGTTGGTTTTAACGAGTGAACATATGCTCGAGAGGGGAGCATAAGCTAAGGCTCTTTTTGGTGGTTATTGAACTCTGTTTCAGAAGCATCGATTATCTGGTACTCGCTTCGTTTCTAGCAAATGCGGAGCTATGAAATCTAGGATTGCCTACATTCAAGCATAGTGCATGCCATATGTGGAATGGGAACAGGTCTGCAAGAGTGTACAGGTGGTTGGCATTGCCAACCAAAGTTTGATTTCTTCTCAATCACAGATGCATGCAATTTCGGGAGGCGGACAGATACGAAAGAATTCTAAATGAAATTCAATGTGCTAACCGTATGTTTGCGACAAAAGGTTTGCTAGCCGGGTGCTTAATACCAATTCAATGGTTGCACAGATTGGAGAATTCGGCATGCTGCTGCCGAGGACAATCAAGTAGCTGCAATTGAATGCGTTGAATATGTTGTGGTATTCCATCGCATATATTATAGGTCTTAGAATCTTTCATGAAGCTAAAAGCATGGCATATAAGCTGATAATGTACTGCCGACGTAGAGATGTCTTAAAAGGCAACCAGCATGGCCCAAAGTCCATGCTAGATAGCAGAGTCCCAAGCTTCTTGGTCCACCCTCCACTTCAACAATTGCGGTGATTTCGAGTCTGTGGAATAGCAACCGCGTACCACCTATGATTGACTACGTGTGCTCTTCAAATTGCTTATCCACGAAGGCTATTTTCATTTTGGTTGCATGTATGCACTAATTACCTTGTGGATCAAGGAAAAGTTACCTTGCTCTCCGATATGACTGTCACACGCATGACATGCGATTCGCAGCTTGGGTGTTTCTAGTGACTTCATTGTTACACGCGGTTGTTCAGAGTGGTGCATTTATGGTGAGTACCACGTAGGGCACGCAATCACCCAAATCCTCTTGTTATTTCTCTTAATTTAAGCCTTAAGTGCGATCCAGCATGAACATGACCACTTGCGGTCTGAGCAGTTTGAGCAGTGGTGTTAGCGGGACTAAAAATGACTTCCATGAATATGATGCCAAATAGCTTGTGGCATTACATGAGCTTTAGCTTACTTTGATGGGCCAAAATACTCGCCTTCATATTGTTTCTTGAAGACGACATGATGATTGCTGTGAAAGACCCCTCTACCAGTGGACCATCTTTGCCTAGATGCTTCAAACATTAGTTCATTTGTACGCAGTAGACAGACTTTCAGCAGATAAGCAACCCAAGTCGGGAGAGGCGCTTAATGTTTTGGTAGACGTTAATTTGCATGCTGGAGTTAGATTTCCTCTGCATTGGCAAGAGAACACAAGTAAGCAGGATTAGATGGATATCAATTCCATATCCTAATTACATCATAGGAGTAGCCATTATCAGGTTACCGTTCTTAAAGCAAAATTGACACGAAAGAACAAGATGTTACAGAGCATTGCGTTTGTTGACTTGAAGTCAGTAAATAGGTAAGGTATCCTCATTGTTATTTTGACCTGGATCAAGGACGATTGGCATTTGCCTTGTTTCACAGCAGTCCGTTGCGAATTAACTGATTAGTTCAGCAGTCACAAATCACCAACCAAAATGCCTGAACATTTTCACTAGCTTACGCTAGATGCGCGGAATATCCACTAGTTGTGGTGGTGTTTCCCTGCGATGCCATGTAACATGTGATAAAACAGTACCACAGAGTGCATGCGCATAATGCAAGCATTAATTGTGATGCAGTGAGTGTTGCAAAGCCTCATGGTGAGAACACATGCATACTTTACGTTTTGATGCATAAAGTGTCGCAAGGAAACCATGCATAGATCTGACATTACAAGCAAACTCACAAGTCCATCGAATGGCTTTGTTTTGACATCCTCGCTGCAAAACAGTACGAGACTTTCACCCTTCCATGCTTCCAGAACCATTCTGTAGATGTTATCAGCAAACAGATGAGTAAGAATGAGATATTCACTCGAGAAATATGAAAAGTTCATCCCGGCGAAGGAAATTGTAAGTCCTAATGCCGTCAGTTTGATTACATCTGCGTATTCTTTGCCCAAGTCTTTAACGCTCCAAGTTAACTCAACGAAGTCAGAACCCACTTGGCCCCATTTGAAGAATGGCGGGAGAGATAATTGTTCCGTAACTGACTTCATTGTCGCTGACACTTTATTGCAAGGAAAGAGGGCGCAGTTTTAAATGCGTCACAGTGGTTTATTCACATAGTCAAAAATGCAGAACGTTAGCCCACAGCACCATTAAAATAATGGTAGCAAGTAAGAGCATTCCAATATTTTGTGTCTTTAGAGTGAAAGGTTCAGTTATTGTGTGCCGCCTGGCACAATAATCAGCAAACATTATTTCCAGATACGAAATTAAACATTGAAGCGCAATAGCAGACGCAGTGCTTTGGAGTGATGAAGTGTTTGTGGAGGCAGTGGATGAAAATGATTAAATAATCAACTAGCACCGCTTGTCAAGCACCTACACGTGCAAGCTTGTCAGAACAAAAACATACCACTCGCTTTGTTGTCTTCCGCAGCCCACAGGGTGGTCACTAATAACACGAGGCTGATTCGAAGAATATTCTTCGGCATCTTGAATGGTTTGAACTTACGAACAGTAGCGCTTTTATACAAATTATCCACATACAAATCAGCCTATGAGGCATCTTGATTGTGATCGACAAAGCCACTGTGGTTACACATACTGCGTGCATCCCTTAATGGGTTGTGCGAGTGGTTTTGCCTCAAGCCTTCAAGCTTTTTGCCAATAGGGTGCACAAAGCTGTGATTTGTTCAAATTTTAACGCGGTTTTACGCGAAGAAATGTTAGGTTGACGCTTGTGTTACTTGATTTTGACTTATTTGGTCAAGACGTCTTTAGACTTCAACATCATCTGGAAAGTGCATATCATCTTTTAAGCATCGACTTCAATGACCGATCTATAGGCCAGCAACGGTAAATTAGTCTCCGATTCTAGCCGAGCTTTCGTGGAACTTACTCAACTAGGATGTTCACATAATTCTGTTTTCTGTCACTTTAAATTGTCATTGAACTCATTTCTATGCTTCTCTTACGTTGCTTTTCTTAGACATGCCCAAATCGATGGAGGCATACAGGAATGCATAAAATAGTAAAAAACATCAACAAACACACTTTATATACCTATACCACAAAGTAATCCTGCTTTGTTTTTGAGCCCTACAAAAGGAGCTGCATATTGCATTAAAGAAGGAGCAGAAATTTTAGCATTCTTGCGAAATTGAGTAGCTGTAACATCAGCCGAGCAATAAACCAACACTTGTAAATCTAATGGCTAAGGCTGATGGATGATGGTGTGATTGTTCTGCGCTGTCGGATTTTTTGAAGTTACACCTTTGAGTAAAGCACACCAGCTCACCTGTCACTCATTTAGTAAAGCATCACGGAGGATTCTGTGTGAAAATATGATTCCTCTTGGCAAAGAATTATTTGAGATAGACTAAATGGGTGCCGCGTTAGGGTAAGCGCAAAGCACGAGCATTTAACTAAAATGCATAAATTAAACTCGCATCTAAAATAATAAGCACATATATTTTGCGTGGAATAGCATGGTCAGGAAGGACTTGGCTTCAGCGGAGCATGCTCACCATCTCTGAAAATTTTTCATATTCACCAGATATTTGCATAAGGGGAAGCGCTTAAATGTACTTAAATGTACTCTAGCTTATTTTATTAATCTACCGGCATCATGCACAAGACAGAAGATGGGCACACTGCCTCGTATGTCAAAAACAGAGCCATATTGGCCAATGCGAACATGGGTCACGAGCTGTGGCTACGACACACCTCATAGTGCACAAGGCGTCACTTAGATATTTCCATAATCGTGTTGAACGAGCAGAAAAAACCTGGACAACTACCGTAGTTACAAACGCATGTAGTGCGTGATGGCCCCTTCTGCATTAGCTAATAGCTTTGCACTTATTAACCGCATCAGCCCAGATTAAACCCACGGAACATCCCAAAGCACCTCGTCTCTTTGATCTCCACAATTGGCTGCCTCGAGCAGAGAGAGATAGGCTCAGCCTGACTTCTTTTCTAGCAACTAATAAGGTCAATTTTACGCGTTCTTAAAGGGCCGAAGGATCAATCCTTCACTTCTTCCACCCTCCTGAAGTGGCGGATTGGAGAAACACGCACAGTTCGTTGACCGCCTCTAGACGTTGTTGATCTCAATTTGCACAACTTGCTAGCAAAAGACATTTTTATGCCCAGCCCATTCTCGCGATAATGATACAATATTTGTGATCGAATCGTGATGTCCGGTTATAAAATCAACTTAGAATATTCATGTACACATTACGTAAAATGCATTTAGCTTATGCTGTGACACTAGTTTGCCTAGGGTTCTAGTTTACTTTGCTATTCCTTCCGATTTTCCTAGGCTATGATAAGTAAGCTAAAGTGCATTGACACATGGAAATTTTTCTAGGGAGCTAGATGATTACCAAATTGGAACGAAGTCCATTAACGTCAGGAAAGCATAAGTTATGAATTGTATGTAAAAGATAACACAGACCCTAGCCCTGTGTGTTCACACAAATGAGTGGCAGTCGAGACTGTGTGGTGGATGCGAAGATGTGATCTATGATAATATCAGATGATGAGATCAAAGTAACTTCAAAGAATGTTGCAACAAAGCAAAATCGCAGCCTTTCCTATTCGCTTCAATCAACAATTTTAACATTTGTGAAAACTCATTAGAACTAGACTCAAGAAATGAAAGCGCATCAAAATTCGTAGGGACTTGGAGTTAATAGTAGAAAAATGCTTTGCCGCTTGCGCCATACAGAGAAATGTAGTAAGTGGAGGTTACAACTTAATTAAAGTTAGTAAGATTCAAAAGCTTGAACTATAATGCTTTAAAGAATGCGGCAAAATCTGACCAACGTATAAATATTGCTTAAATCATTCATTATTTGGATCAGTGAAGAAGGGGAGAAGGAATGATGGCTGTGGTAAATCGTAACCAATTAACTGCACTGCGTAAAGTCATTGCGAGCAAACGCCTTCAAATTATTATCCTAAGGGAAAGAGTGGGTGTTCAATCTGTAATTTCTGGCTTCATAGACTTGCAATGCACTACAATCGTAATTTCATTCAGAAGAAACTGAGGACGAGTGCGATGGGCACTTGGAGCATTATTTAATTCCTTAACTCGCAATTTCAAACCACAGCAAGTTTTTGACAATTTATTTGTGCTAACACTATGCCAAGGACTGGGAAGTCAAAATTCAGAAGTGACTAATGGTCAAACATTCGACAAGAGCGTGGGAACTAAAAATGCTTATAGTGGCTAATGACAGAAAATCGCTACTGCAGTGCGGGTGAAAGGAATGAACGCACCCATGGTCATGAGTGCCAAAAGAGTAAAGCTGATTAAACATACGCGAAGTTGCTAAAGGAAAACCTATTAGTGTCCCCACTTAAGCGAGCGCCAAGTGAACTGCTGAAGATCATTAAGCAACCTTAAATGCAACACAAGGAGGGCCACTCAAGAACAACGAACTCTCGCCCCTAGTGGCTCTCGTGCATTATTCTGGCATAATTCGCTTATGAAAACGTCGCTAATCAGGCGTAAAGAGACAATGGTAGAATATTTAAAATCGCTCGTGTCGAAATTGTAGGATATGGATATGGATATGGACGATATGTGGTATTAACAAAGGTAGTAGCACATGCCATACGGCTCAAGAAACAGCCTATTTGCTGCATGTGACTATCCTTTAATCGTGCAATGTTTGCACACCAAACTGGGGTAATAAAGGATCCAAACTGGCGGACGTTACAAACTTGTGTTAAATTACCAGTTGATGAAAGAGTAGTAGGTGTTTAATTTATTGCACATTGATTGCGTTTGCCTCGAAAACAATTGTCCCGTGTTCAATGTTCATCGAGTGAGATTGTAGTGACATCTAAATCATCTCTTTTGGATCACAAAATACTTTGCATCCAAAACTCATGAGCCTTGTTCCCACCAGCCTCTGAGGTGTTCTGCTCTTTACCAACAAGTCAGTACGACCGCCTTCAGTGATGTGCATCTACGTGTAGCTTGGCGTCCTTGGTGTTGTACACTGCAAAGCGCACCTGCCATGATGGATCTCACTGTTGCTTCAACTATCTTAGCACGGGCTTACTAGAGGTCATATGCTTTGCTTTGCTTTGGCAACTGCCAGATTCCAGCGGTCCGCCTTAACTTATATGCTCAAACGTCTAGGTTCCTTTTACCAGGGTTTAGATCTACTTAATCCACTCGAGTAGAATTGGCGTTAGGGTATGCGCGTTGATGGCTAGGGCACTGGATCCAACACAAGCTTTCCATCATGCCATTCATTATTAATGTGAGCATAAAATATACTTGATAAAGGCATGGTGGAGGCAACTGTTGACTTCAACACACAGCGAAAACTGAAAATCATGTTGCAAACTGACTTTAAGCTGGCGATGTGTTAGCCTTTGCTTCTTATACAACGGCGTATTTTATGACATGGAAAGTGTCGGTTCTCGTTAGTTTTAGCTTAGTTTGTTCACGCAAATTAGTCCAGCCAAATAATTGCTGCCAACCACAGGCATGTGCGCACGCCTTCCGTAAAGTTTCGCACAATATTTTTGTACCAAGTCAGCAAAGCATGGGTTTAGTTATTTTACATCACTTGTTTGCATTAATGATTTACCAATTCAAGTCATTCACTATTCAGTTTCCACCAAATTCAGATCTCTACGAACTTTGATGTGCTTATTGCTCTCCAATCTGGTCCAATGGTTTTATCCCAAATGATAATATTGTTGATTGAAGCGGATAACCGGAGATGTAAGTTTATTTTTACCACAACATTCATGGGAGTTGCCTTGAACTTATAATATGACTGATTGTAGGCCACATGGCTGGGTCCACTGCATCAGCCCACCCGTCGCCTTTTTGGGTAGAAGCATTGAGAAGGCTTCCATGTGACAATTCCCGCATAGTTAATGATATTTTTTTCCTAACATGCATAGGCTTCGTCTTATTCCATCAGTCTTCTAGTACTATTTTAACGTATTTTATCATGACTTAACGTGCGTTAGTTTGCGCATCGACACCCAACGAAGTCTAGGAGGGTTTGCATGGAAAACTAGGGAGCTTGACAGATCAGTGTCGGCATATTCATTTGATGCATCTTTTGCTTGATGCGGACACGACTATTTTAGCTTGACTGTAAAACTAGCTGACACGATTCGATCATTTAGATCACATTAGTCTCACGAGGATGAGCTTATCAAACAAGTGTCTCTCGCCAGTAGGTTGTGTGATTCGAGGCAAGGAAGGCTTAAATGCAATCGTCACTAAGTCCGAATTCTACCACCTCTCCACATCGGGAAGAGGAAATGGTCCTTTATCCTTCTGAGAGTGCACAAAATTGTTGGTGATTGCCACCACCACCTTCTCTGTTCCTACTTAAACGAGAAGGAGTGTGACTGGCAGACTATGGTGATGCTGGAATGCGGTTCAATTGCGAAGCGACTGGCTACGAGACTAATAGAGGGGACACTTGGACACGTTTTGCAAGTAACCGGCAACAATCACTCCAAATGAGATTAATGATGGGCTTGATTTGGGCGGATGTCGTAAATGGGTGCAATGTCATTAGTTGATAAAGGAGGAGGAGGTTAGGCCATTACATATCGGCTGCATTTGCATTTACAGTGATTGTCTTGGTATGCTTTGCTCAATCAGTGCGATTTTGTTGACACCTGCCTCACATTTAACGTACCACAAGGTGCTTTGTGTTCGCAACTCATGGCGCCCACACCCATGGGCAAATGTGATGCTTTGTTCTCGACGCATGAGTCAGTGCGATTACCTTCCCGAATGCGCATGTACATTAATATTGACGTTAATGATGTTACGTACCGTAAAGCGAATCTGCGAGTCAGCTTAGCCTTGAGAACTCGCACTCCTGCCTTCCATATCTGTGCAAGGACTTCAATTTGGTCATTTGCTCAGCTTTGGATTGGCGGTTATTAGGTTACAAATGTCTGCCTTTTGTAGGCTCCTGAATTTGTGTTCACAAATGCTTCATAATTATCCAGCACAACTTACCTCCACTTACTCCACTCAAGTAAAATTAATGTTTTGGGACGTGCATTACTGGCTGGGGTGCTAGGTCCCACAGAAGCCCACCGTGATGCCATTCTGTTTTGATGCGAGAAGGTAGTTATCTATAGCAACAGCACCGTCAAGGCGAATGTGTAAGCTGTACCTGATGTTGCACGCTGACCAAAAACACGAGCGGCAAATGCAGTGCCATTTCACATGCACTTGGCCACATGTAAATGTAACGAATAAGATAGAATGCTTGTTCACTGAAGAATTACGCTTCAACACCGAGTCTTTTCCATTGATTTTAACCCAACGAACGACGGATGAGTTGCTTTGTGCACTTGGAGCTACGCGCTGTGATGGATCCCATGATGGGCTAAAAGAAACTTCAAAGAATGTGAGGAGAAAGACAAAATCGCACCACAGACTATCTCATTCAGTCGTAGGTTTCAACGCTTGTGGAATAAAACTCAACAGGGCTTGAGTGTAGGGACGTAAGCAGAAGTGAATTCAAAATGTATGCGCTTTTCTTAAGTGTTAGGCGTACAATAATTGGTTCATGGAACCTCAGGTCTAGATTACGTGGATCGAGCGCTGTACCAACTGAATTCCGGCAAAATTATGCTATACGAACATGCAAAATATCAGCGAAGGAGTGTTTGGGTGCAAACTAAACTGTGGAAATATTTGCCGACTGCGTTATTTCACACACAATATAGTTATCTTCAAATTGCAAATAAAGAATTACCTATATCAGTCGCTTTCTTTGTTTATCCTCAAAGATGCGAGACAGAAAGGATCCTTTGTTAAAAAATTGCTTTCCCACCTCGTGTCTTCACTAATGTTTTGCTCGATCGAGTGACAGGGGAGCTGTTGTGGCATAGCCAAACCCTGAGAAGTAATAGATCATATGGTGGGTTGGAAGAAACTTCAAAGAATGTTACGACGTAAACAAGGTCCCAACACCGACTATTCAAATCAGTCATCGGCAACGACATTTTGAAAAAATGCCCAGTGGGGCTAAATTGGAGGGCTATAGGATCCTCTAAACTACAACACGTGGAAGTCGCGTTCGTGCGGAGATTGGAAAGGCTCATCGTTACCTTGTTCGAGAAGGCAAACATAGTGCACACATGTGACCCCTTCCTGATTAAGACAGTGGAGGGAGAAACGATATCATGAACAAAAACATGAATTCATAAAAGCCAATCGATATTTCTTGACGTCGACAGAACTTGAGGATGGTTGACTCCTAACGCAGTAGTAAAACTTGCATGCCTTGCGTTTCTTACCATTTTGCAAACATCCAATTCAAAAAAGCCCAACTCAGAGTGGTTCGTGTGAGTAAAGATTACCAAAGAGGTAAAGTAACATTCATCGTCATCATGTTCTCAATTACTGCAATCTATCATTGCAGATCTTGATAAAAATACTTTTTCTTACCTTTCTTAGTGGAAATGCATCCCTGTCATATCTTGCTCCAGCCTTCAAAAGTTTTAACGGTTGTACTTTTAAATATTACGCTTCCTCTACGGTTGTACTTTTAAATATTACGCTTCCTCATCACGTTGGAACTGCTATTTGCTACATTTCTCTGTATCCTGCAAGGGACAGTGCATTTGTTTCCTACCCAATCCAAGTCACTACGAATTTTATTGCACTTTTATTTCTCCAGTCTAGTCTCAACGGATTTTTCGCAAATGTTGAAACTGTTAATTGAAGCGGATAGGAAAGGCTGTGACTTTGTTTTGTTGCACCATTCTTTGATGTTACTTTGATCCTATCATCTGGTCCATCATAGGTCACATCTCTGGATTTACCACACCATTTCACCTGTCACTCGTTAAGGTAAAAACACTGCAGAATTTCTGTGTTGCGATTCATATATAACTCATAATTTCTGCTGTCTTGACATCAATAAACTCTGTCTCATTTCACCAATCTTCCAGCTCCTTAGTAAAGGAATTCGTCATGCGTCAAAGTACGTTGATTTGCTTATCGAAGTTCGGGACAATTGAAGAGCAATAGCAAAGAAAACTGAGGAGCTAGGCAGACTGGTGTCACAGTATACGCTAGGTGCATTCTACGTAATGCGTGCACGATTATTCTAAGTCGGTTTTATAACAAGACGTCACAATTCGATCGCTAGTATCGCAGCATTCTGGCAAGAATGGGCTGGGCATAAAAATGCATTTCGCTATCAAGTTGTGCAAATTGAGACCAACAACGTCCAGAAGGGGTCAACAAGCTGTGCGTGTTTTTCCAATCCGCCACTTCAAGCGGGTGGAAGAGGTGAAGGTTTGATCTTTCAGCCCTTTAAGAATGCATATAATTCGCCTTATCAAATGCTAGAAAAGAAGCCAGACTGAGCCTGTCCACTGCCTGCATCGCAGAAGCCAATTGTGGACACTGAAATGGGTTTGATCTGGGCTGATGTCGTAATTGGGCACAAAGCCATTAGGCGATGAGGGAGGATGGGGCTGAGTCATCACGCACCGGATGCATTTGTAGCCACGGTACTTGTCCTGCTTCTCTCTGTTCAATCAATGCAAACCGGGAGACAGTTGAGTCACTATGACGTGGTTCGCATTCATAGGTCAAGAGCTATGCTCGCATTGGGCAATGTGGCTCCGTTTTCAACGGATGCCTAATTGTGTCCACCTGCAGCATTGGGCATGAACGTGCAGAGAACCACGTTGCACATCGGGCATATTCCATTCCTTTTACCNATGCTCGCATTGGGCAATGTGGCTCCGTTTTCAACGGATGCCTAATTGTGTCCACCTGCAGCATTGGGCATGAACGTGCAGAGAACCACGTTGCACATCGGGCATATTCCATTCCTTTTACCCTACCGAGTGACAGGTGAGCGGATATTATGCGAACGGAGCACTGTGCACTGTAGTGGATCAAAGGATGAGTTAAAGGGAACTTCAAAGAATGTTGCGACAAAAACAAAAGCACACCACTGACTACCANACCCTACCGAGTGACAGGTGAGCGGATATTATGCAAACGGAGCACTGTGCACTGTAGTGGATCAAAGGATGAGTTAAAGGAAACTTCAAAGAATGTTGCGACAAAAACAAAAGCACACCACTGACTACCAGGTCCAGTTGTCAGCTGCGGCATTTGTGCAATAAAGCTCAAAAGGGTCTGGATGAAAAGATACAAGCAATCAGATTTCATTCAAAGCCGTTAAAACTTTGTTTCTTTTTGAAGTCTTAGGTGCATATCAACAAGCTCACGCAACCGCAGGCNCCAGGTCCAGTTGTCAGCTGCGGCATTTGTGCAATAAAGCTCAAAAGGGTCTGGATGAAAAGATACAAGCAATCAGATTTCATTCAAAGCCGTTAAAACTTTGTTTCTTTTTGAAGTCTTAGGTGCATATCAACAAGCTCACGCAACCGCAGGCCCAGATGACAGAGATCAAACGCTGTATCCACTTTCTGCCGCGAGCCTCATNCAAGCAATCAGATTTCATTCAAAGCCGTTAAAACATTGTTTCTTTTTGAAGTCTTAGGTGCATGTCAACAAGCTCACGCAACCGCAGGCCCAGATGACAGAGATCAAACGCTGTATCCACTTTCTGCCGCGAGCCTCATGCAGAACGAGCATTGGGAAATCAAGAAGGGCATGCATGGAAGAAAAATGATGCACAATATTTTTTCACTGTCTATTAGTGAAGTATATCCACTAAGTTGTCATTGCTAAGGTATTTCTGCATAAATTTTGTCATCAATGGCATTTCCTGAAATTTGATACAGAAAGTACCGGTCAAACTTAGCAAATTTTGATTATAAAAATGTCTTGAATAAAAAAGATGGGCGGTGATGCTATCAATCACATGCGCAATGAAGAATAGGTAGAGCAACTTCAGACGAAAGGAAAGTTACCCGCACTATTCTTCGGCTTGAGGAGAGGATTGCTATCATTGGAGGCGCAGGGTCTTAGGGTAGGTGGTCCAAAGTGGCTTCAGCCAACTTTTCGCCCAATTCCAACTTCCTCTGTCACCTCTGTCTGCACTATTTATCTTGTGATATGATAAGTTAATGTTTTAGATGGGCAATTCACACCACTGTGGCCGTTTCTAGAGCTTTGACTGAGTACAAGCAGGTTTTATCCCAGAGTTCTTTGCACATGTCACGTTGCTTCGAGTAGACGAGCCTTGTTTGCCAAATTTCTCTCCGTCACACAGTGGTCGTTTAGTCTCACATTGGTGAACTGTAGCTATCGGTAATTTAAGGATTTGGCTAGCTTCTAAGTTAGCCTTGATGGTAAGTTTTGTTCCAAATAATTGCTTTTGACACCGAGGTGGGGCGAAATAAGGCACAAAACCACGTGGAGCGCTGCCATAGGCCCCTGGTTCAAATGTACTATGCCTATAGCTTGGATATCGCACTTTGTGGCGAGGGCAATCCTTATGTATACATGTCAGTAGCCATTGTTGCTAACTGGTTTTCACTCCAAATATTCATATGGATGGCAAACGCATCACCATCTACGCCTGGCTAAGGCAAACCAACACTTGGTCCACAATGACAAAATTAACCTCTTGTTACTAATTAAACAAAAGTCAATGTAAAGCGTTAGATTTGCTAGAATGCACTTTAGCCCTGAATGATTGCTGAGTCAGCCGAACATGCTGATGGGCAAATGGGTGGTGAGGTCATCCAAGAAAGAGGCCGAATCAGCTAGCCGGAATCTAGGTAACTTTACTAAATATTCAATACATGCTATGCATTGCCATTAGTTTTGCTTCACACTTCATCTAACGCTTACGCAAAGCAGGTGACATCCATTTCGTTCCAAGTAAGCAAAGACTAGGGAACAACCTGCTTGCAAGTCACATGTATGGGACAAGTTTTGATCTACCCCTTCGGAGCGTTACTAGACGTGATGCAACGGGGGTTTCCACGGCTACTACAAGCTTACCAATTGTTGTTCAGCTTTAGAGAGGTGTTTGTGCAAGTATGGGACGTCATGGCCAGCATAGAAAGTAACGCAGACTGTTTTCAAATACGTGTTCGCATTGATTAACGTTGTTTAACTGACGTCGTACTGTGTTGGAGGGGCTTCTTCGTGGAGCAGAATGAAGCAGACAACAGAGTGGGTAAACACCATTGCTCAGCTGACTCGTAGCTGCGCCTTGTGGTGTCACAACAAAGTTGCCATTATACGAGTCCTTCGGGATCACTACGAGTCAATGCGTCAAGTCATGCCGGACGCCACATTAACTCAAGTAGTCAATTGGCACCATCTGTTGGGGCTAGGGTGTATTGAAGCCAACACATATAAATCTTTACCCATTCGTGTAAGAGCAGCTGAAGGTTGGATTAAGCCGTTTGAGTGCTCCTCACTAACACCACGAGTCTAGGTTGGTGATTAACGCTCCTCGACGCAGACAGTAAGTCGACAGCTTGTCATCCTTTCGCCACGCCTCCCTCTGCTTTTGCAGCAAGTCATCACGACACTAGCATTTTGCGCCCATTGCTAAATTCATGCTCATTTTTGAGCAGCGCACACAGGCATGTGCTGTGGATGGCTCGCTGCATACCATTTATGCATTCGGCATTCAACGCTCACGTGCTTTGGTGTTGTTTCAGCATGACGGCCGGGTGTTTCATCGGTAAGCGCTACCAAGTATTACTTTCGATAGCGTTTTTGATGGATGCATCCATTTTTAATGCTAGAATTAAAACGATTGGCATGCAATTTATGCAGATGCATCATAAGATTCTTCTATTATCCAAAGAAACGCAGAGGCATCTGCCACAAATGTAAATCACCTAACATTCTTCATTTCCCATAAAAGGCCCTCAAGTTGTGGAAATGATAACTCCCTTTGCCGAGCAAACTCATACAATAAAATAAAAGACGTTGCAACAGGTACGATTGATCAGTTGTTCACTTTTTGCCAAATTGTGCCCACAAAATCAAAATCGCGCATAAACATAGACCTTGCTCCAATTTAGGGCTGCTAATATGTTTAAATGAAAAGAGAGAGCAGATACTTCCTATCTATGCCTCTGTACTTAAAGCAAAAAATGAGCCGATCTTGTCTTGCGATAAAACTTATGGTGAACCACGTGTAATCTTGCAATGCTCATTTTCGTTACCGCCTCTTGAAACGCGGACCGATAAAATACGGCAGGTGCTTTCACGTTATGTTGGATGCGATCAAGTATTTTAGACCAACCATCGCAGCAGATGGTTAGGGGGTCGAGTGTCGAATCCGTCCATTTGAGTGCTCCTTGCCAACAGCTAGAAGGCCAGTCAGAGGTCAATGCATCTCAGCGTACGCCCAAGACAGCATGAGGCTAGTTTTTTCCATCTGCTGCTACCACTTCAGAAATCATGGTCAGTTGCAGGCTCATTTTAAAGCTAAGCACATGGGCAAGTGCTGTGAAGTACTTTCCATGCACCTATCCATTCAGCGACTTAACACTTGCTTGTTCTCTTTGCAATTCAAGGGGAAGACCAGGTTCCCATTACTAAGCGCTGTCAGTAAATATTTATGTTTTCCATGCATTCAACTGCATTGCTTGCTTCCATTATAGCATGGAACTATCTGTGAAGATGGAAAGTTACCCCAATTTTCCAATTTTTAACGGAGATCTTTAAGCCACAGAAAATGTCGCATTTCAACCAACCATAACAAAGATGGTACAATCACTACAAGGAATTGTTCAGGTTTGTTTATATGCTCGCTGTTAGATCCAACTTTAATACAAAGGAATATTTTGTACCATTGTTGCATATGTCGATGTTAATGGATTACTTCTTCTGTCTGTTTGTGGAGTCAGAGCGAATGAGCAAGGCAACCTTGCCTTATGATAAGCTTTTAGTTGACTGAGTGAACAATCTCAATGCCTACATGGCGAATATCAGCTTGCTTCATTTGCACATGGACTTTTTTTTGCACCAGCTATACTGAAGTTCGGTGCGCTCGCTTTAAGCTACATTCATTTTGTGGAAAATATATTTGTAAGCAGGTGACTACGACGTGCATGCCTACCCCCATTTAAGACCACTTGATTACCCTCTATGCGTACCCCGCGAGCATAGGGTAATGCAGGTTTACAGGCCACGCCGTCGCTTTCTATTCATCCTCCTGCTCGTAGACTAGTGACCTCAATTCTGCAATGCGATGTGTGTTCCTCGGCCGCCCCTCGTCCAAATGTGCTTTGAAATAGACACGTTGTTCAAGTGCAATTGCTATTTGCGGTTGGTACTTCACGTCTTAGAATAACTGGCGAAAGAAGCGACCACCATTAGCAAACAGTCAAAAAGTACCTCGCTACACAAGGCCTGAGGAATAGTCAGGATGTAGCAGATGCGTTTTGCAGTCTGATGTGTGCCATCCTCTAATTCAAGACATCTGGTTGATCAGTGTTTTTCTGCATCTGAATAATAACCCAATCGATACGCATAAAGTTCAAATGTTTCGTCGCTCACCCATTTCATGCATTTTACTGCGTCTCTTCACAATTTGTTCTCCGCTTATTGCAATCAGTAGCGCATAGCTGCTTTCAGGACTTTGGAGGGTGGAGCGGTAGATAGATGGTTCATTCATTCACGTTAAGCAGCAAAACTGCTTAAGTAATTTAGGCAGACAAGCACAGAGGTGAGTATGAGGGTCTCATGTCATAGCAGCACCTCTCGGAACAATGGCATTTGTTTGCTCCTAAATCCAGCAAAATTTGGACGTTTATGTTTACAATTCGACTATGGGAGGAGCCTTAAATGTGTTGCGGCTGCATGTAGGACCCACTACAACTGTTACAAGATTGCGGTAGTGACAATTATCCGCGTCTATTTAAGAGCTAGCAAAGCAATTTCAGTAGCGTGCTTATAAGAACAAAACAAAGCAATCATAGATAATAATTTTTATGAGGTTCGCTTTGGCAGTAGGAATGGAGCTGTTGACACTTGAGAGTTGTTTCCTTGTTCAATTTCAATTTGCTTTTTCCTCCTTCAGACTTATGTGCAGGGTAAATTCAAGCGAGATGGATTGGTGTGGCGCATCTTTGCCTTCTGTTTAAATAGACGTTGCTGTTGTGAGGAAGTGTTCTGCTAGTCATGTTGCTAGCGCAGCATGTTCTGAAAGGTGGTGAGTCCAAAAATGTTCTTATATACTACCATTATTTATATGATCTAGGGTGCAAACAACAAGTGAATAAAATATAATGCTTACATGCACTCTCTAAAATTGCCTTTTCCTACGACTGCAACAACAGAGCAAAGTACTGTAAGGTCTATAGCTCCGACATTCGTCAATTGGATTTACGTTGGTCCTGACTTCCTTGAATCAGGTTGGGATGTTGGACAAGTGGGTAAACGCTTTGCAAATGCAATTGGACTGACTGCGGTGGCGATTACTTACTTCCACGCCGGAATGAACTTTACATATTTCTCGAATGGGAATCTCACTCCTTAAGGATGGTGACCCAATTCGACCTACAACGTGACTATGAAAGGACATAGTGCTTTAGGCCCCGTTATCAATTGGCTTCGCTAATCTCAGTGCTACGTCCCAGTTGCTAGCGTTATCTGCATCGAAATTCATGGCTGCATTGCGCGCTCGTTAAATGCGTCATAGGAAGGTACAGGCGCAACATGCTTCGCGTGATTTGCATCCCACAATGTTTGGCCTAGCTTCAAACACCTACAATGCCTGTTTTAATGCACCTACTTATCTAAGCAAATCAATAAAACAAAAAACAGCATAACCTTTTCTTCTAAATGTAGGCTAGATTGCATGTCTTCTGGTTATGCCAAAAAAAATACTTTAGGGCTTGCTCAGGTTTATGTTGCTGAGTCAAACTACACTTTTTCTACTGGCGACAAACATTGAACTAATTAATCCGGCCATTCAACCATGCCTACATGATCCTAACTTCACTCTCAACGTAGAGATTGGTTACACATTCCGGACGTAGGCGACGCAAATCAAGTTATTCGTCTGCTGTTGTGGGAAAAATAAACTCGTATGCAGGAGCCGGGCAATTTTGCATGAAAAAGAGGAGGGCGATTGTAAGTTAGAACGTTGCCTGCATTTGCCGTGCGAAAGTAATTAAACAGAAGAGGTCGTGTTATATTTGGGTGGACACAAACGAGAGGTAGTCGTCGCATATGCCGCAGCACAGCGGTTTGAATTAAGGAAAATTGTCTTCCTAGTCGCATGTTATAGGTTGTGATGAACGTCCTAGATAAAGCATAAATCCCTTCACTAACTTACGCGTCTTTTGCAGCAGATGTGCTAATTGTGATGGTAGTGGTTCTCCCATCGCCACGTAAAATATGAATGTCACTAGGGTCATTGAATTATATGGATGTACAGTGCAGACATGAACTCTGGAGGCGAAACCATTTGCAGCTTACGCATACCAAAGAAATTAACACATTGCAAGCAATCAAGCTTCCCATTAGGTGTCGTGGCAATAACCTCGGTGCACTTACCAACGAGGCATACAATACTCAGTCCTTCCACAGTCACATTTTAGATCGAGTTGGGTCTCAGTCCACAAAGAGTGAGGCTCCCATGTGAGAATGATGCGAAGTTCATCCCGAAGTAGAAGTCAGTGATTCCCACTGTGGCCAGTCAAAGTGCATTCGCGTGGTTCTCAACCAATTCTGCGATATCTCAACTGAGCCTAATAAAATCAGGACTGTTGTGGTTTCAATTTACGAGTGGCTAATGTAAGCTGCTTTCAGTACGTGGCTCTTTGGGTGCTGTTGTAAGAAGAAGGCGTTGTTGAGCAGGGATGTCTGAGCAACAAGCTTCATCAAGTAACGGAACTGTAGAGTGTTTACTGATAGTACCAGACCAGTGTGTGCCACATGAGGTTGTGAGTAGTGGCCGAAAATCTTGATGCACAACCCTACATAAGAGCCACACATTCGCATATGCATTATATCAGGAAGGTAAACCCTCCATGCACGTAATGATGCCAGAAATAAATAAGCGCAATATGGTTTTGGGCCATAAAATGAGTGACCACCTGTATTGTTCGGTAAATAACACGCGAAGACACCAAATGAAAGTGGCAGTTGAAGCAAGTGTACTGCCTGTTGACTGCGTTGTCGCGCATTGGCACATTTGTGTTTATCAGAGTCAAATGTTAGAAGACAACACACCTCCCGCTCCATCGCTTATCGCAGCAGACACGTCGGTCAACATTGATGCAATGACAAATTGAGGAATGTTTTCAATATTGTTAAGCTTGTGCTCAACTTACAGCGTTTATATAGGAACGACCCACATCCAGGAAAGCCTATGAAACATCTTTGTTTTGACTTTGATTGCATACACTGCCTGCATCTTGTGATAAGTTGCATAAGTGATTCCGCCTACATCCTTCTACCTTACTATCACTGAGGGGCACAAATGTGTGAATAGAGCAATATCAGATGTAGGTTTGTGCCAAGAAAACCAAGGCTGACGCTACTTTGTCATCAGTTAATTCATTTAAGGCATCCTCAGTCATTGACACCCTCTGGAACGTGTATTTCATCCTTTTGGAAACCGACTTAACCGACCAAATTAGACCCCCACAACTGTGAAACGACCACCGATTCTAACCAAACCACTGTATGATTTAAATAAAGCCAAATTAGTTAATTTTTTTGGAATGTGTAAATAAAAGTGGGCCATGAAAAACAACTTACACTTGTCATCCGTTGTCTCCACTTAGACAAACATGAATCGACTTAGGATTGGTAGAATGTGAACTCGTTATGCTTATCCATAAGGATATAATTTACATGGGCTGATGCAGAAGAGGAGCATTAAACTGAATGCAACAAAGGCGTTTGTGCTCAACCTGCTATGCATGTCATTATCCTGCCTTAAAATCTGCTGTCCCGACACTGGCATTTACTTCGTGCATTTGCATAAACATTATTAACCGGAACGCGTTTGTGATCTGCTCTATCC
Organism: Taenia saginata; assembly: GCA_001693075.2. Classification (NCBI taxonomy): domain Eukaryota; kingdom Metazoa; phylum Platyhelminthes; class Cestoda; order Cyclophyllidea; family Taeniidae; genus Taenia; species Taenia saginata. The sequence goes on along the minus strand of LWMK02000030.1, from coordinate 370,474 downwards.
TTTGTTTTGGTGTCCCACAGAAAGCATAGTTTACTGCAAGCAGGTGGGAAATGAAATTCTAGCAGTCTACGCCATGTCGTGTTCATAAGGACTGAAGAGGCTGAAAAAGTTGCATGAATATATATTTGGTGGAAAAATATACTTGACCTGATGCGGAGGGGAATTGTCGATCGCCTTTTACAACGATTTTCTTTGAAGTGCCGTTGCAGCAGATAAATTAAGCATTATATAGCACATGGCACTAATTTAAACTAAATAATTAGTGGATAAATTAAGTAATTTTTTATATTTTAGTTTTTACAGGAATTTGTGGTTTAATTTATGCGTTTAGCAAACACATTTAAATAAATTCAAGAATTTTGCTTGTTCACTAGTTTTTATCATGTGAACGCAAATGCTTTACCCCAAAATCAAACACTTTCTGCACTGGCAATTCAGCACACCGGATTTTGCATCAGTCTTCACAAGTTCTAGTGGAAGCAAATGTACGCCTTACCACCCTCGGCCAAATTTCAATTCCTACACTCTGTAGCTCTGTGCAACCTTTAGGTGACATTGTAGTCAGTTCCTATCACCTGCCTGTGCTTACGAATTTACGTTCGCGTGTGTCCTTCCAGTCAAGACTTATCAGATTTTATTCCACAAACGTTGCGGCCGATACCTAATGCAAATGGCTGGTGGTGCGACATTGATTCGTCGTGACAGTCTTAGAAGTTTCATTGAGTCCGTTGCATGACAAATCACATTTCAGAGCCTTGAGTCCACCCCAACTGCTCTCCTCTCACTCATTAGACCAGAACACTGGAAAAGACTCGATTGGGAAACGCGATTTCCTGCCAAAGATTCCTTCTCATCTCGCCTTCTTGGTGTCACATTTAGCCATGTGCGTCCGAAATGGCATCCCCATCTTCGCAAAGAAGTGGTTTTGTCAATTGACGGTGAAAAGAGCATTGTGCATCAATTTGCACCCATGCAGGCCCTTCTTGATTTCCCAATGCTCGTTCTGCATGAGGCTCGCGGCAGAAAGTGGATACAGCGTTTGATCTCTGTCATCTGGGCCTGCGGTTGCGTGAGCTTGTTGACATGCACCTAAGACTTCAAAAAGAAACAATGTTTTAACGGCTTTGAATGAAATCTGATTGCTTGTATCTTTTCATCCAGACCCTTTTGAGCTTTATTGCACAAATGCCGCAGCTGACAACTGGACCAGGTAGTCAGTGGTGTGCTTTTGTTTTTGTCGCAACATTCTTTGAAGTTTCCTTTAACTCATCCTTTGATCCACTACAGTGCACAGTGCTCCGTTCGCATAATATCCGCTCACCTGTCACTCGGTAGGGTAAAAGGAATGGAATATGCCCGATGTGCAACGTGGTTCTCTGCACGTTCATGCCCAATGCTGCAGGTGGACACAATTAGGCATCCGTTGAAAACGGAGCCACATTGCCCAATGCGAGCATAGCTCTTGACCTATGAATGCGAACCACGTCATAGTGACTCAACTGTCTCCCGGTTTGCATTGATTGAACAGAGAGAAGCAGGACAAGTACCGTGGATACAAATGCATCCGGTGCGTGATGACTCAGCCCCATCCTCCCTCATCGCCTAATGGCTTTGTGCCCAATTACGACATCAGCCCAGATCAAACCCATTTCGGTGTCCACAATTGGCTTCTGCGATGCAGGCAGTGGACAGGCTCAGTCTGGCTTCTTTTCTAGCATTTGATAAGGCGAATTATATGCATTCTTAAAGGGCTGAAAGATCAAACCTTCACCTCTTCCACCCGCTTGAAGTGGCGGATTGGAAAAACACGCACAGCTTGTTGACCCCTTCTGGACGTTGTTGGTCTCAATTTGCACAACTTGATAGCGAAATGCATTTTTATGCCCAGCCCATTCTTGCCAGAATGCTGCGATACTAGCGATCGAATTGTGACGTCTTGTTATAAAACCGACTTAGAATAATCGTGCACGCATTACGTAGAATGCACCTAGCGTATACTGTGACACCAGTCTGCCTAGCTCCTCAGTTTTCTTTGCTATTGCTCTTCAATTGTCCCGAACTTCGATAAGCAAATCAACGTACTTTGACGCATGACGAATTCCTTTACTAAGGAGCTGGAAGATTGGTGAAATGAGACAGAGTTTATTGATGTCAAGACAGCAGAAATTATGAGTTATATATGAATCGCAACACAGAAATTCTGCAGTGTTTTTACCTTAACGAGTGACAGGTGAAATGGTGTGGTAAATCCAGAGATGTGACCTATGATGGACCAGATGATAGGATCAAAGTAACATCAAAGAATGGTGCAACAAAACAAAGTCACAGCCTTTCCTATCCGCTTCAATTAACAGTTTCAACATTTGCGAAAAATCCGTTGAGACTAGACTGGAGAAATAAAAGTGCAATAAAATTCGTAGTGACTTGGATTGGGTAGGAAACAAATGCACTGTCCCTTGCAGGATACAGAGAAATGTAGCAAATAGCAGTTCCAACGTGATGAGGAAGCGTAATATTTAAAAGTACAACCGTCAAAACTTTTGAAGGCTGGAGCAAGATATGGCAGTCATTTATTCACTGCCTAAATCAGTCGTTATTTGGCTTAGTAAAGTAAGGTAGAGGGAATGGTGCCTGTGGCACATCGCAACCGATTAACTGTGCGAGTAGAAGTCATTGCAAGCAACCGCTTCCAGACCATGAACTTGATGATGCCGAGTGAGTGATTATTCTGTAATTTTGTGGCTTCGTGGATTTACAAAACGCTGCCAACGTAATTTAACGCGTAGGGAACTGAGGAGGGGTATGATTGATACATAGAAATAGGATTTTACTGTTTAACGTGGCAGCTTAGAGCCTCAAAACGTCGCTTACACTATAAGAAGGACAGAGAAATTAGAATTTCGAAATGAGTATTTAACAAATGCTCGACAGGAGCGTGAGAAACAAAGCTGCCTCGAATGGCTAAGGACAGTTAAGCACTAATGCAGTGCACGTGAAACTAATAAACGTGCTTAAGGTCATGGGTGTTAAATGAGTGTATTTGATATAACATACCTAAACCTATCAAAGGGAAACATTTTATTGCTTTTGACTAAGCGAGTGCCAAGTGAACTGCAACTGATCATTAAGCAGCCTAAATATAGCAGTCAATGATGTAGGTTGTGAAGTTTGATCTTGCATCCTTCAATCGTGATTGCATTTGTAGCAATAGTCTTGATTGTGCCTAAATATACTAGTCAATGATATAGGTTGTGAAGTTTGATCTTGCATCCTTCAATCGTGATTGCATTTGTAGCAATAGTCTTGATTGTGCCCCGTCCAATCAATGCGATTCTAAAGTCAACCAAATCGCATCTTGTGTCCTGCGAATTGTCTCGCCTCCAAAACTCACCAACCCCACTCATACAACCCAATGAGATGCTCTGTTCTTCACCATTGCGTCAGTACGATGAACTCCTGCGATGCGGATAGACATGCGAAATAGCACCCTTGTTGTCATACATTGCTAAGCCTATCTGCGAGTCATGTTTGCTGCCCGTCTGTTGTAATGACCTCAACTAGTATTCAAATTGCCTAAGCTCTAGACAAATAGATGGGAATTTACTTAATTCTCCCAAGCGGAAATAACACGTGAGGAGGTTTGTTATTGACTGGGGCATTGCTGTGCCATTATGTGTTCAGACGAGCATGAATGGCATTAGATAAAGGTATAGCGAGCTCATTGTGGATTTGCATTGTGGTCCAAAATGTAACTCTTGTTGCACACTGACCAAAACACAAGAAGTGGCATAGCAGATGCAAATCATGACTCATGCTCTTGTTAAAACCACTTAATCCATGAGCATGGAATGCCCTTTCCCACGCACATGGCTGGATGTGACACTTAGCTAAGGGGGTGGAAAGAGACCTCGGCAAATAATCACGATTCTGTAGGAAACATTTAACAATGACTTTAACCAAGGAGTCGCAGGTAAGATGCTATACTTAAGTGTGATCAAAGCAACTTCTAAGAACGTTGCAATAAGGACAAATCACTCTGTTGGTCATTTGCTTCCCGCAGTAGGCTCCACTTTCGTCGTTCCCGTCGTTTTCTCTTCGTATCTACATGCTTTGCTTGAAGCAATGATGCGAGCATTTTCTACGTTTGCGGTCCAGACCATCTTACGCACTCATTCTTTCCAGCATCATGATATGCACAGAATTTGACTTACTTTAAGTGACTTGTTCACCAACGTGTGGCCATTACATAAGGTTGCGTGTCGACATTAGCGGCACTAATCATGACCTCAGGTGGCACGCACTAATTAGGTTAAGCAAAGATAAGCCTTAGTATGCTTCTCTTCACCACTATGGCTTTCATGATTTCGGGCAAACATTCCGCATTTTATTAGAAATTGAAGCTTTCAAGGCAGATACGCTTACACAACAAGACCCTTCCCTTGCGACAGCATCGAAGGAGCCAAGTTATGAATAGCGCATAAGTCCGTCACTCTTGTAATGATGCCGCTTTGGTCCCAAATTTATTAAACTTATTTGAGGTGTCAGAGAATTTTATGAATGCTCTGCGGATGTGATCCGGCTGAAAGCTGTTAGAACCACTTATTTCTAATTCAGGATGAACTTCCGGTCGTTCTCAAACATGAGTCTCACTCTCTGTAAACTAAGGCACAATTCGACCTACAGTGTGACTGTGGAAGGATCAGTAAGGCTTCAAGTGCATAATGGGACAATGTTCGCGCTCATCATCACGCAAATAACAGTAGTATATGGGAGCATTCAGAGTATTCCCCACCTCGATGCGCATATTATCTTGGTAAATTGGCAAGCCAAACTCTCACCTCGAAGAAAACATCCATTTAAAAGGGTAACAATTACACACGCTACGCCACCCCAACGAAACTGATGCAATGCTGCTCATCGGCACGAAGGTCTAAGGAGCAAAGTAGAAACGGAGCATGGAGCTAATGCTTCAGTGCTGCCGCTTTCGTTTTTAATCTCAAAATCAGGGCTCAAATACTTGCTAGAAGTTTAATTAGTTTTTTATTATACGTAGGCTATCAACGGCTGGCTAAGAAAAACCTTTTTTAAGTGCCCATGATTTTGACCAATTTGGTCTTGTGGCAAGCCAAGAGGGTCTTGCATGTGGCAAAGACAAAGACAAGGATCCTTCATTCGTCGAGTTTTAGCCACGATCGTCCGAATTTTATTCCGTTAAGGAATAATTCAATGAGGATTGCATGCATTACTCGCCTAATCTTAAGGCAGTAAATCAACAGACCACCTTGTAGGGGAGGGTTGTATCAGCTAACCCTAAGCATGGTAGACAACAAAGTGTTTATATACGGTTCTTATTATTCTGCTTTCATTGGGTAGCATCAACAAGTTGACCCATGACAAAGCGGTGTGTTCGAAGCGTTAGGTGGTCCACCAATGCCTTCAATGGCAAGCACCAAATGGAATGACTTAGCAGTCAAAGCGATTTTAGACTTTGTTAGTTGGTTGGTCCAAATTACATTCGGTCACCGTAACTCAACTACATCCAATGCCTAATTTTTGTTTGCTTCTCCTATTTCACTTTTGCCTTTCCAGTTAGCAGACAAAGTCATGCAATGTAACATGGTTGGCTTAGTAGGGCGAAACCCTTTGTCAAAATCCATAGCAGTCCTGTAATCCAAACCATGTCTTCTCCGTAAGTTTGCGAATTGTGCATATAATTTGCCTGTGGTTAATTAAAAAATTACTCTTGGGCAGTATGCAATGGCTGATGATGCTGCAGCGAAACAGCCTTTATTTTAAGGTCAAAACTTCGAAGTAGTATAAAAGAAATGTGATGATTGTGGACGAGTTAGGCAAAGGAAATTACTGTAGATAGTGGATAATTAGATACCAGTCCGTATGACAGATTAAAGAACACGCATTTATTGCATTTGTAGTTTCGTAACTCTCATCAAAAAAGAAAAATGACGATGAGAATCATGGGCCCCGTGCAATTACAGACTCTACGCATTCATGAGAAGGATGCATTACCGAAGAGTCAGTGGAGAACACTAATTTTATATAGGGTTTAAATGATGCGCGGTTGGAAGTCTGGAAGGGCTGCCATGCTGATAGGCAAAGCAAAGCTTAAATTTATAGAAGCAGACGTGGAAATGCGGTAAAGGTTCGTGTGCACTGCAAGTCTCTACAAAGTGCATTGCCTCGGTTTTAAATTGTAACTTAAAGAATAAAATAATGCTCCCAGAGTCGACCATACTCTTTTTCAGTCTCTTCTAAATGAAATTGCAATTACTGTGTATTGCAAATCCTCGAAGCCAGAAATTACAGATTGATCACTCACTTGTTCCCTTAGGATAATAATAATTTGAAAGCGTTTGCTTGCAATGACTTTACGCAGCGCGGTTGATCGGTCACGATTTACCACAGCCACCATTCCTTCCCTCCTACTTCACTTAACTAAATGCTGAGTGATTAGAGTAGCATTTGAAGGTCTGTCAGATATTGACGCATTCTTCAAAAGCGTTGAATTCTAGCTTTTGAATCTTGCTCTCATTAATCAAGGTGCAATTTTAACTTGCTGCATTGCTCTGTACCCTACAGGTGACAAGGCATTTGCATTCTAACAACTCCAAACCCCCACGAATTTTGATGCGCCTTTATTTCTCCAATCTAAGTCAAGTGGGTTTTCACACGTGTTAAACTCATTGATTGAAGCAAAGAGGAGAGGCTGTGATTTGGTTTTGTCACAGCATTCTTTGAGGTTACTTTGATCCTATCATCTAATCCATCATGGGCCACATCTCTAAATCTGCCACAATCTCAACTGCCACTAGTTTGAGTATAAACACTGAGAAAGGTTCAACATCGCAATTTACACAGAACTCATAATTTCCGCTTTCTTGGTATTGATATTAAAAAACTGAGAGGATAGGTAGACCGGTGTCACAGTATACGTTGGATGCATTTTACGTGGTGCGTACACGTTGACTTTATAACTAGACGGCACGGTTCGATCACTAATATTGCATTATTCTCACGGGAATGGACTTGGCATACAAATGCCTTTTGTTAGCAAGTTGTGCAAGTTGAGATCAACAAAGTCTAGAGGCGGTCAACAAGTTGTGCGGGTTTCTCCAATCCGCCACTCTAGGAGGGTAGAAGAAATGAAGGATTGATCCTTCGGCTCTTTAAGTACGCATAGGATTCACCCAATCAAACGCTAGAAAAGAAGTCAGGCTGAGCCTATCTCTCTCTGCTCGAGGCAGCCTATTGTGGAGATCAAAGAGACGAGGTGCTTTGGGATATTCCGTGGGCAACTAACAGCAATAAATCCAAATTGGATTACCAGTGGGTTTAATCTGGGCTGATGTGGTAAATAAGTGCAAAGCCATTAGCTGATGCAGAAGGTGGAGGTTTTGTCATCATGCACTAGATTTTATTTGTACCTACGGCAGTTGTCTTCGTTTTCTCTGTTCATTTAACATGATTTTGGAGATAGTTGAATGACAACTTGTGCAACATGAAGTGCGTCGCAGCCACAGCTCATGACTCATGCTCGCATTGGCCGATATGGCTCCGTTTTCGACACACGAGGCAGTGTGCTCACCTTCTGTCTTGTGCATGAACCTGCAGAGAATTACGGGGTGTATCTGGCATTTCCCATCGTTTTTACCCTCACGAGTGACAGGTGAGCCGTCATTGTGCACTGAAGCACTGTGAATGATCATATGATGGGTTGGAAGAGACCTCAACGAATGGCATGACAGAAACAAAAGCACACCACTCACTGCCTGTTCAAGTCGTCAGTCTCAACACCAGTGGAATGAAGCTCATTAGAGCCTGATTAAAGAGATGTGTGCGAATGTGAATTCCATTTAACGCCGTTGGAGTTTTGTTCATTTTGAAAGCCCTATGTGCATGTCGTCTAGCAGATAGTAGAGGCTGCACCAACTTTCTTCCGCCATCTTTGTGCAGGACGAACAATGAGAGGTCGAGAAAGGAGTGCTTGGGTGCAAACTTAGTCATAATGCTCTCTTCGATGTAAATTTGCATAACTTCATCTATTTTATCGCAATATAATTTGTATCTTACAACCACCACTTCGGTAAACATGGGTATGCCCTCTTCCATGCACTTGGCTAAATGCGACACGAGGACGATGAGAGAGGTGAGTAGTTGGGGTGGACACAAATCTCTAAACTGTGACGTGCCATGTAATGGATTCAACGAAACATCAAAACAGCTACGACGAATCAATATCACACCACCGGCTATCTGCATCAGATATCGTTTACAACGCTTGTGGAACAAAATCTGATAAGTCTTGATTGGAGGGACATGCACGAATGTAAGATCGTAAGCACAAGCAGGTAGTAGAAACTGAATGCAACATCATCCGTAGGTTGCACAGAGCTGCAAAATGTAGGAGTTGAAATTTGACCAAGGGTGGCAGAGCATAAATTTGCATCTATCAGAACTTGTGAAGACTGATGCAAGATATGGTATGTTGAATTTCCACTGCAAGGAGTCTTTGATTTTGCGTAAATTATTTGCGTTTAAATGCTAAAGATAAGTGAAGAAGCACAGTGTTAGAAATTTTTTAACAGTAATTGTGGAGTTAAGTTTACTCTACAATGACCAATGTCTGAGAATCACAATAAAGTGCATCAATAAAACAAAATTTTTGGTAAAATACTAAGTAACAAATATGTTTGAGAAATATTTTTATGCTTAAGCTGAAGCGAGTGCCATGTGAGCTGCAGTGGTTTACATGGCAGTTGAAATGGCACTTTAAAGGATATCGAGGCGGAAGAACAAAATCAATTCTCCCATGCACCAGCTCACGTGAACCTTTCTGCCATGAAGTCTTTTAAAGAGACATGTTAGCCAAAACATGCTGTATGCACACTATCTAGTAAAGACTGCTGGAATTCCATCTCTCTTCTAACCGCGGCAAACTTCGCTTTTTGAGGAACATCAAAATATAGGAATAGCAAGATTGACGGCGCAGATCACAAATGTGTTCCTTGGACCACCGCTTATGCAATAGCACAAATTTAAGTTGCAAGTGCCAAGAAAGTAGATTCTAGGTCAGGGTAATGAGCGCGAATGACTTGGTTTAATTTAGTTTAGTGAACGTCTTCTGCATCTGCCCATTTGCGCATGGACTTCCTCCTGCAACAGCTATACTGAAATAATATACACACGCTGTTTTGATGTTTCATTGAATCCATTACATGGCACGTCACAGTTTAGAGATTTGTGTCCACCCCAACTACTCACCTCTCTCATCGTCCTCGTGTCGCATTTAGCCAAGTGCATGGAAGAGGGCATACCCATGTTTACCGAAGTGGTGGTTGTAAGATACAAATTATATTGCGATAAAATAGATGAAGTTATGCAAATTTACATCGAAGAGAGCATTATGACTAAGTTTGCACCCAAGCACTCCTTTCTCGACCTCTCATTGTTCGTCCTGCACAAAGATGGCGGAAGAAAGTTGGTGCAGCCTCTACTATCTGCTAGACGACATGCACATAGGGCTTTCAAAATGAACAAAACTCCAACGGCGTTAAATGGAATTCACATTCGCACACATCTCTTTAATCAGGCTCTAATGAGCTTCATTCCACTGGTGTTGAGACTGACGACTTGAACAGGCAGTGAGTGGTGTGCTTTTGTTTCTGTCATGCCATTCGTTGAGGTCTCTTCCAACCCATCATATGATCATTCACAGTGCTTCAGTGCACAATGACGGCTCACCTGTCACTCGTGAGGGTAAAAACGATGGGAAATGCCAGATACACCCCGTAATTCTCTGCAGGTTCATGCACAAGACAGAAGGTGAGCACACTGCCTCGTGTGTCGAAAACGGAGCCATATCGGCCAATGCGAGCATGAGTCATGAGCTGTGGCTGCGACGCACTTCATGTTGCACAAGTTGTCATTCAACTATCTCCAAAATCATGTTAAATGAACAGAGAAAACGAAGACAACTGCCGTAGGTACAAATAAAATCTAGTGCATGATGACAAAACCTCCACCTTCTGCATCAGCTAATGGCTTTGCACTTATTTACCACATCAGCCCAGATTAAACCCACTGGTAATCCAATTTGGATTTATTGCTGTTAGTTGCCCACGGAATATCCCAAAGCACCTCGTCTCTTTGATCTCCACAATAGGCTGCCTCGAGCAGAGAGAGATAGGCTCAGCCTGACTTCTTTTCTAGCGTTTGATTGGGTGAATCCTATGCGTACTTAAAGAGCCGAAGGATCAATCCTTCATTTCTTCTACCCTCCTAGAGTGGCGGATTGGAGAAACCCGCACAACTTGTTGACCGCCTCTAGACTTTGTTGATCTCAACTTGCACAACTTGCTAACAAAAGGCATTTGTATGCCAAGTCCATTCCCGTGAGAATAATGCAATATTAGTGATCGAACCGTGCCGTCTAGTTATAAAGTCAACGTGTACGCACCACGTAAAATGCATCCAACGTATACTGTGACACCGGTCTACCTATCCTCTCAGTTTTTTAATATCAATACCAAGAAAGCGGAAATTATGAGTTCTGTGTAAATTGCGATGTTGAACCTTTCTCAGTGTTTATACTCAAACTAGTGGCAGTTGAGATTGTGGCAGATTTAGAGATGTGGCCCATGATGGATTAGATGATAGGATCAAAGTAACCTCAAAGAATGCTGTGACAAAACCAAATCACAGCCTCTCCTCTTTGCTTCAATCAATGAGTTTAACACGTGTGAAAACCCACTTGACTTAGATTGGAGAAATAAAGGCGCATCAAAATTCGTGGGGGTTTGGAGTTGTTAGAATGCAAATGCCTTGTCACCTGTAGGGTACAGAGCAATGCAGCAAGTTAAAATTGCACCTTGATTAATGAGAGCAAGATTCAAAAGCTAGAATTCAACGCTTTTGAAGAATGCGTCAATATCTGACAGACCTTCAAATGCTACTCTAATCACTCAGCATTTAGTTAAGTGAAGTAGGAGGGAAGGAATGGTGGCTGTGGTAAATCGTGACCGATCAACCGCGCTGCGTAAAGTCATTGCAAGCAAACGCTTTCAAATTATTATTATCCTAAGGGAACAAGTGAGTGATCAATCTGTAATTTCTGGCTTCGAGGATTTGCAATGCGCAGTAATTGCAATTTCATTTAGAAGAGACTGAAAAAGGGTATGGTCGACTCTGGGAGCATTATTTTATTCTTTAAGTTACAATTTAAAACCGAGGCAATGCACTTTGTAGAGACTTGCAGTGCACACGAACATTTACTCTATCTCCATTACTGCACTTGCAGAGCTGTGTACTGTAATGAATCATATGGTGTGTTCGATGAGGATCTGAAATGTAACGACAAATGGGAGCACACTACTGGCTATCTATTCCAGTCGTCATCATTGTCACGTGCGGAATAAAATCCAGTAATGTTTGATTGTGTGGAAGCACGCGAATTCAAAATCAGTCTTATACGGTTAAATTTTTCTGATTTTTTTCGTATTTCCGAATAAATTGCAATTAGCTCACAGATGACAGAGATTCAGCGCTGTGTCGATTTTTCTGCGCCAACTGTATGCAGAGCGAACATTGAGAAGTCTGGAAAGGAGTGCTTGGGTACGAACTTAGTCAAAATGCTCTTTTCGATGCAAATTAAAAAACTCTTTTATTCTACTGCAATATTTATCATATGTCAAAACCACTTTTTGAGAATATAGTTATTCACTCTTCCATGCACTTGACTTAATGTGGCACCAAGTTGCCAGAATTGAAGGAAATCTTTCGCAAGGAATCGCGTTTTCATTCGAGACTTTCATAATGCTCTGGTCTAACGAGTGAGGGGTTAGCATTTGGGGCCAATTTAAAGCTCTATACAGTGACGTGTCATGCACTGTGTAAATGAGGCATCGAAGACGGAACGACGAATCAGTATCACACCACCGGCTACCTGTATCAGGTATCGGTTCCAATGTTTTTGGAATAAAATCTGATAAGTCTTGATTGGGGGAACACGCACGAGTGCAACATCGTAAGCACAGGCAGGCAGTGAAAATTGAACGCAATGTCATCTGTAGGAGTTAAAATTTGACCAGGAATGGCAAGGCATTAATTTTTATCGATCAGAACTTGTGAAGACCGATGCAAGATGTGGTGTGTTGAATTGGCAACGCAAGGAATCTTTGATTTTGCGTAAAATGTTTGCATTTACATGACGAGCCAAGGATTAAATATTTAGGAGTTATTTTAAACCGGATTGTGAAAACAAGCCTACTCTACACTTATATCTGATAATTATTATTATATGGGGCTATGCAGGCATTTACTCACTTTACTCACTTTTATCGTTATAACACGCAAGAGTTAACTCTCCTAACACAAAATATCCACGTATTTGTAAGAGGGTAATTTTCGCCTATTTAAACAGAAGTCGTTCCTGGAAGTGAGACTTTAGCTGACCATATTTCTAACGTTACCTATGCTACAAGGCAAGATACTCTAAAATTGTTCCAGTATGCTACTCTAATTTGCATGATGACGAGCGTGACTGTTCCTCTTTTATGAATTTGCAGCCACATTGATACTTCCACAGTCACATTTTGTTCGAATTTCGCCTTAGTCCACAAAGAGCGAGGTTCATGTGTGACAATGCTTAAGATTGCATCCTGAAGTTGAAGTAGGTGATTCCTACAGCATTCTGTCCAATTGCGTCCGCATAAAATTCACTTAATTCTTCATTATCTTAAGTTGCTATAATGAAATCGGGACCAATGAGGCTTTAATGCAAGAGGAGCCGACTCTTGCTTCATTCATAACTGGCTCTTTCGACGCCATAGCAAGGAATAGGCTCCATTGAGCAGGCATATCTGAGTTCCAAGCTTCATTTTTAACGAAAATGTAAAGTGTTTGTACCTAAAATCAGGAAATTAATATAGTGTGAAGGAGCATACTGAGGCTTATCTTGGCTTAGCCGAATCAGCATGTGCCACCTGAGATTATGATTATTAGTCACTAATCTTGATACGGAAGCTGATACAACAGCCACACATTGGTATACAAGTTATTTTGGGAAAGTCAACCTTCTATGCATATTACGATGCTAGAAAAAGAAATGCGCAATACGGATTTGGGGCCACAAAAATGACTAAGGAATTACGCGCACTGCTTGTCAAACACCTATTCGAACGTGCACAATGGAGTCAAATATTAGAAGGCTACATAGCATTCGCTCCATTGCTTACTGCAGCTGACATTGAGAACACCAATGATTCTAGGTTAAAGTGAAGAAACCTTTCAGCATTGTCAATGCTTTGCACTCACAATTCACAGCGCATTTATAGGAACATCTTACATTCTGGTATGGCCATGTGACATCTTCAATTTGGTTTAAGTTGCGTAAACCGCCTGCATCTTGGAATGGGGCCTGTGGGTGAATTTACCCACATCCACCGAGCTTATTATCAATGACGCGTATAAAGGCCTGCTCTTGGAGAAACTATAGAAGTCTTATCGGATTGGCGTTTTACCTTACTTTACCGTTGGCAATTTTATTCATGATGCACTTAGTCAATGGCACTTCATCGTTTGGGGGACCAGCAGTACTGGCCTAAGTAAACACCGACAAATGTGACTCTATCAGTGTTCTAGTCAGGCCATCGTTTGAATTACTAAAAGCTAAATTTGCTCACATTGTTTTGCAATGTGTAAATCAATGTTGGCGCCAACCTTTACTCTACTCATTCCACCTGTTCCCACTTTTGACAAACATCAATAAACTAAGACAAAGTGTACGTTTGATTTAGTTTTGTTCTCTCTAAGAGTTCATTTTACCAAAGAATATACAGTGTTCATTAAATTGAAGCGAAGCAAGGCATTCGTGCGTAAAGGCTACGTACAATTCTATATCTTGCTATTCCTGTTTTAAATCGCAACCCGTATGCGCTGCATTTCTGTACATTTCACAATTGACACCTGCTCAGGTCGACGATTTTTACTTGTGTTTATCATTCCAGTCATTCCAGTCACAATGTGCTTCCCCCACAAATGGTGAAACTGATAACCACATTAATTAGGCAACGGTATGATTTCGATTTCATCGAAACTTTTTAAGCAGTCACTTTGGAACCCACTGAATGATTCATCACATTCCACATCCGTGGACCGATCATATCAACTCGAATGGCACTGGTTTGGGTAAAAGAATTGGGAAAGATTCTATGTAGAGCTTCACAAGCACTTCGTGGCTTTGCAATCCTGTCATTAGTGGTCCTTGTCTCATTTTGTCAATCATACACCACCATATCAATCAATGTTGCCATGGATCAATGCACGTTAGTAATGTTTACCGGAGCCCGGATGAATTCGGGTAAGGCATTTAATAAAATCTGGGATGGCTAGACCGCCCAATGTTACCAAATCAATTAGAGATGTGATGTACGCAATTAGGACACGAACTCTCCAACTTTGATGAAGAACTAGACGACGCGATTCGGTCATTAATGTTGCATTAGTTTCACGAAGATGAACTGATCAAATGTGAACCTTGCACCACAAGCTTGGGCGAACCGAGACAAACGAGGCTCAGATGAGAACAATTAGTTGGCTGGACTTCCCCACTTCACTATTCAGGTGACAAAAATAAGGAAATGATTTCTTAACCCCATAAGACAGGATGAAATCCGCTTTATCATTTGCTGAAAGGCAGGTCAAATTGAACTTCTCGCACTGTCTGTACCGTAGCAGCAAATGCATTAGCGATGACTACCATAATTTCTGCACTTTTGCTGAGGAAAGGAATCGTCGCTGACAGGTGGCAATGCTGTTGAATGCATTTTCTTAAGAAACGACTAACGACGCGAAATAGGAATTAGTAGATAACTTGAAGCAACGAATGTGAAAAAGGAAAGACATCCCCAAACTGGGATACAAATGGGTCCAAACTAAACGGATGCCAATAATTTGTGTAAAACTGTCAGTTGATGAAGGATATGTAGGTGTTTAGTTTCTTGCACATCAGTAGTGTTTGCATCGACAGCAATTGTGTCGTTGATAAATTTTCATCAAATGAGATCGTGGTGACGTCTGAACCACCCCATCTGCACTACAAAATGCTTTGCAACCAAAACTCATTAGCCTCATTCCTACTAGCCTCTGAGGTGGTGATGTGCACGGCATGTAAATCGGCGTCCTTGGTATTCTACACTGCAAAGCCTACCTGCTATGAGGGGTCTCACTGTTACCTCAGCTGCCCACGCATGGGCTTACAGAGACCATGTACTTTGCTTTAGCTCAGCAACTGTGAGGTTGCCAGGGTCTGCCTCAACTTATGTGTCCAAATGCCTAGGTTCCTTTCAACAGAAATTAGCTCTACTTAGTCTACTAGCGCTCACTTGGCTTTAGGTTATGTGCATTGCTGTCTGCGGCACTAAGTCCAGCAGACGCTTTTCAGTGTGTCATTCACTGCTCACGTGAGTCAAAATGACATTTGATAAAGGTATGGTGGATGAAAACGTTGACATCAACACACAGAGAAAACTGAAAATCATGTTGCAAACTGACTTTAAGCTGGCGATGTGTTAGCCTTTGCTTCTTATACAACGGCGTATTTTATGACATGGAAAGTGTCGGTTCTCGTTAGTTTTAGCTTAGTTTGTTCACGCAAATTAGTCCAGCCAAATAATTGCTGCCAACCACAGGCATGTGCGCACGCCTTCCGTAAAGTTTCGCACAATATTTTTGTACCAAGTCAGCAAAGCATGGGTTTAGTTATTTTACATCACTTGTTTGCATTAATGATTTACCAATTCAAGTCATTCACTATTCAGTTTCCACCAAATTCAGATCTCTACGAACTTTGATGTGCTTATTGCTCTCCAATCTGGTCCAATGGTTTTATCCCAAATGATAATATTGTTGATTGAAGCGGATAACCGGAGATGTAAGTTTATTTTTACCACAACATTCATGGGAGTTGCCTTGAACTTATAATATGACTGATTGTAGGCCACATGGCTGGGTCCACTGCATCAGCCCACCCGTCGCCTTTTTGGGTAGAAGCATTGAGAAGGCTTCCATGTGGCAATTCCCGCATAGTTAATGATATTTTTTTCCTACCATGCATAGGCTTCGTCTTATTCCATCAGTCTTCTAGTACTATTTTAACGTATTTTATCATGACTTAACGTGCGTTGGTTTGCGCATCGACACCTAACGAAGTCTAGGAGGGTTTGCACGGAAAACCAGGTGGCTAGAGCGATCAGTGTTGGCACATTCATTAAATGTATCTGCTAAAATTCGGACATGGTTGTTCCAGCTTCACTGTAGAACTAGCTGACACGAATCGATCACTTAGATCGCATTAGTCTCACGAGGGTAAGCTTATCAAAGGAGCGCCATTCACAAGTAATTTGTGTGATTGAAGGAGACGAAGGCTTAAACGGAGTCGTTAACCAATCAAAATTTCCACTACGTCCTCACTTTAGGAAGAGGAAAAATATGAAGGAATGGTTCTTCATTCCTTTAGGAATGCAGGAAATTGTTAGTGATTGCTACCATCGCATTCTCTTATCCCACTTAAACTGGAAGGAATATGACTGGCAGACTATGATATTGTTGGAATGCGTTTTAATTGCAAAACGACTGGCTAAGACACCAAAAATGACGAGACGATTGGAGATGTTCCGTAAGGAATCAGCAACGGCAATTCCAAACCAGATTACTGATGGGCTTGATCCAGGCGGATGTCGTAACTATGTGCAAAGCCCTAAATTGACAAAGGAGAAGGAGGATGGGCCTTTACACATTGGTTGCATTTGCATCCACAGTAACTGTCTTGGTATGCGTTGCTAAAATGTGTGGGATTTTGTCAGCACCTAGTTCACAACAGTTGTGCTACGAAGTACTTCATATTCGCAACTTATAGTGCTTACACATATGAGCCAATTTGATGTTCTGCTTTCTACCTCTGAGTCGGTACGACCACCTCTTGTAATGCGTGTAAAGAGCATCTGCGAGTCAGCGTAGCCTCGAGGGTTCTCACTCTTGCCCTCCGTATCTGCGCAAGGATTTCAGCGTGGTCAGATGCCTAGCTTTGGTTTGCCTGCCCGTTGTAGACGCCTAAATTTGTGTCCACAAATGCTTCATTTCCATCCAGCACAATTGTGCAAAGATTGCAAAGATTAACGAAACGGACGAAGCTACATGCATCGTCTTCATGTTCACTACCGTAATCTGTTTTCACAGATATTGACAAAAATGTTTTGTCTTATCTTTTATGCTAAAATTGCAGCTCCCAGATGCAGTGCCTCTTCCCATCATCTGCTTGTGCCTACGCATTTTTAATAGCTCAAATCCCTCCTATCAAGCCATACAGGGTTTAATCATACAAAACCACAACCTAGTGAATAAAACAAACAGTCGATCGTGCTATTTGTTTCCATTTTAACCTTCCTAGAAGTTACTTTGAACACGGTTTAGAGATCTAGGCATGCATAGCATCTAATCTACGGCTCCTTACGGTAAAGCATTGGAAAATATTCCCTGCACAGACGTAGCTCATTTGCCGAAATCCATTTTCACCTCTTTAACAACGTGTCACATTTAGCCAAGTGCATAGGAAAGGACATCCATGTTTATGGAGGGAGCTGTTTTGATTCAAAACACAAATCATAACTAAAATCCGCACTGCCACTTCTTGTGTTTCAGTCAATATGCATCAAGATTTACGGTTTCAGCTGCACAATAAGTCTGCAACAACCCCACTATGCCTCTGTCAAATGTCATTCATTCTCATATGAACACAGGATGGCACAGCATTGCCCCAGTCCATAACGCACCTCCTTACACATTTTTTTTACGTGAGAGGGTCTATTTAAATAGAGCTTAGGCGATTTGAATACTGATTGAAGACATTGCAACAGGCGAATGGGCAAACATGACTTGCAGGTAGGCTTTGCAATGTATAGCAACAAAAGTGCAATTTCGCAAGTTTAATCGCTTTCTAGGACTTCATCGTACTGGCGTAATGGTAAAGAACAAAGCATCTCATTGGCTAGCAAGGGTAAGGTTCAAAAGTTTTGAAGGCGAGACGCTTCGCAGGACGCAAGATGCGATTCGGATGCCTCTGAATACACATTGATTGGGCGGAGCACTCCGATTCGAAAGCATTATTACTGTGTTGACATAATGTCTGAAGAAAACCTGCTATTTTCAAGTCCCATATCTATTCGTTTTACAGTGGAAGTGCCTTCCAGCAGCTAGGCGGTCCGTCAATTACACATCTTACCTTCTGGATATGCTCACATGGATGATGGTAGAAATTTATCACCATCATGGCTGCCACAATGCAGACAGTACGAGAGGCCCAGCTTGACTTCCTTTCTAGCATTTAATTAACCGAATCCTATGCAATTTTAAAAGGCTGGAGGATCATTCCCTCATTCCTCATCCCCTCCGAGGTAGTGAGGTGGGAACTCTGACTGCATGTTAACTCCACCCAAGTTATGTTTGCACTACTTCGCACAAATAGTTAATGAGAGGTAGTCATTGGATCAGCTGGTGGTCTTATAACTAATGCAATGCAGCTGATCAAGTCGTGTCTAGCTAGCTTTTAAGCCAAGCTAAGAATGTCTTACCAATGCACTTTAAAATGCGGTTCTATTGCATACGGTAAATAATATCTGCCTAGCTATCCTCGCTGTCATTAGGCCCAGTGAGTCGAGTAATTATGCTTTTACCCACTACCGAATATGCTTGAATAATGCTGAAGAATCTACGAAAAATACAAAAGCATAAATGTCGAGTTTGCACTGTTTATAAACTAAGTGTAAATTGTCACATAGAATCCATCTCAATGCATTTGCCTAATCGAATGCGATGTGAGATGACGTACTTGGTCCAAAGACATAGACTGTGATGAATCATATGATGCGTTTAACGAAACCTCAAAAAATAACTCATCTAAACATGATCACGCTAATAGCTGTGGGCTTTGTGTAACAATTTTAACATTGGTGGAAATAAATTGCTTAGGCCTTGATCAGGAATATCTAAATATTTTCAGAGTTTGTGAAGTGTGTTGCTAGTGGCCACGAAAGAAGGAAAACTCAACTAGTCGATCGCACTGTGAGCAATGTCATTACGATAATTCGCCTCCAGAAAACGTGCAAATGATCATTTCGAAATTTTTAGCTCCAAGAATCTACGCTGCACTGAAAAATGTGGCATAATTTAAAGGAAACAAAAGAAGATGATACTAGATTACCTGGAGCGAAATGTGACACTTTCAAGTCTGAATAGCCAATGTACGTAATTTGTGATACCCTACTCTACAGTGGCCAATGATAAAAATCCTTACTGCGATGCCGTTGGATGGAATAAATAAGCTGAACTCCATTACTTTCAGGACTGCCAAATTGCATGTAAAATTATCAAAGAAAAACAGTTAAGTGCTTTCCCTTAACAAATATCTAATGCACTGCAATGGACTTCATCTAGTTTAAAATTCGTTTCAAAAATACCTTGTCAGAAAGGCAAAGTCCTAGCTGCTTTAACTCACGTGCAATTTTATGCCATGATTCATTTTGAAAAACGTGGCGGATCAGGCACTGACATACAATAACACTCACTAACATAGCCTGATGATCCAGATCATTATGCTGAGAGTGTATGGTGCGGGTGTGGCCACGCAAAGTGCTGCTTGACATGTATTTCAAGTAACAATCCCGCAGGTAACATTCTGCAGTCGCGTGACACTTCGTTTGTTATCTACAACTAGCCACCTAGTTCATGCGACTTAACGTCATCGGATTGGTTATTCCTTGTGAAAGTTTTGGGCTTAAGTATAATAGCTTACGAACGTTCGGACCCTGATATAGGAGACTAAACCCTGTACCCACTAAGTTTGAGCACCCTTGTGCAAAATTTTTACAGAGAATGTTCAGAGATGGTAAGCATGCTCTGCTGAAGCCAAGTCGTTCCTGACTATGCTATGCTATGCAAAAATTTGTATTACTTACTATAGATGAGAGTTTATTTTATACCTTTTAAGTAAATGCTCATGCTTTTTAGCAAACTTATATCTTCCGTGCAGAAGAGGATACCTTTACTGTGCGCTTGCCTTAACGTAGCACCTGTTTAGTCTACCGGAAATAATTCTTTGCCAAAAGGAGTCATATTTTCACACAGAACTCTCCCTGATGATTTGCTAAATGAGTGACAGGTGAACAGTTGTGGCGTACACAAAGGTGCAACTTTAAAAATTCTACAACGCAGAAAAATCGCACCACCATCTATCAGCCTTATTCACTGGGATTACAAGTGCAGATTTTTTGCTCTGCCAATGCTGTTGCTCTTCAATTTCGCAAGGATGCTAAAGGTTCCTCTCCTTCTTCAATGCAATATGCAGAGCCTTTTGTAGGGCTCAAAAACGAAACAGGATCATTTTTGGCATAAGAGGGTAAAATGCGCATGTTGATTTTTTCTACATTTAATCTATTTTAATATACCTGTATTGATTTGGGCATGTCTAAGAAAAACAATTTAAGAGAAGTGTAAAAACGAGTTCAATGACAATTTTGGGTCGCAGAAAACAGATTTATGTGAACATCCTAGAATAGCAAGTTTCACAAAAGCTTGGCTAGCACCGGAGACTAATTTGCCGTTGCTGGCTTTAGCTTGGTCATTAAAGTCGATGCTTAAACGATAAAACGCGCTTTCCAGCTGATGTTGAAATCTAGAGACGTCTTGACCAAATAAGTAAAATCAAGTAACGCAAGCGTTAACCTGAGTTTTCTTCGCGTTAAACTGCGTTAAAATTTGTACCTATCACAGCTTTGTGCACCTTATTGGCAAAAAGCATGAAGGTTTGAGGCACAACCCATCACGGGATGCACGGAGTGTGTGCAATCAAAGTGGCTTTGTCGATCACAATCAAGATGCCTCACAGGCTGATTTGTATGTTTTATGTGTATAAAAGCGCTGCCATTCGCAACTTCAAACCGTTCAAGATGTCAAAGGATATTCTTCAAATCAGTTTCGTTTTATTGGTGACCACCGTGTGGGCTGCGGGAGACAACAAAGCGAGTGGTATGTTTTTATTCTGACAAGCTTGCACATGTAGGTGCTTGACAAGAGGTGCTAGTTAATTATTTGGTCATTTTCATTCACCGCCTTCACGTGACATTTTTATCATCCCTAAGTACTGCGTCAGCTATTGCGTTTTAATCTTTGATTTCGTACCGATAAATAATGTCCGCTACTTCTTATGCCAGGCGGCACGCAATAACGTTCTGCATTTTGTGACTATGTAAATGAACCACGTTGACGCGTTTAAAACTGCGCCCTGTTTCCTTGCTATAAAGGGTCAGCGACAATGGAACCAGTTACGGAACAATTATCTCTCCCGCCATTCTTCGAATGGGGCCAAGTGGATTCTACCTTCGTCGAGTTAAAATGGAGCGTTAAAGACTTGGGCACAGACTACGCAGATATAATCAAACTAACCGCATTAGGAGTTACAATTTCCTTCGCAGGGATGAATTTTTCATATTTCTCAAGT
Organism: Taenia saginata; assembly: GCA_001693075.2. NCBI lineage: Eukaryota > Metazoa > Platyhelminthes > Cestoda > Cyclophyllidea > Taeniidae > Taenia > Taenia saginata. The sequence continues at coordinate 348,909 of LWMK02000030.1, read as the reverse complement.
GGATATCTCATTCTTACTCATCTGTTTTCTAATAACATCTACAAAACGATTTTGGAAGCGTGGAAGGGTGAAGATCTTGTACTGTTTTACACCGAGGATATCAGAACAAAACCGTTCGAGGGACTTGTGAGTTTACCTGTAGTGTTAAATCTACACATAATTTCCTTGCGACACTTCATGCACCGAAACGTAAAACATGCTGATATTCTCACTTCGAGCCTTTGCAATATTTACCGCATCACAACTAATGTTTGCATTATGCGCATGCACTCTGTGATGCATTTTTAACACATTTATGTTACACGGCATCGCAGGGAATTACCACCACATCCAGGGGATCTTCCGCGCATCTATCGTAAGTTAATGAAAATGTTCAGGCGTTTTGGTTGATGATTTGCGACTATTGAAACAACCCATTTGTTCGAAACAGACCTTTATGAAGCAAAATAAATGCCGATCTTCGTTGGTTCAAGTCAACCTAACAAAGAGGAAACCTTACTTATTTACTGACACCTAATCTGCAGCCACATTGCTCTGTAACGTCTTGTTCCTTCGCGCCAATTTTGCTCTAAGACCTTTCCTGATAATGGCCACCCCTACGATGTAATTAGGATATGTGGTTGATATCCATCGAATCTTATTTATTGGTGTTCTCTTTCCCATGCGGAAAAAATCCAACTCCAGCATGTAAGTCAACGTCTTCCAAAACAACAGGCGTCTCTCCCGACTTGAGTTGCTTATCTGCTAAAGGTCTGTCTACTGCATGCAGCAGAAGTAATGTTTGAAGCATCTAGACAAAAACGGTCTACTGGTAGAGGGGTCTTTCACAGCAATCATCATGTCGTCTTCAAAGACGATATGAGGGCGAGTATTTTGGTCCATCAAAGTAAACTAAAGCTCATGTGATGCGACAATCTATATGACATCATATTCATGGAAGTCATTTTTAGTCTCACATTCTCCGCTGCTCAACATGCGTAGCCTGCAAGTAATCATGCTCATACTAGATCGCACGTAAGTCTAACAATATGAGAAATAGTAAGAGGGTTCGGGTGATTGCGTGCCCTACGTGGTGCTCACTATAAGTGCACCTCTCTAGGCAACCGAATGCAACATTGAATTCGCTAGAAATACCCAAGCTGCGAATCGCATGTCATACGTGTGACAAGCATATCAGGAGTAAGGTAACCTTTCCTTGATTCACAAGGCAATTAGTGCATGCATGCAACCAAAATTAAAATAGCCTTCGTGGATAAGCAATGTGAAGAGCACACGTAGTCAATCATAGGTGGTATGAAGTTGTTTTTTACAGACTCGAATTCATTGCAATTGTTGAAGTGGAGGGTATACAAGGAGGCACACCTCTCAAGACATCTCTACATCGGCAGTATATTATCGACTTACATGCCATGCTTTTGACTTCATGAATGACTCTAAGTTTTACAATATATGCGATGGAATACCACAACATATTCAACGCATTCAATTGCAGCCACTTGCTTGTTCTCAGCGGCAGCATGTCAAATCCCTGACCTGTGCAATCACTGCATTGGTATTAAACACCCAGCTAGCAAGCCTTTCGTCGCAAATAAACTTTTAGCACATTAAATTTCATTTTAGATAGATTAATGAGAAATTAAACTTGGGTTGGCAGTGCCGACCACCCATACATTCTCTTAGACCTTTTCCCATTCCATAAGTTGACATGCACTATGCTTGAATGTAGGCAGTCCTAGATTTCATAGCTCCACATTCACCAGAAACGGGACGAGTACTTGATGATCGATGCCTCGAAAAAATGGTTCAGTAACCACCACAAATAGCTTTAGCTGATGAATTCTCTATTAAGCATATGTCTACTTGTTGAAACCAGCTTAAAGTAGGTTCCGGGATGGGCAAAAATGTAAACATGATAAGCAGTGATTGTATTTGCTTCCCCCAAATGCTCTTCAAATAAGGAAGTATTCATGCCATTTAGGCCTTTATCGAGCTAGATTTTTAAATAGCTACACTTATGGGGCATAAAGTAGCACCGCTGCCAAGTGGTAATTGTTACACAGTCAGGTAAGTAGACGTGCTTATTTTGTAGGCAACTAGATATCTGGAACGCATATATTTAGAGCCTAACCTTCGAAAGTGTGGCAACCGAAACCGCGAGACAAAAGCGAAGAAAGACTCGCAATAGCCCTCTTGATCGCGCAAGTATTTGCTCAGAGTCACTTATTATTCTGCTTTTTATGATTGCATCTTACCTCACTAACAACGACATAAAGGTATTGCATCCATCTCGGTTTCGACGTTGACATTGCCTTGTATATTGCCGCCATAAGCTGCGCAAGAAATTCATGTTCGAAAAAGCGGTCAATAGAAATTAAAATGAGTGCGTAAAAAGGACTTTTTTACTGCTTATTGGTTTGGCCCGTTTTCAAATTAGACAGGCCTGATCCTTAACTTGAGAGGGGAAAATGAAAAATAATGATCAGTACGAGCATTTGTAGTTGCCTCAGCCTCGTTGAGAAGCAGTTTATGAATTAGTCAAGAAAGTCGGAATCATCATGGGGCACTGCGACCAGGTGGCAAATACGTGTTTGCATGCGCCTCCGTATGACATCTTGATAGGGTCACTCAATAGTGCCCTTGCGATTGGTGACCTGCATAGCATCCTTTTGGACGCATCACATTGGCCATATTTTATTGGTGCGGACATGAGAGCCGTGTCACACTAGAAGCTGGTTCTTGACACAGTCTATGAAGAATTATATCCCACCTTCCTCCTCGCACGTCAACTGTTTATTTAAGACAATTCATAACGTCTGATTAGGCGCGTAATTCAGTCCTGATATTAAGGCAGTGCTGCAGGAGCAATGAAAGTTCAGGGGTAGAGAAGACGCAGCCATATTCAGCTAGTGCTCTTCTTTCTTCTCTTAGTAGTCTTGCATATTTATTTCCCATCCTTTGGCAGTAATTAATGCCAAATTTGTACCGCATTGTTGGTTATAATTTATGTTGTGCAAAGTGCTTATAACTACAGCAGTAGTTCAGGTGGAATTTGCTATTTTCATGAATAAATTTATGAGCATCAAACGAGTCACTGTTGAGACTCACAGTCGTGCAAAATCCGTTATGGACCCATTAGAACTCAGTTCCCTTCTTTGAGTGCACTCGCGAAGCTGTAATTGGTGAAAATTGAGACCACGTTTCATATTCCAAAATGTCGTTCAATACATTCCTTCACCTTCAAGTTGTCCAACCTCTGCAAGTTTGACAACACAGTTGTGTGGATGTGTTTGTCAGGCTGGTGATGTGAACTATGCTGACATCGTCATGCAAGTACTTACTGAGTTAACAAAGCCGAGGTACTTGCATATTGTCAAATAAATTTCTCCAGAGAGGCTAATTCTCCTAGTTTTTGAAGTGTTTATGCGTCCGCTAAATAACAACTTACAGTGTTTTTTCTGCGAATCACAGAATAGTCCCATATCAAGGAGTCGTTAGCTATGCACTTCATAAAAGAAAGGTCGAAATAGCGGCAGTATGTGAAAACAGTGGGCTATTGATACCACACTCACTGAGGCAGTCAAAGTCATACGCCTAAATCTAATAATTGCAGCTTTCGGTCCTTGATAGGCTCTTCGTTACACACAGATGCTGTTTACCACCTCAGTTTCTTGACATTAATTCTGTCTAATTGGCTAGCTAGCTTAGAGCGCAGTGAGTCAATTCACTGACACTGGTGATTAGCTCAACTAGTTGCAATTTGAATCAGCATCTTTTACAACTCCTGAATAGCACTTCAAGGTTAACTCAATAACTAGGGTAATATGCAAAAATAGTGAAACATGCATTTGTCTAACTCCTATATTTTGCATTCAAGTACTACCTACAAATGGCAATGAGTTTAGCTCTGATTATCTGCTTGTGCTTGCGATCTTGCATTCGCGAGAAGCCCTCCAATCGAGCCTTATAGGATTTAATTCCACAAACGTTGGAACCGATGTCTAAAGCAGATAGCCGTCGGTGTGATGTTGATTTATCGTGGCATTTTTAGAGGTTTAGTTGAACTCATCACATGATACGGCATATTTTAGAGCCTTGAGCATGCCTTGACTACCCACCTCTCACTCGCTAGACGAGAACAATGGGAACAAAAAGAATGAAACGCGTGATTCCTTGCCAAAGATTTCTTTCCCGTCAACTTGGCGTCACATTTAGCCAGGTGCATGGAAAGGGTGCACTCACATTGGCAAAAAAAGAAGCGATTCTAATTCGCAAAGCAAGACTGCAATAGACTGGATAAATATCTTTAATTTCTAATGAAGAGTCATACCTTAGTAGTTCCGTTGCTATTGCCTTGGAGTTAGACATAGTACCACGCATTTGGTTCCGTGTGGAAAGCTGAGGGTAAGGATGGGCTAAGAAAGGCATTTTATTTCTCTATCAAAGCAATAAAAAAATAAAAAGGAATGAGATGCCTAATACATTAATATATTTGTGCTAGGTTGAGATGTGTGCGTAAAGGGAACAAAAGATGCTTCTGTTTAAGGTGAAAAATCACAGATTCAATGACGCAAATCAAGGAGCACTTGCTGTGTGATTGAGATCAATAGGATCTAGAGCATTGCCATTACCTCCGACTGAAGTGCGATGACACATGCGCAAATGGAAAATTAAAGGATTAATTTTAGATGACTCATAAAACAGGAACCTTATCGGTTGAAGTAGTAATAATATAAATTTGTTGTCTCCTCCCAGATGAAAACTTTACTGTCATTGGAGATGCACGTGTAGGAAAATGACACTGTGCAGCGTCTATTGCTTTCCCCTCACCCAGTGTCACATTTCAAGGGCACAGTTCCCATTCACTTAATCGGATTTGCGAATATGCGATTGAAAATTGTTCGCAATCGAGTAAGGCTAACGGCAACTCTGAGAAGAAGTAAAGTAAATAGGAGTCGATGTAGTAACTGATGGGAGATAGTGCCTTTCTTAGTCCTATTCCTCTGAACTGGCTAAAATACAGTTCGTGGGGGAGCTAAAACACACGGAACGCGTCCATGAGAAAGTGGCGTTTCAGGGAGAAAGCCATTCGATTCGAACGTATAATAGGCGATATTTGCCAGCCACAGTTTAATTTTTTGCAAAGGTGCTGAGGTCATGCGATTTTGGGAGACAGTCTAAGCGCAACAAGGGTTTTATTTCGCTAAAAAGAATAACGCTTCTCATTTTATTTGTGATATTTTGAGACATGTAGGCAAAATAGTCACAGGATGCCTCTGCTTAGGATGCACACACACACAAATCTAAAGACGCGAACCAGTAAGATATTGTCAAATTGCTAGCATCTGTCTGATCAAAAGTGGCAGTTAAATTATTGGAAATAAGGAAGTGGAGTGCCTTGTATGGCGGAATTTACCTTGCCCACTGAAGTACTCGCCGAGCAAACACCAAGTTACTAAATAGCTGATGGAGAATGTCGGTGAAGAATACCAGCTGTACGGGCATCAAATGCCTCAAAACCACAATATTTGCCATCCCAACGAATGTATTTGGTGTGGTACCACCTAGTGGGAGCTAGTCAGGGAAGCTATTGATGGTAAGATTATTCTAGGAATGTAGTTGTTTAATAACACCCCAGTCGCACAGAACCAAATTTTTTAGCTGATACCAAACCAGAGCAAGTCTTCATTTTTATTAGAAGCGACAGTTTTTCACGAATGCTACTAATGACAAGGAGTTTGCCAGAACTGAATTACAGCCCTTGTGCATCATTTCTGGTCTTGTGTTCTTATTCTTCTTGTCTAGGATAGGTAAAAATTGCGGACGCGATAATTTTTTCAGGCAAATATGTGGTCGAACATTGGAAAGTTCACAATGCTGTTATGTGGTACGCCAGTTAAAGCATTGCAGTCCCGACTACATTCACAGCAGATCCACCACACCCTACTGGTCTGTGCGTCTCTCGTTCTTTATTGCACTAGCAGTTTTGGGTTTGGCACGAAACTGTTCATCGTATTTGTCAACCGCAATTTTAGAATCAAGCTTGTTTCCAGTTTTTTTATTCTATGCATCACATTTTATTCACAATGTATTCAATGGCCGTGGTTATTAAGGCCTACTTTTTCAAATGAAATTGGCCAGTTTTCAAGAATGTGAGGAGAAATAAGTGTTGATTTATACGATCAAGTCGTCACTTTTAAATGCTAGTTAGCTTTATGCAGTCCTAGAGCGGACGCTGCATGAAATATGCTTCGCTGCCTTTGAATTTCATCCAAACTTTGGAGAGCAGAAAAAACAAGTCGGCGTCAGCCCTGTAATAGAATGTTGTAATGTTTGGGCCATCATGTGTATAGTCTCAGCCGTACCAGGCTCTGTGAGTGAGGTGCGCCGAAATTGTTTCACTGCATTTAACTTCATCTTATAGTTAAACGTCCCGGATTCTCGACAAGTGGACTAGCATCACTGATGTTGTAACCAAATACTCAAAATTTTTAACAACATTTTCTGGCAAAATTCGATTATCCACCTTCCAAAGATTGCAAATGAGATGTTTTTTTTAGCCCTGATTTGGCGATACGTAACATCCATTTTGCCCTTTTTGTATAAATTAAGGATTTTGAAATCATGCTGCTCTAATTCAAGGCAGTGTACATCAGTGTTTTACACATGAAATATTTCCACTGTTTGAACCACAAATCCCTCCACTTTTAGCAACTACTTATGAGTCGCCCCTCACTTTCAGTTGTTCAGACCTTGGCTAATTCCGTTTTTGTTCACTACATGTTCTGCTTCACAAACTCGCTTCGGTAAATTACTTAGAATTGCTAAAGATAGTCATTGATTTTCTTTTACTCCCCTTCTTTCATTGCTGCTCTTCCAATACCAGGCTTAGCTGCTTGTCCCTACTCTTGCCACTGGTTTTAGCACATGAAACAGATTTTATCTCAAGTAGGATGATTCGATTGATAATGTGGTTATTGCGTTGCTGTTCCTTATAGGCTAGCAAGAATCGCAATTGCTTAAAGGGATTGCTATTCGGAAGCTGAAGATTTAGTGGGTATGGCTAGCTCTTGAGGGCCAGATAACCCGTCCGGATTGCTGGTCTATTATCAGCTAACATGTGTGAGTTAAAGATCCGAAAACCATAACGAAGAGGCGACATCTAGTCTAGAATGCATAGCCTTAGTAGCGCCATCTTAATTATCGGTATGCAAATCCGTTTTAATCGCCAGTCGATCTTAGTGCGGTTGACAAGTGGACAATGGTGGGGTTTTCACGTATATGCGCCTCCAATTCGTAGCAATGGATATGCCCATTCCTAGGTTAAGTGCTTCATTTTATTGCAAAGACGTGAGATGCAAGTTTTCGAAAATGGTGTGCAGAGAACACATGAAGGTTGAAAATCTGCTGCGATGCATTGTCGTTAGAACAGTGCACGTGAGCTAAAAACGGTGAGGTTCTGTTATTCTGCCCCGACATTCTCTGAAGTGGTTTTGACGCTATCAGATTATCCACTGCAGTGCACTTGGCATTTTTTTAAAGCGAAGAAATCGAAATGTATTTCTCTGACTCCTTCATTTGGAACATATCAATATTGCACCATTAATATTTATGAGCACCTAGTTTATGCAATCTGCTTGCACAGCGCCAAAAATTCCCATCAGTATTCAATGAGGAGCATTTTATTCTTCATAGATATTGTTGAGGGTTCGTGGGTGACAAAATTACAAAGTTTAAATGCAAACGCAAGTAGATTTTTGCTCATGCAAACACCCTACTGGTTCCAATCTTTTTTTGATGTACACACTTTTGCATCTTGCTATTCTTGGTCAAACTACAGCTCCTACATTTTGCGTTACTGCATCCAGCATCTAACGCTTGCTTGTGTCTGCGAAGTTTCCCTTGTGCACATCAATTTTTTAAGCCTCATTAAATTTTGTTTTACAAATTCTGGTCTGATGACTAAAGCAGATAGTCATTGGCATGATTTTTATGCATCATAGCATCCGTACAAGTTTCTTTACACTCATCATATGACTTATTCCAGTTCAAAGATTTGGGTGTATCACAACAACCCACCTATCACACGTTAGAGCAAAACATTCAGAAATACTCGTTATAAGTACTTGCTTCTTTGCCGAAGAACCCTTCTTACCTCGTTTTTTACGTGATTAGACTCACAAACCACAAAATAAATCCGCAGCGCTATCCTTACTGTTAATAGCCATTGCGCAATATCATTTACTGCTAACGCTATAATTGGTGGTCAGGGTTTGTCTTGACTATGCTTTTATCGACTGCCAATTCCCTCACATGCCTACAGGATGTTGTAAATTTTTGAAGAATCCATTGCCGCAACCAACAATGCAATTCCCCAAACCCTAAATCTACTTAAGTGGAATAAGTAGAGGTAAATTGCGTCGGATAGAACTAAGGCTTTTGTAATCTAAGAAGTGCTGATCCAAGTCTAAGCACATGACCACGTGAAAACCCTTGTCTGGACATTTGAAATCCAAGTGAGATTCCTCAACACCCAGCTGCCTTGCAGACACGCGTTGCAGGATGCAGCAGCTAGGATCTCACTCTGCATGTCCACACACATTATTCGAGGTAGTCGTGCCGACACATGCGTCTAGAACAGAGTCTATTGTTGGGCTCATGATGAAGATATATGAGTTGCAGATGCAAAGCACTTTGTAGTGCACAAGAATCAAACCAGTTTTCACCAAAATCTCATTTCACTGAACTGTAAAAAATTAGGACATTTGCTTTAAATGCAAATGGAACTAATGCTTGGTGAATCAACCACTTCTTTCTTCTTTAGCTGCCGATAGTTTTACGCCCATTCATAGCACACGCTAAGTGAAAAACATTAATAGTCCAATTCGAAAGCATTGTTTTCGATTTCCCACAAAATGCATCATAACAATGCTTTATTTTTAAATCTTGTAGCCAATTGTTCCACGCCTGGAAAGCACTGCAACATCATTCTCGTCTGTCATTCAAAAGCCACTCCGTTCAAGTGAGTTTAATGAAGTGGCGTTAGCGATGCCCACCATCCTGGTTAGGCATGACTTCATTTCTAATATTTGATGACAAGAACCTTCTGCATTCTTCTGTCCTTCAGAAGTAACGTAGATAATTCGGACTGCTTGCCGACTCCATCTCGGCCTTGTTAGTCTCAACTTGCTTCATTTGTTGATGATAGGCAATCACTTGATCAGCTCATCTTGGTGAAGCTAATGCAGTGTGAGCTAGTTCTACAGCCAACCTAGAATATTCGTGTCCACACTTCCTGCAAAATAAAATCTACTGAATACGGAAGGACTAGTCTGCTCGGACTGTTCCCTAATTATGTCAGCCTTTGATAAGTAAACCTATGCATATTGGCCAAAGGCAAATTTGCTAATATTGCACTAGAAGACTAATGAAATAAGACGGACCTCACGAATGCCAAGAAAGCAGAAATTATAAATCATATGTGATTTTGCTTATGCAAAATGATGGGTTTAAAGAAAGTCCCAAGAATGTTAAGATGAAAGCAAACTCACACCACTGGCTTTCCGACCCAGTTATCAATCGCAACATTTCTGAAACGTACATGCCAAGGATTAATAAAATATATAAACGCACGAAATTTTCAGGGACTTGTAAATAGTAGTAAGCAAATATACTGCCGGTTATGGGGCACAGGAAAATGCAACAAATAGGAGTTATAACTTGATCAATTATAGTAGGAAAAAATAGTTATAACTCTTAGATATTTTGAAGACTGAAGCAAGGTCTCGTATGCGTTTGTAATAAAGTATCAAACTTTCATCACTTAGTTTGGTAGACTAAGAGAGAAGCAATGTGGCTTCTAGTGTGCATCAACAAATTAAATGCACTATGAGTGATATGATGGGGAGAGACACCTTCTAGATCATCGAAACCGTGAGGACGTGCAGACGATTTTTGCCATTTCTGCAATTTTTTTTGTAAAAGACCTGGTTAATGTGAGAGAATAAAATGTGGTATGCCAAAGCTCGCCTGTTACTACTCGCTAAATCCGCAGCAAACTATTCGTATTTGCATAGCAATAACGACCGGATAGCCAAAGTTTAACAGATACAATTTTACTACATATTTCAACGCAATTGCGATAGGCAAAACTACTCTACTTTGAACAATAGTAGACAATCCACAATGTATTGCAAGTCTATCGAATAAGAGAGTCCAAGCCCCTGAATGTCAAAGGATCGAAATTGACAAGTTATATGTGCGAATATCAAAGACTGGAAGTTCGCTGCTCTTACTCAAACGAGTTCTAGATTAACTCAAACGGATTGCCGGATAGCTTTAAAATAACCTTAAAGAATATCAGAGCAGATTAGCGAAACCTCATCTGCATTAGCTCATGTGCACTGACCTGGCATATTCAATTATGAAGATGCGGTTGGCCAGCCTTTAGGAGGCAATAGCACCCACAATTGTAGCAATGAAAGCCCGAGTTGTTTGTGCCTAAATTGTGCGATCTGGGCGTGGAGGGCGCATTGTTTGAAAGAAGGTGGTCGCACATGCTTTGCTTTCCGAGCATCACTCCTGTTACGGCTTTTACAAAGTCGCGTTAATTTACGTATTGTGGCTACATTTGGGCGCCTGGCTCTTGCAATTTAACACCGCCGAATAATTTATTCTTTTTGACTTCCTAGGCACATGTCAACTCGCTCACAAAATCCCAGGATTAGATGAAAGATGTTGGGTGCTAAAATTAATTGAATTGCTCCAACCGCATGCAGAACAAGCATAGAATAACTCAGAGAAGGAGTGCGCGGGTGCAAAAGAAGCCGTAGGGCCATTTATTTACTATGTTTTTTCACCCACAACCCAACGCTCTTTACCTTGCTAATCAGTAAAAATTTTAATTGCAGTCGTTAGCCTTACATCAAAACCACCATTCCGCAAACATAGGGATATCATTTTTATGCACTTGGCTAGATTTGACACCTAAGTAAGGAGGCAGAAAAGTCAATGGCAGAAAATCTTACCTCTACAACGAGTTTTTCCATTTTTTACTCTATCGCGTGGAGTGCAGTCTGTTGTGGCATAATCAAGGTTTTGGCCGTGATGGATCATGTGATGGGCTCTGATAATCTTCTAAGAATATTACGATGGAACAAAATCGCACCATCAGCTATAGGTTTCAGTAATTAATCTCAACATTTTCGAATATACAAACAATTATTTGCAAAAAATTGCAATTAATAGGACCTAGTGCATTGACAGTTGTAAAGTTTGTAGAATTACAAGACATGAATGCTGCAATTAACTAAGAATGGAGGATGAAAATGCTATATCTAACCATTTGTAAGCCAAATGCAATAATTAATATGTTAAAATTAAATGTGATACCTGTTTGAATTTGCGTCAAATTATTTGCATTTGCGAAGTAAAAGAAGCCCCTGATTGTAAAAACGAATTACAACTCATAATTTAGAACAAATTTTGGCAAGTTGGTGAAAGCAAGCTTACTATACATTGACCAATGATAAGAAATTGCTAACAACTTCCAAGTCCTCGAAAATAAGCAGACGTTTTGAAGTGTAAATGGAGCGAAATTGTCAAAGGAGCACTTTTTAATGATTTGCTTAAAGTCACTCCCAAGAATGCTCCAGAATCGCTCTTGCATCAGCTGACCTGCATTTTCTCGGCAACAATACAGTAAAGCAGATTTCTAAACTCTATTAGGCTGCATGCACATGGTCTTAAAAATGATCAAAGTTTATTTACCGTGGTTACCTGCAGTTTTCGTGAGATATCCAAACAAAGTAAAACGGTGGTTGCTAGCAGAGGGCAAAATGGGTTTCGCCAACGTCGCAATTGTGACGCGCACCTTTCATGTATGTAGTCAGAAGTGATTTGTAGATTTTGTGCATTTCCCATTGCTGGCAGTGAACACGCTGGCGCCCTTACCCGTGTCCAAGAGCTTTATTCTATATCATCGGTGCAGTTAATGGTAGTAGGCGTTTCTACTGCATTGAGTGTCAACTTGGCCTAAAAGAATTATAATCGAAACAAAACTAGGGCTAAGCCCTGCAACCTTACAATTTAATCAAATAAAAAAGCAAGGAGCTTAACCGGAAGGAGTATTAAATTGGTAGATAATAATCTTGGCTCCAAGCAATAGCTAGAGAACATTAAATTAAGGCTACTTTGTACGATTAAGCATATCCAACTGATTGCGTCAAAAGTATTCTGGCAAATAAATTTTGAGTGGCTTAATGCGTAGAGTGGCCATAGGTAACTGTTAAGGCTTATAAGTCCATCATATTTTTCATGGGCACTCCTGCCTTGCGACGGCCTCTGATTAACCATTGGGGGCCAATAGAAACCCAAATTGAACACAAAGTTGTCGTGTTCTCATTATTATATTTCGTTGTCAGGACCAATGAGTGGCATGCACTATACAGCAGAAGAGTGCTAAGTTTGCCTGTGCCATTCCTTCCTGAGTTTTAGATGATTTTGCCATTAAATTAAGTCATAGTACCAAACACACCTTTTGAATAAATCTAGAGAACGTGATAGGGCCTGTTCAAACGATTGTTCAAATGGCGGAATCGAGTTCGCGGCTAGCGCGAATTGTCGTACCAGATGCAGCAGAGACCCTCACTCCAAAATGTAGATCTATAGATGAAGAGCCTCACGCAAATCTCTTAATTAGTCCTCCTAAAATTGGCCTTCAATGATTTCCGGCTCTGCGGCAGAGCATTTAGAAGACTCAATTAGACACAATACGTTAGCCTGTTTAAAGCTCCTCTATAAAGAGCAAGATTCGGTGGCCTATGTTTTGCTTGAGATCATCTTACCTAATTGACGATCGTCTCAGCATAAATGGCAAAGAAACGTTGGATGCAGAGAAGTCTTATTTCTGCCTCAAAAAACTGTCTACCAGCCGACAAAAATTGTTGTTGCTCGCGTTGACAGAAGTAGCACAATGCATCGTACTACTTCCTGCCGGAAATGTCGTTAAAATATTGGCGGTCAGGTGAATATAGTAGATTTTTTAAAAAATAAGTAAGTCATGCCAGAAAAAACATTTTCAGTGTCAAAATACTGAAATAAACAGATTGAACAGTAGTCACATAAAGAATTCTTCCTTGGGCTGAAGTTATTTATGATCGCCCCTATTGCATTAGCCTCCATAAAATGTAATTATTGGTGTTTGAAATCATTAATGTCATCTAGCGTTAATTGAAGCTTTGCTTGAAATAGACAAACTAGGGTAACAAAACGCAAGCAAAGTGCGTCTCAGCATTAGAAGTCATTATATCAAAAATTTTTGAAAAAATCATGGAAATTGACCTATAACCGCAGGATAAACGCTTTTTGCAAACACTATCTTCACCTGAGCTTCTTTGCTACCAGACAGAATAACTTTCTTAATGGGGCTGTCCGGGTGAGCTATCGGCTCCCGGTAAGAGGGCTGTTCGTGGGTTGCAAACAAAGTTTACTCAACTACCTTATCAATGAAATTCGCCGGTGAGATCACAACTAAATTTAGTGCATCAGATCAGAGGCTTGTGTTCGAACCAATTTTGTACACTTAACTTTAACTTTCCTAACGCAAATCTGGTTTAAACCAAAGAAGGCTTTGAATCCAGCAACCAGGAATTAGTTTATTCAGTGTACGAGCCCGAAGTGCTTGCAACGCGCCAGCCCTATATTAAATAATGAATTGCGATGAGCGCTGCGAAATTCTGTGATTTTCCGTTAGGCGTAAGCAGAGACATCTGAGTTATTGAACTTAGCAGCCGTGACACAAAAGGAGCTTTGGTGGTCGAGTCTAGTTAGATGGCAGAGCGTCAGCGATTTCCGCCGAGCCGATTCCACGAGTCATCGCATAGAGCCACGTTGAGAATATTGGCTCGGAGAGTATGTGTTGTATGGAGAAGGTGATTATAAACCATCTGTCTGAAGGAGTGATACGGGACGGTGAATGTCTGCGAATTTATCGAGGTTTCAGCTGTTGTTGCCAAAGTGTAGTGGAAATAAGAGTTAAGCGTCAAAAGGTGCCTATTTCGAGGAATCTCTTAGCCACTGCACAAATCAAGACTCCTCAGATGATGGGCAATGCATGTGAAACGACTCGCCTCTGCTATTTGTGCATCATGTCGAAAGGTTATCTAATGAAACCTTAATGTACTGTTTCTGCCTTCCTTTACACCTTCAAATATCTCCAGGTCAGAATATTAGGCGGTTTATGAGGTGACACTATAAGACGCGTTGTTCTAGCGGTCCAAAGCAAAGAATATGAGTTGTGCATCCATTCAATGTGATAAAATCGAAACGTCTAGAAAGTCACGCTTTATGTTAATTTATGACAGCGACACTGTTCACATTTGCTAAAGAGAAAATGAATAGTAAATCAATTTTGCAATTGTCTGGCAAGTAAATGACAAATTTATGAGAGAGATTTTAACAATCTCGTTATAAGGCCTCGCTTAGCATGCAAAACTAAGAACTGGTGTCGTTTCCATCGGTACTTAGGTCCAACTTCCATAAATATTGTAGGAACAACACCCAATACAAATTATTTCCAGCTTAAGATCAATGAATGTATTAATGATTTGCAATCTTGAGGCACATTGAAACCTGTGATTTCGAAGAGTCGCGCTCCAAATTACCTTGTGAATTTTAAATAATGACTCTGCGCAAGTTATGCATCAAACCAAAGTAGGCATGTTCTATGGTATCAATTACTGACCTCAACAAATGACAGAGCCAGACATTTATGGTATATTTTTGCATAACTCATGTTATCAGACAAATGGCAACAAATAAAGTGCTGCGCTACCTAAAAAATCGCATTGGCGGAAACCAACTCTGTTTTAGGCCGCAAAGCATGCAACGGTTAGGCAATATTTGCCGAAGCTAATTTCGACAATGCATTAGCGGAACGTCTGCCATAAGTTGACATAATTCTCCTCCTCTACTGTATATTGAGAGAACTCCGCTCCTTGGACTTAGGCTTTTAACCTCGTTTCTACAGATCTACCTCCACAATGTGCCAGCTATTATCACAGCACCATCATAACGGTGGCTTATTCTGAGCTTAACTAGCAAATGCGTTTGACAACTTGCATTACGCCTCATCTTTGCCAAAAAATTCATTGTTTGAGGTAAAAGTCGGTGAGGTCAGAAAAACCTCATCATCTTAAACGTACGGCAACACAAAATCTATTGCCACATTTTCTAAAACGGTGTTAAATAAATTGTGTCATTGTCTCACACTTTGATGTTGGATTAATTGCATGCAAATGTAAAATAAAGTTGCTTAAGTGTTCAGTTTTTGGACAGAGACTGATTCTGCGTCTTATTTTATTGCAAAATATTTTTGACACATGTTTTACGATAGAAACAAAGTAGGACGAGTAAAGTATAGTTATGTCGGATGGAAGAATGTGTACGTGCTTTCGTAACGTTTGACAAACTGTAAATCTCAGTTTGTTACGCTGGACAAAACTCTGGGTACGTGTCACCAAACTTAGCGATTTTGCAGTTCCTATTCTTCTAAATTTAGCGTGAAATGCGAGCAATTTAAAATCGTAGAGAAGGTGGCAAAATGAGTAGAACCTTATTTAGTTACTTGGGAGATTATGTATTTAAAAATGGAGACCAATAAAGTGGCCTGTACTAAATTGTAACCCATTCCATGAAAGTCGCATGATTTAAGTTTAGTGAGGATAAATAACGAGGAATTATGCTGATTGATGGTGGGTAAAGAAGATTTAAAATGGAATTGGGGCACCACATCTGCAACAGAGAACGCGGTATCAAGTGTTCTACGCGTTTAATAATGGGAAGATAGCCCACATTTTGGAGCTTATCTGATAATCTATGTGATAATAGCCGAGCCGCGACTTATCAGATTATCCTAAATGCTTCGTAAATTTGGATCCGCTCTACAAAATGGTGCCAGAGGGGAAAGCTCTACCTTAATGCAAATCAAGGCTTAAAAGTCTAACGAAAGCAAGAGCACCATTGCATTTTTGTATAGCATGGCAACCTGGTAAATGCCTAGTTGCTTTGCATTTGAAATGATCGAGAATCTATGCACCAATAGGAGAAGCACTTGGACATTCATATCAGCGATCACAGTCTAACTCGATACTCAAGCATGCTGATGATTTACCGTTTATAAATCTATGAACTTACTGCATCGAGGCTGGCAAAGCAGAAGGTATTTCACCCTATTAATTTACCTCAGACTTACACCCTTAACGCCACTACAAAGGGATTTTTAAAAAATCTGCAGTCTCATTCTGTTTTCTGTAGCAAAGATCCAGTTCTGCCATTGTCAGCATAGCGTACTTATTCCGTCGTTAAATAAGGAGCGTTTTCACATTTGTCAAGTCCTCACTCTTCAGGTTACGGTGGCGTAGAACAGTCCACTTCATTCAGTGACGATTACGAATAAGCTCTGTTAATTGCTTCAGCACTTAGCGGAGGCGTCAGCTGCAGGATCAAACTACTCCTACAATGCATGGATGTTTGCGTGATCAATATACCCTGTTCTGTCGTTTGATATGTGAAGCCAAAAAATGCTAAAGAGTTATAGCAGCGCTTGTTTATTTTAAGAACTATACAATATCCTTGCCAGCATTCTCGGCGGTAACAGCTCTTTTCTTAAGCTGGCTTCAAAAATTAGGTTCGTAAGAATTTTGCTAATTTGGGACAAAACATTGCTCTAGTTAGAAATATGGGCACTTGGATGTCCTCAGCAAAAATTGAAAATGGAGTCCAAGTTATCGCGTCACTTCCCACATTTGCATTAGTATATGATACGGCTTAGGCATCTATCCCCCATATAATCTTTCAAAAAAATACAGCAAATTGATTCACCGCTTAACTTCACGCACTTTTAGATAAGAACAAGCTCAAATAGTCTTAAGGATGTGCATTATTAGCAATCAGTGTGCATTATTTGGCCCTGTAAACTCGTACTCACTTAAATTAATGCACTTTATTTGATTAGATTGTCACCAACGCAACAGTAACATGATTCTTGCCCTAGAGTGACAAAGTGTTTCTTTAAAGTTTAAAAGTTGGCGAATTTATAAAGGATTCTGAAACGATTAGAATTCTAAAAGCCTTGCAGAATTATTGTGATTCTCTGCGCAAATCAATTACGTACACTTAGAGAGGAATTTTGTCCTTGATCTTGAACACGCAGTGGCGAGTAACAAAGGCCTTTAGCACATTCGCACCATTTGATTGCATCAAAGCTTTCCCGGATCAGACCTTGCCTCCTTCGTAATTTAGATTGTAGCAATTCACAAATTTGCGCTTTTTAAGCACTCCTCTGGTTGGCGATCATCAGCTCCAGATGGATGTTGGCGAAGCTAATGACCTTTATACTTTTATAGGTACCGTAAGAAAAAGGAAGGGATGGATATAAAAAAGACTGAGAATGTTAGCTGCTTTATACAAATTTACGTAATAAGTAATCTTGAGCACTCAAGAAGCGCGAAGTCGTCGATTAACCTGCTTACTATACAGAAGGGAACCGGATCATTAGGATGTGCACCCATTTAGCCCTTGTTTTCGGCGCTGTGGAAGAACGATTCCCTCCATCAAATGCATGCACAACATTTACCTCAGGCCTCAAATAGCTGCAAATTACAGATCCGTGCAAATCAGTGCAAATCGTCTCGCAATTATTTTGTGATTTCTAGACAAAGAACGTTTGGTGCGTTAAAGCCATGTCGATAATTTTAATACTACCAACTTTCCAACCCTGAGCTCGTCTCGAAGTGATGACTTCAAAACAGCCTTAGAGTTCGCAAGCTTCTATCAAAAAAACCATACCTCACATTTTCTAGAAACTCAAGGACCGGGGATTAAAAGGGTACTTTGAATGATCATCGGTCTTGTGTGTCCAAAACACCCTCATCCCGTCGAATAAAGACCATTTTTGCAAAAGAGCAACCAGAAAAACTTTTCATATCTCCAAAAATTACAGCTATTTATCGGCTCAACTTTGACCTGCGTGTTCATCTGAAGCCCTCCTTTTTCCACACGCACTGCCACATAAGCATACAAACCGGTGCAGCAGCCTGCCAACTTAATAACCATGACGTGAGCGCTGATATTTACTGCATTTTACAGTATGAAGTATTAACATGGTAGGTAAAATAGCTCTGAACTTGCTTATTATAAAACTTAAGGCTGCAAAGATAGGCCTTCTAATGTGGTTATGAAAATGTGTTTTAAGGGTACGGTAATTAAAGTTAGAAATTTTAAGAGTATTACAAAATGAATTCTAAGGGAAACAATAATAAAGAAGCGCGAAGTATTCTAAAAGTTACCAAAAGGCTTACAACGAGTGCGGAACCTATACTAGAATTATGGCAGAGGTGATTAAAAAATTAGGAAAATTGCTTATGAGATCTTGGCAGAATCTGCATCTGGAGAAAGAAACGTTTTATCACAGTGATGAAGCTATAGTTCGATGGCCTACAAATCAATAGCAGGTCTAAAGAGGTGATGGATCCAGCAATTTTTGGGAGGGCATTTCATCTGTTTTTAAAGTACGCATCGCCACAGGTATTTTGCTATGCGTGCTTATTATTTTTCTTTACACTTCCATTAAATGTTGTTTGCCGTGTTTGGTCCCAACTTCTGAGTGAGAAATTTGAGATTACTAAAAGTTTTTGTCCGGTTTTGAGGGAGCAATAGAAAAACCACACAATGGCTTAAATCATACACTTACACTATTTAATGTTCCTTCCACTTACATGGGTAACTGTAGGACATGAAAGGGAGGTGAATGGTCTGGTTTTACCACTGGCAGGTCCACCTGACAGAACGCAAGTGTAAACTACGCTGAGCTTAATCCCAAATTTAGTCAAAAAATTTTGCCGTGTCACTGTCGTGGTCATGTTCTGGTTGGGCAATTAGCTTGCATTTCTACACCTGTTCAGCATTGTAAAGTCAACATAAATTTGAAGCATTTGAAGCTGTGCAGCATATGAGAGTAAATTTTAACAATAGGCTTAAAGAGTCTTATTTAAAGTGAACTGTTGCATAAAGACCCTTGCATTCTCCATACAGGGCGGCATATGCTGTGACTAACTTACCATCAGTTTAGCAAACGAGGTACTACCGAAGACGTTGTAATGTGACTTGCACCTGCTTCGCTACCGGCTTGCAAAAGGCTTGGAAGCTACTAAAACTGATGTCATTATGGTGTTTTTACGATGCTTTCATGACAGTCAAACACAAGACACTAAGTCTCTAGGAGCTAAATTGTGGTTAACAGTAGCTGGTATCGGAGATCCAAAAATTGCATAAGAATTTAATTCCCAAAGCCGCCATTAAACTGACCCGGCTTTCACAAAATCAACTAAGACACCATCTGTGAGATTAGACATCAGTGATTGATTCTGCTCTCCTATGTAAAATGCCTAACTTTGCATTTGTGATGCCTAAATGCGCATTGAATCCTGATAGTTCTAAAATGCCAAAATGAGTCTTCTATAACTTTTGGTTACGTTAT
This sequence comes from Taenia saginata, assembly GCA_001693075.2. NCBI lineage: Eukaryota > Metazoa > Platyhelminthes > Cestoda > Cyclophyllidea > Taeniidae > Taenia > Taenia saginata. The sequence continues at coordinate 329,375 of LWMK02000030.1, read as the reverse complement.
TGCACATTCTTATGTGACTCAAAAGTATAGGGCGGTAATTCATCATCTAGTCAATAATATTAAGAAATTATAAGGTCGCATGTGTGCTTTTATTTGGCTGGCCATACTGAGTTTACAATGATGTAAACATGCATCTGTATTTAACGAAATCCAGACCGTGTGAAATGGTTTAAACATGAGGAAAGATAGGAGAAAGGCTCTCATTTATCAAGACTTTGCCGGCCAAACGGATTAGCTAATACCAAAGGGCCATCCGAATATTTCGTTGTCTTTACTAGCCTCAATGCTATCATCGCCAGCGTGTACACACGCTGAAATCAATTTGGAATACAACCATGTAGGAACAAACTAGACGACACTTCACCATTTGCTCATAATGCTGAATTAAATGTATACCCAAGGATTTGATTTCGCTCGTCTTACGATGGCTGTTTTAAGTTATTCGAAATACGAAGTACAGTCTGAAGTCGTCTTAGGGGGTTCTTCCTACACTTTGGGCATTTTAGTAGGGAAGACTGATTGGCGAAATGCATCACGTATCAAGATGATGTGGGTTTCCATGAAAAATCAAATTTTTTTGCCATTGCTCAGCTTGACTTGTTTGTCTAGGCAAAGAAACCAATATTAGTTGGTAATAAATTTGGTCAGCTATTGAAGCCTACTTTTGGACTAGGTGATGGCTCGGCTAGTTAACCATAAACCACGACACAAATGTCGTTTTAATCTCAATTTGAAGCACGAAATGCTGTGACCAGCTTTGTTTATTTTCGTGTTGCGGCTACTAACAGGACTAGTCCTGCAACAACGTGCAATGTCTGGCAAAATAGGAAAAACCTGTTGCTGAATCTATGTCAATCTTGGAACATGGCAAATTAAACCTGGGCCAACCTTTGGTGCATCGCTCTATATCAGTTCTCATGCGTCATGCAAACATTAAACTCAAGTCGTTGGATCACAAATGCTACAGAGCAAAGTTCCTTTATCAGATTGGAACCTAGAACCTCTGCAGGGTCACTTTAACGTTTTCAGATCAAATAAAATTATATTTGAAGTCGCATTTTAAGATTAGGTTTGTCTGACTGCTTTGACTACTTGCGGGATGAGGCATTTTGTGAAAGACAATTATGGGCTTTTCTACTTGACTGCTCACATCTCATTTGTTTGATTACAAATGTGACGCATAGTAGGGCTGCCTATTAAAGACAAGAGGCTTATCACAAAAAAATTTAGTCTACTGCCAGTTAATGGGATCGAACACGCTCTCATGGAGGAGTGCGATAAGGGTATCTCAGTGCCACCAAAGAGCTAAGGGAAAGTAAATGAATCAGCTAAGATGTTTCCTGTTCTTGTGATATAGGAGCAAGAATCCTAATGATATTATGAATCTATTTTTTTTCAAGACATGCGTGTAGATGATTTAATAAAGTCACAGTTAACATAGAATTACAGGGTGAACTAAAATCAGGTAAGAAAGCCGTTGCGTCACATAGGCACTTGATCGAACTCCCCTTGATAAGGTCTGCAAAAGCAGCAAAGAAGTAAGATGAACGGCATAGGGCACAAACAGATTGACACAAAAAATTTGGGCTTTGCACTGCGCAGTTTTCGAGCTTTAACTAAGTTTAAATCCCGGGGCAATTTTCGGTTGAATGTAAAAAGCACCTGTTTCTTTAAACCTAGCACGAATTACAGTGTTACACATGTCTTCGCAATGGCATTATATTTTACTTAAACACTTTTTAATTTTATAGCCAAATATTCCCTCAGTCTTCCTTAAAATTTTAGTGAAGGGAATATTATGGGACCGAATACTTTCTGCTGGCGCATGGAAGGGTTGAATGCAGCTATCGGCATGGCCAGAGGGCTTATAGCTCAGCAAGACTAAAAAGAGGGGTGCATTTGTGCCCGAAGAATCGAAGCGTGGAGTTAACGATATGATCCAACTATTGAGCGAGCTCTCTAGTCTTTTGAGTTTCGTGTTTAGCGCTGCAAAATAGTCATCACGGCATTGTCCGTGCTGCAAGTAAAACACCTACAAGTTGCCCAAACCAGTCATCGAAGTTGCATGGAAATTGGACAAGACATTCTGCCCTTTTTAAGAACTCAAAACCAGATTGCTATTCACTCTTTAGCTGCACTTTCACTCCAAGAGGTCATATCTTAAAGGTGGCCGGATTTGGAGTGCATTTATTCAAATAACATCCGACTCGCCAATTTCGTAGATCACTTACGTGTTATTAAGAAAACAAAACTGTTTCCATAGAGTGGTAAATGGCAATGAAAATAAGACGAATTTGTTTACTGTTTTAAAAGAAAACGACTCCCTAAACTATACCAATTTACTCATCACGAAGGCTGATTGAGTGCTTAAAAGTATGATTCAGGCTTTTACGCGGAAAAAAGTGTGGCATCATGGTCCCCTTACCAGTCGAATGGTGACTAGTTTTTAAAGTGCCTTCTATTCTCAATTACAGGAGCAGGTAACTGTGGTTTCATATAAAAGACTACCAGCAGTGTACATCATAACTGTTGTGCGAGGCATTCGACAAAACTTAAAACGTTGCAGTTAAATGGTCTCATTTTCTAACTTACTTTAGCAATAAGGGTATAGAGAATGCAAAATGCGCTGGTGCCTGTCTAATTCACATATTACTAAGGGTACACTTGATATCCGCATATAATTGATCCAAAACGGCACATAGCTGGCCGAAGCGGCAAGGCGGTGAGCAAATAAAGTGCGAATCACTTCTAATAAACCCTTTTAGGAGAAAGGGGGGCGTATTAACATGATCAGGTAACTAGGGGATCGTTGCCAACCGTTTAACCCAGAAATGTCATATTGTAAGGTTTCCTATCAAGCATTCGACTACACCGTTTCATCAAAAGCACATAAACCAGTTTTGTATTTGACCTCAGCTTTATTAAATATTACTGTAAATTTAAAATCAGAGGCAGTAATACAGGAAGTGGCAATAAGTTTGGCCGACCATAACTATACCACAAAAAAGAGCAAGGGATCGATTACTGGTTCTAGACTTATATCTTCTTATAAAACAGCATTAACTACCTCGAATCCGTGTAAATTAGCACTTGTAGAGTAAACAATTTTACTTCTCAGATCACCTGTGAGGAGCACATCAAAACCAAGTTTAATGGTAATGCACAGTCATTCAAGCCGATCTGAATGTATTGCATTTTGATTAATTTATTTAGTGCAAATGAGAAAAAAATTATTAGGTAAATGTTGGGGCACTTAAGTTAGCTTAAAATGCAAATAGGGTGTGGTGTCCCAATTCAAAGCACTCGGAGTGTATGAATGTCACTCCCCATCTTCCAAGCAGCAATCAAAAAAGACGCTTTTGCTGTTTAGGAAACGTAAACAGCATGCTCGATGTAAAGCAGTTGGGAACTGCAGAAGCAGATGTTTATCACTTATCCCGCATTTGATAGCGCTTGATGTTCCCTATTTCAAAGCGATGTGAAAGTTGACACATATTTCAAAATAGTTTTTTTGGTTCCCATGATAATATGACATTTTTTGTTTTTTAAGTGAGTCTCTCAATAATTCAAAATTTCGTTATAAACAACTTTGCTCTTATTAGCTGAATGCGCCATATTAATAGCCAGCTAGTTTGAGGCTTGTCTGAAATTAAATGAGAGACGATAGATTTGAATTTATAATAGTGATCAGTAATCGCATCACTATGCTGTGGTTGTCTTTCTTGCTGACAGATTCGAACTCCTTTACCCCACAGCACTTTGCCTCCACTTATGTGTGGTTTTATTCGGCTGCCGAAAACCAAATAACGGTTGTTACTGAGGCCCATCTCGTTAATTAATCATTAAACGCGTAAAAAGACCTTCTCTTGAATTCGAAACACTATACGGTGGTATGAAACAGAGGCGACTAAGGCAGTATTTAATTGTTTGCATTCGTGGGCATAATGTACTTACACGAAACAAAAGCACTTAGCAAACTACTGAGGAGATTAATAAATAGTTTCAGAAAGAGAAAAAATGACTAAGTGTTTCATTACCTTCATTTTGTTTTCATTTATCTGCAAAAGATTATTTATTTTTCAGTGCAGCCAGTAGCGAGAGGTACAGTTGAAGTTAGAGTTGTTAAGAAGGTTTGCTGCCACTTTCAATTTTGTGCCAACAGTTGCAATTGTTAGGCTGTCTTCTTCAATGTTTTTCATTAGTTAATGGAGTCAAAGGTAATAGCCATGCATAAGTTGTCATCTACTGTCGTAAACAGCCCGTTTGGTGTCCCTGGTGCGTCAGTGATGCTAACAACAGCCCGTGCACCTTCGCTTGGCTACTCGAAGGTCGCATAGGCATTGCTAGGAAAAGTGTGCCTATAATGTTATCAGTCATTCAATGGGAAAAGCGTACCATCCCTAGTGTTCCTAATTTGTATTCATTTATTATTTGAAGCAGTAACTTTGGCTGATTATGAAGTTTGTGCATGTTTTTGAGTGTGAAATTGACAACATTCCAAGTTTCCTCCGTTTACTTGGTGATCGTACAGCCTAAATATTCAAACAAACCAATTTGAAACTATCTTGGAACGTGTAAAGCCGTATATTCAGCTAGCGGACGTTTAATATTAAGTGCCTACATACAGCGAAATCTCTTTGTCTATTTTAGCTGCTTTCGTCACCGTACAATTTTGTGCGACCTAATTTGACCTGGAACAGTGGTAAGTCAAGTCTCGCTGTTGCCTACATATTTGAGTCCATTGCGCTCGTATAACCCTGCCACGGGATCCGATGGTAGGCATCCTGTGCAAGCATGCGTGTTTGTCAAGTAGTGCTTCGCACCGCCTGTATTACCACTTGTCCATTCAACATCTTATTAGGCAATTGCCCACTAAAAACCACCTCTTCAAGAAATGTGATCAAGGATACAGTGGGTGATGATGATGCAGGACAGACCCTTCTTTCCTCTTTACATTACTGAGCTAAAAATCATTTCTCGCATCTGTGCCACAGCGGGATGGGTTCCCAAACTGTTGTACAAAGTAAACAACACTCGCCAAATTCTAGGGGTGTCTTTATTATACTCCCTTAAAGTATATGGTGTGGATAGCTCCTTACCCTAAGTATTTGATTGTTAGCTGGCTATTCCTGAAGGACAGCCCGTTTGTAATGCCTCATTTATTAAGTAACTATGATCATTTGAGATCCAACGTAAGAACAGCCGATAGTGTGCTCAGTTAGAGATGGAATGCAAAATCCAATTCTCATCAAAAAGCTGGCTGTAAGCAGTTCCTCAGCGGTGCATATTATGGGCAAGAGCAGTGAAAGACCAAATGATGCACCTTGTCAAGATTTTGGAAGGTTGTGCTCTCTCTGATGAGTTTGAAGGATATCAGAAGTCACATGATGCTAAAATTTTTCCGACCTTTGACTCAACTGCCTGAGCAGTGTCTGTTTTTAGGCTAGGATTTCTCCTTCCATTTGGTTTGTTAATCAACAATTTAACTGTTGTTGCCTCCGTCCGAGCACTTATTAATCCACTTAACCCTAGGCCGTTCACTTAGCTGGTCTGCCATCTACTAAGCTATCCTAGTTAATTTCCGTTCTCTCATTTGTCAGTCATGTTTTCGTGTAAAATTCATCTGTCATTGGATAGTTCTATTCAAGCAAGCAATTGAATTTTTTTCGACCCTACCACTTCTCGATATGCATTATCTACACCATCACTGATTATTTTGTTTATTTTTTTGCTAACCTGGTCAGCTTATCCCATTTGAATCGTTTGCTTAGCCACCGAGGCGAGTGGTTGAGGACTGCCGCATGGTAAAATGACGCAGCCTTAGTCGTGCCTCGCTGTTTCACAGTTATTTCATCCGATCATTCATCCTTTTTTTAAGTATGCCTAGTGATATTACCATCCACTGCTGTTTTAGCCAATCAGCTGGCCGGCTTTCTTCCACATCACCATTTGACTACCCTTTCACATGCTGACTCACCCAGATACTTGTCTAATCTACCAACCGTCAGGCCATTAGGCTGTTAGAGCCATTAGAGCCTAGTTCCATTAGAGCCCGTTACATAGCAGCATTCAAAGAGACTTGTTTTAGAAAAGCAGAAGAAAAATTGCGTAAAATCATAAGTAAAGATGATTTGCTCACGAACTGCAAAGGATCTGTTTAGCATTGGCGCATCTGCAGTGTTCCAAACTACAAATCCATTAACTATGCTTACTTAGTGTGCACTCAATTTTACTGGCAATAGGAAAGCTGCAAGTTGCTGTTTGATCTATAAAGTGTTCGAAATTGGAATAGGCTGTTAAAAGACCAAAACTGGACCACACTAGCATGAGCCATCCTGAGCTATTTTTTATCACTTCAGATTTTTAGGCCTTAAAAAAGGCAAGCAGTGGAGTTCAAGGCGAAGTGGAGGTGCCCTTAAATGTATGCTAAGTGAGATGCTGAAGACTTGCTGGAATGAACCCGCTTTGTAAAGCCATTTCCACGGACGTACGTGCTATCTCCCCGTCCTAGCCATATGGATCAGTAAGATAAAAGCCTTCGGCTATTCTGATTAAAATTCGATGGCGTTTATGCTCGAAGTTGTTTTGGATATAACTGAAGTATTTGTAAAGAATAAGCCTATGCAATAGTGGCCAGTCATATGCATTTTGTTGTATATTGGTGTCAAAGGCAGGTTCTGTAAAACAGTTATAATTTTGGGTGCCTGCGATGGCTCCAAAATATCAAGAAATTAAAAAATGCCTCGGGTATTTTTTGCAAATAATGCAGCACTGCCAGCATTCCTTTTGGAAACCAATGTAGGGCGACATATTCTCCCAAACTTTAATTTGGCTACCTGTAAGTTTCGCTCGTTATGTGTGTTTGACTAAGCTTAGATGAACCGAAACTCATGCTTCGCAAATTCTAACCATTTTTCAACTCATACGATTTAGCCTAATTCATGGCAATCTAATTTACCTAAACTAATGGTCACTGACGATAATCTAATCTTCACCAAATGGTACTCTGGATTTTATAAGCGCTTTCCATCTTAGAGGCATGTGCCTGGCTAGTTCTTTATAGTTATGCTTGAAGACAACGTAAAAAGAGTGTGAATAAAGCCTTACGAGCAGATTATGCAAGGCTATTATTTTGTTAAAAAATGTGAAGTTAGATATTTAGCCCATTAGCGGGGATGTAGTACAAACGCTTTCCCGATAATTTATCCGAGTTTAATTCTTCCAACTCAGTTGCGAAATAATTTAGAAGCATTTGCATTTTAAACTTATTCACCTTATCTTACCTAAAACAGCACTTGGCAGTTTAGTCGGCCAAAAGTCAACACACTATAGCAGATTTAGCAACCACCATGTTTTTTAAAAAGTAGGTTGCCGAAGAGTCTTCGATGTGCATCTGGGTACTACTTAAAGCGGTCTAGTAAAACATAGTAAAATATAAAATAAGACATATTAACTCGCAAATTTAAATGGGTAACTAGTGTCAAAGCACTTTTGGCTTAATTGGCTCTTAAATATGACATCTAACCACGACTTTTCAACCGTCTCGTTATATCTCAGCTAATATTACGATTATTCCTTGAGAGATAACTCTAAGTACTGATTTCTTGTTACCAGTAAGAGCTGACTAGATGGCAGAATACCAAAATTAGATGGAGACATCGTCTGCCATTGATTTTACCGCTCACTTCCGCTTCTCATCAATGATCACAAATAAAACCACCTTAGGTTTGAAGAAATTTGGTTGCACCTCTCATGTAGGTAATGGGCCAGGATTTTTAAAGAGCCTTTTGTCTTTTTATAGTTCAAATGTTAAGCCAAATATTCATCAGCGCAATCCTGTCTTGAAAAGTGGGGCAACTAAAATCCTACTGCAAAGATTAGGGCCATCACAAATAGCCGTAGGTTTCATCTTATATAAACAGAAACAGTTTGTCACGCCTATATATTCTACCTGTATTTTCATAGCAGTCATATGTACATTGCTGCCAAGGTTCAGTCAGCTTATTTGTCACTTCTCGTCAAGCCCCTTAAAATTTTGAAAAAATAATTATCTTCAATTAGGAGCATTTAAATGAACAGCTTATGCGTCACTTATGTGTTACCCTTTTTTCTTAAAGTGGAAAAAATTCGGCATGTGTTTGAAATGTGAGCAAATTAGGCCCACTGTGTTACACTTGGAAGAGCAGCGTGGAACCCTCCAGCAGTTACTGAAGGAGAAATGCTGCAATACGCTTGTGGCGAATGAAATTCGGTATGCCCTTGACAGAAGAAGTACTAGAAGAGCAAAAGGCATGCCTTCCTCTTTCAACGATGCTCTTGTAAACAAAACTTCGGTAGAAAGCAGAAAAAACAACTAAGTTGAGCAAAATTTATTGAATGTCAACATAGAAAATAGAGACATAACAGATAATGGAAGAAACTGTGGTCCCACAGGTGCCGTAAATATGCAAAAATTTGTAGTCTCATCTGACACGTAGACAGAAATGCATAAAACATGCATATCACTTTTAATTTGTTTTAGGATCGCATAGAGAAATTATTGCATTATCTTATGAGCTCTTGTAAGATAATTAGCTTTGCCCTTGAAATAGTGCTAAACTTACTAGATGACCACTTTATAATCACAGTGCAGCATTGCTTACCTGCTGGTGAACAGAAGGAAGAATTGAAACTTACAGCATGGAGAAGTGCTTAGCTCGGCTTTGGATAGGATGAAGTAGGACTTGATAAGGTAGCCAGAACTAGGAAATGATATGCCCTGAGCAGGTAATGAAGCATTTAATAGGCGTTTTCCACTGCGACCCCACAACGAACGTGCATAGTTTCACGATTGGCGTCGCAATTGGGTATTTCTCAGCAACCAGACGAAGGACGTTCTCAGCCGTTTCTAACGGAAGTTAAAAAAAGGTCCACTGCGCCATGGACTGTCATTGCCTGGATCTATAGAGTGGGCACATTAAAGTTTAGGGTTATTGTGTGTAAGTAGGAATGATTTCGTGACAACGCCTAATGCTTCCTTAATGATGAAGAATCGTATGGATAATTTTATCACATCTGGAAACTATTTCAATGAATATCGTTCTTTAATGTAACGTCACCGTCAAAGTTCCCACTCAATAAGGGCTGACACAATGCAATTTTGGATAGTCATGATAAAATATTAACGACTTTTGATGAAAAAAGTCATAATATACATAATAGCACAGCAGATTTGAACATATGTGACAAACAACGACTTTGCGCTGCTTAAAGCCTAAAATGCGCAAGTTGCAATCGCAACGCGAAATTTCAGAATTTCCTCATGCTGTGGAATCCGGCAGAAGTCAACATTAGGTAAGCGATACAATTATGTGTTGGTAAAACAAAAATGTTAGCGGACATTCGAGTAGATTATGAAACATTAGGACCATCGCCACTTCTCTTTTCATTGCTTACACTAATGCCAACTAAAGCTATACCAAATATGGTCACTTTAAATTAAAATACCTGCGTGTTTAAGTTGTATTTACGAAAAATGAAAATCACCACACATTAAAGATGATTTCAAAGCGGCGAACATCGGGTCATTTTTGCTCCGCACTACATTTATGCCCTTGTTATCGCTGCTGATCCTAATTCATTTGCAAGTTACCTCGAAGGTGTTCTCTAGCAACCTAAGCTACTAACATCCCCGTCATCTCACTAGCTTGATATATCCACGTTTAGGCTGATTTATTTCATAATGCCTCAAATGGAGGAATGTGACTCGTCCCGCAGTTTTTAACTCCTCGTTCTGACACTGTTAATGCACAATAAAATTGTTATCTATATGGAATGAGAAGACTCCCAATAACTAAATTTTAGGCATAAAGTTAAATTTTTAATGCATCTCAGATGGATAACTGAGCAGCAGTCCATTCGCAGTGACAATTAAGGATGCATTAAGATCATGTTGAAATCATACGGAAATTTACCTAAATGCGTGGCAACGAAGGAACGAAAATAAGTTCAATATGCTCATAGAGGTAAATGATCAGACAAACATGGCTGTTCATTAATTCAAAGCTAGTGGCCGAGTTGATCTGTGGTTAAGCCATGTTGAAATACCGATGAGGTTAGGTAATGAATAAAATCGGGCTGTGCACCTAATTATTTTTCCCTTACGACACCAGCATCTCTGTAGACACCGCTGTGGTAGATATAATTATAGACAGGATGTGAGGTTGGACAAAAAAGCTTATTGTCAGGTGACAGAGAAAATCTGTTAAAGTATCCTATGTTTTAAAATAGATTTAGTTTCTTTATACTCTCCTCCGAAAATTTAGAAACAACACCATTTTCGAAATTTTATGGATAATTGGGATATTTTTATTGTTTGCCACTACACTTAGACACAAAACAACCATATCTAACAGGGAAAAGAATAGGCAATGTGTAATGCAGTAGACCAAAGGCCATTTCCTGTTTTAGTGGCTTTATGCTTCCCGCATAGCAGCTCAATCTCCTTAGCATTTCTAATGTTCCAGTATTTCTCTCAGCTCCCAACCCAAATTCCTTACTTTGTTTGCATATGGCTTCTCAATGGGCAATGAGATATCGCGCTGAGAAACAAAAGCTATGCCAGCGGCTATATTATGCTCCGGCTAAGACGTTACACAATAGGAGCAATAGTTCTAGCTTTTTATGAAGGGAAGAGGCTAGGAGGTTTTAATTACGGGCAACTGAATAGTGCCAGTAAACTTGGCCCACCTCTTGCAGCGCATGAGCAGGAAAAATTTGGTTCATCAAAGTCAAACTCCAACACTTCTTGTTAACACAATTGGCCACTTTAGCACAGAATCTTATTTGCCGAAAATGTTTTGGCAGCATCTGTGTTCCCTATACACCAACTCCCAGCATTTCTTCATGGATGGCTCTCCTCACTGGCTTTTGCTGAAACTTTATTCCTTATGCAGTTCCTTCCTATACTTAGTTTCGTTTCTCGAGAGCTAAGGATTTTGGGTTGTACTAGGTGATTAAAATGTGCAGTGGGACAAACCGATGCTGTGGGCTGAAAACTGTTTGTTATTTTTACTACATGGTGAAGATGTGTCTGTCCTTGCAAATAGTTAATTTCATCAAAGGCCATAAAGCCTTCCTTAGGTGCTCTAGTTCGATGCATTAAATAATGTAAACCATGCTAAAACGTCAATACTAACTCCTATCACTCACTATTTTAGCACTTTGTTAGCAATTTTAACGGTAGTTAAGAAGGCGTCCCCAATACAGTCATTGGCTTCACCAGCTACCTATATAGCCGCAGCATATGGGCGTAATCTCTAAGACATAACGGAGTCATGATAAGACAGAAGGTCAGAAAAAGAAAAAAAACATGGCTGCATAGCCATAATCATGGTTAGGGTTTAAAATGTCGCAAATCCTACAATCAAGATAGACTTTTTGGCTTTGTTTTATTTTCTTTCAGCTCTGTATTCGTTAATCTAATAATGGTTAGCTGCGTTATTTGCATACGTTCAACGACTCTTTGATTCGGAATTTGGGGTAAAATGGGCAGATTTAATTGTTTTGCCACTCATCGTGTACGCGTCCCTTTGCCGCATTAACTATGCACATTGCAGGAAGTAGGACTAAAATAATTGCCAAAAGGCCGTATGACCCTGAATGTCCTTCTGTTACGAGTCTGTAGATTCATCTTTTCACCAACGGGCAGCAATATTGAACATGAACATCGAACATGCTTGTCTTAGGCGCAACTGGCATGCTAGCTTGAGTAGGAAATGATATGGGATGCGTCAAATTTTTGAGCAGTGCAAAGCTCCGACGGCACTAATAAGGCGAAAGCTTGTATGCATCCGACTACAAGGGTACATTCAAAAGGCAGGGTTTTGCGACTGAACCGCTTTGCCTTTTGTGGATGTACCTTTATCTATTAGGAAAAGGAGATCTTAAGTGTCCTAAGCATGAAGAATTGTGTATTTTACACTTTCGAGTGTTTCTCACAGCAGCGACTTAACGCACAAGTTAATGAAACTTCCCTGATATTGTCGACAAAATACCGCCTTGTTGTAGGCGCGAACTTGCTGCGCTGAGGCTTTACAGATTCTTAGCAGCGAGTCGACTCAGGTTGCCACTACTTGTTCTATAATACTTCTAAAAAAAGCACGTAAAATGGACGCAAAATTTTAATGTCGCTTGCAAATTTTGGTATAACTCTTACCTAAATTAAACCGCTTGACTACATTGCTGTCATTGTAATGCTTTTGTTTGCTTGAACTGCTGGTTTCAGTCACTTGGGTAGCCATATTGTACTGAGCCGGTTGGTCGGCCTTTGGGCCGCGCCAACAGCCCCCAAGCCCTCTGTTTCCAGAATACATGTATTCTACCCCCAGTACTATGCCTTCTTTTAGTCATGACTACTCCCACTGGTAGGAGCAATCTTCAGTTACTTTGATCACGCTTGTTAAAAAGCTGCTTCAATGACGGAATAGAGTTAAATAGAAATCGTGTGGTCTTAAATGGTGTAAATTAAACGCAGGCTTCTAATAAGACGTTTCTTATGTTGCCAGAACGCCGATAACTTTATAGGAAAATTTTAAATGGCCTGCTAAACCTATTTCATATCTAAGCAAATTCTTTTACAAGTACGCAGTTCTTCCTTCTTCATCCACCTAAGAGTGGTGAGAGACACGCTTGAACCACACAAAAGCATCTGGCAGATCACAAGCACATATAAAAGATCATTAAAAATATCACCAAGTCTATGACTTTTATTATATAATAGGCATACTTTGCATTGTCACCTCGGATATCCTTCCCCTTTTATTAGTTTTGTATCAAAAATCAATATGGTTTTAAATTATTATGCTAAGTGATGCTTTTGGAAGTAGGATTTAGCCAAAAAACGGTTATGAAAGCCAATCTAAGTGAAACATTTAATGAAGGCATTTATTACCTTTATTGAAGGCAACAAGCGTCATGTATAATCCGTTGACATTTCAGCTGTCAAGTCCTTTTAATGATGGCATTATGGAAAGTCAGTTGACCACTCACATAGATATCATGAGGATGTCATGCAGGTAGAAAAAAGGATACGAAAGCTGCAGTCGCCACACCACAGGAATAAAAGCAAGATTTTGCTATTCTACATCCCATCAATACATGACCCTTGAAATTATCGCCAAATACCTTACATTTTCCAGCATCTCTAGAAGTGTATCGTTCGCTAGTTAATGCAAAAACGAAGATGATTTCAAGAGCTATCAAACCTTTGGTTTGGCTGCCTAAAAGTGCTCCTAGCTCGACCTTGGGTTTCGTGCCAGAAAAGTGTATTTTATTATGTGTCAGTCTCTGCGTCGCGAAGTGGCAACTGATTAGGCGGTGCTTAAGTTTATCTGCAATGACTCGCCACCAAATAGGTCAATGTGGAGTGGGTAACACTTTGAATGTACATCCATCTACCGCAAGTTCAAGGCAGGCCAAGAGAATGCAAACATGCTAAAACGAGGAGAATGGATCCGTCCCGAAACCTAGGAGTCTAGTGGCCTAGCGGACTCGTTAGGAACAGGAAACTCTATCCTAAACGCTTTCCTAACTAACTAGCAGCAAAGTACAGTGTTTGAAACGAAATGGATTGGGCTTTGAACAAAAGTTACTAATAAATCAGCAGCAGGCTAGGCTATCCACTTATGTGCAACCACGCATTATCCCGATTACCACCAAAAGCGAAAGGGGACCCACTCCGCAAAACTTGAAATTAACGTCGTTTTAACTTTTAATTAAATAGTCAAATGTCGAATGACTAATGCTTAGCAATGTAATGGTGAAAAAATATCCTATTTTTTTCAGCATAAACCTAAACTTGTTTTAAATATCGTTGCTAAATTAGTGCCTTTCGATTGCTTCGCACAGTCTAAAGTATAGCAGCCTGCGCAAGTAAGGAGAATTTTCGATGTATTCTGATCTACAGCCCTTACCTTATTAGTATATAACTAAACGCTACGCAAAGTAGGATTGGCTATCTCGTCTTGAGACCTGTAACAAAATGGAAACTGTCAAGAAGTAGCTGATCGCAGCAGTTAGTGCACGTAAAATGAGAGAATTTTGCATGGTTCTCTTGAGTGTACGGGGTAAGGATATCAGCTCGATTTTAGCTTCCTTCATATGCATGAAGAAATGCAATTGATTAGGCAAAGCCCTGCATTACCAAAGTCTAGCCTGATGTTTGGTAATAACTTGGGTGAATTAGTGGGTCGTTATTTGTTGTCAGCTTATTTGAACTTTGCAATTTACGATAAGTGGTAGTAAAGATTCACGGAAGGGAGGGGTAAGTTAGGAAAGGAAAAACAAAATTTATATTACCTTGTAGAATGTAACAACTCAACGTTTTATTTACCTGTGCAGCAGGTTGAATGTTAACTCCTTGACAAGGTCCTCTGCGCAGGTCAGAATCCCATCCAGCCTTTTCTAAGTTTGTAGCTCTAATTTGATGGAACTTGAGCAAAAGCGGTTTGGACTGTTCGAAGTGAACTGAGCGTTAGTAATAATTGTCAACACTAAATAATTGATACTGAAAACATACCTTTCAACTGATGAGTTAAGCATAGAAAGCCAGATACCAAGGTTTATGAGAACATGGAAATTCTCTGTTATTAAACTTTAGATAATTGGCTTGTGGAAACAAGTGGAGCTTTTTGGATACATGCTCTTCTTTCGATTCCAAAAAAACGCCACAGATTCGTCATGGTTTCCTATTACATACAAATTTTGTGTATTGCCAGTGAGTTTTCGACTCTAGCAGAGGAAGATAAGAGAGTAGGAGTCTGAGAAGCTTAGTTTGCTAGCACTAACAGCACTGATAACTTGTTAGTTTTTGCCAGATGGCAACTATACGAGTATATGACTAAATGAATCATAGATAGTCAGCACTCCACACCAGCAAATACGGTTACCCAACGATCTGGTCCTGGTAGGTCCTGATAAGTAGTTGACATTTGAGAACACACACTGTCGTCTCATTCGATTGCGTAAGCTCATCCATCGGCAATGTTTTTAGGTCAGTACAGAAAACTCTTACTTTTAAGCTATTTAACACACTCGCTACCAAAACCTTTATGGAAAATTAACCGTAAAAGTCAAATCGTTTTACCGTCCAGGTGTCAATGAAATTAAGTAACTTACTACTGTCCAAGAACCAATTTTTTTTTAAACAGATATATGAGTAGAATTATGAGGTCATTGATAGATACCACTAGTTGAGCATGCATGGCGTTAAGACAGGTTAGGGAAACTGATTTTTCTCTGCAAATGAGCGCGTTTAAATGATGAGGGTCTATGGGAGCACTAAGGCGGTACGAAGCACAGTAGGAAGCGTAGACAGATTGGAGCACAAACTTGGTTTTTATAATGCATGAACTTGCAATTGCCTAATAGAAAAATTTCGCGGCTAAGCGAGAGCAGGATTTTGCCACCTGACACATTGCAAAGTGAAGAAAAGGAACAAATGCACCAAAGCACATAAGGTTTAGCATGGCTAGGGACTATTAAGTTTGTTTAAAAACTATTTTGCTGCTTGGTGAAGCACCAAGCACATTTAGGGATCTTAGGTATCCCATCCATATTAAGAGCAAACATGTACAAAAAACTGTACAGAAATCTTTCAGACTTCTCTGAAGTCAAAAAGACACGATAAAAGACGAAAGGTGCATAGCTGATACAGAGAGGAGTTAACGATGCAATCAGAATGCCAAGCAGCTTAACTATTTGCTTCGAGGCTCTATTTTGGTGCTACAAAGTGTCAAACGACTAAATCAGTCATCATACCGCGGTTGGCACTGCAGTAAAAATCCACCATGTGCCCTCGTCATTTGACAAATTTGTGTGAAATCGAAAAGCTGTCTGATCACAATTTTAATGGTCCTTCTTGATAATTCCAGTAGAGATTGAAATCTCTTATGCTCAAAAGCTGCATTTTGGAACGTAGATTAAGAGGACACTGTGTATATCTATCACTAGTGGTAAGAATACTGCCATAATGGAAGTCACTCAATGAAGAAAGGTGCTTAGTATGGTTTTGTAATAATGTATTTTTTGGGGACCGTTTTTCTTGCCACATCAAAACGTAAAATTCTATAGCATAAATCAATAATTCGAACCCGAGTTTTTGGTTTCGCTTTCTTGTGCCATTAATGTAGCGCTTTGAGTCTCTTTCAAACTTGAAAGTGTAATGCGCTGGGTCGAACATGATTTTGGTCGTGCAAAAGGGCCGGAATATTAACTGCCGTTAACCAAGCCATCAGCGAAGTTCAATTTAGGGAACCGCAATCATTTAAGCTACCAGCAACTAGATTTTGACGAAGCAGTGAGGTTTTAATACCCTTATCAAGCAGTAAGCGGTAGAAGAGTGCATTTGACTACATAAGTGAAAGAGGTGTAATCTTAAATCCTTTTTTGGGAAAAAAATTAGAGCGCTCTACACCTGAATGCAAATTGGCCGATAAAATGATTTCCATGTTAAGTTTTTAGCCCTTAAAGGCAAATAAATGATTTGAACTTTGACACGTCAATGCTGCTGAGCCCAAAATTATGAGCATATTTTGTGGTGAACCAGGTGGACCACGAGTACTTTACTATTATTCAGCTGCTGAACGCTCACAGCAAGGACTGTATATGCCGCTCTGCAACGGACGTATTATATGGGTCCGAGATACCGGTTAAAATTTCCCTTGCTAACAAATGGGTATGTTTGGTCTGTTCCTTTAGTAATCTTACCCTTACGCGTAAAATAGACAAGTCCACCAATGCGACACCTCATTCATTCTCACGTAGTGTGAGAAACATGCAGTAAAAGGCACAAAAATGTGAATCTTACGCTACATGGACAATTAGATTTCTTTTAAGATTTGTTAACAAAAACAGTCAACTAGTGGTTTAAGTGAGACAAAGCAAAAAGTTGAAAAGACTAAGATGGCGAAAGATTCCAAAGCTTCTAAACTCTTACTTTACTTCATCTAAGACCTCAACTTAACATTACATTTTAGGTGATTGCAAGAAGAACGCTACTTTAGAGAAGCCTGGCATTTGACCTGCCAAGGAAAATTTTGGTTTACATAAAAAACGTGAAAATTGCACTCGCCCTTGACCGAGCTTTTGAGAGTTCTATTTTTAGTACCTAAAAGCAAAGCGCAGACAGGGAGGGTGAGAGCTGCAGAAGGAAATGGGAAATGGGATGGGTGTTTGTTGGAGACATGCACTTAAAGGGGGAATTAGTTGTAAGGTAGGTGTTTATTGAAGGTGTCAAAATATCCCACCAATCAGGAAAAGACATTGCCTTTATAAGCGTTTCCTTTTACTGCCTTGTCAGTTTTTTTTCCAGGAAAATAAAGATTGCGTGCAAATAATGAAGCCTGGCTTAGGAGGCTCACTCTTGTGCTTATATCGGTAGAAGCAGAAAAATGAGAAGAATTTAAGCACAAAGTTATGAGAAATAAAATGTTTTTAATGCCGTTTCAAAAATTTTTGGGATTAAATGGCTAGAACTCACTTTACCCGTGCTACAAAACATACTATTTCTTTCTTGAGGCTTCAATTATGGCTGTTTCTTTTGTTGCGGCTCGAAACCGATGTTGCGTTCAGTGCTTTTCCTTTTGTCACCTCTGACCCAACTTTCTGAAGTAAAATAAAAATATCAGAAGGCAAAGAAGTTCCCTTCTTCACCCATGTCTATTAAAAAGCTGTGCTGAAATCCTGGAGGCCAAATGATGTTTAGTCCGGCTATTGCGCACCTTTTAAAGCAGGCCAGGTTGTTTTTTATTGCGAGTTTTAGTTGTAATGCATGAATTTGTTAATAGGCCAAACTAATAGACTAGTGGTCATGTAACACAGTCGCTGCCTTATTTTCCATTATGAACGTGCCCGTAAAAAACAAATTGCACGTTGTAGCAATATGAAAACGGATTTCATAAGTGACATGTCTCCTGAAGCAAGGCGCATTGTGTAGTTCAACTTCTCATCCCTAGTCCCGGCCCAGTCAATCCAATTTTTTCATTAAAAGGCGAGATCATTTACTTTTAAAAGGACGTAGGTCACCTTCTCAGTCACAAGGTTCATCGGAATCTAAAAATGGCCATTCGATTAGGAGCAGTTACGCAAACATCCTAGGCTTTATAGCATTCAGATTAATTTGGCCAGCCAAAATAGCAAAATGTATCCTTTATCGTTAAGAAAGCCAACTGTTGTAGACATTTTTGAAGACAAAGTAATGATTTGGCTAAGGCAGCATTTTAAATCGTCCAGAATTTCATCTGTGACTATTTGAAACTAATAGTTCATTAAAAATTTGTTTGCACTTTGCGTCGTTTACTTGCGGCAGTCCTAGAATAAAATCTTTAGCAAAATTTGGGCAAACATCTAGAGCATGACGCTTTTGCGTAGATCCACGCAACTTTATGCTGCTTAAATCCAGATATACTATAAAATTCCAATTTTAAATGCTTGCTGGTCGAATGCGGCAGCTAATTTGAGGTAAAACAATGATTTCCTTAATGATTTATACTGAATCTGCAGTTCTAAACTGCAGGAAGTCTGAATTACAGAACTTAGGTTGCGAAGACTGTCACGTAATTTTATCGCTTGTAGTAAAAACAGAGCATCAAAATCTTGGTCATTTTGCAAAGTCGAGTCCTACAATTATTTCAGGGCAAATGGGATTTTGCATTGGTCCCTCCTGCATTCAGTTCAGCACTATCTAGCGATATCTCTCTTTGGCTCCCATTAAAGTAGAGAATTAGAGGGCGCATTGCGCGTTTATGGAATTGGCATTTTTATTGAGTTCTTGCAAGCAACTCTGCAAAAAACTACTCTAGTTGGCTCATGGCTACAAAGTGCTACCATCGCCTCATTTGTTGGTGGCCTTTTCACAAAAATGGAACTGCAATAGTTTCCGTAGTTAGACTTTGTTTCCTATCGTTTGATCATGCGTAATAAATTCCTACACCCTCCTACATCACGTCAAGCTACCACCAATGCCGCACTCTAAGCTATTCCTGAAGTGACAGAAAACAATTTGCGCACTTGTAAAATGGCGTAATTGTGGGCTAGCATGAACCGTGGGCCATGCTATCAAAGAAAATTGCTATGAAGGAGCTTAGATTGCTCAAAATTTTGCAAGTTTGAGTGGTAAAATGACGGCTGAAATCTATCCTTTATTTCCTAAACATCTCAAAAAGGAACACACTGATGTAGCAACATCTAGCTGCATTAGCCTAAAAGCCTAAATCTCCAGTTGTTGCTTTTACTTTACAGTGCGTAACGTATACTAAGCACTAACTTGGGAGTAGCTAGAAGAAAAATTTCGTGGACGGTGTTTGTGCGGTCCTAAACCACAATGTGATTAAATTTAACACAAAATCTTCTTCCACTGGCTTGCAAAATGATTGCTAAGGCGAGCATGAATATTCTTATAGTTTGCGTGATTATAGACCTGGCTTTTAAGCATCTAATGGAACCGAGGAAATGCGCTTAGAGTAGTCATAGTGGGTGCTTTGAAAACTCTCCTATTTGATTACATCCCACCGGTGAACAACAGCTCTATAAGTGGTGTAAAAATTACCATTCCAAAAATTTAGTCATTTTCAACTCAAGTGAGCATGGCACTAGAAGGACATTCGAACTACACTTAAGTTTTTTTAAAATATCAGGCCCAATGGATGTAAAAATGCTACAAAATTAGAAGCTGTAGAAGCGAAAAGCACTTACGTTTCGGCATCAAAAGTTCTTACCTAAACGGCGGTTTAAGAAAACTCCTTGTTAAACAGTGCTTCTTTAAAGAAATCCATTCCGTTTTGGATGAGATACTTACTTTCAGCCTTTACGAAGGTGTAAGTAGGCATCGGATTTAACTTTCGAAAGGTGAAAGCAGTAGATTCTTAGCAATTTACAAGGTCCCCATTGCTACCAAATTGTTAAAAGTGAAATTCGTACAGAGTGAGAGTACGAGACAAAAAAGAGAAATGAAAAATGCAGCTGAATAGGTGAGGATAAGTTGTCAAGTAAGCACGCTTGTAAAAATACCCATTTCGTTTGTTTGATTTGGCCTTCAATACCTTTATAATAGATGTTATCACAGGGTTAACTTGGTGAGAAAAATTATATGGCTCTTAACGTCTAGTCAGATTTTGGGCAAGGAAAACAATTTAACTTAATAATATGCTCCAGTTTTATAATTTGAAAGTCTCAAGAGCTATTATTACTAGCTGTTGCATGTATAAAATGAAGTCAGGTAAATTAGGTTTACTCTTCTGCTTTACTATACCAAAGCGCTAGACAGAATCATCTATTTTGAAGGTTTATACAGTCAGAGTTTTCTTTTGATGCAAACAAATCAAACAGTTGAATTAGGAAAAATTGAGCACTTCTATGTCGCTCTACGGATTTGATTTGATTTGCTAATGAGAATCTGTTTGAATGAGCTGCTCGTCCATCAAATTTTATGCCTGCTTTATTCATTTTTGGCCTGTCATGGACAAATGCAACCGTTGCAGCTTTTTCACGCACCTAAATTCAAAAAGTGCCAAAGATTAAATCGTATAGTTAAAGGGGTCCAGTAGGTTTAATGGGAGAACTATATGATTTGGCTGCTTTTGCCTGGGATTTTATATCACGTCTGAATAATGTTGTATCTATGAGATTAGTCAAGATGCATCTATAGACTGAACAATTTTTGAGCAATTGTGTGACATATTTCCTGCTTTATTGCCTAATAAATTGACTTAGGAAGAAGACGTCACTTATTTTGGTAAGGTGGTAAGGTGCCAACTTGCTACATTAAGGGGCGCACCCAACCAACCATGTGCCTTTCAATGCAATGTCAAGTTACACACGAAAATATCTACATGATTTACCTATTTTGCATTTTTACAAACAACTCGAAATGCAAAAAAGCATGACTACTTACGGCAATGAGTTTAATATCATGCTTAATTTTCTGCTAATGTGATAATTTACATTTTTCTAGGAGTAGTTTTGAAAGGGACGCCCTCCTCCGGCAATTATATTAGTTCGATGTCCTACAAGATCTCCATGAACCATCAATGGATGCCACTTATGTAAGCCCTCGAATCCTCTCCACATCTCTACTATCGCAATAGAGCCCAGATAGAGATGTTCTGTACCAAAATGAGTATAAATTATGAAAAACCCATTTCCGAGTTCTCAATAAAGCTCGCCTTTCAATAAATGACTGCTCTGGTGACAGTGTTCTTAGGCCACAATAGATGGTCAGCACAGAGCATGAATCTGACTCCAGGTAAGCAATTGTCTTGAATTGCAGTGGTCTGGATGACTTCACCTCAAGATTATTTATGCCCTCTATCGCGTATTTAATAAACGCACTAAAGGCCGGCATGGCCTTCCAATCTTAAGGCTTCCAAAATATAGATGGAAAGTGGGAGTCTTGGTTGCAGTGTTTTGGTGGAGCGAATGGTTGAGCAACATTACAATTATGCAGTGCATTCCAGATTGGAGAGTGAAACCACCAAAATTCGTTTCAACATGCCTTATTTTTAAATTTGGCTTGCTCAAAAGAAGGAACTAATTTGAATGACTTGTAATGAAAACTAATTGTGACATACTTAAATTAAAGTGAAAAGCTGTCTAAGAATCTTTTTGGGAAAGTCGTGGCTTCATGGTAAGTTTTTAATCATAGAGGGTTATCATTGAGATTCTAGGCGAATTTTGAGGTAGAAATAGCATTGCCGCCTCTCTTTTATTTTGAGCGAACCCATTTATTTGCAGAAGCAAAAGCATTTTAGCCCGTTACATTTTCTCTGGTTTATGAGACAACTGAATTTTCGGGAAGGTAGGCAGTGACATGATTTTGGTCTATCAAACTTAATAACTATTCTTATCCGCTGCGCTGGCGTCGCTGTTAGCCACCGTAAATGCTGTGAGGATACATTTAGAGAAGTCACGGTGGGCGCTTCCCAAAGGTTCCGCTTGGTTATGCGTCCATGCTGCCATTCAAACACTTCGTTCATGCTTTAATTAAGTGAGAAAGTTGAAGTGGAATCCGAGTGTTTGAGACCCATCCATGCAAGGGTTTTAGATTCGGTTAACGTCTTTTCATCTATGGCATGAACTGATTTCATTTTAAATTGTGTGTCGGCGAGGGAGGCTAGTGTCCAATGAAGGTCTTTAATAGACCTTCTACCTCATTACCTGCTAAAGAGTTAAATAGTCCTCAGCCTCAGCAAACAATTCGATGCTTACTTTGCGTGTCTCTGTGTGTTGGATTTGGTGGTCTACGTACGTAACCATTCACTGCAACTAAATCCCTACTTAGAACCTGCCGTTTTATATTAAATGAATGGAACGTCAAAATTTTTTCATTAATGCACATTCAGAGCTAGTCAATCAGTAAAATAGTTTCAAATCCTGAAGACCACACGCGAGGTGATCTCACAAATTAAACCATTGCAAAATGCACCCATGAGAAGCTTTGGGCATGGCGGGATGGAGGGAGGAAGTGGTGGGAATATAAATGCCGCCTGCCTCCAGTCCTGTCCTCTGAGCTTCTTTCAACTCGTCCAACATGTGAGGCCCACCACCTGCGTTGACATTAGTTAAACACCTTGCCAGGCATAGATTAGACAGTATGAAGCTAAAAGTTTCATAAATTGAGATGGAAAGGAATGGTTTTAAGCTTTAACGGAATCATTTTCTTTTGGAATACATCCAACTCCAATTTTCCCTAAGCATATATATTACTTTATCGCATTTTACCGAGCATTTCACTTTAAAACAACCTAACAGTCTGCGGCAAAACTCCATAAAACTTTATTAAACTCGCCACTTGACAACGTTACTACTTGTGTCACACATGTTTGACGAACTGAATGCTAAGCTGCACCAAATCGAGGGTCTTGAACAGACAAGTGTGCTTAAAATACAAAGCATGGGTAAATATGTTTCAGTCTTAAGATTCCTCTCTTATTAGGCCAGTGTTACTGTCGTCTCACCTGAAGCATTTAGACACTTTAAATGCTCTAAGTTTGACCAACAAATCAGCCATCCCATTACTGTGCCATGCTGTTCTTGGTGCCTCCTGAGGGCTCTGAATTTCCTTGTTATAATGAGGGTTAGAGTTGCTCACTACTACACACCGATCACCCAAAGCACAATGTCATCAAATAGCACGTGTGATGGGTGAAAATAAAAAAACCTCTACTGCATGTTAGCAATATCGTGGTAATGCCCGGTAGTCCTTACATTTGCTGCGATTCGCCTATTTTGATAGCCACGCGGGGCTCTGTGCATATCAGTTCCCTGACTGCTCGAAATCGTTAAGTAACCTTTGGACTTCGCAGTTGCAAAATTCTTGGTCAGTGCATAAATTGGTAAAAACTGAACGAAGCTATGCTTTCCTTTGCTAATTATGCACTTGCAGCATACTCGCACGTGATCCATGACAGACTGTCAAGACTTTCCAAATAGTTTCACCAGTGCAGGACCTTGCTTTCATTAAGCAATGTGACCTGATAAACTTCAATCACCAAGTACGTTATCGTAGGACTGATACGATGAATGAAAATTTTGGTTAAGCGAAGTCGTTTAAACGGTATAAAATTGTTCGTTTATTAAAGTAACACCCATCACAGAACGAAAAACAAAGTTGGATGTGCTAAGATTGGGCGTGTTATTAAATGTTGCAATGATTGCTCCACCAATTTATAAAATCATAACTGCGGAGCCTGTTGCAGAGATTGCGATAGGCGTAAACTGCGCAGTGGAAGATGATAAGGTGGGGTCGATGGATGGAAAACAGTTGAATTGAGCACTTAGAACATGCAAACTCTGGACAATAGTACATAGCTGGGAAAGCAAGTCCAAAAACAAGTGCGATTGAGACAAAGGCGATCTCAATCGCATCCGGTGTATAGCCATATTATTGTAGCAGCTTAAGCTGGTGACAGCCCTCTTTTGGTCTTTTCCTGATAAGAAGGCCATTAAAGCATTATTGGCTTCCTATGTCCAATGGACGCGTTTTGCATTATAATCCTTAATAAAGACGCTTTAGTTTGCATCGAAAATCTTAATGCCACTTCCTGCAAAAGTTCACTTTCAATGTGAGGAAATAATGGTTGTGGAACTTCTTTCAGGACATACGGGGTGCGTCAAGTTCACTACTTCACATGCAGGGAATAGGAATGGGCCTCGAAAAGTCGCCTAGTGTGTGCTTGCATAAAAAGAGGGTGGCAATTGATGCAAAATGGCTCATATTTCATGCCGCTGCTTACCACACAAATAGTGGTATTTTCAAAATATCATCTTAAAGCATCAATTTCTTTAATGCATCATCGGTTAAACCCGTTAATTCAGTAAAGTTCCAAACTATAAGGGAGCTTTGAAAATCATGGAAAAAAAACAACATCGATGACCTCCTCTAGGGGACTCTGAGCCTCCAGCACCTAAACTACCACCGTTACATGCAAATATTGCTCAACGATATTGACTTCTTAGTCAGCTTGGTTTCAGTCATTATTTTTTGTTTCATCATGCCCCATTTTGCTTTTAAACCTACCCTTCATTTTGTCTGGAAGTGAGCACTTTTTCTTAGAAAGCTTGCATAATTTTCAGTAAATTGATAATGCTTTGGACCAAAATAGAGGCTAGCTGCTGATGTGTGTTTGAATCGAGCCAATCTTATCGTTTTTACATGACATGGACATTTACCCTTTTTTATCTGGTAATGAATGTTTATTGGCGCCTACTTGTGCCGACAGTTAATGCAGCTCTAAGCAATGGGTAACAAGTCGAACGACAGAATTGTCCCTAATCTGCAAAACAGGATTTAATTAGGCGCATTTTTGGGGATCGAAAGCGAGAGGTTGCACCATAGTTAGAATTGGTTTGATCAGGTATGCATGATGTTACCGCTGTCCAAAATGTTGGTCATCTCTCTAGATTGCCACGAGATTTGACACACCCTAGATGGCCGGTTGATGTAGAATTAACCTGCCAACTGTAAACAAGGGGATGGGATTTTAAGAGGTCGTCGAGAGGTAGATAAAATGCTCCATCTTCAAGCCAAAAATACAGGAGTGGATCTCCAAATCTGATTTGCTGAGAAGATGCAAATGGCAACTAAAAATGCATGAACGATGTAAAAATGGCAAAAAAAACCAATGTAGAGGTAGTGTAAAGTTAAAAAGCAGTTAAATAAGCAAATCAAACGTAATATCCAATCTATTAATTTAGGCATGAATGAGCTACTCAGTGTGCACCTGAGTTTACAGGCTCTAATGCTAAAGCGTTGCACTTTTTGCATCAAAATAAATATTAGTAAGTAGTAAATCACCAAAAATTTGTGCCACTTCCTCCGAATGCGAGTTTTCAAATGCACTGCTTTTAGATTAAAAAGAAATGGTATAGACGCTGATTCCCTTGTCAGTAGCGATGTCTAACGTTGCAATCTATGTCCTAACTAGCTTTTACAAATTTGGCAAGTTTATTTTCGTCTAAAATAGCTGCCTTAAGCAGAATAACCAACTCAGAGGGACTGAACTGGTTGCAACAGAGGAAAAAAATGGTTTTGACTTCTTTAACAATATTATTTCTTTTTCCAGAACAAGCCGCTGCTCTAAAATTGACTCGTGTTTAAACCTTCATGCTTCAAACCCGGCGAAGATGCCATGATGGCATGTATTAGTCGACTCCACCATCGTTGGCTTATTAAGACTGGCTTCATTGGTTATGAATTCTGACCGCAAGTTCTTGAATATTTTGGGCAAAAAATCAATTTTCTTATAATTTAAAAACAAAATAAATCCTTTTCTGCGTATTTTGTCACCAGGTTAATTCATTTCATTTTCAGCACATATTTCGACCCATCCTTGTCCTTCAACAATTGGCACTTTGTTTTGTAGGATCTCAATTCAGATGGTCACAAATTGCGCCACCGTAGACAGATGGAAAGGTGATCCATTTTCGGTTTGATACGTAATAAACTCGCAGAAAGTTTTGAGTGGAAGGGAGAAATCATGTCGAGTGATGACAATTACAGATGCCGCTTATCAATTCTTTGCAAGCAAAACAAAATTTGGTTTAGTTAGCTTCGCTTATGGAACAATTAGGTGGTCAGAAAACAGTCGAACAAAGATTCAGATATCTCTGTCTTTATACATTCTTCATATTTAACTTATTTGGCTTGTCCCATCTAGCTTGCAATCGTGCGAATATCCAGTGCTTAATGCCTGCATGTGATAGTTGGCGCAGGAATAAGCGATGAAGTGATACCTCCAGAAATTCCACTTGTCTTAGTAAAAATTAGGATCTTCCGCAGTGCGCATTTTGCGGTGAGAAATCTTGCGCTTTGTAATCATGTAAGGAAAGGATCTGATTGCCTCATTGAAAATATAACTGCACATTTTAAAGTCTACTGCGCATATTCTTGACTTTGTCAGCTTTATAACACCGGATTGTTTAATTTGCTTTAGGTATTCGCTGACCCTACAAGCTAAAGGCTGGTTGATGCACTAAATGAATGCGATCCATACGTCACTTCCTAACTGCAGATAAAATCAAAGATTCAAGCAAGAATTTTAATCCTGGGACTCAAAATGACCCCAAACAGCTCATGTTTTCACTCATCTTACTTATAATCTCGCCAAATATCTAGTTGCATAACTTTCGGAATAAAGAACTACGACTGCGGGTGCCTTCTTTTAAGATTTAGATATCTTCATGCGCCTGATACAAACAGGCTTGGACCAAACTCCATGGGATTGTAAATTACCACTACGACGTCGGTCGTCAGAGATTGCACTGTTCGACTGGATGTTCATGGGCTTAGCTTCAGTAGCCCCTCCGTTGTCACCTTCTTAGGGTTCAGTAACCTCCAGCAGAAAGGTAGAAATCTCATCTCTATATGACCGTTCGCAGCACTAGTGCCATTTGTGAGGACGCCCAAGCTTATGCGAGTCTAAATCTATCAGCTGAATAAATGAGAAAAGGAGCAGGTGGACCATAGGAAGATTCGGCACGGCTGGAGCGCTATGTCGCTCATGCAAAAGCTAAAATATTCAAAACCTAACAGAATGCTTTGATATGCATGTTATGTAAAAGGAAATATCTTTTGGATTGCAAATGGGCACTTCAAGGCCATCAGCTCAAATTCATTCTTGTTTCAACTAAGGCGTCACTTTTCCCACTACGATGAGGCGTTGAACGCATCAGTCTTCGAGGCAATCTGAAAGTTGAAGCACTAGGTGAATTTACTCACCCTGAAAACATTGACGTATGCATGAATTGCCTCACTTAAGCAGTTATTTTTTTTAAAAATGAGCAGACAGCCTTACTGGTTACTAGAATATGCATTGAGTGACAGCCTCATTTCTAAACAAGAACCATTTGTTAAGTGGCTTTCATGTTATCTGCCACTGAAAGTTCAACAATTTAATAGATATCATCGCCACATAGACCCACTTAGCGAAGTGGAAGTTTAAATAGGGTGAATTTGAAAAAAAAATTTACTTTATTCAAGTAAAAAATGAAATGACAACATGAAATCGGCTCTACTTTCTTAGCGAATGAAGTTACTAATGTATCATTTAAGGGCAGTATTTCCTTTTAGAGGTAAACTAAACCAAAAACTGCATTGACTACCTACAACCTGCTAAACTTTCTTTTGCTCCTACTCTTGATCCGACTGGCTGACACTCGGTTGATAAATCTTCAAGGCTTTATTTTCCATGCCTTCACATTTTATGCAATCAAAAATTCAACTGCTTTGCTAAATAATAGAACGAACAAAGATTTCGATGAATAGTAGCTAGTATCTACAATTAAATGTCCAGGATCTGCGTTTTAGTTAGCTGCACCAACTCTTGCATGCACGTTATGTCGGCTTGAATAAAAGCAAAATTTTCGCTCATTAAGACAAATATTACCTGCTTGGAGAGAAAAAGCTGTTTGAGCTAAAGAGTCTACCAGCATCTCACTTAGAAGCTTGTCTCTAAATATCCCACTTAAGGGGCGATCTAAGTTCTATGAAGTAGAACTGGGCTTGAAAATGATTTGTGATAAAACGTCTAAAATCTCATTCTCTTTTGTCAAATACACCATTTGCAAACGGTTAATAGTTGACTAAACCACTCAATTGTTCAAACGTCGAACCAGGTAACCAATTTAAGCTTTATGGTTACTCATGCCATGAGAAGAAAGCAAAAAATAAGCGGGTAGTATTATCCATTAACTGCTACACGTGAAAAGAGTCTTTTATTCTCTAGCGATACTTCTGCCATTGAAGTTATTCAAGGAAAATAACTGAAGACTAGAGAGTAAAGTGAGAGCTATGGAAGGCGATACAAATGCTCCACCTGTGTTTCAATAGAAACTGGAATCCAAAGCAATTTATCATAACATGTAGTGAATGTCCTTGATCATACTTTTTGCAAAGTTGGGGCGTCAGGGCGTGTTGCAATCAGGTCATTTGATCTATGAGAGTGAAGCAGAGGTGTGGTAATATTCACCCCCTAAAGTAAGCTGATTCGACGGTCCAAATGCCAGCTCTAGGGGACAGATTCTAGACGGAGACCTGCATACTGCAGCTGATTTATGGTCGAAATACTTTTGCAGTCAAAACTTGAGGGACACCATTCTTTGTTTTAGCCGCTTTGATGGTCCTGCCTTGGAAAACCAGCATTAAAACCTAGGAATACTTTTTCGACTTTAGCAATGTAAAATTATAGTGACTCACTTAAGACGCAAGAAGGCATGATAATAAGGCGAAATATGTGTCTGCAAGCTACTGAAAGGGTGTGAGCTACAAACATGGACCGGAGGCTAGGTCATTTGCAATGGTATAAAGACAGAGTTCCAAGTATCCCATCACCAAAACGAGAGTTAATAAGGCGCTTTATTGCAACTTCTTTCTCCTACCAAAAACGTCTACTTTTAAAGTACGATTCTTCTGCTTTGTGTTCTCGATATCTCGTATGGCCACTGCAAATCGCCAGAAGCCGAATGTGGTCTCAATATAGCACAAAACGCCGCTATATTATTGCAAAACAAAATGCATAACATTTTGGTCTTGGTTTTAACACGGCACCAAACTCATCAGATTAAACTCCTCTAAAATTTAAAATAAAACGTTCTCAAACAGAGAAGAATAATTAAACAATCGTTGCACAATTAAGTTTAGTATGGCCTGACTATTCGCTTTCCTAGGCTCATAGAGGCAAGTAATAAAAAAGAGTTTTCAAGGCTGGTGAGACTCTGTCACATGCATTAATTTCCTTATAATCTCAGAGCGTAACACAACCACCCATTATGAAATTGCGATTACAACTTTTCAGAGGATATCCGACAGCTTTATCGCACAGTTCCCAAGCGCAGATTTGCAGCAGAATTTGCCGATCAAATGTGGAGAAGTCCCGGTCATTTAGATGGGCGTTCTAACCTTGTTGATGAGGTAATGTTTGCTCCTGTTCGAGCGTCAAGAGCAGAACTGAATGGGCTTAATCGTTAACGCCAAAGTAAAGGGTTGTATCTGATTCCAGGAACGAAGGCCTAGAAGGTTTAGCATATGAAATTGTAGGTACTGAATTCAAATTGTTTGTTGCGTAAATTTCAATTGAACTGTGACAAGAATTGACCTTAGCCTACATTACTTTTGTAATAAAGCATTTGTAACATGGAGGCCCTTTC
Organism: Taenia saginata; assembly: GCA_001693075.2. Taxonomy (NCBI): domain Eukaryota; kingdom Metazoa; phylum Platyhelminthes; class Cestoda; order Cyclophyllidea; family Taeniidae; genus Taenia; species Taenia saginata. The sequence goes on along the minus strand of LWMK02000030.1, from coordinate 299,696 downwards.
GCGTTGAATGCTCTTTTCACTTACCGTCTAAAGTCTGCTCCCCTACAAGCCTTTTGAGGATATCTTTGGAAGCCTTGCATTTTCCAGATTTTTTCCTAAAAAAGGGTGGTGGTCATCGCATAAAACACAATAAAAAACTTTCACCCCAGAGGCATTTGTGTACCTGAGTGCAATTTTGATTGCCTTTGGTATTTCCCCTAGCATACAAGTTGGATTAGGTTTGCAGTTTTATATTGCTTTGGTAGTCCTCTTTTTAAATTTTAGCACCAGAATATTTGTCGAGTATGCTTTCTTAAGGTATCCCAGCAGAAAGGATGGTATTCCTAACAACGTAATAAACAAAATGCATATGGATTTATTTTGTGCTCACATTTATCAAGGCTGACCGAAGTTACAAACAGCTAGATAAAACTTGTTCCGGTCCCTTAATAAAGGTGAGCTGCTTAAGTCAATTTTTAGTATCCTTGCTCCTTAATGGTCGTTTAGCCATCAAGATTATTATAGCTAGCCTAAGCAATTATTCCATCAATGTATTGCAATGCAGGATTGATACCTTTCTCTGACAAATATATTGCTTATTAGGCAGTAGCGACGATACGTAGTGCATTCTCTACTGTATACTAAAGAGAGTTGAAAGGGTCGCCCAAATCGATGACAAACCCAACTACCAAAACACGAGTGCAAATCCATCTTAAGCTTAAGTAAAATTAATGAGGAAATCAACGCACCATTTCCGCTTGTCACTAACGTAGAGTTCGCATCTTGTCGACTCGTTTGTCCATCTTCCTACAGTCATCCAATACCTTAGACCGTAGCTTTGTCTCAACGTGTTCCATATAAAGCCTAGGGATGTGTAATTTGTCAGCAAAGTCGCCTACAATCTTAACGAGGACAGCATACATTGTATCTGAGCTGTAAAAGAACACAATGACCACGTAAACCCTCAAAAAGGGTACAAAGAAGATATTACTGAATTTATCACCACTCTATAAAAGGGTCGATGAAACATCCATACGGGCATCATGAGCTTGGTTTCTGCCATCAGCACGGCTCATAAACACAGGATGTCAAATCTTTAAATTCTACACCATAGTCGAAAATATGATGACGCAAATGCACCATTACACAAGCATTTATTCTTCAAAGCTATTTAGCAACGGTGGGTCTGTAGCATCCTTGAAGTACACATGGCGCCTTCCCTGATACGAGAATGGTCAGCGCTGTCCACTTGCCAGCCTGTGTGGTGAAGTCAAGCAAATATCTTATGCCTTATTACCAGCTAATTAGAACGACTAGGAGGGACGAATAATTACTTTGTTGTCCATTAACAAGAATAATTATTATAACTGACTCGTAAAAAAGGTGATTTTTAGGCTAACTTAACATGTGAAATCGGCACAAGTCTCTTTTATGTTTCCACTTGAATAGGAAAATTCATTAATAATCTTGTTCCTTAAAGGCATGGGCATACAAAGGGCATAAATATAGAACAGACCCAAACCTCGAAAATATGGAGCCAAATCGGGAAAACAATTTAATTTTAGATTTTTAATAACAGTAAAACTCAGTTATACAAGTGGCATGTGTCACCTATACATTATGAATTGTGATGCATGCAATTTTAAGCTAGCATTGATTTTAATGCTTGTTAAGTAATTAGACATTAAATAACTGATATTGGGCGGTAAGTTAGGAACTTAGCCGTTAGCAATAACCATTTTGACTTATTCAACTGAGATTAAAATATAAACTTTGATGTTTTTTGTTCGTCGATTGATTGATTAATCCAATTCACAATGAGGGATTTAGCAAAGGCGAGAGCAATTTTTAAAACTTTTCTCCCGTCCGCTTCACCTTATTATTTTGATTTTGAAAATGTGAATTGTAGCTGGACCATTTTTAGAAGTCACGAGGTCCGTGACTAAATATGGATAGTCACGAAAACCGATCAAAGCAGATCAGACCAAAGGGAATAAGAGAGAAGATTGTCCAATCCTTCAGGAGAAGTATAATGAGGTTATCGTTGTCAGGGCTAAAAACAGGGCATCAAAAAATTAATGGCGAATAAAAACAGTTCGATTAAACGTTTGCCTCTTCGCTTTGATTTAGAATTGGGTCTAGGGTCCCACTCTGTACGTCGCTTGGGTTGCATGGCCTACAGTCGGTTTGGTTTGTAAAGGGCTACAGCTCAATGGCTGTGGCCTTGCCTAAAACCATCATTTAAACCTTTGGACCAAACTGAGAATTGGTCAGTGCAGAACAGATTTTGCTTGTGTCGCGTGCCGTATTTGAGAGTAGACGCTTAAGCACAAGCCAGCAGCCTACTAGGAATGTGAGTTCTGTCGCCATGACTTTCTTCTATTAGAGTTGAGCCTCATCAGCTATGTACAGGGTTCGCCTATGATATGCTACCACAAGGATTAATCACGAGGTCAATTAATGAAAAGGAATGAGTTCACAAGATTTACCATTATGTAAATATTGGCCGCAGCCAGCCTACTAGACGAAATTGGGCATCGTTTTCGGGCAGCCTAGAATGAATTGGTCAGTCGAAATTTTTTGTGCTTTCCATGTTGCACGCATATCGCAAACTTCTCAGTCCTATTGCTCATTCGAGTCGCTTAGCTGACTAGCAAAAGAGTAAACTTAAAGCTTGTAAGCTCAGAACCTTTTCCATGAGCCTAAGACTTCGGGATCTGACCACAGCAGCATTTAACACAACAGGATATATATATTAAAAGAAGGTTTCCGTAGATGAGCCCAAAGTGTTGATTTGTTGTTCACTTTTAGGCACCGATTGGTCCCGAATGCGTTCGATCCCTAATTTTGGAGTTGAATTTGAAACGGTACATCAAGGTGATACGATTAATTCAATTCAGATTTAGAAGTCGAGCAAGTAAGAGCCAACTGAGAAACTATGCCTAAACTCTGTAAAATCCGATCCTTCGAAAAAAAGCACTTGAAAGCTGGATTGGGCTCGCTTGCTCATGAAGCCTTCAATGTTTCCAAAGCTCTATAACTAGCGGTGTGAGATATGTCCTTTTCTCATTCTAAAAAAACACTTATCTAAAGGTGCCGCAATGTCTAGCACAACAATTGCAGAATAGCTAGGTACTCCAGCATATCTATTTTTGCATAAAAGAAAGCAGATACCTGGCACTTCCAAGCTGATATAACACTAAAGTCTATTCTGTCTTGCTCTACGTCTTGATGAATTTGAATTGGCCCTACTGAGAGTTACTTAAGTCCTAAGTTATAATAATCTGGCCCACGTCGTGAAGAAGCAAGTTTGGCGTTAAATTTTCAGGCGTTTGTTAAAAAGAAGTTCACACTTCACATCTTTTGTTGCGGTTCTCTACGTTTTTACTACAAATGTTTAACTTACGCCTGCCCTATGATTTTTCCAAAGTAAAGCAAAATATTCTTAGCCTGTCACAACATGAACAAGAACGTTACAAATATGTAACTACATATTTTTATTCCTGTGGCAATAAATAGCAGAGCGGTATTTGGGCTAATCGATGGCCAAGTGAAGGTAGCGACTCTTAAATTTTTAAGTCTGACCCAGAAAATACTGCAAACTTTCTGACAGAGGTCACCGTAACTTGAGGAATTACTATCTTAAAGAGTAGAGAAATTGGCAGATAGCTAAAGCTTGTCTGCTTTTCTTGTGGTCAGAAATGAGTTTCCGGATGCTGCTTGAACATAAACAGTTCATAAAGGTTGACAAAACCTGCAGACCGGTGGTTTTATTGGGCATTATTTTGCCTTGGCGAGGCCTCGTCATGATCTATTGTTCGTAGGAGATTTGGAAACCTAGGTAAAATGTTGCTTAAAATTACATTTGAGTTGAAAACGCCATGCAGTTTAATTAATTTAAGCACTTTTAAACAATACGCATGACATGTGGAGGAGGCAACTCATCGGAAATAATATCCAAAAGAGACTTTTGTTAACAAGTTCGTTGAGGGTAACAATGCAAATGGCAATGAGTGGATCGTGCTTAGGAGAAAAATTTCCTGCTTGACATTACAAAAGTAGTCCAAAACCAAACTTTCTAATGCGGCCTTTATTCTAACATAACTTGCGTGAAAACGAGCAGTTTACACATCACGCAATTAATAAATGCATAGCACATGCATTAAGAAATGACAAGCCGAACAGAAGGAATTTTCTATTTCATAAATTTTGCCATATTTGCGCTATACAAGCCGCCGTCCTTAATTGCTGCTGTTAATTAACTTTACCGCTCACCACACCCCTTTCCTAAGGTGGAAAATCCGTAGATGCAGCTTCTGTTCCTTTGCGGATACAGTACGTGTGCAGCACTGCATAGCTTACTCTAAGTGTCTTTTAGGCCCCCTGTCACCCAGAGTCGGGTGGTGGCATCGTCACACGCAAAATGAACGGGGATTTGGGACATGGCGTTTATCGTTGTTGGGGCAAGGGCCGTACTAAAGTGGGCATCGCCGTGAATTTGCATTTGGCTAAGAAAGGATTTGAACTGCATTTAGTTTAAAATACGCCGCACGGTAGTCTTGCACAAATAAACGCATTCATCGAAGCACTTCTTCAAATCCGATTGGTCTTAATAAATGCCTAGCGCGAATTTTAGACTTGGCACTGCTAAAAGCAGAAATAATATCTATCAATGTTTTGTGACAAATGAAAAGAATTTAATGATCAAATAGTGCCTAGATGAGATGAAAATAAGTGCTCTTGATTAAAGCAGAGCTGTCTTTTTTTGACAGGAGCCTCACTATATATGTTATAAATGCATTATATGCAGATGGTATATTTGGGACTCAAAGTGCTAAGCTGAAGTAAATGCTCTTCGAAAGGGATTAATAAGAATAATAAGATGTTTTTGCTGTTGATTTTAGTAAGACCCTAGAAGTGGCAGTCAGAAGAGTAAAACAGCTTGCACATCGAAAGTTCAAACGAAATAAATCATTATGTGTTTCTCAGTGATCCATTCTGCAAAAAGGTAATTCACTTTTAACTCATTATATTAACATTAACCTCCAGTAACAGTAATATTTCGGAAAGTGAACAAAACTTTGTTGACCATTAAAGTTCCTAGGTGAATTCAGCATTGACGTTTAATGACAGAGAAGCTAGTATGCCATGCTACATTTTGAAATACCTCAACATCTTAAGTGAACTATCAAAACAATTTCAGCGTAATACAGGTTTAATTATGGAGCAATGACTGCGAAAACAGTGCCTTGCACCAAGCTTAGTGCATGTTCAAGACACTCTCTTGACAATCAAAGAAAACTTATGCTAGTGAGTGCAGTTTGAACTCCTGGTCTAAAATTGCATGTGAAATCAACTTAACGATTTAATTGCACAAGTTTCTTGCTGCGCTTTTAAATGAGTTTTAAGAATTGTATTACAGACTTGATGGTGCAAGTTGCGATTGCCTTCATCACAAAGCTGCATGCCCACCACCCATATTTGAAGTGTGGCTCCTTCGGATTACTATACTGAGTTGCTGGAGTTGCCATATCTGAGACGAAAACAGGTAAAAATGGTAGAAGATAGGCGAAATTTAAGGACATGATGCTATTTAAATTCACGCAAAGTAGCGTAAGCCATCCATTAAGGTTAAAATCAACACGATTGACTCCCTTGTCTCAGTGACAAAAAACTTCAATCAGAGTTTCTGTTAAAGAGCTTCATTTGATGAAATCACAAACACTACAGTGCACTATTGGCGATGGTAAGCATTGTTAAAACCATTCTTGTGTGATAGTAAAATCCGCTTTGAAAATGATCAGAGGAGTAAAATCATCTAGCAAATCTTGGATTTAATAGGGTAAGGGAGGTGCGTTCATCTACACCTAAGGGAAATTCATCCATGGCAAATGAGTTTCTGTGGAACGGCAACGAAATTCGGGTTGCAGAAGTGCAGAGACCAGTTAAGCACGAGATCTTGCCATTAAGCTTTTAACAAATTTCGTCCGCTTTGGGTTATAATTTGACCAAAAATTTGTAAACAGCGGGGTTTTGTAAAGTCTGCCTCTTTGGCAAACGTCACTAAAAGTGTTAATTGCCCTGAATCCCTATAGTGAGTGCAATGGACTTCTATGCCGGTCAGGCGAATCTAACAGTTGATGCATTGTTTACCTTCATGAAGAAGAAACACAAAAGTACAGTGCGACCCCTGCAGAATCACGGATAAGGTGCTCAGGACTTCCCAAATTTGCCTTTGTTAGAAGACGCGAGGGGTTGCAAGGCAACTAGATTAGGGTCCGTACCAAACTCAAAAAATAAGCGCCTACCTCATTAATAATTTTAGAGAAGCCTAGGAAAAATTGGGATAGAATTTTGATGTCGAAAATTGGAATGTACCATTGACATTGGGGTTTTATCAAATTATTCAACTGAACATGCTCAAGATTTCCATGTGCGTTGTAAAGAAAGGTGCAAAAGTTTTCCTTCTGACTGATGATTCAAAAAGACTTAATAGGTGCCAAAAACGCTTGTTATGGCCCCTTTTCTGCGTAACTACAAGAATTTGAGAACTTCCCAGCAGTTCTCAGGTCACCGGATGTATCGAATAATGCAAGATTGAGTCACTCATGGACATGATAGCCAAGCATGCGGTGTAATGTCAACCGTTGGCGAGGTAAAATGGAGGCCCTAACTGCTTCACAAACGTATGCATCCTCACTATTCATGTTAACTATATGCTTCACCATCGGTTCAAAAATTGTAATAGCTATTTTACCTCGCTTTTGATCTCAAATGTTTCGCAAAATTAAAAAAATTAAATTTTTACTTAAAAATAACGATTGTGGCTGCTCTAAAAATAACAAGCTTATAGAACTTTAATGTGCTTTTTGTCACCCTGTAAACCACTGTTAGGCTTAGTGCATGACATCAAGTGTCATTCGGTGGCATCAACAATGGAGTTAGTCGTAAATGCATTTGGTCCGATATTTTGAGGCATCCCCACAGACCCACAAACGGCGTGGACGTATATTAAGAGCACTGTTCACCCCACGTAGCCCTCAACGCCTTACTTCTGGAGGCCATCCTCATTGGTGTACGCACCACTGTCGCAGCTACTACTGCCGTAAAATTGACCTCATTGGTGATGAACTGCAAAATATGCCCGAAAAACTCATCACCTACCCCCTCCCTCACTTTTAATTGAAGGGAAAATACCTTATTGCCTGCAGTAAAGAGGTCACGATACCGTCGTTATCCCCATCGCACCTGTAGTTGCTATCGCCAGACATGTGACCAAACAAAATAGTTAGTTTTATCCAACTTTCTGCTGCCATGCAATTTAACATTTTCTGCACAAATGTGGAAACAAAGCAATCATTACATGGCAACAAGTCACTGATAAGAAAATAAGTTCTATGACACATTTCCTTGTGATTTGTGTCGCTGAAAATGGAAAATGGTAAGAATCTAAAGTAGCCATGCTGAGTGAAAAGCGAATTTCATCAGGGCAGTGTTTAACAAAATACATCCTCTTTCCTCCATTACAGCGTAATAATTTTGAAAGGGAGAATATTCAACCTGTAAAGGCCATAAACCATAAAAACTTTTGCCCACTTTTTTAAAAAAGCCTAACTAATCCACCAAGTTGCAAATTAGTCATGGACCACTAAGTACTTGTTAGCCACAAAAATGGGCTAGATGTCTAGTCAAGGCTCTTCGTTATTTTACGTTTGTGTGCGTTTGTTTAATCAAAAACTCTGTAAGCAAAAAACAGTTTTCAAACATACTGGTCGTATTTTCCTACTTAGAGCAGTAAAATTAACAAGATTTTGTGCTAATTAACGACAAGGCAAAGAAAGCCGAGGTTTCCTAATGTCTAAGATGCACCATGGAAAACGTATAATCTTTATAAAATTTATTAAAAAAAGGAGAGTAGTGCATGACAAAGTGATGCAAAGAGAGCTGCAAGTTATTATATGAACCTGAGCTCTCTAGGACCAAAGAAGGCAGCTGCGCTTTAGTGCCTGATGAATACTTTAAAGAACTAAAGCCTATTCATTGATGCAGTTTTTTTAAATTTAAGGGAGTATGCTTGATTAGGCAATGTAAAATGTAGGGGCGTCGTCAGTAAGGAAAGCTAATTGTAAAGCAGAGGATTTGAAGTGCCAATTCGGTAATCTAAAAGTTCGCTTCCGGAAGCAGTCTTGTGCGTACACAACTTGACGATCAAAACGCATTTAGTCCAAGAGCAAAACGACTTTGTAAAGACAGAAAAATTAAGGCGATTTCCTTCATTTTAACCCATTTGTTGGTTTCGCCCTAAGCTGGCCTTTATCACAACTTAGCATTAACCAAAGATTAAATCGACATCAGTGTATGTTCAACTTTGCTGCTAGTAGCGCAATAATCCTTTTCCAAAAGCGAAAGGAGGTATAAGACCAAGGCAGAGTAGGTATCGTTAGATTACTGAAGGACAGGAAGCTACAGATGTGGCCGAAGATAGGTTGCTTGACAGATTTTTAAAGATGGGGCTCTTAGCGATTCATCTCCAATACCGAAAGCTAAGAAATCGAAATATTGCAACTGATTTCTTTCGTGTTACAGAAATTGTTAAAACCCGAAGTTGCACTGCACTTTTGCCTCCCTCTTACGCTGCCGAAGTGACTCTCATTATCACTTCTAGCATAGCACAAACACCACCATATTATTCCAAAATAAGTCGAGTCACTTTTTTATTTTTATTTCTTACGTGATGCTGAATTCATTAAATCAAGCAACTTTCTAATTTTTAAAGTAAAGTAATTGAGCAATGATTGCGCAGTTAGGTTGCTTATGACCCAAACCTTCAGCTTATAATGCTCTTAAAACAATTTATAAGATCAAAAAAGGTTCCATAGTCTGTGCTGAGTGGTGAGATCCTGTCACTTGTATCGCTGTCCTAATAACTCCAGCGCGCAAATAAACCACTCATCGCTAAATCGTAATGGTATCTTTCTCTTTCTTTTACATAAAACAGATTTGTGATTGAGTTAGCTAAACAGGCGCATTTCTAAAACTTCACTCATTTACCTAATTTGCTTTTTTTCAAAGATTCAAAAGTTACCTGACGGCCTTATTGTGCACACCCAGAGTGCGGCTCTGCAAAAGAGGACACTGACCAAGGGTCGAAGTGTCACAATGAGTTGGGGGACTTCCTAATTTTGAAGATGAGGTGCTACTTGCTCCTGATGTTGCTCCAAGATCAAGACCCTTGCGTGAATCCAACTCAAGCTTCAAATTATAACCAACCTGGAGATCGAAGCATTACTATCATTCAGTAATAAGATTGGTGCTTTATGGCATGTTATTTAGCTTGTTTTCCTTCCCTAGTTGTCCGGTACCGTAATTTTGACGCAATTTTGATTCAATGGGTTTCCTACAATAGCTTAGAAGAAGTTTTTGACGGATTTGTTAACAAGCTGACTAGAACACATTGTTTGGTAAAAAACATTTTTATTTACAGAGGGGATCAGATGTTATGTCTAAGTTGCATTCGACATGGCGTTCATTTATTTTCTTTTGGTAAGGTATAAAGAGTCTGTTATCAGCTTTTTATCAGTCGATAAAAAGATCAGTAAACCATTTGCAGAGCTTGGCTTATGCCGCTTCCACGGCTTGTGAACATAGGTCGCTAAATCATCAAATCCCCCACTCCGGCTAAAAAGAAGATAATGTCAGTGTGATTGCTCAAGCACTTGGTTTGGGGTTGGTAGTAAGGGATTTCTGCTCCAAGCTTTTATTTGCCTGGTTAGCCAGGCCTGAACCCGCGCCGGTGCCTATAATCACTATCAGCAGTTTGCAAGGGTTCTGTACTGCACCACCTCATTTCACTAAAAATAGTGCAGTCTGTCCATTTACTACCAAAAATGATGTAGTCAAGTTAACATCTTAGCAAATTAGCCAAGTAAAATGATGAGTTGTTTTACATAGCCACCTTATGTTAGGAGCAATAATTTAGCTGTCCACACCTTCAAAAGTGTCCCAATTGTCGTATGTATGAATATTTAAAATGCAGAATTTTTTGGGTTCTTTCAATTTGTAGCCATTAAATGGACTTTGCCGCTGCAACAATGTACAGTGTCCAAAGAAAACTAGAGCAGCCCTAAATTAATTTTGTTCTCGCAACCATTTACCTGCAAGTTTCTGTTATTTGTCTCAATCATCATCCGCGCCACTAACAGGAAAACCTCGGCTGCTAGATCAGCCTTAGTAGAACGTTGCCTTGCCCTAGGATGATCAAAATCAAACTCAGCACATGATGGCAACAAACGGCAGCTGACGTGCAAGACCAATCCTTAATCTTGAGTTTTTTTAATAGGCGGCTTACAACCCCAGTTGAGGTCACACCTAAAGAGCTATGGCTTTTCAGGCACCAGATCGCACGTATTTATCCGAAGGACCGATTTTAGTGGATAAAATGTCTTTCTATAACGGTACAAGCCAATTACCAACAATACCTTAAAAGCGAATTGGCCACAGCAGATTTGATAGCTTGGTGTTACCATGCATCGAAGCTGGCAAACCTCACTGCTGGTTAAGAAATAACTACGCGACTAACAAAAGGCTTACTACATCGGTGAAATCTTAGCCAAAACAAACTGACAAATAACAATAAATTAGTAATCACCACACTGAGATGAGATAAGAATTCCAGTGTATCACACGCGCGTGCGTTCAAATGCCTTTTGATGGAAGTCTGCAGCACTAGCCGATTAGTAAGTAAAATGCTTTAGAGCATGAAGAAACTTGCACACAAATTTATGGTTGTGCATTGCCTTTGAGAAGCCAATGAACGTTTTCAGAAAACTCAGAGTAAGAAACGACATTTGTATTAAATCATGCAATAGAAATCTTATCATGAAATGCATTCGCCAGCTAACTTTATTGCTGCATAAGAATTAAGGACTCCAAGGGATTCTTAGCTTTACACACTTGATTGATGGGATAAATGTTTCCTACTCTACAATGTGGCGCATTTAGTCTTCTCTGCATTGCAGTATTTCATAACGACAAAAATATAACTGGAGTGCTGATGTATCAATGCGCAATCGCATTACCTAAGAAGAGGGAACTTCTGACTATATTCGCTTTGTTCATAGAACCCAAAGGGTAGTTCGAAACAGTGAATCCTTATTAAAATATTCACCCGTTGAACCATCCCAGCTTGCACCGTATATGTTATTCCACCAAGGGGAGTAAAACTCAGAACTCAAAGTTCAATTTTAACAAAAACTCTACTCGGCTGCTTTCGAATCCTTGTGACATATGCAGGTCATAGCTGAACCTCCATGCGTAGATAGAACTCATGCTTGTTAATCGATTTGACTTTTTAGCAGAAGTTTATTGCAAACGAATGTATGCGTCCGTGTTCGCTGTGTGTGTGCGTCACGTCACCACGCCAGCACATCAAGCGCACATTACGGCTTCTGCGGTAAATACATCATTTACCAAAAAGCCTTTGGATTTGGATACGGAAGTTGGCAACGTAACATAAACTGCAAGGTTGGTGTTCATATATTTCCGTGCCATTATCAGAACAAAAGAAGTCTGAGGCAAATTAGAAAACTATGCCATCGGCAGTAAGGGCATTGAAAGAGGACTAAGCAATAAATTGTTGTAGTGTTATGTTCTTTAACTCATCTATGTAACAGACGATATGCGAAACCTTAATTACGGATGAACGACCAAAAATATGCATATATCAATGCTTAAAACTCCATTAAAAATGCAAAATATAGTTTTCTGCCGATTCATGTAATAATTGTTACTGGGGCCAATGATGCTCTTTTAACTTGCCTTACTTATAAAAGTGGTTCATTTCGGGTTTGATGGAGTTAAATAAGAATGCTGTAAAGCTTAAGGTGATGCGCTCTAAAGAGTCTTCTTGGATATCTACCAAAGCCGCTTTTTTGGATTAGGTGTAACCGCTGATTAACAGTTTTCCAGGTGGTGCATTCTTATACAAGTTGGAAAGTCGTAGTGAACACCACGCACATGTTAGTCAAGTAATGCATAAATAATCAGACTTCGCTTGAAAGGCAGTTCTCTGTGCATTAATCTCGCACGTCTTGCTCACATAGTTTGCTGCTTCGCGAAACAGCAAAACACATGAGGTGACTAGTGAATAACGACTGATTCTCCAATTAACTGTCTAGACTGGTATCCCTCTCTGTAAAGGAGACAGTCCTCTAATAATCTGCTCTGCCCTTCTTCGCGTAAGCTAGATCAACTCAACTACCCGCCTAAAAATTAAAATTATGATCTAATTAAAGCGCCTTCCTGCATTACACAAAATTCTTTTTGAAATGTTTGCCTCAAAAAGGCTAATTGAGCCTTACAAAGAAAAAGTCTCGAAAGAGACTTGTGATGAATTGCCTTTAGGGCAAACCTACGGAAAAGAACTCATATCTAGGACCTATTCGCTAATCACACTGGTTAAAACCACTCGCTTGATGAATATGCGACTTAATTAAACCTAACCTAACCCTCCGCCAGAATAAGTATTTTCTCTGGCTTGTCTCGATAAAGTTGAATTGGGTACCTTTGATCAAACATGAAATAGAAGGAAACAAAAACCTATTTAATTCCAAATTTACATTAACAGAGTCCATTTATGCCTGATCTTGCATTTACAATAGCCGCTTTCCTATTTGCTTTTGTGTGCATTAATTTCAATGACATGGGTAGGCATAAAAGAAGAAAAGAAGAATATACCCGTTCCACCAAAAGCCTATTAATTATTGCGGAAGTGAAGACTAATGTTAACCATATTGAATGTGCCACCGCAAATTTTTTTAAAGGAAAGCAAATATGGAAAAGAGGTAAGTGGGATTGTTCCATGTTAGTTCTATACAAGTGGAGGCAAAGCCGTTGCATTCAGTAATCCTCTTCTCTCTTTCCTAACAATTAAGCACTTATGCACATTTGCATGCAAAAAGGGCTAAGCGTTCCTCTTGGCAAGAAATGAAATCCAACGTTACATTTGTAAAGAACGCCTCTAGGTTGTGAGAATATCAGTAGCGACAAATGCAAATAGGCATTATTTTGACCTGATTATCCCTAGTCATTCCAGTTTTCTGCCTAACAGCTTATTTGCTAACCCTCATGCCTTGAATTAAAGGGTCTATTGCTCACTAACCACTACGTCTGATTTTTATTTTTTCAGTATTCTTTAATTTCAACGTATTTCATGTCCTAACCATGAGTTCCATTTGCTGCGAATTTCTCTATTGGTCCTCCAAGCACAAATGAACCAGCTCCTTCATTCCGCTTCAATTATTCACCATTCCTTCGTCTGTTGATTGAATTGCCCAACCCCCTCCTACTTCACAAATTTGCAAAGCATGGCCGACAAATCGAGTTCCCAAAATGGATCACTTGCTAATCGAGTTATCAAGGATGGCAAAACTGCTGGAAACAACGTAGAACCCCAAAACACCAGTAGATAACAGACAGAAAGAAAATTTGCGTTCGACACGTTCCATGCCCTTACTTTGGTCCTTTGAGTGTTTGGAACCCCACTAAAGATATTCTGACTGGCCTACAAGAAAAAGGCGTAGGCGAACTTTAAAAGAATCCCTATGATTTTTAATATGAAATCTCAAAATGATTTGTCATTAGTGTTTAGCACAGGCAAAGGAACAACTTGTTAGCGTGTCTATCATTCCAAAAGCAATGAAGGCCAAAAAGTATCCTCAATTCTTGATAGTTGGCTGGACAGCTGTAGAAACTGCTAGGATTTTTCACCACTTAATTATAGCATCAAAAGTCCTTGCAGCAAACTAGCTTATCTCGATCTATCTATATTCTATGCAATCGAACAGAAAGACGCACTGCTCTGGAGGAGAAAAACTGGCTAAACCCCAAAAATCTAATTATCATAGGATAGTGAAGGACGCTTTATCGAAAACGTTGGCATAAACAGATTTTTGGAAGCTATACCTATAATTCCTTTTTTAAGTACTTTATTGCAACTCTGAACACTGAATATTGTAACATCTACCAGACATCCAGAAAGATGTCATTAAGAGATAGCTGTGGGAAAAGGGGCACAGGTAGTTGGAGTACTTAATTATTTGGATGCGTGTGCAATGCAGGTTACTTACCCATATTTTTGAAGCAGTATGATTCTAAAAGCAAAGAAACAAATGCCTACAAATGCCTTCCCTACAAAAGGGAAACTCTGCTATCAGAGGCTCTAATTGGTGACAAGACCGAGAGCTTGCAGAATGGTTCACATGGTGGGGAGAGAGTGACGCGTTATTTAGATAGAAAGCGGGGCAAACTTACCCACACTACTGATCAAGAAAACGCTATGGCTCTGTAGGCGCAGATTATTCAAAGAACTGACTCTTTTTTGAGTTCCAAGGCAAATCATTCGGAAGGAGGATTCGTAAATTCGGTAAAAAGAAGGAGAACTGATTGCACTTTTGTATCTGTGTATCAATGGCGCTTACGAACAGCAACCTTTTGCTAATCGAATTCTCCTGGTGGTCAAGCTTGTTTATCATTTTTTAAGTTTATCGACAAATTTAGATGGTTCTGCTGAGATTGTTTTTAAGTATGCCCACTGAAAAATGGAAACACACTGCTGATTTTCTCACGAAAACCACACTAGCAGTGTCCGAAAACATAATGCAGCAAATTTTAATAACGGTCCGCTAATAATTCCTTCAGATTCATCGTGAAAGTCGGTTTTTTTGAATGCGACTCAGGCCAAAGATGCCGAATAGGTGGTACTTGTAATAATGTTCGTGCTTATATACGATTTGTAGGTGAGAGGCGGGAACACAATATACACTTAGTCGAAAGCGAGTCAACGTGTTCTCCCCCAGCTCCGGATACCGCGATCCCGTAGTCTAAAATTACCCACCTAGAGTCTCTTCTTAAATAAATCATGCCCAGAAAAGCCCGGTCTTCTTCCAATAAGGTAGAAAGGGATGAGGAGGAGGAAAAGAAGAACCCTGTTACAGTACTAGGAATAATTAAACATAGCTCCAACAGGGATTTCGTCATCAACAAATAAATGCTGTAAGGTTAAGGAGGTATGAAATTCATCTTCTTTTTAAATGAGCTCGATTTCATCATCGTAATGCAATACAGGTCGCCGTTCGATGGCGAGTATGCAATCTTTGCATTGGATTCCGATTAAAGACGCATCATCCCAAGGTCAGTATTCCCCTGCACTTTAAAAAGTGAATTTTTCCGCAATTAAAAAGTCTAAGTTTTTCATTAGATTGAATAGGACTTGCGCATACTGACTGACAGTACATATTCGCCGCGCCAAATTAACTCAAAGACAAGTTTTCATGTATATACTTCAAAGTGCAAAGCTGTATCTATTTGTTGCGTGTCATCTGGTTTTATCCATGCCTATAGCCTGACAAACCTCAGTCGGCTTCTGCTATTAATCCTTTAATAGTTTTTTGATATTTCCGATTTCACAGTTGAGTGTGTAGGAAAATTAGAACCAAAATCGGAATTGTTTAGAGCCAAAAGTTATTAATTTCCTCACTTGCGCCATCATACTAGTCATCTAGAAAATAGACACCCTCCATACTGATCCCTTTAGCATCTTGATATTCTTTAAGCTTCTCAGCCCTAAATGACTCAAGGTAGCATTTGGCTGCTAATAGAACTCGCAACGCTCTACTTCAACAGATTCACTGAATTGCTGCTTAATGAAATCATACGCATTTAACATGGCCATTTGTTTGAAAGCGATGGAGTATCATTAACTAGCAAGTTTTAGAGGCACTGAATTAGACTTACCCGATTCGCTGGGTTAAAATATCTGCATGTATCGTGATTTGTCCACAGGAACTCTAAAGCATCTGTTTTCTTGTCTGCTAAATTAGGATCAGGGTGAATAACAAATTACGCGACTAACATGGCCAGGTTGCAACAAAAGGTTTGTGAAGTATACGTTAGCAACCGACAGCACCCTTATCACGTGCCTTCAAGAGGGGAAATTTGCTACTAACATAGTAACATCTGAAACGGCTTGTTGACAAACGTCATGCAGAGGTAGCCAAGAAAGGACGCAAATATGCAACTCAAAAAACATCGCAAGGTTATTGAAAACAAAAGGAGATAATAGAACTACTTCAACTTTTCCCTACTCACGGTCCAAGTTTTCTGTACGTAGCGATTATTTTGCGAAATGACCCATCACTAAGAATTGTTTGAACTTTGGACATTATGGAGCCTATGAATATTGCGCACATTATTTTGCCACTTTGTTGCCGGAGCTAAAAGGCTCTTCGGCACTGACTTCGAGTACTACCGAGGCTTTTGAACACTACAAAAGACTGCTCCAAATTACCAACCAATTAATGTGGACTCATTTATGCGGTCGCATTTCCCGGAACTCGGCTCTTATAAAGTACACTCAAGTTACAGTTGGTGATAAAGCCACAGGTTCGTACTTAGTTGCGATCAAATGTGAGTTTGGGTTCCAATCTAATAGGAAGATAAGTGTTGGCTTTTAAAATAGGCTAAACTAATCCAAAGTTCTGAGTGCTGGCAAACATTTTTTCGGCACTTTTCTACAGGAAGCACTCATCCTAACAAATCAAAGCGAATCCTTGGAGCATCGTCTTTGCTCTTCTTCTTGATTACTGATAGCCGCCCTTCTGCCACCTTACTTAAGCAAGATTGATTTCCGGCAAAGCTTCCTCTTTGGCTCATCGTTTAAGGAAAAGTAAAAATTTTGAATGCATAACTTTGAATAATCACTTTTTAATGAAGTAATACTGTTTGGTGGCTCTAGTTTAGCAAATTTTGTCGAGATTAATGAATCAAATAGCGAATGGATCATCATTTTTAAGAGGGAAAAATTCTGCTTGACGAATTGACTAGTCGAGCACCGGTCTTGACAGTGTAGAACTAATTTAAAATCAAAGCATTAAAAGCAATCATTAGTCAAACAAAACTTGCATGAATAAACAAATTATTTGGACATTCTGCAATTGAGAAAGTCATGGAAGCTGGGTACGTGAGAGGCGAACGGAGAGGTTAAAGATTACCACTCTATAACTCTTTGCTGCTTTAGTGTTCCGAAACCGTTGACTTAGATTGCTTACTATAAGTTGTTAAATTTCATCTACATTTATCCCAATACATAACTTCATTACCTGTCAAGTCATTTTTAATAGGAATGCTCCTATATGCTTTGCAGACGCAACCGCCATCCCCTAGCTTTCACAACTCAAGTGAAAGTATCACAACTTTTATGCAAACGGAGGTAAACAACAAATCAAAGGACTGTGTGCCTCCTCAAAGCTTTCACTAAACGCCTCTTTAATCGCTTGTCACCTAGAGTTAGACAGTATCTTGGTCATATGCAAATCGAAGTAAGCAGACTCGACTTGTCATTTTTCAAAGGAGCAAAGGCTGAACAAAAGTAGAATTTGCAACCAATCTCTGCCCAGTTAGACTAGTTACAAGCATAGATTATAATTTTACTTTAATCCTTGTTAGTGCTGCTTTCATTCTGATGCTTCACGGCCTGATGATCCACTCAGTAGTTTATAACATGACGTCTTTGACATTGATTGGCATACCCGAAATAATCCACCCTGTTTAAGTAAATAGAATTGACTATTAGGAAACCTATCCCTAAGTTGCTTATTCTGGCTGCCAAACATTGATTCCAGCAATTGTTATTGCGAAAGTAGTTTTGAGCGGAATATAAAGGAAATGGCATTCGACAAGTTTATTTACCTTCACATCTTTTTATTAGGTCCTATCTGGTCATTAAGCCATTCTTCTGAAATGGAGGAAAAAGCAAAATGTGTATGCCACATTCATACACACTCAGCTAACTTACGATAACTTTTAATTTTTTAAGCTTGTCAGCATATTACTTGATTACTTATCTGCTTAGCAAGCTGATATTAACTCCGCTCAGAAACTCTAGACTCTCCCTTTTTCGACCTCTAGTATCGTCCTTTTTGGATCACTGCTTTAAGATGCTGAAGGTGGATCCATCTCGGACTGTGGTGAGTAGAGAGAATACATGAAGGGTTAAAAGCAGGGCATAATAGAATTTGAATGTAGGTATTATGGTAGCTGCACATCTTATAAGTCAACTTCAAAAGGCTCAGTTCAGGTCTTTTCAAACAACCACACATGATTTCTGCTGGCGAACACAAGAGAGGGCCAAGTGTTAATTTGTCATACTTCCATAATGATGCATTTCAGTTTAAAACGTCCCAAAACTCATTCGGATGAGTGACTTAACTTACTAAACTTGGATACCATGGGGAGTTAAGTAATTTTATTTTTCACCTAGCAGCAAATCATGCATAGCTTTTACAGTTAATGTGTGGAGTTTTAATAACTGTAGCACGGTGCTACGACTTAAAAATCATATTTTTTATTGTCTGCAAAATTTTCATCGAAATTCGTCTACATCTGGTCGGTAATTAGGCCATAAATGCTTCTCAAGAAAGTATAAAGTTCCTTTCATTATTCTGAAGAACGGCTTCCTAACGCCAAATTTTTATTGGCTCCAAATCACTAAATGCTTTGAGATATGACTTATCGAGCGTATTGCAATGGCAATTACCAAGTCTGTGATGCAGTAACAAATGTTAACGCGGAATAATCATATTTGTGGTTTCCTTACTGACTTGAAGTATGCCAACCAAGCATTTTAAGTATCAAACAAAAGAGGATAATTTTTTTATTCAAATCATTAATTTTCACCTCGCGATCGCTGCCAAAAGCACGTGAAATAAATTAACCTCAATTGTGATATACTTGGTTAGAAAAAGAAACATACTCAAATTTGAGATTGCTGCGAACAGTTATGGGCCTTGAATAATGAATTCTTTTAAATCAAACATAAAATTTGCCCATCACTTAGAGGAAGCCACAGTCAAGCGCCAACTTCTGTAAAATCGGTCTTAAAGCGTCTCTCCATCAAAGCAACCAATAATCATAACATGCGCGCATGTTGTCTCCAAAATGTTCAACTCTAATCTAGGGTGAAAATAGTTGCTCCCCCTTATAGTTCTCTGACCAGGGGTCACGGAACAATACCCCCCCAGACTGACAAATTTTGACCCCAACTTCGCTTGAAGAGATGTACATGCAATGAAGGTAGCGGTCACTTCCCGAATACTTCGACGCATTTCTCAACTGCACCTGTCAACTCGTCCGCGGCGAAATTAAAACAATTTTGTGGGTGAAAAGAAGCAGGGACACCTACTGGCCCTTCTAAATAAAGAAATAAATTTATTGCAAAGAGGCAGCACACACATGGCTACTTTAAGTGTTTAGAATATTACATTGAAAATAACTTACAAGTAAAGCGCACCTTGGGTTGCTATCCAGGCATGGCTATGGGCATTACGTTTTTAATGTATCACGTCACATGAAACGAATCTCTGCAGCTGCTGACTTAAGCATGGTAGAGGCAGTGCCTGCTAGATAAATCTCTGAGGTTGAAGGTTGACAAAGTTGTACTCCTCATTAGCGCTAAACAATAGCCCAGACGAAGTGAGAGTAGTCATTAGTTATTCAAGGCTATGAAGTAAGCTGTGCATAAGCAGGAGCCAAAAAATAGGTTCACAGCTTTTTTTGCAAAATAAAACCATTGAAATGATTAACGAAGATGCAATTTTCGTTGATATCAAAGACACAAGTCTTCTATCGTCAATAGTGACTGGATCAGATCTACACCCTCAATTAACCTCAAGACGCCGTCTGCGATATTTGCCTGATTTTGTCACATTGACCAGGAGGAATCTCGTGTGTAATTGGTTCTAGTTTTAAAATCAAAGTCAACTCTTTTAATTAAAAGACATTTTAGACATGCTGCAATATACCTAATACTTAACTTTTAGAAGGCAGCTTGCTTTCAAGATACACGAACCTCTAAATTTTAATCGTATAAGGGTGCTTGAGGTTCTTTCCTAATGTGTGAATCTTGGTAGTAATTTTACCTCACGTAGAAAAAATTTGATCAGATTATCCTTCTGCAGAAAACTGGAGTCTCTGAGCTACTTAGATTGGAATTGGCTGAGGTAATTCTGCTACAATTAACTAGGCTCATCTTAAATTAGTGCTGAGCATGACCCTGTCTCATTAAAACTTTACGCAACTGGATTTAAATTTTATCGTTTTATGAGGGTGGGGAAGGGAGGCACGACTGTAAATGATGGGAGCGCTTCAAAAGATGCAACTCAAACGATTCGGCCACTCGTCATTTTGCGGCGATGCCACCCACACAGGCGATAGTTGCGAGGATAGATTGAAATTACCGAAGGTGGCTTTGCCTAGAAAAAAAGCCAATTTCGGTTCTCTAATTTTGACCGATAATTCTACATTGGTAAAGTATAACAAGGTTTAGTTGGGGTTTTGTGTATCGGTCTCGACTCATACTTACGCGCCCTTTAAATGCATCATTTTACCTTCGCCCAAAACCAACTTTAACCACGTTTTCATTGTGGTCAATCAGGACGATGCTGCTGAAGGAGGGTGGCCTATAATTCTTGCCAAACAGTTGATAAAGAGGTGACCAAAGTTAGTGGAGACAGCGCTTGACAAGACTGTGGGTGAACGCTAAAGAAAAAATTAGTACAACTGATTGACTGACCTTATCAGGTAACCCAAAAATTTAAAGCAAATCCCTTTTTTGGCAAGAATCGTTGACGTTTGCTGGGTCAGTAAGAGAAAAAATAGCAGCTTCTATGCAGCTAATGGTGCATTTCACCGCACACTATGCGATTATTTTCTAAAACAGGCAAGTTCTATTGACACGCAATGACGGCGCACATTCTAATTTATTTTCACTTTTAACTTTACAGGAAATAGTTCCTCTGAGAATCCTGCAATCTTTTGTACCTTGCTTACAGGTGATTCTGTACTTATGGGTAGCTTCTTAAATTCCACTCTTGGGTATAGCAAAATTGTTAAGAAGGCTTCTGGAATTTTGAAACATAGCAAATAGACTTTGGAATATTATGTAAGCATTTCTTTCGGTACAAATACCACCTGATGGACTTGCTAATCGAGGAATCAGGTCAATCAATTTATGCAGCTAATCCTTTTTGGTAATAATGTAGGCCTCGAATTTACCCATGATGAGCGGATGAAGCCGGGAGCAACCTGTTCTGGTGCAACAATGCTTTTTAATATCAATCTTGCTAAAACCATTGTTTCATCAATATTTCAGTGGTATGTAAATTTTACACCATTTGACAAAAAGTGAAAATCGTGACTACTTAGTGCGATCAGAAGGCTTCCATATTGAGTGCTGGCGTTGTGTGCATCAGACTCTGCATTTCGGTGACAGATGGCCCCAATGTGCCACTTTATTCTTACAACCTAATCACTTTTAAATGCAAAACAAATCATATTTACCGCAGATCCTATCATCATTACTTGTACTTGAGGACCCTTGTACTTTACTGTAAGATGGCAAATGTGGGTGTGCCAACTCATTTTATAAGCAGAGTTTTTTCAATGGTAGGCCCCCTACTATACCAGATAATAATCAAGTGCTCATTTTGAAAGCAAAATAAACTTCTATGCACTTAGTTTTGCCGATTTATTGGTCTCGCCTTCGCAAACCGGTGGTATCCAGAGATTTATTTAAATTGGTTGCACTTTCGACTTCACTACTGATAGCGCACAAAGCTTATTTTTAAGAAGAAAAGGGATGCAAAGCAAAGCAAAATGTGTATCTTTAAAATACCAAAGGGCTAGAAAATAGTAATTCGGCCTGGGGGCAGGCTACTCGACAGGGGTATAAAGTTAGGAGTTAAACAATAAAAATGTTTTAACAGAAATTTTAACACTTATCGCACTGCACAACTATCTGCTTCCCTTTACTTTTTCATGTTGATTTTCATACCAAATGCCAATCCTGAGAAGTCGTGGATATGGTCTCAACGCAACACTAAGCGCGACCGTACTATACCAAACTAAATTACTACAGTATTATATTTTATTTTTAATCTGGCGCCAAACCCATCATTCCAAGCCGCCTGGAACTTTTACTTAAATTACTTTTCAAGCAATGAAAACGACCGACCAATCATTTTGCACTTAGGTTAAATAGGGTCCGAAATTTCGGATTTTTACTTGCGTTCATTAGCTAATAATAAAGGGCCGGAGTTTCCAAGGCTTGAGATGACCGATGAGATCCTGTCAACTGCATTGCTAATTCATTTGCGTGGAGCATACAACAAACAATCATTACTAAATCCCAGTAGTATCTTTCCTCAGTTTTCCGAATCCACGTCAAGCTGTGTAGAGTGAAAGAATCAAAGAGCGTAATCTTGACTTCGGTTTCGAGGCTTCATAAAGGCACTTGACAACCTTACCATGCAGTACTGAGCGAGTAAAGAGGACGTCTCGCATTCGCCAAAAGAGGTTTGCGTGCTGTTGTTTAAAAAGCAACGTTGAGCAAGACAATCTTTGAGCGAGAAAGTGACGATTGCTTTAACAGCTGTAAAAGCAAATCCTGAAAATTTAGCAGGTCGGATTGGAGTCACTAGATGCACCAAATTTATAGTGCTTGATAACTTTGAAGGGCACTGCACTTATGCGTTTAAGCATCATTAATCCTTTCCCTCATTTTCCATGCACTTGAGCTTTTGGAAAGGAAGCGACTTATGGCGCCTAATCATTAAGGCATGAACGGACTTACTTTGTGCCCATTATTATCGGTGTTTGCAGAATTTGTGAATGTCTTGAGCAGAAATGGTAGCCTCACCTCCTTAAAATAGACAACCTATTTGTAGTAACGTAACTATTCTGGCCGATTGAATCACTCATGTTTAGCTACGCGACTCATTATGATGAGGTAGTGAACGTGTCTGCCATGAATACTCTGTGACTGGTAGAAGTCATACTTAAATAAACCAACTCTAACACTTAATCGGCAATTGTTTGAATAATAGGCGGACTCTCATTTTGCCAATTCGCTTAACACGTGATCGTGAATGCTTGACGAATTGCTTGGTCGCCCAATCATATTATTGCACCACGCAAGGGTACCAGGTCCAAAGATTTTCAGTGGCCTAGTCTATTAGTGGCAACTCTGCAGACGAACATAATGTTGCCCTTAAATAACTGTAATGCAGTTAATGGAGGCTCTACCTTCATACTAATCATAACTCAGCCCTGGTTGCTTATACAACTAGTGCTACTCGTTTTGTATCGCGGAATGCATTTACCTCAACGGTGTCATTATTTTAATAGGTTCTAAAGTGATTCAAAGGCAGCAAAAACTGCATCTTCCAGCAGCATTAAAAACCAAGCAGCAGAGTCATCCTTACGATCAATTAAAACAGTAAATATGTTTATCAAAGTCTTACAACGAAAGTTTAATGATCTTTTTCCAGCACACATAAGTATCCGAGTCCCACTTACACAGGTTGTTACACCAAGACAGATGAGAAGAGCTTAGCCTAACCAGCCTCCCTTTAATTTGTTGACTGGTTATTCAATTTCTTATGTTAAAGGATTATCAGCTCAAGTAAAAACACAGGTCATTTCTCCTCCCAGTCATAAAGATGCTGGTAGAAGCCCACCTTAAAGATAAGTTTTTGGTTGGCCTGATCTCGCAGTCACTTCCTGCATCCGTGTCTACCTCTAGACCAGTTAATTTATGTTGACCTTTATGGCAGCCTTAAGGCTATGAACCACCTAGTAATATTCTGATGTCCAGCTTTGACAGTACCAGCGCATAACAAAATGTAACTAAATTGAAAAAAGGAGAAACCTCACTAATGAATACCTTGTAAAGTAGTGATGTATTTATAGGTGTTAATTTGATGGGCAAGTCACACTACACCTGCGACAAGAAGCAGAGATACCAAATAAGAGAGAAAGAATAAATTAAACCAAGATGTATTGCGGCGAAATTTTCTTTGCTGCCTTTTGATACCCTTTCCTTCTTAACTCTAGCCATGTCTCCACCAATACGCATTTAGTGGAACCAGTTACGTAGATTACTTAGAAGAAAGCAGAAGCATTTTAAAAAAATTAGGCAAGGGAAGGAATTTATTTAGTTACATTGACCTACAACGTCTTGGTGGATAAATTTGGACATACGCTATCCTAATCGGATACGAAACGGTCACTTCTGGCAGAGAGCAGAGGAAGTTGGGTGTAGTGTGATAGACTAAAGCCCAGTTCTTTGCCATTCGTATGTTACGCGCCTGAACGGAACTCCAAGCTACCAGACCGTTTGTCTCTACCTCATCCTCTCCCACTTCACCCTCCCTCCATGCATAGTCATGGGAGAATGAGGCATGACATTAGGAAAAGGGGTATACGACTAGCCAAAATAAGCTCTGGCTGCAGAACTATTTAATGGAAAATAATCTAAGTGATCTTTTTAAAGGAGAGAATTAGGGAGGTCATGGCTACAAATGGAGGAGTCGTGTCACTGAACCCGATTGACTCCTGAGAATGAGTAAGATTATCTTGTAATGAGTGCAATAATAAAAACTCGATGTGGCGACGTCAAGTCGGGAGTTTTGACATTATCAACAAACTTCTTTACCTTCCACTTCACTCCGAATGAACAACCCAGCTACTTTGCGATGGTCTATATGCCTTTATACTCACAATATACCAACATCCTTCATTAAATTACTTCGTAAAATAGTTGTGCTCATCGTTTTGATAAAAAGATTTGTTCTTTATTCAACTCCTTTACATAGCTCATAGGATCAAAATCCCAGATTGCACAAGATGATTAGAATGTCAACATAACTGACTGCTGGTACTATGAACTAAGGGTTAACCTAATTAAGATATTATGAGACGAGGGTATGGTGGCTTTTGCGAGAGTATAATCCATCAAGTGCCTTAATGACTTCCATAGGTGCAACCATTTACTGCCATATGCTTTAACTCCGCGTTCTCGCAAGGCTCTATATATCTCATTACTTACTCCATAGTTATCACACTAGCACTCTAGTCTGCCATCTTAATTAATGGTGCAATAGCTCCCTAATGATGCACGTCTTGACTCCAAGTAATCACTGCCTTAATTTGCTAATAAGTGTTCAATGGTTGAAGTAGAGTCTCAGATGCAGTCATATTGTAATGTAAGACTGTTGAGCTCAGCCTGATAGGCTAGATGTTAGACATCGAGCAACAGAAACTTTCTCGAGAAGATGGAAAATTTTTAATTGCGTATCCTTTGTTTTATCTGCGACAAGTAAAATTGTTGTCTGACTCCATACATCTAAGCATTTGATTGTGTTGAAAGTAACGTCAGAATTACCGGAAAAACATATTGCTGCTTGATAAGGGTGGCGCTAGTCTTCTATTACCAAATGCAGTGATAGAGGGAACATAGAGGGCCGTTTAAACCTCAATAAATTATATTACTTAATGCATTACACAGAAAAATATGCACTGGTTCTGGTCAATTCTTCTGATTTTAGTAGAAAAGAAAGGGCGAACCTCATAATTGGTCTCTTACTTTCTGTCGGCAGCATAATAGCTGTACTTGGTGAACGCACACTTTGAAGAACATGGAGGAATAGCCCTAATTGCGCAGACTTTGAGTCACTTTCATGAATTCCCTTTTTCGGAACCTTGTTGTTCAGCTATTTATTCTTCCATCATTTCTCTCCCTGGTCTTCGAAATATTGATCCTCGCATCTATTCCCTGTTCATCTATCCCTTCTGTATTTTCCATCTATTATTTCATTTGTTCATGCTATGCTGTCCTTTTGTCACCCTGTCCCATTATCATCAAATCACTTCGAAAATACACATTATTTATTCAACCCCTGGATTTTATGCAAACAATACACGCAAATATTCTTCTATATGACTATCGAATTAAAATGTTTGTTTGCTGAAGCACTAACCAACAGAACATCGAGAGAAGTTAAGCAGGGTGGTTTCACACCTTAAAAGGCTACCAGATAGCTAAAAATTGTTTGAATTTTCGTCTCATTTCTTCCTAGTATAAAAAGTTCCCTAAGCTAGCTGACGTATTTTAAACCAGCCCTACTTTGTGCAGTTAAATAGTGGAAAAGATACGCTGCTCTTGGAAAGAGTGGTGGAAGATACATCACGGACAAAAAAGTGGCGGTGAGGTACTCCACGAGGTAATTCAAAAACGTTTTTAACTGCTTTTTTATCAATTCAGACACCAAATATTGCAGTTTTAATTAAAAAAAGTACCAACGCAAACAGTTTATGCTTTGGCGGCAAATATGTGTGGAAAATAGGAACAGTTCATTATAAAGTACGACAACCTCTGATTGCATGAAAGACGCAGGCATAACTCAATTGTTGCGGTCATGCAATGACTGTTATTCCTCAGCTGTGTATAACGCTAGTAAATTAAAAAATTTCCAACACAGGAAAGTCAAAATTACTATTCCTTCCCTTAAGGTAATAACCAGCCAAAGCTAACCAGTCTCGTGGCAAGGATAAGTCAATCAGCCAAAAAGCGTAGACTTCTACAGACCAATTTTTTTGCAAAAAAAGATTGGAAAAGCGGTGGAAACTTCAAACCCTTATGCTTGACTTGCACTAACTATTTTGCCATCTATCGGACAATATAAGCTCCCAGTTTTTGCTTATCTTTCGGTAAATCAATGTATTTTGACCGAGTTTGCCGATAGATATGACGTTTTGCAAGTAAAAATCGGAAACACATAATTGTGCGAGAATACTCTCAGCTACCTTCTCAGGTGGAAGACTTGGCATGCTCCCGTTGAAATTGGTCACGCTATCTATTTGGTTTCATGGCAAATTCTTTTATTTTGAATAAAGCTGCGGCAGTAGACGCAGTGTAGGTGACACTGGGAATAACAATGCCTAGAGTCAACCAGGACTAGGCCATACAGCGGAACAACGAAATTTAAAGCATGAATGAATTAGCCCTCAATCAGCCTCTAAAGTAGTGATTTAGAAGCCTTTGTGCCACAAATTTTAAAGTTCGACACTATGAAAATAATAGCACCAGGCAGACTACCAGAAAAAGCTGCAACTTAACCAAGTCTGTTGTCACTGCACAATAAAAAAGGGCCAAATCTTCCCAGGATTAATACCTGAAATTTAAATTCTTTTATATAAAACTATAGCCTGATTTTTTAAGGACTTATACTTGCCGCGACGTCTGGTTAAATTTTAGACGACTCTTTGTTTTTCTATTTTGCTAGACCAGACCTGTGATAAAGTAAAAAGCTCAAACCATTTCAGCTATTTTACTTTCAAAACATGTTAGGTGAAAAAGATTATTTAACTATGCAAATGCAGTGCATATTGCATGGTAGAATCCAGAAAACTTTGAGCGCGTATCCTCCTTAAAAAACCCGTGGTAATTTGAAGAAATACCATTGCATCGCAAAACCTGTATACAACAGAGATTTCGCAAACTGTTAGGAAATTCGAAGGTTGATTTTACTTTAAAAAGCATTGCTTGCTTATGTTGTCTTATTATGTTTAATAATATAGGAATTGATTTTCTCGTCAGACATTTAATGCTGCGTAATAACCTATATTTCAAGTTAAAGTAAAAGAGTTTTAAGAGTCACTTCTTGCAGCAAATGCGTCTAGATAATAATTAGCATTTTGAAGGATTTTTTTGCACAAATGACGCAATTTGAAGATGCTTTGCACCTGTGAACAAAAAGCTGTCGTCAGCTGAAAAATTGGATTTATCATAAGTGGCGTGCAGGCAAGCCGGCTAATTTTGATTGCTTTTCCAACTGTTCGGCGATTAAAGTGAGAGCAGTTCCATACTATTTTGCGACCTTTTTTGTATTCTAAATCTGGTTAAATAAGTTTCTTTACAGTCACAGCATGTTAATTAAAAGAGTTTTCAGCGTTCGGCTCTTTGTCTAAGCTCTAAATGATCCAAAATCATTTGTGAAGACTCATATGGATAAACAGATCACAGCAGTGAGCAAGCTTAAGATTTAGGTTAAGAAATATAATAGCCATCAAATGCTTAAATGCACAAAAACTAAATTGAAATGATAGCGCTCTTAACGTCGCTCTAATCTAGGCCACTGAAACGATCCTAGACTCGGAAGGGGTGATAACCTCCGTGACTCATGAGGTTAAGCCGCTATTAAGAGCGACAACAGGAGCAGTTGCTAAATTCCATTTTTAAAGCTGCTTTATAGTGTCTTTATTTAACACGATACTACTTTAGAAAACTTATATTTTTGGAGCCTTCGTAAGCTAAATGTACCTGTCTTAGTCCATCGGTAAAAGCTGTGTAATTATAAACCTATAAATATCACACACTACTTGTTTTTATTTTGACGCCATGGCACGCGGTCTTTCAGCGCTTCAAAATGTACTGAGGATTGGCTTAAAATTAAAAGGAAGTTATTGTGTACGCTTTGTAAAATGGGTTTTAAATCACTGTTTGGTGCTGGTAGCTTTTATTTTTGACTATTTTCGCTAGAATTAACTTCGACGAGTAAAACAAGCTTGTTTTCTATAAGATTGGTCTGCAGGACTTAAATGAGCCATTGGTAATCCGGTGCATAGGTATACCAAGTAGCCAGTTAATGCATTGCAAAAAGTCATGCATGTATCTGGTAGAACTGGTATAGAAAGTAGGTCAAGTCCATTGTTTAGCCATGAATACATGAAGAGTGAGTAGTGCTCGGCATGTTAATCCCGAATTCACAAATTTGTCTTACCTAAGGCAAAGCTTTTACCCGAAACATAGCCTCATCTAACACTATCCATATGTTAAACTGAGCGCTTAGCACATGAATAGCTATAACTGGACCATGTTAATGCAAAAAATTTGCCTACATAACGTATAAAGAAATCATCCTCCCCGCTCGCCAGCCTTGATCCTAATTTGTCACCGTCGCATGCGACTTCAAGAGATCTCGACTTTTGATCCTCAACGAAAGTGCACAATAGTTTGGGAAGAAGATTGGAAGGATTTCAATTCCCTCATGTGCATTGGAGGTTCCTTACTTCTTTCCATAAGGTTGACTTGCCTTAACAACACAAAATGATTTGTGATGCGTAGTCTTCGTTTGGTAAGTACCGTCACCGATAGGCATCCTCCAAGTTTATTCTGCATGGGTGTTGTTTGGTCTCGACAAGAATTTGATTGTAGTTTATTGTTTCAACAACTTGAAATTAGATTCCAATTAAAGTGTAATATAAACTTCAGCAAAAGGGGTGAGACATTCTAGCCTATTACTAAAAAGGGATTTGAACAAATATCTTGTCTAGCGCAGAAATCCAAACAGTGCTGAGTGCATCATGATAAGAAAGGAAATGTTCCTACATGACATCATGGCAAGTCGCCTGTCGCTGTTGACAAAACTACAGTAAATAAAAACCAAAATATCGCAGATAGTCTTCAGCGAAACTTAGTCTTAGTGATTATACTGATATTTTTGATTTTATGATCGAGAAGGTAATGGAGGCTAGTAGATGGGTAACGCATGCATTAAGAGGTGATAAGTGGAGGCGTTAAAAGCTACCAACACATAATCCCTGCCATTTTAGCCTTGTTGGAACTCATTGCTCTAGATTGCTAACGGACCAAACAACTATAGAACTCCGTTATTACTAATGGCTTGAAATCACTTGAGAGCACTTAGTAAAAACATTAGCTCCAACCCAGGAAAGGTATCTTACTACCATATTTTTAGGCTCGTATGCATCCGCATTAACAGTGACGAAGCTTTCGGGTCGGAAGCGTGTGCTTACTTTTATTTTTTGATTACCTTCTAATGTCTGGAAAATCGAATAGCTAAAGAAAAATCTTACATACCGGCAGTGATGTGGGGTGTCAATAACGGGGCGTTTGATATTTTATTGGACAAACCGAAGGACCCTTCACTTACTCGAGGAGCATTTATTGCGTAAAGGGTGAATTCCTGACATCTTTATCCAATGCTACAATGGAGGTTAAAGTGTTTTGGTGTGAGGCAGAATTTATTGCTGTTGCTGCTCGTGTTGCCATCGTTAAGGATAAAAGGGGCTAAAAAACTCACTTAGAAACTGCATAAATCTCGGTGACTCTAATAATCATTAGTACAAACGAAACACCCCACCTCTGCCTTTCACTCCTTGCACCTCCATAACATCAAACGGTGTATTCCTAAGCCTTCCTATTCTTCCTTCAGATTGTTCTGTCCTCATTCTAGCGGCTTCAGGCATGGCATCTTGGTTCTACTGGATGATGACCCAAAAGCATTTGGTTTTCTAAGACTCTACAATAAATTTACCTCCTAAACTAGATAACAAGTTTTTCGGATTTTCATAAAAATTTTACAATGGCCACAACCATCTTTGTTTTGCTCTCTTCCATCATTCGATGACGCACAGGTTAGCTAGTTTCTAGAGACTGATGTCTTTAAATGTTTTATTGCTCTTACAAATGCCCTTTCATCGCATCTTGTCAAACCACAGATATATATCCTAAATTAGAAAATCACTTCGCATGCAATAATGTGCAATAAAATCGCGACCCTGAAGGTATTATTTCTTTAAAATGCATACGTCGTGCATCCTAGTCATTAAATAAAAAAGGTTTAAATTATTTTACGAATCATTAACACCTACCTCGCCGTCGTTGCCAAACCTGCGAGAACTAATTGTACCCCGCTCGTGCTATCAGATGGCTAGCACCCCTCACAAACTCAAATTTGTAGTTAAAATGAAAATTACTGTCTTTAAAATACTAAATTCTGGTAAGTTATAGTTTGCTTCCATTCATTTTATGGACTAAATTTTAAAGTAGTACATCACATGAAGGCTTCAGCCAAATGACATTCTGTGCCATCGCTATTAAAAAAGCTTAAATCCATCCAATTAGAAAACATCTTAAAATCATAACGAGCTTCTACTGCAATATGCGCTCGTTTTGTCTCTAACGAAGCCAATTTCCCATAGTTCCAGTCTCAATATGCTTCGCTACTTATTAAAACAGTGCCTTTGAGGGAAGTGGCAATAATCCGTTTTCAGTTTCTTTCAAGTGATGCATATGTAATGACCGGTTTCATTCCCAACCACTTCTCTCACTTCTTGCCGAACAAACTTGTTAACATATTAGTGTCCACTTTTGACAGTATTTGCACGAAGATAAAAAAGGGCATCTACAGGCAGAATAATTTATCCGCTACCCTGTTAGTGAGCGCATCCTGGAGCATTTAGACAAGGAAAGCCTTGCTGAAACAAGCATACGAATTTTAAGTCCACTTCAAAAAATCGTAGCTAACATCTATTTTAGGTTATCAAAATTATTTCGTCCTGAATACTTACCATGTCAAGCATGGCGCGGGTTTTTAGTCAGACACGGGTACGGTGCACTTCAATTTAGACAGCACTGCACTACCCAAAGCTATTTTCGCCTACTGTTGACCCTGTGCAATGCTTGCCGAACAATTTTATGTTAAAATAATTTTATTCTGGAACGTCTTGCATCCTTAAGCTTTCTCGCTTAATCTACGATGAACAATAAATGTTCACCTCTTAACTGAAGCAATCAAATAAACCGCTCATAAATGGATATGTTAAAGTGCTCTTATACATAGAATTGCTTTCCACCAAATTTGACAACCCTACGTGTAAAAGAGGCTCATTTTAACGGATTTCGTAAGAATTATTTTGAGCCACTGGTGAGCTACTGGTGAGGAGAGATAGATGACGGTGGGCACTTAACACAAATTGACCATCGTGTCCTCATCTTGTCACTATGGTTGCTGTTACAGAGCCCTCTCTTTTGCACCACTAGAGGGGGTCCTAGCTCTGGGAAGTCAGATATTTGTTCACTTTTCCCTCCTTTTGCCGTTGAGAGACAACTATTAATGTGCCCGATGCAAAAGGTCACGATGACTCATCATCGCCACTTCACTATTAAATGTAATCGAAAGCCATGTGATCAAAAATATTGTTCATATACTTACCAAAAAATTTTTATTTTCTTAATTTTGGCATCTTAGGAAGAGTTTATGGATGCAAAAATGCATTCCACAGCTTTCATGCTATGCATAAAACAAGCGAGTGTGAGACTTACTTGATCCAGATTAGTCCTCGTCAAGTATGCACTAAAAGAATGAAAAATTATGATTCCTTTAAGGTAGCCAAACAGAGCGTGGAAGCAAGGTGTACATTGAAGTGGACTTTGACATGTTTTTTTTCTGTCCATCTCCAAATGCTGTTACTTTAGAAACTGAACTCCAGCAGAGCTGTGTTTGAAGAGAAAATTCTACGTTTCATAATTTTAGTGGCCTTTGTTTAAAATGCTGGCTTTAATACCCAAATTACGACTCGTTTTAATTATTCAGAAGACAGTAAAATGTGCAAAACTTCATCTGAACGCCTACGAGCCTAACCTATCACAACCAAGAATAAAATAGTTTGCAAGCATAAAATTCTATATTTTTGTCTTTGTTGCAGTGGATAACCACGTTGCATACTTATTAATGAGGAGCCAAGTAAATTTGGTAGTTCTTTAAGGCATAGAACAGCCACAGAAAGTAGAACACTTCTAACAGTATTCATAGCAAATTGAGGAATCATTATTCTATAAAGTGAACAGTTTACCATAGAAGAGAAGTTCATCTGTGTTTCCATGTAAGGATAACTAGGCTGCGGGGTATACCTTGAACCCAAGTGCTTACTAACGTTGAATTCGATCTGCGCACTAGCGTTCCAGAAGAAGGTTGCAACTCAGTGCTTAGTAGCTATTTTAAAAGACACGTAATTCTCAGCTAATGCGCTTTATTTATAAAATTGTGCCGCTTCAATGTTAAAAAGTCCAATTCTTTGATTAAATACAAACCGAATCTGGCATTGAGGGCTGTTAAATTCGTTGCGAAGAAGTTTGTTGTTTGCAGGTATGCGGGCTCAAAAGTAGGACACAGAGGCACAAGATTTGCATACTTTGTAGGCACTGGCCTATCGGGAGCATCGTCTCGTAGCTTTAAATTAAGCATTCGATTAACGTTAAGATGTCAGCAACAAAATATTTCCAGAAAATAAGAATAAATTGAGCCTCATTTTACTCTCCTCTTTCCAAAAAGTAAGTTCCATTTTTCGGGTCTTTTAATTACTTAACCCAGAAGTCATTCCTGGTGAGTAGCCCAATGCATTAAGTTCATGTCTACAACCGAACATTGATGAATAATGCGCAATCGCCTTTGAAACTCTTGTACACAAGGTTGAGAAAAACGGCTCTTCCTCCACTCGTCTGATGGTAACTATATGTGCAGCTGAACCGAACTAATGTTGAAGGTGCAAACTGCCATTCGGATTGGTTTAAAAGAAGAGGCTCGCATAATTGTTCATGCACTATTCCGGCTGCAAATGGTTACTGTGCGAATCGCAGATCAGCAGCAGACAACTACAGCTGAATATTCTCGGACTTTAAGTTTCCTGTTCCTGACGTTGTTTGCACATCTTTAGCTTTTTTACGTAAAAAAACATTATTTAGCGGCTCAAAGAGCATTTAAGCAAAAACAAACTACAGAAACACATTTATTTTTTGCAAGTTGCACCGAAAATCCGAGACGGATCATAGCAACCTTTAAAAAGTAAATTTAACTAGAGAATTTTAATTAGAGGGACCTTGAAGAGCTAAATCAGTTTGCATGTTGGGGACCATTGGTCAGAATTGCAATGGGAACAAAATAAAGCAACAAAGATGGCCTGACGCCGACTTGGATTTAATTCTACGAGCACAGCCGATTTGGCATTCATATATCGAGTGGGAAGGTGAAAACCTAGAGAATTCGCACTGATTAGGTCAACTATTATGAGTCATGCAAAGATTGACCTTTTGGAACTCAAGACGTATGAAAACCGAATTAAGCTCGTTTATTCCTTGGATCACCGATTTCCTCTGTCGTTGGCATGTAACAATTAGGAAGCAAAAAACAGAGAAAACACTTGTATCAGCCCCATAAATGTCACCTGGGGGTCTGATTTGTTGCCACTTGGTAAACGTACTTACATCAAAATACATACTACATCTAGCGTGACTCCTGCAGTCTAGCTGAGCGCTCCATCGCCTAAGCCTTTTCATCCTAAATAAAGTATATTTCTACATTTTCGTCAAGGGTCCTGGCTAGCTTGATGTACAAACCATAGTTTAAAGCAAAGCTGTAAATAGGACTACTCGGATGGCTTTGAACGCGTCGCTTCCGTGTGCCTAACTCCTATTGAACTAAAGGGAACCTAATTCCTTTGGCTTTGCTTATGGTTCACTGGCAAAATTATGCTGTTGAGGAACACTGTCTCATATCCAAGTGTTGGGGATGATTTCTAATAGACTTTCAGGACTTCAAGGTCGTTGTCAGCTGCAAATTCAAATAAATGATCGATTCGCTCACGCTTGGCAGGCTGCTACAATTCGTCCTATCTCTTTCATGCTCAGATGTTGAAGGTGCCGACTAGGCCCCAGCCTCTGTTGAATTTGCCAAAAGAAGTGGTTTTTTACTTTTTGAATTATAAGCCATCCTTTTCTTTAACGAAGTTATCCATACCTTCAATTTGGATGGATAAGCTGTCAAGAAACCAGGGTGACTGAAAGCAATGCATTGCTCCGCATAACTTTGTTTAACTTAATAAATTCTTCTAAGCAATACATTACAAGTGTAAAATTAGCTACTGGCAGTTGTTTGCACAGTTTTTCGTGGTTTTTCACTGTTAATCTGTTCGCTCTTCTGTGGGGTAAACTAGCAACTCTTTGCTTTCACTGAGTGGCCCGCTGCTCAAGTATTACCGCTGGTCTACCACTTGTAGCCTGTTTGGATTTCCGAATTAAATTAAGATAAATTACCTTTATTAACTTTTTGCTGCTTTTTGGGCACGGCAAATGGGCCAAAATGCTGTGTAGCGTAACCAATTTAGGGAAGAGGTTGTTAGAATCTTACCTCATCAAGGGAGTTATTGGATCTAAAGGCTACTTCTATTCCAAACTCGGAAATTATCAACACTTCAGTTGCTTCCCCCCATAGGCAACGTCATCGATAGATTGATGTTTATGAAATTTTCTTATGTTTGGCCAGTGGTCGCAAAATGTGACCTTCGCAAAAGTGTGCTTACGGGGTGCCATTCCAGAGCGTTTAAAGACTTCGCGTATCCAGTGGCTAGTCAACAATCGAACCTTCATTTATCCACATCACAGTTAGGTACAAAATCATTTATTACTTTGTATATTTATCAATTTCCTGAGGCCGTTTACAGACGTTTAAGAAGAAAGAGGATTAGTCGCAGTGTAAAAAGACAATAGGTTATTAAAGTCAAAAAAATAAAACCAAAAACTACCTGACAATAAAATATCTAATGCTAACATGCTGCTAGGTTTGCTCCATTTAGGCCAAATTAAGTCAAATTTTGACCTAGGGAGCCTTTATTTTTTTACAGAGGTGGAAATCGTATTCACTACTGTGATCTTTCGACTAGAATTTATGCTTGACTGTAATACTTTAGAGCCTCCTGTGCCAGATAAGATTCTATCGGGTCCACATCCCTTATGATGTCTGCAGAAGGAACTATGTGCAAAGGGGAAATATCACATCCAAATACGTTGCAGCTACTTTGCTTTACTTTAGCAGGCAGTTTAATCGTGCTTTCTAAGAACTTTCAGTTTGGAAGAGGACCGAACATTGACAAAGCTATGCACAACTGGCAAATATCATGCGAAGTTTGCTCAACCAATCTTCTTTTTGAATCGGAACACGGACTTTATACGTTAAGACTGTCCAGGATAGGACAGTACACCTAAACAAATTAGTCTGATCATTACAACAAATTCTCTTTTTCAAACATTTCCTTAATAAAGGACTGAAACAATCCTGCACCAGAAAGCTTTAAAATGAGGCCTGTGCTCCCATTTTATCGTTCTGACAGAAGTTCTGCTAAAGCGAATAGGCGAAATTTTACATATATGTACACTGTGATGACTTTCCAGCTGTCTAGCCAATCATAAATCCCCTCAACAGCTCTGATGAACTTTATCGAATTCATGCGTTGCTAGCAAACTTGAGACCATGGCGAATCAACCAACTTTGGTCAAAGTCTTCAATATTGCAACACAATATAATGGCAATGGCTCCGCTTCACCCTAGTATTTCTCAAAAAACCAACTATTGCAAAGCTGTGAGTTTCCCCTAAAGAGGGTCTTTTATGAAAGTTATGATTTGTCGATGATATAATTATGTTGAATGATTTTTCCTATGGCAAGAATATCCTGCAGCTAATCTCCATAAATGCTGGCACTGTAAGGTGATGTTATGGTTTCCTGCCGATTTTGGAAAATCATTCTTTTTGCCCTGCGGAAACATCTGCCAAAAGCATGTGATGGTTCATGAGTAGCATGTAGCAAATGTGCAAGAGAGATAAGATAATCCTTCTACACCAGCCAAGAAATTCAGGCTAAGATAAAATCTATTGGTCTCTAGTCTATTCACCCAATTCGATTATTTACTGACTGGCTTTTAAGGCACTGCGGCCTTTGTTGAACGAATGGATAAATCATCAGCAATTTCTAAAAAAATTGCTATGCATTTTTTAATCTTGTTTGCTCACTTTAGTCTGTCAACTTCTTCATGCTTTGTTTACTATCCGAAGCCAACCAATTAGGGCCAAATTGATCTTATCCAAATTTACTAACAGCTTTGTTCTATAAGCTCTTGCCTCAAATGTAGCGAAAATCAAGCCAATTATTACTTTCAAATCTGAGTAATAGAATCAAGCTCGATTTAGATGTTGACTTAGAGAAATAAAATATCTCCTAAAGGTGGAGGAGGTCGTATGCAGTAAAAAATGTACAATGCAGCTGTTTAGTTTCCAAGAATACCTTGCTGACTGATTAAATCTTATTTTAAACAGGTTCGAACTAATAATGTTTCTAAAGCTCATTTCAAGATGTGACTAATTCCTGCTCACTACAAGTTTTATAGCCTGCTTGCGGTGTTTCATCTTCATCGTATGGATGGACTGCGTAGAAATCACGGCTAACAGGATAAAGTTGTGTCCCGTTGAGGTAATTGGATTATCCGTAGAGTGTTCGCATGATGCTCATAAGCTGAAATCAAGGCAGAAACAGATTTTTTTCTAATGTCGTTAAGGTAATTAGTCAATGCATTTCATTAGACGGGTGAGAGTTTCTCATGGCAGCACAGGTGCTTTCAGAATCATCATGTTTGATGTTTTGAAAGGTTACCACGCACAAGTTAACCTTGCATCAAAATAAATTAATATAATGGGAAAAAATTTTGGTCGACTGTTTTACGGTTACAATGATAAATCAAGTCCGTGCCAATATGAAACACAATTCCCTTTCAAAAGATTTCTTTTAAGTAAGCTTAAAATTGTGACAAAAGTTATAGGCGGGCCAAAGCATTTTCTGGAAGACTCACACTTTCAAAAGTTTGATTCTAGATTTGGCCAGCATTAATAAAAGATTGAGTAGTCACAGGTAGTGTGAACGCATAGCTCATAAAACAAGTAGAGTTCCATCTCGTTGTCCGTAAACGGCAATGCATGAATTATTCATGACAATGTTAAATTAATCTTAAAAGAGCATAAAAGAAGTACCCTATCAGTGGTGTTCTGAGCAAACAGTTGGCCTTTAAACTCAATTCAGTGTTTAACTCTCTATTTTGAAAATGCTACTGTTAAAAAACCTTATGATATGCAGAACTTGCAGCATATCTAGTTGTCTGATCTGGCCTATGACTTGAAGAAGTAATGTTCGACAAATTGGAGTGAAGTTGGACGTGATTCATTGTGTTGAAGGGAAGCAGTTTGACGGGTAGCCTATTATGTGATCAATTCATCACAGACTTGCACGATGTCAGCCATGTACTCTGAGACAAATCGAGGTTGAACTTCTCCACTGTCGAGTTTAAGTTGAGAAATTGCTCGTCACCTATTTAACTGCCACTGATTGGGTTGACGATAGGTTCAGACTAAAATGATAGCAAGTTGGCTTTCATGAATATGACTTCTTAATAAATGATGCCCTATGGTCCTTGTTGCCTAATTTAATGGGAACCTTTGTGAACACTAGACGCAACATCGCCTAAAATGTCTTTTTTGATCAAACAATTACCGCCAGTTTTGCTTTTTACTTAGATCTGGAAATTGATGTTAAAATCAGTTGTAAATCACGTTCTGGAGGAACAAAATCAAGATAAACACAACCTTGCTGTAAATTAGAATACACAGGCTGAAGCGTCAAAGCCTTTGGGAACGCTTTTAAATTGTTCAGTGACTTGATCTTCGTAAATAATAAACGCGACAAACATTAGTGGATAAATATTTGAAGCAAATGATTTACAAA
The DNA here is from genome assembly GCA_001693075.2 of Taenia saginata. Classification (NCBI taxonomy): domain Eukaryota; kingdom Metazoa; phylum Platyhelminthes; class Cestoda; order Cyclophyllidea; family Taeniidae; genus Taenia; species Taenia saginata. The sequence continues at coordinate 261,421 of LWMK02000030.1, read as the reverse complement.
CGTTCATTTCGGTTATTTTTGGCCCGTGAGGGTTGCTTGCGACACCCGCAAGCCATTTTTTTCATCAGGTGGACCGCTGCAGCTTAGACCAAAATAAGGAGGTTAGAAAAATCACACTTACAGCTTCCCTTAGTGAGTGTTAAGCATCTTCAAATTTGATACTTTGTTCCCGCTTGCCCTCCCTCACGAGAGCTACCAGTGCTGCTAGATCTGAAATCAGCTATCCTGCATCCGCCTCCTTGACACGACGTGCAAAGCCATGCGGACTGACTTTCCGCTAAAAGAATTTGTGATAGTTTAATTTAGAGGGCACTCTTAGGCGGCGTTAAGAATGATGGTCCAAAATAATGGGGAACTTTCTGGCAAAAGTGTTTCAATAAACTAAGCACTTCAGTCCCCCTTGACTCTTACCATCATCGCCATTAAAATGTCTGGTCGTCAAGCCTATCAGCCCAATTAAAACGAGCATCGAAAGCACTCAAACATTAGGATGTTTTGGTTACTGCCAAACAAACTTAAGACTATTTTGTGATATCTGTGCGACTAAAACTGGTTTTCAAGCTTAATTTGCAGTTTATTTTCAATCATAAGCGTATATTATCAAAGTTATAGCAGCCGACTTAATTTTTATGCCTGTCGATAAAACCTAGGGAAGCCGAATTACGCACATTTTGCTCAACCACGCCAGGCACCTACGCAAGTTACAGTTGAGTCCACTGCTTAAAAATTGCAATACAAACTATTTGCTCACTTCTTGTGAATAGAATTTTAAATCGGACTGAATTGAACGAACTTCTCATCTGACACTATAGGCACATGAAAACCACTCGTGTTCCGCAAGTCCGTTTTACGACCCATATAAACGCAGCACAGCCATTGTTAAAATCCGCTATTCTGAGTCTAAAATACCGGCCAATGAGTCTGAGAACTTGGCATTGTCCTCGCTCACTCCTTGAGGGTCCTGAAAGGCTAAAAGTGGTGTGAGAAAGGGACACCGTCATGGTATTCGAGCTTCAATTTGTGGTTGCGTTGGACTTGGACAACCGCATCTGCCTTCTCTATTTCGATTCATTCACTAACGCAGCAGGAATTTGTGCTCTACAATTTCTTCTACCGTATCATGCATTTTCACCAGAAATGGTGATGTAGCTTTCGTAATATCTGACCCCAATCTAGCAAGATAAACTCTTTTAAAAACGCCAAACTTTTAGTATCGCCTTGATGCAGAGCCTAAAATTTTGTTTTATGACCATTTTACAGCAAAGACATCCTAATGACATGCTAGTCCATGTAGTTAACTATGTTCTTCAGGGGATAAATGGAGTCCGTAAGTGCAGCAACCAAAGGGCATCCTACTGTGATATGACTATTTTTTGCCCTATCCACTTACGAAACTTCTAAAGGTGTGTGACGAGTTCAAAATGCAGAATTAATGCAGAATTTGTTCCAACCTCGGACACCTGCATAGAAGGCGTAACATACATTCATGTGGTTTCTTCTTCGTTTAAATTATAGGTCTGCCGGTAACATACTAAAATAATATCATTCACGTAATGAAGAAAAGTCAAATTGAGGCTTTTTAGTCTACTGTGAAGGTCTTTACTCTAGACAATGGCCTTGCGTGCATCCGACTGTGTAATCCAGGTGTGGTAGGCGGTCCTCTTCTCCCAGTTTATTTTAGTAGACTTACTGTTTTGGAAACGTCAACTCAAGCAAGTTAAACAATGTCATAGTGTTACGAAGCATTGTTTAGCACAATTAACCAAGCCTAAAGCATTCTTTACCTGCCCCACGAACACATGATTTGCCTAGTTTCTTTTCCGACCGTGTGATGATTTGTTGTTCCGTGAAATGGTCATCCTTAAAAGTTATTTGTACCCAGAGATAGACCCGAATCCAGCATGTCTACTTTGATATCACAGCTTCATAAGAGAAGGTACCATGTCCAATTTGCAAAAAAGTATGGACACTGACTTGGCAGGATTTCTAGTTGCCTAGTAGCATCTCCAAGACAGAGCCTTGCGTAGTCCGTTACCATAACTGGGCGCTAAAATATTTAGAGGTTTAGGATATGTTTTTCAAGTTCTAAAATCAGTTAGTTTTGTGTTTTTCATTGCCATTGCATTGTCTAAGAAGTTGCGCGCATGCTCTCGGCACATTATCAAACACCACGATGTTTAAAATCTACCAATCAAAACTACTAGGATTGATAATTAAAAGATTCCTCAAAAAAACGAAAATGGGTAGCTAATGTTTGTCAACTCTGATTTCATGCAAACCGAGATTCTGAACATTTTCTTCCTATCGGCCACAAATAATGAGAAATGGGTTCCGTTGATTCAATCAGACCGTTTTGATTCCCTAGGATAAAATAACCACCCATGGATAACCGTTATGCACTCTTTTTCCTCATTTTTTACTGTCACAACATACTGTGTAAAATCACCATACCTGATGGACGCATTCCCATTAAGAAATTCTACAGACAAAGTATTTTTCGGTCCTGTACCTTAGAAGTCATTCGTCAGCTCTATCACGCAAAATCAGATTGGGGCGGAGTGACAGAAGCCAACGACCAAAGGGTGGAGTATGCATGGAGTATGCAGCCTTTATCGACCAAGGGCTGCGCTCTCTTGTGGTTGTATTAAGAGCAACATTGAATAAGGCTTGGTGTACATGATAAAGCAACGAATCTCCATTCAACTTAAGGCCGAAAGTTTCAGAAATTAAGCCTATGTAGCTACAGGAACAGGGTCTACCGACATAAAGTCGGTTGATGACAGGGTGACTAAATCACGGTATGTGATGGCCTTTGTAGAATCGATGGTTTTATGCCCAAGCATTCACCGTATGGATGTAATTATCAGTGGTAATAAAGTACCTTTTTATCTTCGTAGTAGTTTGCTTTCACTGCATGTTCATTGCGATTTTATTCTTCTGCTGGAGGCCTAACAATGGTTTCCACCGCGACTTTTCTCTTTAAGTTGAATAGAATTTCCTTAAAAGCTTTTAGACTCTTATCAAAACGAATACTCTTGGGTTAAATGAAGCTAGGGTCTGTCTTTGATCACATTCCCCATAAACCTGGGAACATCGTCAATTTTCGAGGTAGGGGTGAGGGAAGTGCTGCTTCATCCTCATCAAGTGCGCAGTTAGGTAATAAAAGTGAGACAGATACGACGATATTCAGTGCTCGAATTATATTTCTACTAGAAAATAGAATATAAAAGCACCATTTTTCGCAAGTGAGCCATTCTATTTAGCTGTTTAGTAAAGCCAATTTGGTAAGCCTTCCCTTAACTTCCTTTTCATTGATATGTGCTGTCTAGGCTTGCCTCCATAAAAGAGTTGTTTGGTTAGTGCAGCCTGATGATGACAATCGCATACATCACCAAGGCAAAACATTCACGATTTTAAGAGCATTAGCAAGAAATTTGGCGCTATTTTAAATGGCCTTTGATTTGGCAAACTCAATCTTTTAGGACCACCTTTGGGTTACAATATGGTGCTGCGGCAAACCTTCCCCACCTTACTACCACCTAAAATTTGGGAAGCATGACTCTTGAATGCCTAATCAACGAAGCATAAACGGACGTATTTCGTGCTCCAAGTTATTAATGGATCATAAAAATGTTACTTTAATTTATCAAAATGGGTTATTTATTTGAGCCACCTGTACTCTTCTGGCTTAATGATAGTTATTTAGGCATCTAACTTGTAATGGGATCCTCTATAGCTCCCTTTAGAAGGACTATCAAATCCCATTGAATGAGCACTCGAGTATGGCTTGATGACTTACCCTAAAATCTAACTTAGGCGTTCAGGATTTAAGAGTTAAATGCAGGCATCTCAAGTCATTTGTTTAAATGTAAGTCCGACACTAATTTTGCAATCGTTTAAATGAAGAATTTAGAAACAAGCTTGATTGCTAAGCTCAACACTAAACCAAAATGGCGGTGAGAGTCGTCTTTGTTGCCATCTCTCGACTGTGTGCCGAAAACCAAGGATGAGAAAGTAAGGATAGAACTCTAGCGTAACTTAGGTGCGCTCCCATTTTTACTGATACGCTTAAGTCTTCCTGAGCAGTCGATAATTCACCAAGTAGTCAGAAGGCTATATAGTCAAATAAAGGGTGCCACGTGCACAGTAACGTGTAAATACAAGGCTTTTAATCTAGGCCCCACTTAGCTACTAATCACAGATGAGATATTGTCACGAGTGCAATTATAGCGACTTATGTAATGTTCAGCCCTTTTTTCTAAAATAGAGTAACTAGAAGGGTTTGAAAATACCATTTCATGGCAACAATATCAGCTAACATAGGCATCCTATTAGGCATTAATATTATCAACTAGGCAATGCAAGTTTATATATAATTGGGATCCCGTCACTTCTGCCTATCACGGTGATCTAAGGTACTGCATCGGTGGGAAGGACTTTAAATTTGGGCCTAAAGATCGCCCATGTTATGCATAAATATTTATGAGTACAAAATCAAAGCTCTGTCAGTACAGTTTACTGCAGAGGATATTTTAGTGAGATTAAATCTATTATTTGACAAAAAATGCCATGCCTTATTTATTTTTTTTGCCGTGAATGGAGGCAATGCGTTTTCTCAAAAAGGATGAAGTATTTACGGGGGAAGGTGGGTCCCTTTATTCCTTGGCAGATTGATGTTGCACCCATTGTTACAAAGGTAGTCCTCGATATTTACTTGTAACTAGAATTGTGATAGTCAAAAATATCCTACGCCTTAATGCATTCTGGTAAATATAGCCCGCTAACACAACCAAACACTTTTCTGGTAATTAACAAGGCACTTCACGTAGTAATCATGTAGACAAAGTAAGAATTCGGCATTGTAAATCTTCAAAAAACGTAAGTAACGTCAACTGTATCTGTGCCTATAGGACTTGCTTGCTTTTGGCGCCACGGCCTAAAGAGGATAAAGCTTTTTGAAGAGACGCAAAATCTTTCATTTTAACCATCAGCAAAGCCTAAGAAAACCCCTGGTTTAAACCATCTAGTTGCATTCTTCGACGCCATGTCCCGGTTTTGTTAGCGTCCTAAAAATACTTCTGTCGTTTAATCGCGAACATTGAGCTGTTACCTGCGTTCGCTAGCACAATGCTTGTTTATGAATACATCCGCATAACATGACTTGTTTTGATTAGCTTGAATCTAACCGCATCACAAAATGCCTGATTTAAATTGTCACCAGCCAAATGTGTTAAATAATTTGCGATGAGGCGATAGCACCTCTAAGCCGCTTGGAAGCTGTACTGAAGGAGTCCAATTGCGCAAGCCATGGCGTACCAAAATTATGACCATTTAGAAGATTTTGGGCTTTGCATCCATTCCTTCTGCCAATTTGTGCTCTTTTAGGCACTGCCCAGCGACATTTTCATCCAGGTTTCGCCCGGCCGTGAAAAGGTGGAAGTATTGCTCTCGTTCATTTTTCATCTACATAGATTCATTGCAGACGACACCGCGATGAACTATTTTAGATGGTCCATGGCTACATTATGCACACTAACGCTATGCACTTTGCATGATCCACAAATGTAATTTCACCTCTTAATAGCTTCTATTCGTAACACGGGGTTGAAATACGCTGCAAAGGTAGAAATTATTTTTAAGCATGAATTTTCCACCATTTTCAGCCAAATTAAAGTGTAGCAATTGGTAACTAAAATCGAATTTTTGATGTTTAGGTTTGAAGTTGGTTTTTTGCTACCAATGCGAAGGTCTAAGCCTTTACTAAAATGATAGTAGTCGTAAATTTAAGTCTGATGTGCAGAAGAACTGGAAATTTACAAAAGTGAACCACAAATAATATTACTAAAAAAATTTTGGTGAAAAGCTTTACGCGCCTGCAAAATCACGGTGTTACGGCCTTTACAGATAGTCAAAGGTTCCAATCGTGTTTTTGAATGTATGGGATAAAAAAATGTAAGGCTTTTACCCTTCTATAGAGCTTAAAGTTATGCAAGCTTGAAATAAAGATCTCTGCCTTTATCTATGCAGTTTCTAAAGCCAAAACTCTAGTCTGGAAATTGCCTTAACAGTGTCTACTTGCGTCGGCTGAAGAGCCCAAGTCCTAACCATCATGCATTTCATGCAGAGTGCAAAGCGTATTAGGAAAGAGTGGGTCCCCCTTTTGACCACTACGAGTGACACTCTTACATACCCCTACTGAAACAAATTAGCCATAGAGTCAAGGCTTAATTGAAAGTCTCTTTAGACGAATGCATCAGTTTCCATCCCACTTTTGCGTCGCACTAAACTTCTAGGTTTAAGCGCAAATCAAACTTAACTCTTAATTTAAGAATTTTGGGTAGAAAATCTTTGCAGTCAGGTTTACACGGTCGGTGCAATTGCCTGACACGTCACCACATCAGCACATCAAAACTCATTACGGTTTTATTGAAGAGTGCATCATCCACTCACGCAGTCGTTAAATTTAATGAGGCACTTCCTTAGAGGTTGTTAAAAGATTAGTTGCGTGGGCGGCATTTATACAGTCCCAGACCAACATCTGGTTGACTAAATTTTAAGAGATGCTTTTTGTATAGCATAAATGTTTGCTGATTTATAAGGCAGTTGTCGTGACAAGTAAAGATGTTATTCACGATAGCACATTCATAAATCGATTCATTTGGGCTTCGATGGAACCGGGTGACATGATTGAGAAATCAAAGGATGTGTACTTCGGAAAGTCACGGTGAACGCATTTGAAATTTCTCTTTCCTAATTATGCGTCACCGATGAACAATATAAATCTAGGTGATACAAAACTTACCTCAGATGATTCACTAAAAGTACATTGAAAATGTGGTAGTCGGATCCACGAATATGCGAGTCCAACTCCAAATGGATAATCGAATGGCTAAGAAAACGGATGGGTAGACGTCTGATTGGAATCATGCTTGGAACTATACAGACTATAATCGCAAAAAGTGCTAAAGCCTTGAGCCACTTGCCAATGTTCACTAAAGCCTATGCCTACATTGAGGTGAAAATTGTGTAAAGTATACCATAATTCTAAAAAATTTTATTTGCATAGAAAATTTTTCTAGGATTGTGAATAAATGCAAGTGAACACCTGAATCATTTCTATACGACGAAGTTCTGGAGGTCTTATTTTTAACAATCGAAAACTTGATTGGTTGGCAGAGAGAAAAGCGAGAATTAGTTGTCAAGTACATGCACTCATATTTTAAACCCAAGCGGTCCTTTAAAATTAAGTTCTCACTCTTTCCTAATTAATGCAAACTTAAGATCAAGCAAATCAGAAAGATTATCTGCTTCTTGTCAGCTTTCATGCAAAATAGGTACTTTGAACTTGAGATAGCAGACCAAACATCAGATCTTGCAGCTGTTCCCTCAGTTCTAGTTTGTTATGTGCGGAAGGAACTGTGGCCTTTCTTGTACTGGTTCTAATCCGGCACTTGAAAAGTGTAAAACGACAAGTATGCCAAAGTCTTCTCGTTGCATCTAAATTCAACTAACATGTAGTCAAAGTTTGGAGAGGTCCACCTCTGTTCAACTCTAGACAATTATGCCTTTACTGCCCTTGTTTGACCTTTAGTGGCACGTCCGGATGGCGTTACGGTTGTGATGCTTGTCGAGATGTACCTGTTGGCTAAAACATCTTTGCGCGATTTTGTGGCAACTTTTCTGTATCATCCTCCTCGATGGACTGCCATGAGAAGAGAAAGACATCATTTTATGGGATCGTGAGAGTACGGTTACGAACGTTCAGATTTTGTAAAGGAAAAGTACAAGTCCATCTCAGCTGCTCATTCCTGATGCCAACATATTTTGCCTGCTCACCGCTTTAAAAAGTTTCCTCAATTTAAATTTGGTTTTACACCCGTCTCAATTATGTCCCTATAATTACTGATTAAAAATTATTTTGTTCGTATCAAGTAGCAGATTATAATTAATTTTCAAAAAAATTTGCAACAGCAAGGTTTATCTTACACTTTGTTCTCTGTATAAATTGGTTCCGCCAATGAATGGGTAACAAACATATAATTTTACTTACGGAGGTGATAATTATACTGCTTCGAACCTAAAACAGAACCTTTTGGGAATCTTTTGCCATTAGTTTTTTGGTTTTACGAGAATATAGGCCCCGCCTTTTTACTTCATGATTGGTATAGACTCCGGATGTTTCTATTGTCTCCATCCAGCCGTTATGTACGTCGACTTCTTAGGTTTTTCTAACTACTATATTGCATTCGCCTTCAGGAAAGTCTGAACATTGTGTGTTAATGACATGAGAAAGTAGTCAAGCCCTAAAGGACGTTTGGTCTAGATACTGTTGCCTATTTTTGGACCTTGTTATGAAGGCAAAGGGTCATATTCACTGTATGGGAGAATCGGCGACGTTTCCTATGTGCAGAGTCAAAAGAGACTATCTTTGGCATTCACCTCAGGGTCATGTTCTACAGGAACTTCATTAACCATTTAGTAAAGTTCCTTGCAGAGCAGTCCGCGGTATTGCTACAATCCACTAATTCCCCACTAGCTGGAGGGAAGCCAGGTAGAGTACAAATTAGCAAAGAAGAACAGACACGACGATTTATTCACATCTTTAATAAATGGCTGCGAGAACTACCCAGTTGCCGAAGCTTTAAAAGAAGCTTTTAGCAAGCAAACAATGCGTTGATTTGCAGCATGTTGGAAGGTTAACAGCACACATCTTTTCGTGGCGCTATTTTTTTCGTGACTTACAAAATAATTGTAACGCTATGGTTTACTGATTTTCCAAAATGCCTATAACCTTTCTGCGTTTGCTTCTCCATGAAGAAGGTTTATAATGTTTTTCAGAGAAATAATGGATCTGAGCCATTGCCACTTTTAATTACTAAGTGATAGGACACACGGACAATACAAGTCAAATACCCCACGTGTGGACTTGTATCTAGGAAATGTATCATCTCAGATGTTAAAATCGTGTGGAATTATCCTTTGCTGATAGTATATCTTTATAAGAGCAGCTAGAGAAAAAGCACTGGGATCGCCTAGCACATTCTAAAGCAGCGCATGGAGGTGGTAAAACCACCAAATTTTAATGCTCATTCTTTGCCTCATTCCACATTTTAATTCCTAAAACAGGTGGCTCATGTCTTTATAAAGGACAACTTTTAAGCAAAAGATTTAATATAGAAACAAAACAGTGACACGATTATTCTTTTAATATTTAATAATTAAATGAAAAGCTGGCTCAGCTTCTTTCCCCTGAGAACCATGGCCCAGCGAGCATCTCTAATCATGGATAAATTATCGAGAATAAAAATTTGAGGTGAATTTTAGGGTGAAAATATTGCCAGCTTTCCTTTATTTCGGGAAGTTTACTTGTTGAAAAAGGGAATTGGTTTCTGTGATCAAATACTTTTGCTAGTTTGTAAACCAAACAAAAACTTGGATAGTTTGGAACGTGTAGCCCATCATTATACGCAACGCATTTGTTACAGTTCTTTTTTACCGCAGATGGTCATTGTAATGCCCTGAAGATGCATTCTGAAAGTCCATCTTTGCACAGTGAGCCTTCGAGACCATCATACGGACATTTATTTTGTATTCAAAACAAGTGACTCAGTTGTAGGGAAACCAAGCATATTTATTTAACCTGCGGCATGATTCTGACTCTTTTGAAGTTATATTTTGGTGAAGAGGCCTCAAGCTTAATGGGAATGGGCATTCTACTTCCCTTTCTTAGGCAGACGTCTACCTTACCATCAAGAATTTGTGCAGGTCGGTGGGTCTGCTGAAAGTATAGGGGCAGGTCGTTTCTGACCTGTGATGAATTCTTCAACTCTGGGCAAGTGTTAAACCAGCCAGGCAAGTTAGGTCAATTGGTGGGTATAGAACAATAATGTTTCTGAGTGTTTGTGCGGGTCATTGGGTCTAGACAATATTTGTGTGGTTAGCATTTAAGAAATTTTAATGCCCTACTGCTATTCCGCTAATCATTCCATCACTGCCGTATGCTGTGCTTAAGGTTTCCTCTACGCTCCTGCATCCGTAGTTATTTTGAGGCACTAAACCCATCATGATCACTCACTGATTACTTTAGACAAATTATCGGTGTAATATCTAACGATATACGCACCGATAATTGGCACTCGTGGGAAGAACGTTGCTGTTTGTTGCTGTTTAACAGTAATGACTCAGTGGTGTCCAAAAATATGTTAAGCCACCACCATTCGCCCGCCACTATGTTTACTTGAAGCTCTGCACATGCCACCTTCATAAAGCTCTTCTGCTTCCCAAATGATTATTTTGACTTCCAGGCTAGTTTCATAATACTTTTTAAAATACATCTCTGAACGGTATAAATGAGTAACCATGACACTTTTCCGGAACATCGACAAAAAATGCATGAAAAAATTGTACCCATAATATGCAAACCGCTTTTTTGGTGCACACGTTCTGCACAAATGCGCAGGGCATTCACTAACAAATTTATGATTTTGGACCTTACCACCACTCATTTGCCTCCCCAGGTGGGTTACATCTACTACGCACATCACTGCTAAACTGCTACTGTGTAGCATTTGCGAGAAAGTTTTGAGACATTTGTGCGGTTGAAGTCCCAGTTTGGGCAGCACAAAGTAAGTCCGGAAAGATTCAAACGAGTCGGCCGTGACAACACTAGACGTGCCATTGAGAGGGAATGATGATCACTCTATCCATTTACAGTCATAATTACAGTAAGCATGATAGGCGCGAACTGCGCGGAAGTTTGTAGATTGAGGTTGCAGGACAAAAAGGCGCACTGACCACTTAATGAATAGCAGACTTCAAAACTAGCAAATATTTGTTCGGAAGTTTGGGCCTGAAAAGATCGAAAATAAGCCAAAACATCGTTTGACCGGACTTATTTTAGTGAAAGAGATCATCAACTCATTTTTTGCTCGAAGATTCGATGCCATAACGTTACAGAAGGGAGACATCTACTGGAAGCGTCTCACATCAGAATCTTCACCAGGTTCGTGTCGTCTTTTGGAAAGTTGGCTAACACTAATTTCTCAAAAACATTAAGGAATAACGACTGTTGGGCTGCCGTCAGCATTTTTGAAATGTAGTAATCACAGTTTTGCGCACTAGCGAAATTGTTATCAGAAAGATACTTAGGTTGCCAAGTGTAATAGTGAGGTGGCAAAAGAAGTGAAATAACTTTGCTTCTAGGCCCTTGCTCCTCGAGTAAGCAGTGGCAAGTTCAGACATTCATTGCATAGCATAAGCCTGCCTTGAGCAGTTCAAGGTCAATCAGTTACTTCCTTGCAGCCTGTGAGAATGAGACCTCAAGATCTTTGTGAGTATATGACATCTGTGCCCTTTGCTTGCGGATCATGGCTTGCCTATCCCAAGGCTTGGCAACAAGAAGCGTCGAAATAACTAAAATTAACTACAATGCTTTCTTGGTCAGCAAGGTTTCGGTTGTGATTTTACTATCCTATCGTCCTCACTTTTGCGGTTCTACCCATAAGCCACCTTCCATTCATTATGTCTGGAATTGCGCACCGTGTCATGGAAAGTTTGTGGAATTTACTAGCAAATTAATAGTAGTTTAGCACTAAGAGCAGTTTAATTAGCAAAGCGTGCGGAGTTTGAGCCAATCTTTACACTGTCAAAATAGAGGTAATTTATTTCCATTTACTTTTTGCAATCTGCATGTAGGTGTGACCAGGCGAGACTACTACTGAATGGTTTCTAATGGTCAATCACATCAGTAGAGGAGATAGTTCAAAGTTATGGACGACAAGCCGAGTGACAGAAATACCATTATTTTGAGGTAACTAAGTAAGTTTTCGTGCCTCGTTAAGGGAACTGGTTAAGCATTGTACTGGAGTATAAAGGGAATTTATTGGGCTTACATCATTTAATTGCTGTCCCGGCAGTCGGTCATCCTTGCAGATTAACACCAAAATTGGCAGACCTTAGGCTGTCGGCTGACGTGAAGCCAATTTGCCAATTGCAAACATGGGTAGTGGATACCAGTGGACCTCAAAATATTCCATTCGGCAAATACATACATATTAAGCCGTTAGCTCGTCAAATGATGAATTAAATGAGACATACCCAGCCTACTGTGAAGAAATCACTGGTTACGTGCACAACAGTAGAAATCTCGATCTGCAACTTATTGTGGCTAGAACAAGTCAGAAAGCAAGAGTAACTACTGTAAGGTCAGCAAGAAGGTACAATGAAGTAATATTTGCTAATCGAGAATATCGCCTTGTTTTCCAATTATCATAGGAACACACTTGAAGCATGTGAATTTCACACTGTAATTTCTGGTATGAGCAGCATAAGCTTATGACCAAAAATGGACTAAATTTAAATGAGGTATCCATATTTTATGCTATTTTTTTTCTGTTGCTTAGCTTTAAATTAACTGCTCTTAAATACATCGACAAAAATTGGCACTGAATCCACTTATTGTATCACCAATAAAATCGTAATCTGTGCATCTGAAATCTGACATATTTACTGTAATATTATAGTAAATAGCTCAAGTCGGGGTGCTATTATTGCACCCAACTAAAACAAAATCCTCATGAAGATTCTAATCGCTGCTGAGGGCACTACATGCCAATAAAATTGAAATCCGTCATGAGCATGTAAAAGTAAAGTGTTTTATGGCTTTACGAATAAACAACATCATTTACTCGTGGAACGGGCGCCAATCGAGGTGAGCTTTGCTGCTGTTGTGGGGACACCTCATGAAGCCATTCCTGTCTCATACCTGCTAGGAATACATTTAATGGCGACCAAGCATGATAGCATATATTGAACGACTCTGCCACCATTGTAAGATCTTACAAACTGTGAGTAGGAAGAATTAGCCCAGTATTTACTTTGGGAGCCGAATTTATTTTAGTTTTAAGCACATATTTCAGCCCGTCCTTGTTTTCAAATAACTGCCTCTTTTGTCTTGTAAAATATCAGGGATTGAAACACCAAATATAGTTGTAAAAAAGATCCTTTTGTGGTTGGTTACAATAAACACAAGTGTATGGTTTAAATCGGTTAGTAGTTTTGATAAACCCTATATACTATCTGAAGTCGGAAGACGTTAAAGTAGTGTAGCGCAACTGGCATCATTGAGTAAAGAAGCGCCAAATTTAGCAACCACTGAGTAATGTTACGATAGTGAAACAATAGATGCCCTCGTAATCAAAACATAATTCTAAAACCTCAAACTATCGCAGTGTCACTGTAACTGACTGCAAACCTAGAATTTAACAGCTTAGGAGACCTGAGTGCTCATATATTTGCCTGATGATCTTTGCATTGCTATAAAAGTTATCATCCACTAATATGGTCCCTGATGTAGTTAGTGAGCGTGGGTACAGTAAAATTGATATACCATGCATACGCGTCAATCCAGGAGCAGTTTGCTTTTTAACATTAAATGGCATCTCTACACAACTAGCTGAAAATCTCGCCCACCTCTCCCGTATGAAGAACTTACTTTAGTGCCATCAAAGTTGCGCTGCCATTAAGTCATGAATTTTCTTCCGTTTTAATGCCTAATAGTAGTGGTTGCTACTCTTTATAGGTTACAAAAATATAACCAGGGCCATTTTTATTTAATTAAAGAATCGAAATGTAAAGCAACGGTACGGAAGTCTGTAGCATCCACGCTCTTAATGGCTAACGCTACCTTCGCAATGTATGCATTTGGAGGAGAATCGTTTTATCAGAAAGGCCTCGACGCAGCTGTTTTGTGCTAGTTCTCTGGTGTTGTCGGGAGTGGGGCCGCTCTGTCTCACCGTAATGCATGTACGAGATACAGATGGTTTCACTGCCTTCCTTGTCTCATGCGTTGCAGAAATTTTGCACAATTAGTGCTCGCTTCGAGGCTCTCTTAAAATTAGCATAAACACGCAAGAGCAGGCAGGATGAGGCCACTTTGCTGATACAATGTCAAGATTCCAGCAGTCATGTTTTGCATCTTTTTGTGCTTAAGCCGTTAGCTTTTTATTTTTTGTCGCATTTAACTAAAGCTCCAACAGCATTTGCACCTCGACACATGCGTAGCAGGTCGTGCAAGTTCCTCGAAGTAGTGCGTCGCCAGTATCTAAATACTTATTTAAGTCCAGTCGAGAGAAATGAATTGCCAACCGTTACCACGACTTTACTAAGCCTTATGCAACAAATAAAGCTCAAGTCATCAAGTAGTCAACGTAGAACCCCATCAAGCAAAACACCTACGCTGCATAAAAGCTGCCATTTATCCTCCCTAACTACAATGAGCTCTAGCGGTGAGTCAACTGGAAGACGACGCGAAGTCTTCAATTCACATGGTAAAGGGCTTTCTCAACTAATTTGGAATGAAAAGAAACTTGCAATATGGGAGTCAAAATATAGGTTTGAGAAAAGGAGACCGAATAAAAGTTGAACCACGGGACTCAAACCATGCACCTACAGACCCTCCAAGACTTGAAGAAGCAGCTCTCAAGCCTAAATTCCTGCATCCTTATCCTGAACACCTATCCGCCGAACATTCACCCCCGGAACTATTTCCGTGTTTCCATTTGCATTGTTAGTACCGGGCATTTAACCGTCAGTTATACCATCTTTCTGTTTCACTTAAAATGAATTAATCTTATAAAACCTCAGCTCCTTAGAATAGAAAAATCGGTCCTCGAAATCTCCCTGACTCTCCAAATTTCAGTATGTCACATATGTGTGGCACTTGTAAACAACACATTCTAGCCTTCTAAAAGGTCTGCTCCCATTATTGACCGTTAAAATGTTTGATTCCCACAAATGCTTCAAAGTATGGGTCTCTTCTCAAACATGTTGCTGAGACGACGTCTACACTACCTTGTCAACGTTGTCATTGCCTAGCGCAATAACAGTCTGGCAGTGAAGACAGCGCTTAAAGATGAGTAATCCACTGTTTGCATGATCTCATGAGGAGAAAAGTAACGAATTAACTCTGATTGGTCATTTCTACTTACCAACGGGAAGTGAGTACGGATATGAGGGTGCTTCTTATATGCCATCAAACTCCTCTTGCTCCATGGCCTTAGCAAGCATGCAAACGTATTCAGCTGGTAGTGATGATGCAAACGTAAGTTGATAGGTTGCTATTATTCCTCACATGTTTAGCTTTTATGCTATCATACGCCACAACTTACGGGTATCTCAATTTTCTAAATCCAAAAGTTGCTTAAAAAGAAGTGATACTGGGAGCCAATAAACAAGTATGCACTGGTAGCTTTGTATTTTTTACAAAGGACAGGATGACCAAG
This sequence comes from Taenia saginata, assembly GCA_001693075.2. Lineage (NCBI taxonomy): Eukaryota > Metazoa > Platyhelminthes > Cestoda > Cyclophyllidea > Taeniidae > Taenia > Taenia saginata. The sequence goes on along the minus strand of LWMK02000030.1, from coordinate 246,140 downwards.
TGTTTACCCTAACTTTTAAACAAAACCCTAATGTGAGGTACTCAAGTCAAAGCCTTAATGTGGAACATAATTCTTGGCTAAACGGTTTCGCGAATTTTTACCACTTAAAGTTGTAAAGCCATCAAACTGCCACGTATTCTTTCTTTACAATTAGGTGGCTATCCAATTATCACCTGGTTAGTTATTTTGGTTGTCTCTATGCTTTAGATCTGTCTGCTTTAAGCCATTTTCCTCACAAATGTTTGTTTTCTTTACAAAATCTCTTGGGATCTTGTCTAAAGGGGAGAAAAAGGCTAAAATGCGTCATTTACCAGTGCAATGTTTGCTATCTAATGCCACGGTTGATGCAGTGATTGGGCAATAGGAGCATTGTTCTTTCAATGAGTAATTTTTCCTCGTCGGCTACAGCAATTCTAAGGAATAATTTTCTTTGATCAAGCCCAAATAGGCTATATTAGGAAACAGGAACTGTTTTTCATGGTCAACCTAGATTAGCTTTAAACAAGGTCCAAAGTAGTAGAAAACATCACTTTAAGGTCGTAGCAGCTGATCACCAGCATAAAAGCCATCTATGGAGGCATTCGTTAGGAAATGGCGTTATCTTTCTCTTAGCATGCGTGCTCATCTATGAGAAAAGTCAAAATCCCAAAGAAAACAAAAAAAATTGTCAAGAAAACAAACTATGCCGTTTGCATTGTGCTATGGAGAAAGTGCTTTTTGTTGAGATATGGGAGTAGAGTTTATTATCCTTTACGACAAAACCGTCGAGCGGGTGAGGTCGGAATATCTTGAAAGTCAAAGAAGTAAGCCTAAGCAAGCTACAACCTAAAATGGGTGCTTTTAAGTCGGGACTTTTTCATCCTTTTAATGCATTTTTAAAGGATAATAAATATCTTTACTTATGCTCGTACTTAAAGTTTTAAAGATCATACCGGCTCGGCAATTCAAATGGCTTAGCACTTTTTCGAAGAAATCGGAAACTTGCAAGTATCCTTGCGTATCCAACTGTTTAGAACTTCATGTTTTCTCAATGTGCCAAGTTAAATTCACTGTACATGTCTTTTAATAATGTTTTTATCAAAAAATTGTAATGCTTTTAATGCAGGCATCAGTGCTAAATATCAGGAGAAAAACTGGTTAAGTTAGGCTTAATTGGCCTTCAGTTATAATTCAACGAACCATTTGCTTCACTTTAGGTAAACAGCCTTGTTTTGCCGAATGCTTTTGGGGACTATCCAAAAATAAACTTGTTTTGGTATAACAAACCCATTCATTAAGCCATATATTTACAGGCTTGAATGAGTTATTTTAATGTCCCCGTCCTCGAATAAGGATTCTGCTGTGATTAAGACGAAACGTAATGTGGTTAATAACGTCAGGATACGCAGAGAATCAAGGGCTGGTAAAAAGTTCTGCGAGCTATCAATGCAAACGTTGCGCAAACCAACGGACAACAGATAACAATGATCTGTGTATGCTACAAAGCATTGCTTGGAAGAAGGAACTGATGAGCGACCCACGTCCTGTTAATTGTTATCATTGGTGTTAATCTCCAAGAGAAACGATACTATCTTCTAGCCTGATGGTGATGGTGTATACGATCAAACTCTCGTTACACTTGTGGGTGAGCAATGAAAACGTTAAACCAAATAGCTCGCCAAGCAAATGCTGTGTAGATGCATACATCATCAAAACCGATACTTGCTTTCCATAACTCTTTGACTGTCTGTTTAACGGTACTTTTTGTCAAGTTTACTTCGGATATCTGCTTTGGCCCTAAACCTTTGTTTGCTTTGCCAACATGAGTGAGGCTCTTCATCAAAGGTGATTTCCATGAGTTAGTTTTAATGGCCCGATCAGGAGAGATTTTTAATTGAAACGAATCTAAACTTGTTTTTCAAGCTATATTTGCTATCTAAATAAATGCCCACTCTTTATAAATCAAGTGTGGTAAATATCCAGACACTTGCCCCGATACAAAGCTTCCATGGGTGTCTGCGATAGGAGTAGTTTTAAACTAGTTGATTTTCATTTGCTCAGCAGCCATAGACCCTATGTAAACAAAAAAAGCGTGGCGGAACTGCAGCTATGTAAGACAACCTTCGATTTTGCTTTGATTCATTTGATCCAAGTCACAAAATTTATTTGCAAAATATCCGTCTAAAGAACTTTTCTACGAAAGACCACTTAAACTCCCTGCAATCAAAGCATGACAAGGCGCTGAAGGAGGAGCTAAAGGCATTGCCTTAAGCAAAGTTTGAGCAAGCTATCGTAACTTTGGGTCGTTCAGAATGCCTTATCCGCAATTTATCAGCCAACGAAATAGCCAAATTATGCCGAAAGCCCCGACTAAGACCTAATTCTTAAAATAAACATCATGCATCTTGCTTCATCATAAAGCTGCAAGTCCTGTCTCCTGAAACCTTACTTTGGAAAGGAAAGCAAACTTCTGACATTGAGACTGCAATATGATTTGTTTAAAATCTTGGTAGATATTTTTGGAGTTATTGACATCTGCCTTCAACACAAGTTACTCTTCCAGGAGTGCCACCTTATGAGCACGGAGGATAAGTTCATGCAAATTCTGCACAATTATGCTGAAAGCTCGGTAGAGGAAAAACGTTTTCTCATTGTCAATTGCGATGCCATTTATCAGGATCGGGATGGCGTAAGTAATAAAGAATTCTTCCTTTTTAATGTTTATTACTTTCGTCAAAGCGCCTTTAAGGGCACATCTTTGACTTTCAAACATTTGATGCGTCACGGGCGTTCTTCTTTCACTTATTCTCTCCGATGAATACTTAAAACCAACACGCCTGATTTAGCTTCCCCCCTTGTCGTCAAATTTTTCATCCAAATGGCCCTTTTGCCTAATTTGCAACTTTAAAATGAGTTTAACGAGCCACGGAGATTAGGCCGTAAATGAAGCTTTTTAATCCGCCTAATTGGAAATTATAAATTCCTTTTCGGGGGCCAGTATTATCTGTAAAATTTAATGGCGCATCGAATTGAACCTTAAACTCTTTTAAATGTCATTTAGATGCTAGAAAATAACCCCAAATGGCACAGTAGCAATATTTCAGCTGCTGAGATTCATTCTTTTGACAACCACAGGCCTAAATAAGTACGATGGTTATCCGAATGTAAGCTACGATATGAGGACGCTTGCTGCGTTAGCAAAATGAAACAGGTTAGGTAAGCTAGCATAGTTGAAATGCAAATCAGTAAAAATGAGGTATACTTATGGCGTATTTTGCGCTCTTCGAGATCTGATTGGCAGCAAAAAGGTGCCATCTATGTGTCAATTTATATCCTCGAGCTACTCTGCAAGGTTCCAGTGCGTGTAGTACGCCGTTATCACCAGCAACAGCGTGCTTGTCGGTGCGAAATTACCTGTTTCGACTACATTAGGATTTAAACGTTGAAGCCTCCATCAAAGACTTCGAGGCAGAGAAAGTCCTAGATTATAAAATGTACAAACTTGCCTGTCTCCAACCAAGGTCTGTTGGATAGAGAGGCATTTTATGCACCAGCAATGATGGGTTTACAGACCTTAGCTATGCAAAATAAAAGGAAGGCTATTCGGGCATAAATTGAGGCAGTATCCTTCCTTATGATGTTTGCGACTACGTTAAAAAATATTGTCACAGGTCAAAATGCTTAAACATATTGACGTTACTTTAATTCGCATTAAAATTGAAGCATCTGTGCCTCTATTTGATTTTGGCTTTAAAAGACTTCTGCTTCTCAGAAGACAATCAAGAAGATCCTCCCTTTGCTGATAGGTGTGGTTCTGATTAACTCTTATTTAAGAAAATGTCCTTTAATGCTCTTTTTGCAGGATTTTATGTCCACTTTTCTTCAAACGCTAACCTAAGTGAAGATATTTATTTGAAATGAAGCAGTTGGGTTTATTTTGGCGTAATTTAGTTTATAACACAAAGGGCATTTTACCCCTAAAACTGAAAGTGATTGCACCAAAATCATGTAAAGATACTTTTTTAGGCTAGGCAACAAACATACTGATATTCTAGACCTAAAACACCGTCCAAAATTTTATCTGATTTGAATGATGATCCATGAGAGTTAATTGCGTGAAATAAAAATTATGCCAGAACTACCATTTTCCAGCCATGTAGACAAACCATTCAAAAATAACTCTTATTTAACGCTTGAGAGTTTGCCAAGTGTGTCAAAAGTGATGATCAAAGTAACACGCTAAGATCAAAGGACATTGGACAGCACACACACCTGGGCTGTAGTGTGCATTCGACAGACAGAAAAGCTGAGGCATTCTGATAGAGCCAAAGACCTGCCTGCTTAGCAAAGGCAAAAGAGTGTTATTTTGGGAGATGAGACATCTAGCTGCCCATCAAACAGCTCAAGTTTTCGAAATTCGAAAGCCTTTATATTGCTATCTGGCGTATGCAAAGAACCGCGCATTTCCATTTTAGTCGGAGTGGCAACTGTCACTGTTAAACACTATGGTGGAAATACTAGAACAGATCGATTTGAGCTCCACAAGCTCACATCACAAGCTGCCTGACGTTCCTTTGGACAGCAGCAGTGGGAGAAGTCCGTGGACCTTTACTCCACACAGTGCGCAGTATATCTCTTATATTATGTCCCGATTGCTCGCCAGTAAGCCAGTCGATGTGCGATCGCGCAATCTAATTCACAAAGTCATCTTGAAGCTATTTCGGAAGGCTAGTGGTGCACAGGTTAGTCAGCCCTGCTCTAGGCACTAAAGAATGTTTACATTGCAGTCTAGGACTGATGGCTGTGATAGAAAACAACTAATGATGTGTTATTTTCAATATTTTAATAAGGGGATAATCTACGCACCTTTCTATCTTTATGACTACTCAAGAAAAGGGAAACAGTTAAGGGAATAGGTACTTATTTTTTCCTCAACGATGTATCGAACACGATGGCTCTAGAGGTCTATATCAGAGGTGCGGAAAATTCTTTTTTTTATCCTGAATCGAGAAGAGGTTAGCAGAAAATAGCGACGATCCAAGGTTCTCACGGCTAAAGAAGTGTTAAATTTTTTTATTTTCTGTGTTTGACGAATTGAAGAAACTTTTGCGGATAATAAGACTGCCTTCATTATGTTCCGGTTTTAGCGGTCTTGACATGTTTTAGGAAGAACAAAATCTTGGTAATAATGGTCTAAGCAAGGAATAAAAATACGACGTTGGTATTCGGCCTTTAATGCTAAGAGTGTCCCTTTTAGGTCAAGGCTGCCCTTTTGCGATTCTCTAAGTACTTTGCTCGATTTCTTACTGCAGCTGAGGTGAAGGACCTCATTTTGCCCCTCGTACCCCTCTGCTTGAATTCGCGAAGACTTGAGCTGCTTGTGAGTAAACTTGCTCCCATGTTCTTCCTTTTAAAACGTCTTTTTGGCTTAAGACTTGCAGCAGAAATGACCAATGAATAAGATTTATTTCGTAGGTTGAGCACTGAGGCCATTCATAGAGAAGGTCTTTAGCTTAGAACCACAAATCACCCGTTATCAGCTTTTTATAAAATGTTCATTGGCGGTATGTAAAACTGCTATAGGCTCCATGTAGTAAAAACTGCGATTCACTGTGAACCCTAAAGCTAATGTTCTTTTTGCAAGCTCCCTGATGGAAAGCTGTTGATTTAGATGATTCCTTGCTGCTAAAAAATTGTTGATGCATATAATATTCTTGAAAGCCTTGGCTAAATTTTACCTAGGGAGGATAATTAGGATACTAGCGAAGGATCTTGAAGGTGAGCCAGTGCGACTCAGATGAGCGCGGGAGTCTTATCTCACCAGAAAAGAATGGCTTATGTCAAATTTAATCGCTTCAGAGCTCCATTCGCCAACTTCAAGCAAAAACCAAGCCTACTTATTTCCCACTTTGTTTGTAGGTTAGAAATATTTTATGGGTCCTAGAGTATGCATGAGTCTTGTTTGTTTAAAAACAATAGATAATTGAGCTGACAGCTCGTTACGCTTGAGATGAAGTGTCTGGAAGTGCGCGCATTAGAAAAGGGAAAAAGGATAAGTGGAACTGTATTTAAAACTTTTTATAATCACATGAGGACCTCTCAAACTGAACGAAAAGATAGCGGGATAACTGTCTCCTCAACTCATTCCTGAAGACGATAGTAGTTATAGATAATCTCAGAGACAGCAAGAATGACTTGCTGACCATGGTGCCCGACCACCTTCACCTTCCTGCTTTATTCGCGTTTCAGTCTCTAGGTGTAACCCATTTGGTAAAAAGTGCAGAACCCACAGCATTCTCAATGAAGAATTTTCCAGACGGTTCACCTCTTTTTTGAAAAAAGGAAACATGGATAACCTCATTATCCATAAGAAAAACTGTACCAATCTCGAAACAAAAATTAACACTTAGGTGAGGACAAATCAAATTGGACAAATTATTGTTCTTTACTCAAAAGCGGTGGTAAACCATCCTCACACCAGCTTGCTTCCGGCGTACAACGTGCGGGAAGAATGGCAGTCCTTCTCAAGTAAAGAGCAATTAATCATTCGCCTCAAAAATCCACATTAAAAATAATATCTAAGCGTCATACTAAAGTGAGGTGTGTTAAAGGAAATGGATTTTAAAAATGAAGGAATAGAGCATCGAATTCGTAAAAATGACGAGATAACTGTAACAAAAACAACATCGCAGCGCAGTAGCTTACTTGTATTTTAAGCTGCACAGAGCACCGAACTCGAGTGGATAAATTTGGATATTGAAGGAACGACTCAACCCTTTTTGTCTTGCATAACTTCAGTATGCCATGATAATGTTGCCATTCGGAGGAAAATTAAAGGTGGACGAGAAACAAGTTGCTGCTTTCTTAAGAGAATCATATAATTTGGGTAGTCGAGCTTGCAGTTGTGCCACATGTCAATTGCAGACATAGTGGAAATAGGAAAAACTGTTAACAACTTTTGACTATTTGTTTATCTTCTATGATGTATTGAACGCCTCTTGGCACAGTCAGCAAAGGAGGCCATGTTAATAGAGCTATTGTTGACAGCTTACTTATGTAAAACGGTCTCACTTTCCTTCCTTTTAAAGGCAGCCGCCATGGAGGCTCTACCTAAATTGGTGGAATACTCTATCTCTACTGAAATCTACGAAAAGTGCCTGCAAAAAGCCGTCAACGCATTTAGAAAGAGTGCATCTCGACCACAAGTAGGTTCCATGATCTTACTACTCATACTTCAAAAGGCCAATTTCAAAGCGCATCTTCCTAATGACAAATAGGTTCTAAAAAACAGGGATCTCTGCTAACTAGTCCTTAAGTAAGTGGTAAAGAGCATCCAGCCCCGTCCTCAATTTTAGATTGTCAAAACCAAGTCTTCATTCATTTATGTCAGCCTGACTTTCAATGAAATAAAAGGTTCTTATCAAAAGTAGCTATTATCAATGCATACTGACCTCCTGTTTTAATGACTAAAATACCGAAATGACAATTAGCGATCGCCTCTACCTAAACTCGAGTTCAGTCAAAATTACTATTTGACCACACTGTCGATGGACGTGAATTTGTTTATTGCAATACCATGGAAAGCGAGCCAAGTAGTTATGTTGAAATATATTTTAAAGAACTTGAAATATGCCACCATAGATTAGAGACTACTAACAGCCGAGCGCCTTGAGCGCTGGCGTATAAAAACCGAGAGTTAAACAAACTACCAGCCTCCCATGCAGCCACTCTCTTCCGTTGAGAGTTTTCCCCATACTTACCAAAGGTCTACCCCTTTTTTATCCACTTGGTCATTACAAAGCGGTCGGTGCTGCAAAGGAAATCATCCACTAGCAAATCGCCCCTTCGTCGAAAATTATTGCATCTGAGAATGTATCTTAACGCCAAGTCTCCCTTCCCTTTTGACATTTTTTTGGGATCTGTAGTCTTGTCTTGCACAACAGCCGCATTTAAGAGACGAAGAAATGAGCACTTCCTCTCGTAGGCCGATGGCTAGTTGTATGAGAACTGAAGTGAATTCAAAGTCGTTTCATGATGAGCAGAAGTAGGATGAATTCGATCCTGTTTCTTCTTGTTTCCTTAAACACATACTTGTTTAAGTCTCCTTCAGCCTAAAGGGAGTTGATGCCACGTAGTTGCTTAGTTGATGTCTTTATGCAGATGCAACAGACAGCATAGTGAGAAACTTCCTTAGGTAATTCGGGGCCGCATGAACGTTACTGCAGTCGTTAATGCCAACTCGAAAAAAAGGGACTAAGAACTTTGTCGAAGGCGGCCACCGAATTCAGCATTTATGTAAAGAGTCATCATCGATTCTCTCTCACAATTCAAGGCTTAGCATTTAAAGATAGAGATAAGCAAACTTGCCCCAGCTGTAGGGTCCGCTTTCCTCTTGTACCAAAATAAGACTTCAAACCGTTCCTGCGGATAAAGGAAGACGTAGCAATCAGACAGAATCTAAACAAATGACATGCGGAAAGATAAAATGGGGCTATTGGTATTTCGACGAACAAGATTTGAGCGGTGGAGCCCTAGACGTGCGGCAGAGAATACTAGAGTGTTAAACAGATAATATAAGTATCGCAGTAGCAAACTTCCGTTTGCCGATAAATCCGACAATGTAAACATGTTCCTGCGCCCTGCAAAATCCTATGTATCACAAGCTCAGTAACTCAAATACCTCTTAAATTTTAAGTAGATTTTGCATTTGAGCCAAAAACCTTCAAAGAGAAATCGTTTTTTGCATTTTCAAGGTTCTCTTTACACTAGCTTATTAAGCAGTTAGTGGTCACAATGTTTTGGCTTTTCTACCATTTATTTGACATAAAAAATTTAATTTTGCCTCGCAACACCTACTTTTACCAGGTCTAGTGAAAACAAGTGCAGTTCTTCTCACCTTCAAGGTTTAGCTACGCTAAATTTAGTATGGAATATGCTGTTTTAGTTCTAAATAAACGAAGTCATAGCTAAATATTGTAAGCTACGTCAACTAGAAATAGCTTGCTCATAATAATAAGCATCGGGATGTAGGATTTTTGGCGACTTTTAGACACCTTGAAGGCAGTCAGTGAGAAACTTCTTTAGATCAACTATAAAACCCTTTATACGCAGGAAAATCCCATGGCTAGGTCTGAGTGAATGTTGACATTAATGTGCAGCAGAGAAAAATTCGTTTATAAGTTCTGCATCGTAAGACAATCTAGCAATTTATCATGGAAATCGAGTCAGTTCATTATTTATGGTGAAGATGCACTAGAAGGCCTGATTTTTTCAACCCATTTATCAATGCAAGCAAGTTGGGACAACTAGTAGGCTAGAAGCATGTGCAGCAGACTAAAGATCACTAAAGATTCTGCCTGATTAAGTACTTAACTCAGCGTTGTTTAGTCTAGAACCACCCGTCAACCTTCCTAATGATGGCTTTGATGCTTTTTACAATGATTCTACCGATTTATCAGCAGCAATTTCTTCCATGGGAGAGGTCAGCCGCAAAATACGAGGAATTCCGCTTCTCAAGAGTAAAAGTTTTGGAATTCACCCAAGGATTTAAAAGAATCGCATCCTCCACAAAACGTGACTACAAAGGAAAATGAACGATTCGAAAATTAGTACCATAGACCGCGTGGTTACCTAGCTACGAGCAGGAGGAGGAATGAAGTAGGGCATGTTGTGTGCTTCAACAATAGTTTACAGAATGAAAATTTACCAAAAGCAGGTGAGAAAAAGTGATTAGGATTTAAGCGCGATCTCCTTGATCAAGATGAATGGCGGGTCAACTCCGTTTCAAAAGCCTTTTTATGCAGTTATGGGGATTGCGGCAAAGAAATTACTAAGGCGAAAAGCAGATGCAAACTCTCAAATTAATTGTTGTAAGGGCCCTAACTAATAATGATCAATCCTACCTAACATGCGGACGGGATGAGTTTCCAGTTATGTGTCTAAGTAGTAAAATACGGTTTTGGGTTGTGGCTTAATGCCTCAACTTGATTTCTACTAGGGTAGAAGGCAAAAAAGGAGTGTACACAGCCCTTACGCTTTAACAATTACTTACGAGATTGTGCTTTTAATTTTCATTTTTTAATCGTTATGTCTAAAACAATCCTCAATTCTGCAGCACGCCATAATTTCTCACCCATGTTGTAATCCTGTAATACTATGCAATTAGAGTTCTTAATAGAAATTTTAGCACCAAACTCCCTCTTTTGTCTAATCCACTGCTAGATTTTGCTTGTTTTTCATGCACAGCTAAGATGAATTTGATAAATCATACCCTTTCTGGTTCATTCTGCTCACAGGTTCATTATAGCACTCGATAGTGAATTAAAATTCTATCAAACATTGTTCGATTTTGAAATGGAGCTTTAATGGAAGTTCTTCCAATTGTCATCTAAATTGCCGGTTTTTAGGATACACTGATATTAAGCCCAGATTCCCTTATTTTCGCATCGGAAGGCTCAACTTTCATTTTGCAGATTCAGTCAGTGGCAATTCAATGCATAGCAAACATTCTTCCCCAACTTCCGCTTGACACAGTGGAGAACGTCCTCCTTCCATTCGCTTTGGAGTGCACAGTTGATGCTGTCAATAGTGATAATGTTCGAGTGTGTGGTGGAGAAGGCAGTGAAAAAATTACCTGTCAAACTATTTCCTCTCCTGCCCAAGACATATCCTGCCTAATTCCCAGCTACCTCATCGAGTTTGACTTCTTTCTCTCCCAGGGTGAACCAGTCATTTCCCTATGCTGTAAGTTCTATCTGTGCCTAAATCCTAGAGTTGTCATATAGCTGTAATGGGTAGAAATTAGTAGAGAAAATGGTTTAAACTCGAGTTTTTTTTAAGAAGCTCATGCGACAAATTTTTCTGTAAATCTCATTGAACGTACTGCTGTCTACAAACCATAAGCCATTTATCCATACAACCGACGGAAGCCCAACGCCTTCAAATGCACACATTCAACTAAATTCTTACACTAACGCCCCTGCCTTTGTTGGATTTAATTTTTATCCTTCTTAATTAAAGAGCATTTGGAATAACGTGATGGACCTACGGTAGCCTAAAATGCAGTTCAATAGTAATAGGGCTAGTCTGAAAAAAGAGATTGAGGTCTTACATCTCTGCCACTTTGCCTTCTTTTGAGGCCTGCTGAAGACCATTCTCCGTGAGCGCAGAACAATCCTTTCACCTTCGATGATTGCCATGGAGATTCTGCCCTGCCTACTGCCGCACACCCTCAATAAGCAATGGAAGTTTAGCGAGGTAAGCATCCTTTTTCCATCTTCCAACTTCTCTTCGCATATTTCTGGATCGTTTAAAAATGGCTTTGCGATTTACATCAGTGGATGAAGTTAACCGATTTTTCTCATGCAGTCAAGCTCAATCATCTGGCATTGATGTGCCTGTCCGATTGGTGTTTTCCACTTTGGAAAGACAGGAACTCATAATTGTGGGATTGAATCTGTTTATTTGAATGCTAACAATAACAGAAGTATGCACTGAAGTCATCATGTTTAAATGAGCGGTAATACTGCGGCCAAGCTAATGTATTTTTAAGCTTCCCCTAAGTCTACAGCTCTGAAGTGCTTGCGACTAAAGGCTCTGCACCTGGACAGCTGTCATTTTGAACCAGGCACACACATCTTTGTTACAAATACAGGGCAGTGTACCTAAAGAAAAGGCGCCTTATGAACAAACATAGCACCTAGAGCTCCTGTCTAGGATGCAAAAATGGCTTGTTTGAACCTTCTTCCCAGCTGTATGGGTCTGAAAAAATGTCAATTTTTTCAGAGCGAAACTCTAAAGAGGAATTTTGAACTTAAATTGCTGCTAAAGGGCATGCAATACGTGCCTATAATAACTAAAGGAAAGAGAGTTTAGAAAAGGCCTATCGTACACGAGCACTATAATCTACAGGTTTGCATTGAGAAAACAGTAGACGATAGAGTTGGAATCGCTACATTTATTAAATCAGACCATCCATAGGCGTTATGGGGTATTAAGGGTCGAGATTGCTGAAAACCTTTGGCAGTGATATGCATAGCTTCTGCAATCAACAGAGGATTGTTTCATAGCATGTTTCCAATCATCTATAAGCATTATGCATGTCTCGGGGAATGGATTTTTATCGGTATTCTATAAAAAGAGCTTAAGTGCACGGTTGGAAGGTTGTGGGACTAGGTCGAAATCCAAACCTACAAAGTCTCCTCACTTTTCTTATGGCGGTCTATATATGGTGCTATGCATATTTCTGCAAGATTTCACATCCATGTATTTGCTTATACGTTTCGATGGCGTGGAGTTAAAGACTTCAGAATAATCATTGAAAGATCATAGATAAATATAGTAATTTTGATTTTGTTAAGAGCACAATCAATTTTTTGTAGTGAGTTCTTTACTTAAATTTGCTACTTCGAGATGAAGACATATGATGAGTATTTTGCAGCTTCCAACGTTTTGATGCATTTACTTAAGTCCTGACTACTTTGCAAGTGAGCAGCAGCGACATGAAGGATTTGTGCAAAAAAATGTTGCTGTGGTAGGTTCGCATAAGGTTCAACACACTTGTCGGAGAGCTTTCCTTCTTAAGGCCTTAAATGCTAATACAAACCTTTTGGTAACTGGGGCTGCTACTTTTCTCTTCACTGCTACTGCTTCTGTTAGTTCATTTAATCCCAAAACTTATCCACCAGTGGTTGAGTTTCTTTTCTTTTTTCCACCAGCAGTGCTCATTCCATTCAAAAACTGCTGCCTTGTGAGAAAACGTCACATATCTTCAAGATTTAGAAGCGAACACATACGTGACTTTTAGTTTCCGAACTCTTGAAAACGTCCAAAATCACGATTTATTAGTTTGTCTGCATGCAGTGAATTGTTTGAGTTTATTTTTAAGATATCTCTTTGGAGTCTCAAACTACAGCATTTTATCAGCTTCCGTTTGAGTGTTCGGACTTTGATACCTAAGTTTTGATAATTAGAAGATTAAGGCCTCAAGGGGACGTCTCAATCACTAGTGACATTTTCTTGTGTAGCTGAAGTATGCCTAATGAAGTATGGGAATGAGCGGTAAGTACCGGGGACCAAACCTTGTTTCGGTCTTTTTGTTTCTACAAATATAACTATAAGAGTTTTTGCAGGCGCTTCTTAAATTTATAGCAAGCCGTGATCTTCGCAGAAAAAAAAAGATCCCTATAACCACATGGGTGGCAAAAATGCTGATAATGAGGCAACTTTATCCTGGCTAGCCTAAAATGCTAGCATGTTTTTGTTATGTAGCTCCCATAAAATCAATTCTACTTGTCTTAGGATGATTATAATATTACAATAGTTTTTCGATATTTAACCATTACCTAGCTTCTATCAGGCCAATGACGCGGTAGTGTAAGCGAAAAATAAGTCCTTTTTGGGGGATTGGACAAGGAACATAATAAAAATTTCAACGTTGTGGTCCACGTATCAAAATTTCTCGCCTTCCTCTGTGCTGACTTGAGAGCATTCTTAGCATTCATCTATTCCCTTGTATAATCTTGCCAAATTGGTTCAATGACTCAGCTGTGGAGTTCTTCACTCAGTTGTACAAGTGATAGAATTAAGGCGTCCCTTTCTCATGCCTTCAATTTAAGCAAAATTTTCTGTGCCTCCTAATTCATTAATCAGAAAAGTGCCAATTCGACGTAAAGACCGCCTTCTTGAAGCAATGCAGGTACGGTGTAGAGGATATCAACTCTCTCGGTCTCAGTAAGCAACTGACATTCGTATTTATAGCGTTTTTTTTAAGATCTTGTAGCTAAGGCCCAAATTTGTCTTTTTTCCTTAGCGCTTATGGACTTTGAAAGGGAAATTTAACCCCTAACTATTCTTTTGATTAATGTGCAGAATTGCAACAGTCTGGCACCCGCAATCACCACTGCTATCATATAATACTTTGTTTTTTGTTCCGATGCATGCCACTGACAAGCCATTCATATATTTAATGCACACTACAGGCGATTCATAAGCATAAAGAATGATAAATTCCAACAAAACCGACTTGTAGCGCCACACATTTAAAGGTCTTATAACGTTACACGAATTTTATGGGTTTGAAAATTCCTCTACTCTGTAAAATAAATAGGCTGATTCTCCATGCAATGTGTAAGCATAAGGGTTTATTTATAAATTACCAAAAGTTTTTGTCGATTTTCTGTGGACAAAATGCTTTACATTGGCTAGTAAAAAACAAATATACAAGTACACAAGTACAAGTACAAGTACCGTCGTTCCAATCAACCTTTTATCATGCAAATCTCAAAGACTTAAAATGCTAGTAACATCAAAAGAGAATTGGACTGTCCAACTTAAAGCAATTTCGAATCAGAATCAAACAACTGCAGGCGAGGTATTACTTATGATGCCTTCGGTAGTATAATCTGGTATTACGCTATTGGCATGGCAAGAAGTATGCATTGACTGTAACTCCTACAATATTTGTGCTGCATTTAGGAGCAATCCCACTAGGTTAGTTTAAAATCAAAATTTAGCCTAAAGCCAAAAGAAAAAATCGACAAAATCTACTAATATCCATTTGCAACGAATAACTAAATTTAATAGAACGCTCCAGCACATTTCTAAGTCCTTTAACACAACGATGGTAATAATTTCTAATGTTTTATATGTTTCTGATAAAATTGCTAGTTAAAAAAACAGAAAAAATTCCTAAACTGCGAAAAACAATTTGCATTTGAGTAAATATGAAACGTTTTGCCAAAAATTGTCACACAGTTGCGTTTATTTTAAACAAAATGTTAAATGTTTACATTTATCTTTTAAAGCATTGGACCGATTGATGCGGACAACATCTCCATTACAATAGACTAACGCATGCTTGTCTGGTTAAAAATGCTCAATAGCCACCTCGGTAGAACTAGTAAAGATTTTCTTCTTTGTTTTACCTGTAGTTTAAGTATATCATGTCGACACTCTACGAGTACCTCAACTACCTCAACGAGACAAAACCTCATCCAAGTAACAACGACTGCTCCCTGCATTCAAGCCAAAAAGAGGAGATAAAACCTCATGACCAGGCAATCAAAGTCCGCATTGATCACGGGTGGGTAGCATTCCAAAGTTTATTCGATGTTTCATTCAGCCGACTCCATTTATTATAAGGTTTTTAAATATCAGCGCATTTTTTTTCCTAAAAATTAACAACTGTAAGAAAAATCTACTTGTAGCACATGACACTACTCCGCATTTATAGGGTATTTTATCGAAAGTGGACAGTTCTAGTTTCTTGCTGTTTACCGATCATTTATTGTGCCCCACAAGAGAGTGCGTAATTGTCAAAAACGATAACTGTCACCTAGGATAGAAGAGATAAAAATATTGCATGTACAAATCTGATTCTGCTTTTCCTATTCGCGCTCTAGTTGACCTGGTGCTGCTTATTTTGAAGGTAGATACTTGCTGCAAGAAAGCACGTGTAAAACCAGACAGAGACATCTCAGCTTCAATTAGTTGACCTTAGCTATTAAATAAAGCAATAAAAATTCAACAAACCATAGCTATTGACCAAGGGTTTGAAAAAATTATCTAGAAATGGTGGATGATGTATTTTGTGCGCTTAATAAAGGCCCTGTCTCTCCATATGGTCTCTAAAAACGGTCTGAACATAAATAAAATCTTAGGTGGATGGGCCAAAAGTACCACGTTTTTAAATTTTTGCATTGATTGTAGTGCAGATGCAAATGAATCAAGTAAACACCCATTCAAAAGTGCTACTCGGTGAGCATAAGCCGTCATGCGTATATGATGAATATTCTTGCAGAAAAAAGCTATTGACTTTCAGAAACTCGCCTAAAACCGTTAAGTCGCCTTATAGAGTTAACATTAGCCAAGATTTGCCGAAGGCTATATGTCATCAAAAAGGAAAATGGCGTCCATAGGGATACCTCTGAAGTAAAACATTTGCAGTTTTACTTTCGTCGATTGATGTGTGAAAGTTTACGATGAAACGGGGGCCGCGTATTTCTATTATGGCACATTGTAGGAGACTTCGGCCAAAGTTGAGTGCATTCGCCTTGATTTCATGTTTGACGTTAAGGCCTGCATTTGTGCATGGCTCTTAATTAAGAAAAGCCAGCGCAGCTGCCGGAGAGAATTAGTATTAATTAGGCATTGCTAAAAGGCCATCATGATGTACTTACGTGCGGGAGCCCGTGTGTCTGCCCTTATAGGGCCTTGAAAACGCAAAGGATGCAAAATTATAAAGTTTGCCAGGATAGAATAGAACAGTTGCAGCGTATCTCGAAAGCACAATTACATTCCTCTACTTAGTCCCCTCTACAGGCACCAAAAGGTGTGCGACTCGGACAGAAAAGCAACAAGCACAGAAGGCTTTAATGTAATGCAAGCGCACTTAAAAACTTATTTGAACATCATGACAATGAATATGGTATGGATTCCTATGGACGTTAAATGTGCAAGCTTAATAGCATTAATGGTTCGAAATTGACTCAGAAATGGAGTTTTGGCTTAGGTCTTCGTCTTAATGCAGTGATTTTACGAGGAGATATGTTAGACAAGCCTGTGGACGCACAATGGCGCAGGGTTTACATGGGGGAAGAAGAAAAACCTGAATCAGAGTCGATTCGATCCCATCACTTTACTGCCTCAATCTGACCCCAACTCCTAAACTTAGTAACGATTGCGGTTCCGATCAATTTGAACCAACAAGTAAATAATAGCTCTGATTCTTTTACGGAATCAAGTAAAGGTTCTTCAACATTATGTCGGTTTTGTGAAGGCTCCAAAAGTTAGACTCGAAGTTCTAGGAGGGCTTGAAAATGGAACTAGGCTTTAAAAATTTATTGCAACCTCCCTGTCATTTGGTTGTGCAACTTAAATGATTAAAAGCACCTTACTTATCATAATATTTAGGCAACAAAGAGGATATATGGCCCATAGACTAACAAAATTTAGTCTTAATTGTCATCTACTGCATTTCGATTTCATTCAGTGGACTATTTAAAGCCAATTCTTTACGCCGAATAACTTTTAAGCCAATCTCATCAAATAAATTTTACTAGCAGTTTTCCATCTTCAACACATGCTCATTTTAACCACATACCAGACTACCGGCAAGGGATCGAATAAGAGCTGTTTTTTCTATTCATAGTGCAAAAGCTGTAAAGGAGCTAGAAAGTTTTCGCCGTCAGTGTATGGATTTTTATGTATTTTAAATGCAATGGATTCTCTATTAAGCATTTGAATAGGGTAAACAAGGTACTCGGAAATAGAACTCGCCCTATGTAACGGGGATATCGAATGCAATAAAGCCCTATTCTTTTTTAAAATGTTGTAACACAAAATAAGCTAGCTGTTATCAACAAAGGTGCAAGTTATTTGAAGGTCTAGCTGAAATCTACAAAGTTATGCTTCTGACGAGAGTGACTGCTTCTTTTGCTCTCGATTTAATGCACATTTCGAGAGCAACTTCTGTGTTTGCATGGTTTGCAGGTCCACAATTGCGACCACAAATGTTATTTAAAGAAATTATGCATTGCGTCCTACGTATACAATTGAATTTAACAAATTTGACATTTTGAGGTCAGTTAACATTCTGCTAGGAACTAAAATACAGTCTTCTTCTCAGGTACTAATCCAAAAGTGGGTTCACAATCATGGACCTTTTAAATTTCAGTAATTTCTTATCGTCGATTTCCCAGCACACAAGAATAAGAATGCGATTCTGCTTTCTGACAGTTTACCCGTAGATTTAGAAGCAAAAATAAAAATCGGGGTCTGATCAAATTATTAGGGGGTTAATTATCCTGTGGCGAATCTGACTCTGCAAATTTTACCAACTTTACCGGGCATTACATCGATTAGGATGCGACCTTGTCGTTCATTGTCACAAGAATAAATTAAGAAACTATATGCTTGTAGAGTTTTAATTTTAGCTATGACTTGATAAGGTCTTGCATGATCAAGTAAAATTTCGCCTATTTTATTTCCTTCAGAACAATCAAAAGCAGCTGCAATTTGGGTATTGGGAACAGTATGGCATGGAAGTGCTTAAGAGGAAAATAAAAATTTTCTTTCTAAAACTTATCATCACTTCAAAATAGCTGCAAACATAAAATGATCTTTACTTGTGAAAATCAAACTAAACTCTCCAAAACTAGAGCAAACAGCTCTGGCAGAGGTTACCAAATGCACCAAACCTTATAGGTCGACAGGAGAGGCAATGTTCCAAACTCTACTCCAAACCAAACCTCAAATTTGACTTCGTTAAACTACTTTAAATGTATTATAGTTTTTCTATTTCAGAAGCTTGTGTGAGGAGGGTGAATTCCGAGGAAGTAAGTCACAAAATCTATCTCCCTTTTCATAACTTAGGGCTGCATAATGCATGCTTTGACCCCACGCACGCTGTAAGAAATGCTAAACTGTAGGAACATAACTAGACTTCGAGAAGCATCTAAGCATTTTAGTCGCAGGCCTATCGAATGTAGTCACGATTGGAACGAAACTAACGACTAATCAGAGATTTTTCTTCTTCAGGCACCTTTTTGCCACACAGTGAAAAAATTGCGTTCGGATAAGGGGGGTTCCCTATTGTGCGTCTGTGATGATGAATATGTTGGCAAAAGATAGCCCCTAAAATCCATTCAAGATAAACGTACGTCTGCCGTCGTCAGACTTCGCCTATCAGTAACTCACTGCAACCACATGAGTGATTTGCCTAAAATCCTTTAAGAATTGACCATCTGTTGCACAAAGGTGGTCGAATTTAATGAAAAATAACTTTAAAGTTGCGAAGACAAAGACGTCTTGTTGTGAGAGGGTTATTTTATCGCCTTGAATAACCAAAAACCATCCTCGTGTGGTCATTTATTGTGCAGCGCAGATGTGGGGAAAAGAACTGTGGATAGTGCACATTCCAGCATAATATCTTTCGGCATGGTAGCATTCGACAGGCATTGCCTTGCTTTTAGTATATTTAGAGGCAGCAAGCTGACGAAATTACCCTGTGGATCGAAACACTTTAAAAATAAAATGCACCATACTCATATCTAACAAAAAATCCCTGCTATGCACAGCTTTTTAGTCAGTCTCGATAAAAAAATCTTAGTTACGTAAGGTAGAGGCGCTTTGTAAGAATGTTAAATTTTTGTACTTGCATATTTAAGGCTCCGGTCATCCCAGTGCTTCAAGATGCATTCAAAGACGGGGTAGCGGAAACATTATTTTGCCTGTAAGTGCATTCGCCTTCCTGCTACACGTTAGCTTTTTTAATTGGCAGGAAGCAGAAGTGCTTGAAAATAAAATACAACAGTACACAGAACACTCGCTTCACTTGTAATGCACAGTAGGCCACTTTATTGCTAAAACCCTTGAGGGCCTCACAGAAGGGTAGGTTTTTTAGCAAAATAATGCCAATAACATTTTATTTTGATCAAAAGTTCGGGTTTACTTAAAGCAGCATCCACGAGTAGCATAAAAACTGATTATTTTGACTGTGGGAAACTTTTGTCAGAATGGCTTCGCAACACCCTTTAAAGAGGTTGTTGCTGATTATAATGAGCAAAGTTCTTCTGCTATGTACCACTTTTAAATCTATTTAATAAAAAGAATAAAGACTGAAACTTTTTCCAATTTTAGTACTTTGCAAGATCATAGGTTCTGTTTTGATCACAAATTTGAATTTGCTACTTTTGTTAATCATCTGGTGGTACAACAGGCAACGATGGTGAGGTAACGGATGGTGATTCATATAATAAAGTACACCACTTTTCACCCAGTGTTTAACATGCGTGGCAAGACTGTTTTACGCCTATAAAGCATTCGATGCCGCTACTTTAGTGCACTGGTAGGTAGTATTAGGGTCCGTACTTAACAATCATATCTGTAATAGTCTCGACATTCTAATTTTTCTGTGTATTCGTTGTCAATGGCAAGTCGGCAAGCTTTGTGACCTGAGTTTTAAATCAATTTTGAGTTGAAAACCAAATTGTGTCGAGTTGCCATTAGACGGAGTAGCAAACAGTCTGGTGTAAGCTTTTGGCTTTTGGGAGTGTCTTAATTTACTTAGTTAATAAGCGCTTCCTCGGAGTACGCAGCACCAGAATCTCGGCTCCAATTCACCTTGGACGATGATACCAAGAACAACAGCGACAGCAATGACGATAACTTCCACCTTACACCGAACCGTATCACTTCAGCCTCCAATGTAGCATCAAATGAGGGCATTAAGAATTCATCATCCACGCAGCACCTTCTCTTGGGAGAGAACCTCCTCACCGTGGCGGTGTGTGAAGGGCCATTTTGTCTTCCTGACAAAAACCGCCGCCGCTCTGCTATTGACCTTCGCTCGGCCACCGAGGTTCTTTCCGCATCACCGCTGCTAGCATCAACACAACAGATGCTCCTGCAGACACCTAATGATAGCCCTAAAAAAGCTGCGGTATGCGAATACACTTCGTCTACACAATTGCTCGGTTAATGCTTTGGAACGCCTTGGATTTGCCCGCCAAGCACACTAGTAATTTGTTGGCATGCACTTTGCTTAATCCTAAATTTCGGTCACTGATAATGCGCAGAGAACAGGATGAGGAAGTACTGTGCCAATGTTAAGGACAGTGGGTTACAAAAAATAGTGAGAGTAGTTATTTTGATCTCCTAAGTCAACCCTACCTGCAGTCTAATATTAGAGATCATATAAAGAAAACAGGCCCATTTTATTTGTAACTGTTGAAAAGTTTTCCTGTGAATGGTAATTAGCCATGACTAAGTCTGTATTTACCCAACAATTGCCTTCAAAATTAAAGTCTTTAAGGAAATATGCTCAAGCACCGAAAACTACCATATTTCACATTTAAGGTGACAGTTTGCTTATAGGCTGTGGAACACAGTGACATAGAAGCAATCGCCTGTTCCCCCATATGACCCCATCAAAATGCTAAACTGTTACTATAATTAATACCCTTGTGTGAGGAAGAAGCTCATCGTAATTTAACTCCACCATGTTGTCATTTGTGCTTGCTCTGACAAAATCAGGAGTAGTGACGAATCCAACGCACCACCTGACGGCTTATCACGCCTACACGCAGAATTTTCTACGGTTATGTTTATCTCTGCAAATTGATCATATATTAACTGAGATTAACTACACCGTTTCGGAACAATGAGGATAAGAACCCTTGCTCATCATCTAATGATGTAGGATGATTTGTGTGGTGCTCTAAGTCCTTTTTAGCAATTCTAGTCAATCCTGAAGGAAAATCCGAAGTGCTGAGCGACTGTGAGCCATGGCGCCAAAATGACAGTTTGAGATCCGGGATTTTTATACCTTTACAAAATTTAAGTTTCCGGTGGTGGAAAACCATAAGCGCATTTCGTATATTAAGAGCTCCAGCTATAAGGTAGGCCGAATCCTAAAGCTATTTGGTGTTGCCTGGTCGAGCAACTTTATGTGACAACGATCATTACATCGAGATTGTAGTTGTGTTAGTAGATAATGTGGGCTCCACAGCCCTGCTCTTGTAAATAGCGACTACGTATGCGAAAGTCTAAAGCTTATTACTCAACTTTGAGCCAAAACACAAGTCTTAAGCACTAATAAATGCCTGAGCAAAGAAGATCGTTTGCCCCTTGGATTAATGAGGCAAGCAAGTCGGGCAGTGTTTCCACAAAATTCAGTTGTGCATGGGTCTTGTGACACAGAAGCTCCTCTTCTAATTTACTATGGATTCGAGCAAGGCTTTATGTTCCATCATTTCCTTAACAAAGTGTTAGTTCCGCTTAAGTATAACGAATTACTTCACTTTGACTGCGAACTAGCTGGAAAGTTTTGACTTAGGCATCTTATTCCAAATCTAAAAAAGCCATGTAATCACAAGTGGTAGTCGTCTAGGATCGAAAACAGGTCGCTTAATGCATGCTAGACTTTGAACAGTAAGCGCTAGTTTCGTTTGCAGTACTCGAAAGTTTAGCTCATAGACATGCAGAAAATTTGCCCTTTTTAGTAATAGTGCGACAATAATTTTAACATTTTTCCCTTTTATTTCACTCCCTTGATTCCTCGCCTTAAAGGTTATTTTTTAAAATAGTTTTGGTTTGTTGAGACGCGAAGTATTAAAACGGACAGACGTTTTAGCAGATTCTAGGTTGTAGGATTGTCAGACATCTCTTTGCTACGGGATTAGTTCACTTTTTAGGCTTACTAACTAAAAAAGATATGTCGAAATTCAGACCTAATTTTAGTTTCGCCATCTTATCGGTGTTGTATAAGCCTGATATTTGCCTCTGCAGACATTTTTTCAATCATATGCATCTTTCGGATGATGATGTGATAAATTATTCTGCGTCAAATTTCCCAAGTATCTTCTATCGGAGTCTTCCTAGATTGTGTGTACTCGTTCGCGGTGACGACTGCTGTGACCGATGTCCAAAACGAGAAAGGAAAGTGCAGTAAAAATCAAAATTTCAAGTCCAGCTCTAAGGCAATTTTTATGTTGCATTCTTTGTCAGTGATGCATCTTTCTTCACTTTATGGTGATTACATTGACGGAGGCCAGTCGGTATGCCTACTTAACAACCACGTACCTTTTTATTTACGCAATGAAACGGTGGCCAATTTGAAAAGAATCAGTTTACTCTATGGATATTCCGCTGGGGTGGAAGCGAAGCAAAGTATCCGAATGCTCACCTTATTTTTATTTTTGGCTATGAATGCATAAGTCAGAGCTTTGCTTGGCCAACATGACTTTTGAGTTAGTTTCCACGTTAACAGGCTGGTTGCTCAAACGTCATAAACGGAGCAGTCAGGGGATGTTTAATGCCATTTTTAGGCAAAACTGAACATTTTTGGTGTTATTCCGAACATTCGAAGGGCCAGTGAAAATGCATTGAATGTACCAAACGTGAGTTTGTCTTTTGGTCTGTTGCATTCAAAGTGCTTCCTTTATGGAGTAACGATATAGACAGTGTACAGTTTTATTCTTGTCCGCAACTTTCGTTCTACCCAAAGTCACTCGATTGGCAAATAATACGTTTGCAAGATTTAGGTCATTAAAGTGAACGAGGGGGGAATGAATAGAAAAATAGCAAGTGTATAGGTGAATTAAAATGCTACATAACAAAATTACAGACTTGTATATTTAAAATGGGCAACTTGAATTTGAAGACAATATGGGCAAATGCATGTATGTAGAGGCTGCATAAAAGCGAAGAAGCAAGAAAAGTGACCTGCAAATGCAAAGTGGATTGGTACCTCTGGGGCAGAATAAGACCCTGACGGTATAGCTGTGCTACAACCACAGAAATCACCATAAAGCTAGATAAATAACACCTAATCGAATGAAAAAATAGGGGGTAGGTCAGAGATTAAGTAAAATTTAATGATTAATGAATGTAAGGATGGCGGAAGCAGAGTGGATTCAAACAAATGTAGGAATAAATAGATTGTCAACAGGAAAACTAGTAGGATGATGAATCATGGATAGGGGATCGGCAAGAAAATTAGAAGCTCTATGGAGCAATCAGTAATAAAGCTGAAGCTAAATTTGGGGTTGGTGCATAAATAGGTCAGCGTATGGGTGGGTGAGTAAGTAGGGGGTTATGAAGAGGGCAAGGGCTATTGGACCAAGGAGCATTAATTTGACTTTTGCTCCCAATCATACACAGCCTTACATTGTTCTTTGTGAATTTAATTTTAGATTCCATTTATTACTGGGAAGAAGGCCTAAATCTTTTGTCTAGAATAGGTGAGAAAATCAAGCTTACGTTTCACGGAAGAAAAGGGGAAGAGTGCCGCATGCAATCACTTGACTTCCACCTGTACATAGCCTCCATGTAACATTTTCTTTTGCTTCTTTGTCCTTTTTATTCTCCTTTGGCAAATATTTTATGCCGTAGTGGACTCGTTATAGGGGAAAAGATCCTCATTAATCATGTAGTAACTAACGGGCTTTCCAAAGAGCAAGAAAAATTTTCATTTTTTATAACTCGACCAATTCACTAGTAGATGCTGAAAGTTAAGCGAATGGGACAAATGGCCACTATAAATTTACGTTTGAGCGTAAGGAGTAATTAATTTGCAGCTCAGTATATAGCTGGCCCATGCTACTATTTTTAAGTCCATCTGGAAAAACCAATTCGAATACTTGGTTTGAGAGTGAGAAAAACTTTTGGATATTTAATGGCGGTTTTCAAGGGACATTTTATTACTAATTTCCTTAAGCCATATTTTACTTTATAGAGGCAAGTATCACAAAATGCGCTTTTATGTGCGGTAAAGGGAGACTCCTCACCTCAAACATGGTTATAATTCTTGGGAAATCTAACTTGCTTGGCAGCGGATCAGCTGATTAGAAAGTTTTCTTCTTCGTTAAGGTTAAATTTAATGTAGACAATCAATAAGAGACATTAATTGTCATTCGTCAACACTCTCTTTGTTTTTTGACGTTAACCAGGCGGTTAAATCTTTTGGGTTGAAAACAACCGCAGTTAATGCAACGCAATGGCAGCGTGTTTTGCACGAAATGTAAGAGCATAGCAAATGGATCGTTAAAATGCCATCAAGTAAACGTCAGTCTAAGGTATCAGGGATGAGATGGACTAACGTAATGAATGCATTTTCTCACCTAGTATGCCAAAATAAGGGACTAATATTGCGAAACATAGTGTCACTAATTTTGATTCACATCTCTGGCATTTAAGTCTTTGGATCAGCGGACCCATTGGGGTTTTTCAGTCATCAATAATAAATGACTCCACTGCCACTTAAGACCTCATTTTGTTTTCACCTTAGCGCACACCTAGTAACTAATGAAATAGACCTCTTACTGGTGAAAGTATGGCTTGAATAAATCCAGTAAATCGGAAGACGTGAAGGCCACAAACAAGGTGGCTGCTAGTGCATGCACAACTCATTGAGGTGAGAATGAGCTAATCCCTCTGGAGCACAAACTGTAATAGGGTTGAAGAGTTTGGTGCAAGCATTATCCAATCGGAGTTTTGCTTAGAATATTGCCTTTAATCCCCCACCCTAGTGTTGAAGTGACGCCTCAAGTGAAAAAGAGTAGATTTGCTAAATAGTCTGGTGGCATTTTTTCGCAATTCAAGCGAACTTCTCACTCAAGTGGCACGTCTGCTTACGAGATCTGTTCGATTTTACGCATTTCGGTTCCTGCATAAGCGACACGGTGGTACAGATATGCCTCATCTCTCATGGGCCCAACTGCTCCTCTACACACCCATCGAACTGATGCAATCAGACCTGCACAAGTCAAGATTTCTACAAAAATAACACCAGTGCCATAAACCGTTAAAATGTAATAGGGTTTCAAATTTTACCGTTAATCACTGAATCTTTAGAAGCTCACAGCGGAAGAGCGTTTAAATCCACGTCGGTTTATAATAGACTATAATTCCCAGTCATACATTATGCTTACCAACGCCAGAAATCACGTTGGCTTTTAGCGATCACAGTTTCTTGTAACAGATGCAAGGAGATTATAAGATCTTTACTAAACAAGCCTCTATATTACCAATCCATTAGCAGAGAATCACTTAGGTTAATGACCCTTCAAGGTGATCGGGAAGTTGGATCTAAAATGGGAGCAGTAGTTTTGTCGTCCACATCCTGTAACAATTTCTCTAAAATTGATGATTGGCAAGGGGGACACTTGCGATTTGCCGTTCTTAATACCAAGGCGGGGTCAGTGCTCTAGCAGCAAAGAAAAAAATAGGTAGCTTACGAGTTTTGAATTCAGAAGTATTTTTGCCTATGGGACTTTGGTGTAGTCCGTAATGGGTCTTTTAAAGCATTGCACCTATGCATTGGTCGATTTAATGGCAATTATGCACAATGGAATGATGTGGGTGTTGTTGCCGCTCTCTCTAGGGCATTTTTGAAGCCGTTAGACCTCGCCAAAGGCAAATCGACGATTTTTTGCCGGTCCAGCTAATCAAGTCTACTTCCTCCATAATTTTGAAAAGTCAGGCACCCTACCACAAGATATATGCTATGGAAATGATTAAGTTCCTTTAACAAAAATTTGACAGAACTGATTGTACCTCACCCCTTCCACATCTTTAGTCCATCCCATTCATTATGTGGCAATCGCCACTTTCTTGAGGTGTAAGTACTAGAAAATTGCATGACTGCATGCTAGATTGAACAAACGGAAGAGGCGGAATGTGAAAATGGCCTATAGGGAGAAAGGCAGATAAGGCCACGCCTACTGTCTTCTTTAGGAAATCATATCCCTTCCAAAGGTAAAAATACCCAATCGGTTTTTGTTTCGGTGACGAAAATGGAAACTCAGACTTAAAATAAAAGTTATTTAAAGAAGAGGTTTCTTTTATTCAAAATTTTTACTAACATACCTATGTTCTGTGCAAATTATATGTAAACTCATCAAAATACTTGAATGTGATAACTCAATCTAAAAAGAACATAGACAGGAGCAAATAATCAAATCGTTATAATGAAAATTTATAAAAAGACAATAGTTTAGGTCCCATTCCTTTCTAGCTTACATGTCTTAAAAAGGACAACTTCTTTCGCTGCTGAAAAACGTCAAACCGTTTGCCAAAAGGGGCGTTTGGATGAGTGGGATGGAAGTGATAATTACTTGCCACCTCCTTTTTACCGGTCGCTATCAAGCATTAAAGCCAGTAACAAAATCTGCCTGATTCCGTGCCAAATAGAATAAATAAAGATGAGATAAAGAAATCTCTGCTTTTGGACGCCTTTTAGACACAAACTCTCTTCTGAAAGTGAATGTGGCTAAGCCAGGTTTCTCTTTGCTAGCAAAGAGGTGATGACCGTAATTACAATATTGGCCACTCAAACTAAGTAATATCAATCTTGGCTTCCTGCACCTGCTTCATATTTCGCCATAAAAATCATGCAAACTCATTTGGCCATTCATTTGAGATAACGTACCTCTAAATGTATCGCAGGTGAAAGCAAAGTATCAGAATATCGTGCTGACAACTGATGGGAAGATGACAGAACTGACCTTACCCCCTCATCGCTCGGTGTTTGTTCCATCAAATTATTTTCCAAACTGGAACCCATGAAAGCTTTGGCATTATACTATAGAGCAAAAATAAAAACTACTAGATGGTCAGAAGCGGACGTTTTATGATAGCCACAAATATAGAGCAAGTTTTGAAAACAAACTTTGTCCAGAAATATGAAGATGTAGGATAAAAAGCAGAAGCACTTCAAAGAGTCCACCGAATAGAATCCTTTTTTCGAAAGCATAGAAAATGCAGGTTGCTTTGCAAAAAACGAATTTTTAAGGCTAGTTCATTAATATATTTCGCTATTAAGGATTTCGCTCTTAAATTGGAGATTGGGTTATTTTAAGAGGGAGCGCATTTGGAAAAGAAGAAAAAGTACAGTCCTTTATGTCATTGCTTAACACAAGTAGCCCCAAAATATCCTCTCCATGTCTAATACTGCATTCGCTCGGCATCAAATGCAGGTAAAAAGCTTCATTTTGAAGGTTGACTGAGAGAAACATTGAGAATAAGGATGAATTGATTTATTTGGACACAGTGCTTCATTTTCATTGTCTAATTTTGGCAGAAAAACAATTCATAGGGGATATTTATGTTCGTGGCACACTGAGCCTGGGCATGCATAGACTCAGCGGCATTTCTGTGAGGGTCATTTGACGTATGCCTTGTGGAAATAGAGTGAGGTTTACTTTTATTTAGGAAATGGAATGTCAATTCGTATCAAGCATGAGCGCTTTTGCATCAATCAGTGCCCAAAAAATATGGCATTCTCTTTAATTTTGCTTAGCTAAAAAGTCCAGCTACTGCGAAAACCATAAAAAGTTATTGAAACTTCTTCGGCACCGAATTAAAATCAATTTGGGTACAAAGGAGTCAGAATGCAACGAATTGTGGTCCATGGAAATCCGGCCACATGAAGAAGCTTGTGACTGCGTAATGATTATATGTCCTAGCAATTGTATTGTTTTCGCGTTCCCTTTACTGAGAACCACATGTGCTTTGTCGTAATTAGTAAAGTGTAAATACTTCGAGTATTTTGACGCATGAGTTGCTATCACAATAATTTGACAAATCAGGTCTTATCCGTTGCCGTCCTCCGTTTTGCAGTCATCTTTAGCGCTACCATCATTGTTTGATCATTTTTTTAATCATCTGTCTTGTTTACGTGAGCAGCTAAAGTTCTATCATGGTAGTCTCACAGACACGACCTTCTGTCAACCTTTATGTCCCGTCAAGGTCGCAATCTGTAGCTCAATATTGTGATCCCCCAAATGGGTGTCTAAAACGAGTCTGACTAAGCCTTGTGCTAAGATACGCAAAACAGAATAGTTTTTTTTAAATTATACATTGAGTCACTTCTTTTTCTTAATACTATGAGATCTTACAGTCAGATGTTGTAATCGTTGTAGCTGTTAGTCATACATAAATGTTGGTAGAGTCCGTCTATAGATGCCGCCATTCTTTGTTCATACCTACTGTATTCTTAGTGGGTCTAAGATGCTATGTTTGTTTCATGTGATTACCATAAAAATGCGGTAGAGCTCACTCCATCTAGCCTCATCAAAATTACAAAATCACGTTGGTATTTGCCAAAACTGCAGTACGTTTGCGTTTAAGAGCTGATGATGGATACCATTGTTAGTGCGGTCCATTCAAGGACTCCCGGAGATTATAAAAGATTCCTTAAGAAGCTTACTTCAAATGGTACATAACCTTAGCATCTATTAGCATTCATTTTTCTGGTGTTTACATAACCGTTTCAAATGCACAAACTTTTATGCAAGACTTTGCATCAGAAATTGAGTTCAGCTGCCTTTTTTGAATCCCTCTATTCCTTAAATTCAATAAGCATAGGTGTTGCAATTTACAAAAGTCTCATTACCATTTTATTTGTGCTTTTCCGTAAAGCTTATAAACTGAGAGACGCACGGAGTCACTTATTTAGGTGCAAATCTAAAGATTGAACATAACTCGTGATTTGCCTCCATTTTAATAGTGGTTTTAGTGTCCTTAGTATTTTGACTTTAAGAATCAAACCCAGAATTCTTTTACATTTTTTTTTTAATTAACACATTGGTTTTGCATTAATCAATGCCTCGGACTATGTTAACTCTTGCGCTAATCTCTAAGAGTTGCCGACTCTCCGGACAGGCGCTGCTATGACCTCGCCTAAACCTGCTATTTTAAATGCTTGAGTTTAATCAATGGTCCTGCATGTCTAACTAAGAGCCGATCGATGCATAACCAAGTTCGTAGGTGTTAGGTACCGAATTTGATAGCGGTCAGCTAAGCGCATACCGAACTAAGTGCTGCGCTTTCTCGCTCCAGGGCTTTTCTTTTTCAAAATCGAACCCTTTGGACGATACACAAGTTTTTCTTGCTATGAGAAAGAAGTAGCTATTAGTATAATGAAATAAGCCTTGTCAGACACCAGCGATAGTGGCGATTATGTGGCGCTTGAGCACACTTAGATAGAAAACACCGTTGTAAGGACGTTTTAATTATTTCCATTCTGCTTCTTAGGTGTTGTTGATTAAACATTGTCAGAATCATCCGCACTCTGATGCCTCGTGCTCTTACCTTAACCACGTCACTGATTGGCATGATTAAAAGTCATGTCTTCATTGGTGGCAGATACGTCAGACATAGTACATTTTGATGTAGCTCATACTATTATTGTTAGAGGCTAAACTGTGGCATTAAATGTCGTGGTAAACTAATGCTTGTAGCAGAACACACATAAGTAACGAAGAGTAGGATGGGGATGCTACTGGACTGTGCTAAAGGCCACGATATAGAGTTAGAGAGCAGATTATTTAGGAAGTAGAGAATGCGTAGTAAAAGTGTCAAGCAGCTACACTTGATTAGAGTAAAAATTTTGGCCCCGCTCGCAAATAGTATCCAATTTCTAAGTAAATTCTCATCATTTTTTACTCGATGGCCTTTCGCAAACTGTAAAGTTTGATCTGGATGGCAACATTTGCTCTATACGTAGGAATTTTCCTAATTTTTCAAAGGAAAATTCAGATAGGCTTTATTTGTAATGCATGAAAGAGGAGGCTGAGCTCAAGCAGACGTCCTCACTGCATTCCTCATCGAAGGCCACGCAAAATTTTGCGCTTTTATTCATGCACTGACCTGCTTTGATCGGTTGCTTTCTGACTACCTCCCTACCGCCACAGGTCTAGCAATTTCTATGGACAATCAGACTTTCTTCTCACTTTTAAAAACAAAACATTAAGGTGGTAAAGACAAATGCAAAGAATTAATAGCTGATTTCTCTTGCACAGGTTGCCTCTGCACAGATTATTCGACCTAGTCAACCAGTAAAGTGGAAGTATCAAAAAGTGCATTTTAAATTAAGCTGAATAAAATGTGAATAGTCCTTGCAGGAGCTTGAAATGCTAACCTGGTCTCCGTTTTCTGTTTATCAACCATGTGTCATGCAAGCTCACATCAATAAACGACTTGATAAGCGTTATAATCAACTTTAACATTATGATTCATACAATGCATTTATTTATACTAGACGGAAGTTGGGATAAGCACTTGAGGTGCGTAAGCCGGGGGCATACCTGGTTCCCATCGTTGATGGAAAAGGGAACTTCGTCCAAGCTTTTTCTGTTTTGCTTCCGACTTTGTGCTTTGTTGCCGAAGCCAAGTTATTATTATAGCCGTAACATTTAGAATTCAAAACCATCGCTGACTTTTGCGTTTCAAATACAGATAAAAAACAAAAGTGGGTCTCTTTCGAAGGTAAGATTTGGCAAAATATTACATGATTTACAGATTGGTCAGTGAATGCGGACTTTATATGAACAATGAAACACTAGACTTCTCTCGTGGCCAAATTTTTCAGCATGAATTAAGGCGTTAGATGTTTTTTATGACTGCAACGGTTTGGGCGGCAAGTACCAAAGTAAATTATTTAGTCATCAAATTGGCTAGCCTTAGATTGTGGAATAACATCACAGCTCTACTCTACTGTCCTATACTTTAGTGGTGGAGAAGAGGTCCACTCTCTGTCCACAAATGTCATAAAGGATAAGATCTTGCTTGGAAATAATCTAAAATGATTCCTAGTGGTTGTCATAAAATAGCCTTAGCTACATCAAATCTAAGCAACTTGTAGTGCCGAAACATTAGTATGCGCACAATCAGACTAAGCTTTAGAATGCATGAGGTGAAAGCGCCGTTGAGACTCATTCACTAGAAAAGGACCTTGCATAGATAGACGTAGATCTGAAA
The DNA here is from genome assembly GCA_001693075.2 of Taenia saginata. Taxonomy (NCBI): domain Eukaryota; kingdom Metazoa; phylum Platyhelminthes; class Cestoda; order Cyclophyllidea; family Taeniidae; genus Taenia; species Taenia saginata. Next base: position 214,901 of record LWMK02000030.1, on the reverse strand, counting down.
TAGCTCAACCGCGTCTTTATTCCCGCGTACAAACGTAGTCGAAATTGAAGGGTTTTGCATTTTTTGGGGAAGAGATCCCAGCAATTAGCTTCATTCGGACAGCAACGCGTTTGAGGCGTTTTAAGTCATTCTAATTGCTTCCCAAGTTAGACAGCGGGAACGAACTTCATCAACGATATTTCATGGCTTATGCGACAGGTATCACTGGCATTAATTTAAGCCAATTTAGAGCCTATTACATTTCTACATCATGACTCCTCCTAAAACCAAGACCTTTAATCCATGCACGTTTTTTGCCCGCTTTCCTTCTCCAATCAGCATCCTTGTGCCTATGTGATTCAGTGGTACTGAACTTTGCGGGTTGGGAAAATAGGTCATGCTGCCCAAAGCTTGGAGGTCTAACAAATTTGGTAGTAAATAATTAAATTTGATTCTTCCCACAAAGGAGCATCCAAAATTTGCGGGCAATGACACCAGAAGGTTATGCTTTTTGTCATATCTAAGACATTAAAAATCCCGAAATCCCCCACTCTCTCGTTGGTCAGCATTTAAACTTGTTATTTACTCCCACAAGACAAAAGATATGATTTTGATTTGGGGTCTTAATTTTTATCCTCATGCAATATGCGGTTTCAGTTTTATGCATTTCTCAATGCTTAACACGAATCGTAAGTTGTGCATTTAAATCAATGAAGCAGGGTGTGGCAATTAGATGCCTGATTCAAATTTTCTGCAAACAAACGTCCAATGTTCTGTAAATAAATGCGAGCCCGATTTCTTATTTTGCATATTTTAAAGATGGTAAATAAGAGTTTCTAAAATCTGGGTCTAACTAAATCGAATGTACATTGCTTCAACGTAAAACAAATGTAATGAAGGAGGAAAAACTTCGCTAAAACCTACTTTTATCAAATGTTTGTTCACCCACGCAGTTTAGCTGCTTCAAATGTATAGCTTATAACTTTTTAGAATCCTATGTAAAAGGAACGTAACTCGAGAAAGCATGCCAAAATCCTATTCTCACGTCTACAGCTTGAGCGTCGTGGTGTTTCTTTTGTCTGCAAACGGTGAAGAAAGCGTTGATTTGAGTAAAACCACCAAAGTACAAAAAATTTAACCTATGTATTTCATCACGTGCCTTGCGAAATCATCTACAACTAAGATAAACTAATGTTGGCGTCGTGATTTCTTTGCTTGGAGCATGTTTGGAGGCTTAGGAGCGATGAGTCCAACTTTGTGGCGGAAACAGTTTCGACAAAAGTGTGTATACCATCAGAAATAACTTCCAGGATTAGGGTTGTGGAGGTTCCTTTGACACATGCCTGTAAAGGTGACTACGATGACAAGAGGAAGTCTTCAAACACTATCACGGCAACTTTTGTTCGGTGTCATGTGTCTTCGCCCGTTAGATGCTCAGTATTTCTATGCTAGTAGTTCGCTTAAAAAATGAGACGGTCTTCGTGTTATATAAAGGTGAGCCCACTATGGCAGAGCCTATACTTAGCAGTAAGATGGCTCCTAGAGGCATAGCAAACTATCGTGAAAATCTTGCATTTAGTATAAGAACAACGGCGCGAGCGAGAATTACGGGCTATTTAATCTACATGTGCTAAGAAAGTTTTATTTTTAGTAGTAAATGAATCTCTTTGAAGGCATTGTTTCCCTAGGCAACATTATTTAGCCAAGACTGTATTTTTGCCACTTTTCTGGGATATATTTGCATGCTGCAATGCGTCCAATATTCCTGCTGCTCTGAAGTTGGCGCGTTTTGTGCATCCTGCACACAGTTTGCGATCAATGCTTGCATCTTTGTGGCTGCCATCACTTCGGTATCTGGTTTCCATTAAGAGGACAGGGTTTAAATTAATATCAGCAGGTGATGCAAAGTAAGCTACCCACTCTTTGCGACTTAGCTCTTTGCACATGAAATCATAACTTTGTCTCTAGTTACTTTCGCTACCAGTATAGCCATCCAAATTACCTACATAGCCGCGAATAGACAATCTGTTTGAATCCGAATAAAAAAGGGATTTCTTGGAGCCCATTAACCAGAGAATGCTAAGTGGAAACAAATACCTTCGCTTAGAGAAGTAGATTGACCTGATCTACCTCTTTCAAGACCAAAAGATTATGTTGTGCAGCAATAAATGGCGAGCGCACGCGTTAAAGGGATATTCTTTGATCATGCAGCGATTCATCGAGCTCACCAAAGCAGAGCAATTTTCCATCATTCTATGAAAACCAACCTCAAAACTTTTTCTGATTTTCATCATGCATAAATTCCACTGGCTCCCGAAATTCATCCTCTATGTATAGAGCTCAGGTGCGCATAAATTGTTTCGATCCAAGTAGATATCCATTTGAAAAGTTGGGTCTTATGCAAGCAACTGGTGCGATAAAAGCTGATGAAAGCAATGACTTTTGGCTTTGGCTAAAATTATGCGCGCTTGACTTTAAAGTTACAAACATCAAGGACCGTCAAATACTTTGTAGAAAGGGTAAGAAGCGAATCGTTGAAGGGCATTAAAAGGGAAAATCATCTGGCACTCATCAGATAATTACCTATCTTTGTAATTCTCCACCGTATTTTAATGTTCAGCTTCTGCCTTGCAACTGCATCTCTGTTGGGTACCGCGAGGGCATTGATTCCATCCTAATTCTTTTACGATCCAGCCACTATGCCTTGATGATCGCCTAATTAAGGGCCCATTTTGAACTTTGCTGTGCAATTAAATATATAGATGCAAAAATTTACTCCGTTGCATGCTTACCAAAATCAAGACTTAACATAGATGGAGCCTCCATCACTGAGCACGGATCTTATTTAGGTTACACAGATGTTCAAGCATTACATCCTAAAGAGAAAGAAAAATTGGGTTGAACTGCGTCTTTTACTAGTAATCTGAACGTTAAAATTGGTTGCATAGGATCAAGATTATTAATCCACCCTATTTTGCTTGAAAGAATGCCTCCGTCAACCTCTTGATTTCGGTCATGTTTTCGGTGTAGTCTTATATACAGCCATTTTTTGCCACTCCTAGTGCCACCTACTCTTTTTTTTTAATCTCAGTTACCTTTAAAGTAATCAAAATTAATGATGCAGCTGCAAAGATTGTGTAACGGGTTTTTAGAATTGATAGTTAAAGTTTGCGTTTCTTGTTATTGACAAACGACCTTCATTAAAAATATTCAGCTGCGACTTTATTCACCAATTTGCATACCTGGGGGCAAATCCAGATCCATTCATTTGAAGTTACGGACTGCGATTTGAAAAACGCAAGTCAGGTATAATGGTGTAAAATTTAATCATTTTTTCATGCAAAAGTCTTAGAATCCTCGCTCCATAAGATTCTAGGCTTAAAGATTGAGTACATTTTCATAATTACGAGACTGGTTATATTCTTCGCTTATCACCTAAGGTGCGCATTACCTCTCCCCAATATCCTCATTTTGGAGTGCCGAAAACCAATTTACCGCACTAAATTACTATTGAACTTATTCTATTAAGACTGACAACTATTACCTACAAAATGTCAGTTATATTTTAACAAAGGGTTCTTTTTTGTACCTTTTTATAATCCCGCCATTTTAGGGAGAAAACATGGCAAAACAACCCACGTCGTACATGCAGGAAGATCATTAGTTCCTTTAACTGCAAGGACTGTTTTCCTTTTAAAGCCTGTTGCTGGGAGCTTATTGGACTGTGTAAGTACTGTATTAGTTTCCCATGGGCGAGTCTAAATAATTCTAAGCATGTTTTACCCCGATTGAAATGCCAACACATTAGTATTAAATGTGTCTAACGTAATTGCATCCTTTCGTTTCTTACATTACAAGTGTCTTTTAGGTTAAGTAAAGATAGAGGCAGTGTAAAGTTTATCATTGTCCACTACTTTTTTTCATTTGATTGCCCAAACTGCATTTGATCCATTGTGAAGAATTGATTTTTGGCTGAGCATTACAAATAAGTGAAGCGGGGAGAGAAGGATTGACTTCGACTAGATAGAGGTAGCAAGAGATGAGTGCACCCAAGGCCTACTAGTATATCAGGATATCATAAAAAGGAAGAACCGGCGATTAAATTTTAATAATAAATATGGGAAGAAATGTGCATATTAGACTTCAATAAAAGTAAGAGAAATGAGAAATTAACACGTAAATGTTAAATTGGTCAAAAAACCAGGATAGAATGAGATCTAAATTGCATAGTGTATTTTTGGCTTGTGAACCGATAAGGAATTAGGCAGATTACTCCATACTGAATGAGTGGGTGTAAGGAAGGTTGGAAAGGAAAATAATCAACTGAATTTAATATGATTTAAGCGATACAGCCACCAGAAAAGCAAAAATGAAGGAGCTGGTGAGTCCATATTAAAACGAGCCATGAAGAAACTGGTGGTAATTGAAAATTGTGATAAAGCCATGAAATAAGGTGAAGATGAAGAAAAATTTGTAGGTTCAAACAAGGACGGAAAACTAACATTTTATGGGCATTTGGATATAGAGTGCATGCACTAACAAATAAGGATGTGAGCAGACACTCGGATGAAGAGTTGTGTGCGGACCGAGTAGAGGAAGTCCGGACAAAATAAGGCCTTCATACATTTCTCGCTTTCAAGTTCTAACAACTCAAGTCCGTTGCTTACTAATTTAACTTTAGATTTCTTTCCTTGCCGGAAGAAATCTCTAGTCATTTTGTGTACAGAAGAAAAACACGCTTACGTGCTAGAAGGCGAGGATAAAGATCACTACATACGATCGTTTCACCTCATTTTGTCTACAATCCCCAAGGAGCAGCTCTATTTGCTTTCTTGTTCTTATTTTTCTTTGCATAGTCTTAATCTTCAATCAAGTGAATTATTCGTGATGGCTGAGAAATTTGATGCCTTTATTAAAGTTGACTTCACCTGCGCAAAGAAAGGGCTGCTTAGAGGGCTCTCTCCTTCCTTGAAGGGAATCTAGTCTAGACATTTAATTAGAGGTGTTGGTTGCTATCGGTAATTTTTTTGGTTTATGTTGTGCAAACCAGTAATAAAAACTCACAGTAATCATTTAGAGTTAATGACACGTCTAGGTAAAATCCGATTGTACCTGTAACGGTAGACTTCCATTTGCTTATTTTTTACTAAGTCCATCTCGCCTAATGTGAGGTCTTTATCAGGTGCATTAAAACACGCCCGTGCTGGATACACCGACGTTCTTCTCTAATTCCAATGCAATGAAAATTCATTTATTGCTAAACAACAGTTTTGATTACTAAGATTTCATATTTCTATCTACTCTTAAATTCAACGAGTAGCATTTGTCAGTTCATTGCCATTAAAACGGTAGAATATCCAGTCTGCTATGGCTGACCTCCGTTTAAGGTGTTTGGCCTCCACTTGCAATGTGTGTCTGGATGGACGCAAGTGGCCCTGTACGTAAGAGTCTGCAGCTGGATGGCTGTGGCCTCGCTTAACACAGCCAGTTGAAACGTCTAGAGATTGGGGAATGATCATGTATAGATTGAATGATGAAAGACTACGTAGCAAGGCGTACTCTCCTTTCAACAGCGATAACTTAAAACATTCTGGCGGTAAAAAGTTGAGGAGAGGACTACCAAAGCATTTAAACAATGAGAAATTCACAATTCTAAATTTATCTTACTCCTTATTGCTCACACCAAGAGTAGGAAACTGCTAAAAATTTCGGGTTGCACTTGATCTGGATACAAAATGATTGACCTAAATATTATCACTGCTTGTGAAAAAATAGAAATGGACATTTTCACATGGTTTACGAACACAAAAATAGCGCCACGGCAAAAACAAAAATAGCCAGAATGCAACTCAGTTTGGAAAAATGGCATTGTTTTGTGCTATATTGGGATTGTGGTGGCTACTTCTAGCAGTTCGAGGCAGCAATGATCGCTACTACAAGGACGAAATAGGGGGCAAAGTGTGATTCTGGTTTGGATATTAGCCGTCTCTATAAAAGGAATATATTAACTTTGTAACTCTAAGTCTTAGTGATGGATTACACAGGGCTCCATCTTCATGTCTTTGTCGGGCAGCCTTGCCTTCGGGCCTAATCAGTGGTATTTATCACCTCAGTAGCTCAAATACGTATTCTGCCCTTGTATTGTGTTCTCTTTCGTCGTAGAGGAAGACTCGAGAAGTCGTCAGTGGCAAAGTCGAACATAAGCTAGAGTACAATTGAGTTCCAGTTACTACAAACTTATAAAGGCAAGTTAAAAATGTTGCTAGAGAGTTATTCAAACACATCTGTTGGCTTAGCTCCGGCTAGATCAATGGTAAACACACCATTAGGATTGACCCTTAGAAGACAGGTTTGAAGGTTCTGACCAGCAAAGGGCTCTCTTGCTACAATTCAGGACATCTGAGTGTACCGTGCCATGTGTTTTCACTTGTTTATAACTAATCATTGCTATAATAATAGCTTGCGTAAAACTTTAAAACTGCCCCTTAGTTGCATAAATTGAAGCCAATTTTGATAGAGCCAAGCTTTAGCAGTTAGGGGACTATCGCGTTAATCTTGCATGCAGCTCAAGAACAACGCTTTCAACGAGAATCACGAGGTCAGTTGACTCACATCTGCTAAGGAAGTTTGTTTTTTAATGGCAAATGGACCTACCTGATGGCAGTGTTTCCCTGAGCATCACTTTTATACTCAAAATTGTATTTCTTGACATGCTTCTGGAATTTTGAGGGCTACTGCAACATGTTCTAGTATTCTTGCTGCTCTAAACTTGGCATGTTTAGCCTATTTTTGGTAAAACCCCGTTAATGCTGTGAAAACCAAAATTTTGCAGCCCTAACATAATTTTTCAAGTGCCACGCAACTAATGTATCTGGGGCTAATAAGGATGAAACAAAATCAATGAAGAGCAAAGTTATCAATAGCATAGGATTACCGCATGAGCACTTCTTATTTCACCCTATGTAACGCATCTCTGTGTGGCACATTTTCTACGCATCTTGTCTTGGTGCCCATTAATGCCTTTTGATTTCCTTATCTGCTGACATTTTGGCTTTGTTTTTAAATAATTTGAAGGAAAACATGATATTGTCCTCACTAACCACTTTTGCAAGGCACTTATTAAGACCTGGTATTAGCTACTAGTTTTTTACTTTGAGGCAAAAAATAAGTCTTGTCCACATGCATTATGCACTTTCTTGTTTACGCTCGAATCGAGTCACTAAGAGAGCAGCACCTTTTCTTGCAAAGTACCACGGATTTCCTGCCCTAGAATGATGGCTTGTCGAGTGCTGGTCAGCGACAGTGAACAAAAACGGCAGGTTGTGTAAAGCGAGAGTGGTAAAGATTTGAGGGTTGGGAATTTTCATCACCTCTTAATGCATGTGCCGCATATCTAAATAGCCTCCATGCATTTCCTAATTGCAGTCTATGCAAACAACTTCCTATCATGCAATTTTATTTTGATTAAAATCCGCTTCTTTATAACTTATTTTAACCAAATATCTCACCGTCAACGGTGACACTAAATTGAAAATGCTGTCAAGTGAGAAATTTTCCTTCCTAACATGAAACCCTTATCACTGTTTGGGGTCTTACTTTCGTTTAAGTGCTGATAAAATCTACTTTGGGTTATAGTTCCGATTATTTATCTCCCTTTAAATGCCACGCATGCCACACAAATAACGCTGGGATTGAGTAAAGTGTGCAACTTTTCAATCAAAATATGATCTATCGGTGTAGGGCATCCAATTGTTTTGATCCTTTCTAGGCAATGGATTGAAAACAAAACATTGATGAAACCAATAATTGCTTAATAGGGACTGAAACTAGAAATTGCTAAGTGACTAAACCACCCATATGAAAAGAATATCCAACGAATTCGGTGATGTCCTTGGAGGTAGGGTTCTGTTCGTTGGAAGGTTTTGAGAAACAAACACCGCTACCTTGCAGCAGCAAACTTTTTTCTTCCCCCAAAAGCCAAAGATCACCTTTTTAAAAAGCTCAGAAACGTCTATGGCCGAAAGTGTTGATGACAATTTATAAGTCGGTGCTGGTTAGATCAGTGGCTTTTCAAAAGCCTAGAAATCATTTTGGCTTTATTTGAACCCCATATAAGCTGACAATTTTCCTACTACCTCTTATTTTCTTCGTGCTCCTTTTGATTTATATGACTGAGTTGCTCAAACCGCCTAAGATAATTCTATGAGATGAGCACAGCTATCAACAAGACACTGAAAGGCATTGTTTACGATGCGAACCATGATCCTGCACTGTAGATAACGCATCTTCCTTTACACCTCTCATGCCGCCCTTTATAAATTAACAAGTAAAATAGCTCAGTACTTACTACTTGTAGAATGCTAGCTTACTTGATAATGTAGGAGTGCGGCACAAAATTTGATCTTTTGGTTACATAAAGGACTGTATTCAAATAAAGGTATAGCCTATAAAGGTGATTCTCTAGAGTAAAGAGAACAGCCCAATTCGACGAAACTCTCTAATGCCATCAAGTATGCCTGCTTTTGAAGGAAGAGGGAAAGTGTTGTTACTAACGCACCACCAAACATCCTGTCAACCCTACCAACTGAAATTGCGGCAGCTTAATTGATTTATCCAAAGTAACTCCACAGTAGCCGAGATTTACTTTAAAGTCATTTTTAGGAAAGAGCGGATCTATCTGCACACCAGTCGCTACAAACACGCATACTAGGATAAGTAAAGACAAAATTTGGAGTAGCATCTAATGATAGGCAATTCTGTTCATTCATTTTAAAACCTTAATTGCATTTCAAGATTTCCTATTTGTGCATTTTCATGGTGGAGGTAATCACTTATCCACCCGCCAGCATTTTTGTAGTTATTTCTTCCTAGAGGTAAAAGACCAAGTTAATATTAGCAATTGGCCTTCATTTCGCAGCCTTTTTGGAGCAATCTGTCCATTTGCAAGTGTGATTTGTTGCACAACTTGTTTTCTAGCTCTACTCTCTATCTCGCTTACTATTGCCACCAACATGGCCATCCGAGTTAGCATCAGAAGCATAATAAGACAAACCGTCAAAACACAAGTAAGAGGGATAGATATCTAAGATCCCCAGTGATTAATGCGCAAAGCAAAAATTTTTACTCAGAGAAGCAGACAAGTCAGATTTAATGCTTTGAGGACTTGCAAATTAATGCAGCGCTAATGCTAGCTAAGAAGTGCACACATTAAACGCGTTTCCTTTGATTATGCAGCAGTTCAACTAAGCCATAAGAGAGTAGTCTCCCAACTCTGAGTCATTTTATGGATCTCACATCCGAATTTAAGCACGCGTCAGTTCTACTAGTTGCAAACTGGTACCTTTAAACCGTTCAAAGGACTTATTTGAAGGGGATTAGTGTCCGGAAGAGAAACTTGATGGCGCACCTAATGAAAGCAGTAATTTTGCTATACTTTTTGGATTATGATTTAATTTCTGCGTTTGCTTGACTTTAAAATCAATAACTTTAAATAGTATTGAATTTTTGATAGCGCATAAAATCTAGCCTTGTACTTACCCACCACCTTCAACAAATTGCCATTTGCAGTCCTTAAGTCGAAGATGAACTACTTTTAATTGCTACAAGAGTGGTAAATAAGTATTGCGCACTCTGGGCCGATTTGATTTGATAAAGAGTCCCGATTGTATTCTGAAAAGGCCGAACTGCTCTATTTTTGGCTAATTATGTGCCTTTATCAAGGTATTTCATAATTTACAGCAAAACGCATATGGCTGGTACGATTTAAATCATCCGCTATATTAAAGGTCATGAAAATAACATTAAGGCGACTAGTCATCTAAGGACTTAAGTATGCCTTTCAATGCGGATGAGATCCCTACTATTAGACACTAGTCTTATTTAAGCTACTCTAATGTCCAGTTCTTAAATTTGCGTTTCGGTAGTTCTTTTAACTGTGGGGCAACAGTAAGCTTGATTGGTAAAGTTGCGTGCTCATGGTCGAACGTTGACATTTATAGCACTGAAATTGCTTAATTACTCTATTTTAAAAGACATTTTCATGGAATCTTCTCTAACTGTTCCGGTTTAGTGGTTTCATTTCGCAGTCTTGATTGGGGTCAGGTTTGTCAATCCCATTGTCACACACTGCGTCTGTAGCCTTGGTTGTGCTTAGCGATGTACCCAAATTGGTAAGGTGACAGTTTTATCGGAGCCTATAAGGATCTTTTTTAAAACCATTGCTAAAACAGATCCAAAGAAACCATTAGCTCCAAGTTTTCACTTATCCTGAGCCATGTCTAGAGGCGACGCTTGACAAAACTGTCTTAAAATAAGTAATTTTATAAATGGTGACTGGGACTACACACAGAAACGGTGCACTGAGCACTAGATGGTGCTTTGTAGAAAGGTAAGCAAAACGACGAGAAGCAACTAGTTAGCCCTTTTCCCTTCCATTTGGGTTTCAGATCCCTCAGTTTAAGTGCTAGGTCTAAGTAATCAGAAAATGATTAATACTTTTTATAATTTTAGTCTAAAGATCAGTTAAATTTTGTGCTCAGGGTTGTTTCATTAAGTTATTTACTACGCAAAGTTTACTTTGACTTCCGCAAACAATCACCCACCGGAAATAAATCCCGAAGGATTTTGTCTTCGGTAGGATTCCTTCTCGCCTCATTCGGAAATCTTATTAACTTACTGCAGAAATTCTTAGAATAATATGTCGCACATGCCAATGAACAAGTAAATCAATTAATTAAGAATTCATTTTTCGTCCAAATATCTGTTGCTTAAAGTCTAACAGAATGTGCTATTTTTGGTGGAGACAAGTAAGTACAATTTGCAGAAAATTTTGAGTTTAGCTCTAAAATACTGTTGTACCCTTTTTTCTTTGATGCATTCTTAAGTGCTTTGCCATAATTAAATTTCCGAGTTTGGATCACCATTCTCTTTCCAAAGCAGCTTGTCGTTCTGTTTGTTTAGATGTATTACCACGGATGGTTTTGGCTGGATTGGTTTTAACGACTATTTAATGCTAAAGGCAGGTAGAACATGATTTCTGAGCAGTTGTACGAGTTGTTCTGCTATTTATCAAGCCATTATCATGCTTTTGCTTTACGGCTGCGAAACCTGAAATAATATACTGTGATCATCCCAGAATGATGACAACGAGGGGTCGTTATCACAATTCTGCACGCTATCTTTAAGTTAACCCTTTAATTGGGCAGAGAGCGAGGTTGTGTGCACTCCATAGTTGTCCAATACTTTTAATTACCGCAGATCGTTCGAATGACGTGATCTATCTTGCGTGAAGTATGGATCCGTTGCAAATTAGTGAACTAGGAGGGATTGAATGTGCGGATAGATGAAGTTTGTGTATAAAGCGATGCATCTATACACAAGTTTAAAAACTAGAAGATCGGTGAGAGGTAGAATTCGTAGTTTGATTATAAAGGCATTTTTGAAAAGGCACCCGCTTGTAGGACTCCCATAAACACTGCTCTGGTGTGAAAGGACCGAAAATTCGGGTACAGATTGCAACACTTGTTGCAGACACAAGAACCCACCTAGTTTATTATGAAGCATTTAGATGAAATTGGAACCTGTAGAACGTTGCTCAGTCAACTGCATTCTACCATCCATAAAAAAGTTGGGCTTAAATTGGTGCTCCAGCCACATTCCTCCTTGCGAGCCACGCAGAATTCTCTCTTCTTTTGCATACGCCATGACCTTTCGACTATGTGTCATATTCAAAATAAAGCTAACGAGATGTAAAACCCAAATGGAAAGCACCGTACTTCGCCATTACTTTCAATGATAGGCCACTACAACAGAAATTGTTGCAATTAACCGATGATAACATAAAAAGAGCCTTTAGAAGCATAGTTGTATTTAAGATGAACAGGATTGTCTTAATCCCTGCAGCAGATTAACTTTCCATTCTGTTTGTTAATGTTATACTTAGTAAACGAGCATCATGCGAGCTTCTATGCTACAGCATTTAGCGTTCAGGACTCAATTAATTCCGCTTTTATTTTTAGCTTGAATAGCACCCAAGACAATGAGCTAGGCTAAAGTTCTACAAACGACTTACTGAGGATTAAAGTAAAAGCCTTTATCGCAAGCTAACTCTGTTTTAATCCACTCTGCCTACATTAGTACAAAACCTGGCCTTTTTGCCATCAGGATGCATAAGACCGAAATTACACGACCTTCGATCTTTAGACACAGCCTCAGATTGCATTTGGAAACTCTTCTTGCACACATGGAAACCCTTCCACGGATTCATTTAATGATTTAAGCGGATTCTAGTAAACATTCAGGAAGTCTGTTAAGACAAAGATGCCAATCCTTTAATGAAAATGGCATTGCTGAAGTAAAGAAATGACTAGGGGCTACGGGCATGATAAGGAGTCTGAGCGTCCTAACAGTTGCATAAAAGTGGTCATTTGCCACGGCCAAAATATGAAGGAACGGTAAGAAAAGATAGCCTCTCTTCTTGTTTGAATTCAGTATCCAGCACCTCGATGTCCTACATTCCAATGTAAAAGACTTGCGAACTTTCATTGCTATATGAGGCAACACATTTAAGGATGGGAGGTGCATTTTGATGACTTAAAAATCATTGAAGGCAATCATTAGCACTCTGGTAATCCTGCGATTTTCTGATCAGGCGTAGTGATTTCGGTTTGACCACGGTCATAAATTAAGACCATTTTAGACGATATTGCGCAAGCTAATTTTAAACTTGCCCTATATATCTAAGCGGGTTTAATTGAAGGAATGGTATATGTTTGTGTTCCCTGTGGAATCACATTATTTTGGTATTGTTAAAGAAACTTTTTCAATGAATGATTTCGCATAACTGAATTTTAGGGGTATAATGCAGATTTTAACCTTCTTTAATGTGCCTCTCATTAAACAAGGCGTCTAAGTGCTAATTTAAATCGGAGTTGAAATGATCAGAGCTTCAAAATCTGCGAGTCAAAAATTGTAGTAGAGAGTTTCTTGGTCTGATTGCAGGTAAAAGTGGACAAAATTTGGTGCCGTGCCATCAATGAGGGTATGCGCGAGATTAAATACCTTTTCATTTATCCTAAATTTTGCAGCAAAGGTCTAATGAAAATGCACAATCACGTGGCATGAGGCTTTAATTGTCCAAAAGCTCTCTCATCCCCGTTGACAAATGTCTTTCAGCAAGTGAAGAATGCACCAAAAGATAGCAACATCAGTTCAAGTGCAACTTTGCCTCCTGATTATATAAATGGTAAATATTTACTCTTAGGTTTTACAGGTGGATTATAGCGCTGCCTAAAATCCTGGGGTAGTCTACTTTGTTTCCTGCTCTGACGTCAGGTCACCAAGCATGCCCAAGAAATGCATATCTGCAAAATCAGCGAAATTTTTTCTCCTACTTGCTAGTGTCCCACAATGCGAGAATGGAAAGGAGCCTAAATTAGCTAGATGAATCTTTAGACACTGGAATAATAAGGACATTCAAAGTTATGTTTCCTTTTAATTCAAAGCAAATTCGGCATTTTGCATTTAGCCCAGTCCATGTCAAACAAGAGTGTGTCCACAGTACGAAAGAGGGTTATTGCGAAATGGGTCCTTCGGCTTAAAATTATATTGTAATTGCGTTCTATAAAGCTTAATTTTACCTGAAATCATATTTTTCCTTTAATTTAATGAGATTAATAATTTGTGGACTGCTCACTGTAAAACGTATATGCAGGAGAAAATCTTCGAAGTAATCAAACGTAAGATCGTCAGTGCACCCATACGAATAATTACTGTCTTTAGCTCACTACTGGTTGTAAAACGCGTCTTACAACCCACTTGTGCATGGACTTTTTGGATAGCTGCCACAATTGGGGAGGGCACACCTTCCGTATTTATAAAGAAGAGAATCAAAAACTAGCATACCTTGAACCGAGGATGGATACAGCTCACCACGTTAGCAAATCCTTCAGTAATGGTAATTTAATGCATTGCAAGACTTTGAGAGGCACCTAGGTAAGCGGCATGACTGCGTTGATATAAAGCGCAGGAACTATCGAGCTAAAAAGTTAAACTCAAACCATCCACTTGGTAAACGTTTTCTACCAAGGTTTCGGTAATGTTCGGGCAGCCAAACTGTTTCCTCACCTAACGCCAAACAAAATAGCCGCCTTCTGACGCACTCCTTTTAATGTTTTAATTATTTGTCTAACTATTTCTTTAGGTTTCGTGGCATCTAATGCTCCGGTTTTACAATGTCCTTAAGCAGCTTAGTATCCAAGTCCTGCTCTTGGAATTTCGCAGAATTTTACAAACATTCTTGGCAGGCCAGATACCTTAGGAACGATTAATATTGCGCGCATCAATAGAATAACGAAGGCTATTAAACTAAAATCATGATTTGGTTGATGTACAGTTTTATGATGTCCAAGTGTGCCAATCCTTGGCGCACAGCTAGCAGTACGTGATCCCTTCATCAATACTGCCTCCTCGGCTGGCAGTTTTGTCCTTTCCAACTCTTCTATACGCATTTTGTGAAGTAAGCCTAAACGCTAGAGTTAGTCTGTTTGGACGAATATAGGAGCATAAGGATTCCACATGTGCAGTAAAGTTTTTATCAAATTATGACTCTGTTTGTTGTTAAAGTTGATTAGTTATTCATGTGGGAAAAGCTGATTGGGCATATTTTATGGCCTCTAACTTAACTGGTAGTGCAGCCATTGCTGCGTGTCCAAAGAGAATAGGGCTGTGACTACTGATTTTTCAGCCAAGAACTAGGTAATCATCGACAGATCTCATTAGATACCTCTCTTTAGGGATAGAATACTGTAAAATCAGTAGAAAAATAACAAAATTATTTCCCTTAGGAAGGACAAAAAGCTGCCGTTCTTATTATCATCAAGACATACATTAGAGTGCATAAAATGATATGACGGTAATTTTCTTAATTTGCAGAAAGCTAATCAGCTTACTTGTGACATTTCTGTGACAGCCCTTACCCTAGCCTTAACAATGATGCAAAATGATATCCGACGACCGCGAAGCAAAAGTTGGCGGTAGTTTAGGCTTGCGATTATTGCACGGCATTGAGCAGTGGACCTAACTTTCTCACAAATACTCAAGCGATGCCACAAACCACTACTAGATTACCTGTCAACACGGTAAGCTTGTAGAGGTCACTTGCAATATTTCCTGCCCAAACAACAGGTACATCCGTAGACTGTCAAGCGATAGTTATATCTACGAAATGAGGTGTTTTTAATGGGAGACTCCTGTCAAAATCTTATGTTTATCGTCTTTGAGACACCTTTTTACATCCTTTCAGGCCTCCTTAGGAAGGACTTAAAGGTGCGCTTCTAGCAGCCGCTGATTTTGATATATGAGAATCTCTACATTTACTTCAAGGTCATTCCCAAATTTTTCGAATGTGTAATTGAGAAGATTCTTCAGAAGAGTGCCATGTACTTAGGGTGGGTAGAATTGAAAGGTAATGGAGAGTGAAAGAGAGACTTCGTGAGCTTAGACGTCTTTCCTTAAAGTCGTTTCAGAAGCCATTAGTGCCACCTGTATCATTCACAGCTGTGGTCTGTAACGAGTTTTGTAATATTCAACCAACCTGAAGTTGTGATCTGCTTAATTTTTATTTCTCAAATCCTCGTTAGACTTTGAACTGTAGCCTTCTGGTACATCATTAGCCTTAGAGATGATGATCGGCGAATATGATCATACTGTACGTCCGTTTGGTACTTACCTGCAGTCGCCAAAACTCTTAATTTGCACGTTTGAGTCGTAAGAATAACTAACTATAAGATCAAGCCAAGGCTGCGCTAATTGTCCGCGGTTATGCTTGCCGCTAGTAGCGCTGTCCGCCAACCGCTAATTATTTGATAGACACTTCAGCCACATAATGTTAGACCTCAGAGATTTCCTTTACTTGGTTATGGGCTTAAAAAATATCGTTTTATTTCAAGGCTCTCCATTGCAAAGAAGTTGCAAATAAACAAAAGCCATAAAAACGAAATTGAGCGCAATCTCTGCACAGTCTGCTCAATTAACTTGATTAGAAGTTGTAGTTCCTTCCGAGATTTTTCCATGTTTTCACGAGATTGATATTAAAACTGAAATTGGGTTAAGTGAGAAAAAACAATCTCCAAAGTTGCGATTTCAAAATCATAACTTACTTTGATCATTTTATGCTGTTTTTTTGCAAAAGGAGATAATTTTGAATCAATAGCGATCTTTTAATTACAAAAGTTTAGTTTTAGATGATACAGAACCGAAATGCAGATTTAAGGGTTGATTTAATGCATAGGCTTGGTATGCTCCTGGTGCTCAAGCAACTACATAAATGGTCATTTTTTTCCTTTTCTGTTTATTTTGCAGGTTTTGAGCAAGCAGCTACTTTTAATAATCGTTAATCAAAGTATCCATTAACTCTTGCTCCACTGGCTAGAGGGTTGGTAATTTTAAAGAAGGCCTTAACTTGCCGCGATTTGAGACCACCTCCCAGTGGGTTTACTTCACAGACCCAATCCATGACGGTAAAATACGAGGTGATACTTTTCTCTTAATTTGCACCACACCCTAAAGAGCTTCCCTTTTCCATTTGCTTCAGAATGCACCGACGATGATGTCACTGGTACTGCTTCGCGAGGCTGTGATGGAATTGCAGTAAAAGAATTACCAGTTAAACCACTTCCTTTCCTGACCAGAACACATCCTGGCTCATTTCCGGCTACCTTATCACGCTTGATTTCTTCCTCTCTATGAGGGAGTCAGTTATCCAGCAATGTTGTAAGTTTTGCCTGTTTTTCTGTCTACAGTTGTGCAACGCTTGCTGTAACGAGGATTTTAGTTGATAATTTGGTAGGAATATGACAGAAAACTTCCAGTGGAATGAATATGCTAGACGCATTTAAAACTTGTATTAAAATGTCATGTGTATTTATTATATGAGTTACGAGGTGCGCTTGCACGTATTCCTTTGGCTTTACAAAGGGGGCTGCAAACTGTTTCCTTTTCTGCTTCGTAAAAAGAAACCTATAGAGGTTGCTAATCATTGGATATCGGTATGCAGTAGGGAATATGATTAAATGCGTTCAATTTCCTCACTAGGAACGATTGGTAAGGTAAATATAAAATCGCAAGTTGCTTTTTAAAGTAGGGAAGGTAGAGTTTGTCTTCCCAGTATTTATTTCTTCTTTAGAAGAAACTTGATAAATGCAATTAACCACCTGTATTGTCCACTTTACAACAGTAATTTAATTTCCAGTTCCGAGTTATATTGAACTGACGGTTTCGGCAAAGTCTATGTAGTGTACAAATTTTTTCGTTCCGCTTTTTAGTCGGAATCCATTTAGAAAGATCTTTCAGTGGCAGTAAATTTCACAGTTTATCAGGTGCGTTCTTTAGACCTCTGGATTGATGGCAGCAATCCAGCTAAATGTCGATCAAGACAATTTCCTTAAACCATGGAGATCGACATGACTATGACTACTTTATTAATCTAAACTGACCAATGTTTCTTGAAATGCAGCCGCCTACAGCTCTACTATGTTGAATTTTGGATTTTCCAAGATCCCAGCATTTGATGCTTTGATCATTCCTTTTGTAATCCGAGCATGAAACCCTGATGTTCATTGCCACAAGGCTAAAAATTCCAGCATCGCTCTGTTGTGTGGAGTAAAATTAGGCGGAGCATCAATTTTGTCACTAATCCAAAGGAATTAAGCGAGATGTACTTGACTCACAGTGTTAGAAAAGGGGAAAATGCAAAAGCAGGCATCAAAGCAGGTTTCTTACTAATGATCGCCCAGAACATCAAACATAAATAGAAGTTTAAGAACCAGCTTTATTCACGTTTTCTCATAAGGTAAGCTATCACCTAAAACTGGCTGTTGGTGTCCCCGTCGGATTTGACACGCCTCTGCTCAAGGTTGTGTCAAATTCATCAACTAGCAATAAAACAAAAGATAGCCCCCCAATTGGCATGACCACTTCAAATTCACCCACGTTTTCTTCCGATCTTAAATCACATGTAAAATAGTGAATCACTGGGAATCAAGTCGCAAATTTGCTTGCTTTGTTCACAATTTGGAAGCCGCAATGATTTTGCTTTGCCTGTACAAACGGTGCGACAAACCTTAGCCTAACCAAAGAGATGATAATTACATTTAAAGCAAAAGATGTAGGGGGAGAAGATTTAAATGATGTGGAGATCCCACGTGATCAGGTTCTCTAATACGTTTTTCTTTACCCCTAATTTCAGCCTATATTCTCCTTGCCTAGTTCGCTCGATTAGATCTGTGTGAACTAAGCAGGGGAACACTCAACCCTTAACACAACGAGGACTTCTTAGCCATGGTATAAATTCAAATTTACTGTTGCAACCTAATTATCCAGCCATCAGTAAATTGAATAGCTAGGTTGTCTGGCTTACAACATTTTGTTGAGTCATTCTGCTTCTCCTAGAGAAGAACGGTTTGGACAAACATCATAAAATGATGAATGAATGGCTGTGTGAATGGAAGGATGGATGAGAGTATGGTTTTTGTGGAAGGCAAAATGAAATAGTTTCGAATTCCATGGCTAGTCAGCACTGGTTGTGGAATCGGCTAGCCCTAAAATCGGCTCATCTGGTTATTGTCAGATGAGTAGAAGATCAGGTTGACTCAGATTGATTTAAAAGTTGTTTAAATGGGGTCATGAGCGGTTCCAGAGGTGGCCGAATACATAAGCCGATTACTTTGCCAGCATTTAAAACAAATTAAATGGCTGCTTGGGTTGATGAATGATCGGTTACTTAGATGTCAACATAGTTAGAAGAATTAAAGTCAAGTGCGTTCAAAGGGGCATTCCACCTAACATGTTCTATTCCTTCAACTTTCACCTCAGTAGTGAGCCGCAATCTCCGCATCAAACATATGTGGAGGCAGAGCTAGGTACGGAGCTGGATTTGATAATCAAAGCTACCACACAAGTAGCATGATGTGTGTCTAGATGGGTATTTGCTTCTAAGTTGCATAAATGAATGGCTAGTATGACTTACTACTAAATAGATGTGAAGTTTAGAGTTTGCAAGAATGGAAACATCATTGGATATTAAATCATACAGTTCCAGATCCCGATTCCAACAAGTTGGCTTATTCAAAAACAAGGCTTAGAGCAGCAATTGTCAAGACTGTATTGAAATGAATAAACTGGCAAATGAGTGAACGGCTGGTCTTATAAAAAGGGTGACCAAATAGCTGGGTAATTATATGAATTTACGAAGGAACAAATGGTCAAACAGACAGCTGAAACGATGGGTTGGTGGCAGGATCACTAGGTTGACTGGATGGACTGACTGACAAATGGATGACTGGGCTTGCTGAAGGCTGTACATCTTTACTAAGCAACAATCTGCAAATGCTTGCGTCAGTAGATGAGTCAAGAGCTCAAGTGACAGATGGCAAAGATATAAATAAGTAGCATATTAAATGAAGTGAAGCGAAACTCCTGGAATGCCAGTGAGTGACTGAATTCAGACATGACTACCTAGGATGGTAATAACAGACATAGAAGTACCGCGGAGAAGTACCAACAAACACGAGGCTGCTAAACTAAAGAACAGAGAGGAAAGTTAATCTCTAAGCACATCAGTGGAAACGTAGATGACAAGATGGCTTGATAAAGTAGTAGATAAATAAATAAAGATGCTGGAGATTGACGGAGAAATTAATCGGTGTAGAGAGACGCAACCAATCCGATCAACGGACAAGTAATTAAGGAATGAGTGATAGAGATATACTGTTGCAAAAGTTACTGAACAAACCCAGTGAAACCTACTTGATAGTCCACTTTTTAAATGCGCATCTTTTTATCACTGATCCATTCAGCGCCAGGTCTCCGATGGGGAATAGCTCCAACGTTTTTGTGCTAGGTGGGTATACCATTAGCCGGTTCCAAGAGATCTGCTATGCTACACTTGGTTACACTGTAACTGATAAGTTTTGAACGGCCTTTTCGACAGTCCTATCGCTAAAAAGACCCCACGACTAGGATCGAGGTCTGTGTATATGAATTACACCTTCCCAAAAGCTATTAAAATTACTAACTTATGGGAACATTTTCTTTAACTTTGTTAAGAAAGTTAAACCGCAAATTCTTTAGCAACACGTTAAACAAGATAGTTGTGAAATCGCATTGCTGAAATGACAGGAATGCCACAAATAAGTTATTGTTACTTCTTCAGCTAAAGAATAAATAAAGCAAAAGAATGCTAGAAAAGTTCTCCTTCATTCCCCTTGCATTATTGAGAAGGCCATGCACAAAATTCTCTTGGGGATACCTGTGCAACGCTCTGACAGCCGTCCAAAATAAAACGGGCTACCAGCACTAATGACGCTCTATTGGCACTGAAGTACAGCGTTGATAAACACAGCGCCATTGCAGCAAGTTGCGCTAGAGTGTTCGTGAGACTTGCCTGCGTTTCACAATGGATTGATATGCGACGCAAGCGCAAACTGGTGTCATTTCATTGACAACAGGTTCGAGGGCAATTTTACTTACCACATTTTAAGGGGAACGTATTCGGTTTCCTACAAAATCGCTCCACCCATTTAGTTCGCACAGGTCTCGGCTTATGCTAGCCTTAAGAGCTGAAGCCACCTAGATCATAGACACTCACCAGAAAGAAATTTCAATTCCAGTTCAAAAGTTTAACTAAAATGGTCTACCACACGTATTTAGGAGGTGGCGAAGATGCAAACAGTATAAGCAAAGTTCCAGAAAAGAGGTATTACTAAAACATAGTGTTACTCTCAGAAGATGGAAACTTTAGAATAACAATATAATTCGCAGTGCCGAGTTAGCCCCACTGTGTGTCTCAACTCAACGAGTGACTCAAATCTCCTAGCTATTCAATTTTAGTGAACCAAGCATGAGCTTAAAAAGCATCCCAAAAAAGTGTTTTGAAACACCCATTGCATTGCAATATACTGACTAGATTTGTTGCAACACGTCTATTTACAGCAAAATGTATTTTCTCGACTGCTACGATGATTTTTGGCAGCATCGTCTAAACTAAAATGAGCAAGGATCTTAACGGAGGCAATCTACAATTTTGCCACTTCTCAAAGTGCTAACGATTATGATTAATTTATAAATATGGCAGCAATATCATCTTCACTTATAAGCGCATAAAATCTAAGAGCATATAAACTTGCTATTAACATTGTGGAGATGACCGGTTTGTTAAACTTGTAACCTTATACTTATTCTCGATGCAAATAAGTCTTTTTCGGCTAAAAAATTATTCACTAGGCCACAGTTTCCTCATTAGACAACTTAGTCACACTTTATGTTTTGCTTATACATGTTACAAAAGAATGATCATTCCGTTATTCTGCCCCAGCGTTTTGCATGTTTGGTTAAAATTCTTACTTTTGCACTAGATTTCGTTGCCTGATTATGGCAAAAAAGCGGTAAAATCAAGTAATGGACTTCAAATCCCAGTGGATTCCGAGATCATGATGGGGCTCATTTGTCTGCCATAATAAAATTTAGGCACTATGATTTCCGAGTCGCTATTGAACAACATAAAGTAAAGAGAAAGAAAAGGTTAAAATGGACTGCAAAGGACTATTATGCACAGCCGTAGTATCTGAGAGGGCTTTACGTGGCAACACTAACTCACAATTAGATAAAAATGCAATGAATCAGGCACTTTATTAACCATTCAAGTGGGTAAGAAAGGTGCAGCATGGTTACGGACATTTTGAAAAACCAGCCAATTCTAGCATTCTAATTCTTAAACCGTGAAAAGTACTAGTGTTAAAGGCCCAATAAACTGCAAGTCGGTCTTATATGCCGAGGGCTCTGCCGCAACAAAGGAAGAAAGACAGCACAATTTTGTACAGTTGGCTGCCAAGAAATGTTTCTCATAGATAGACTAGTTTAAAAATTTTGCATTTTTGGGTAATATTACACCTGAGATTAAGCTATATGCTGATCAACTGTTATCTTCATCAGTGGACACAGTAGTAGCGTCTTAAAAACAGCTTTAAATGTAAGAAGGGTTTCAATTCGAAAGTCTTCGTATCTGTTCCTCCCTGTCAAAAGTACTCAATCTGGTGCAAAACATGCCGTGCTTCTGCCTGGATGCTATCCAGCCAATAGAGGTGTGGAGGAAGGGTCGCATCTTTAATTAATTGACTTCTTGATAAAATAACTTGATGAAAATGTGTTGCTACTTACCATCCAGGTTTCTTTGGCTGGATAAATTCTGCCTCTTTGCTGCTCTTCGACTCGTTGCTGGCCTATAAGAAGTTTCAGGGTTAGTTAAAGCAGAAATTAGTAGCAACAGGACGTAATATCTTTGACATGCTTCACCTATTGCGGAAACATTCATGTTATTCATCGTTAACTTAAGAAAGTTATTGCCTGAACAGATTGATCAAATATAACGCATAGCAATATTATCAGGAGCCACTTTTTGCTAATAATTCATTTTCTAGAATTTTAAATGCTTCTTTAGGGTAATGTTATGATTATAATGATGTTTATTTCCTTAACTGATTATGGGTCGGAAGCCGTGATTACAATTCTACCTGCAAGTGTGAGGGAGGGCACTTACTGTGTGATGTCACTATGAAATAAATCTGGAAAAGTTCATTGTTCTTTAAATTATGATTAGACGGGAGCAATTTAAAGAAGCCACCTCCTGATTCCTCAGTTTTTAATGCGCATTAAAGAGGTGGTAGTGCGGTGACTTAGGTCGAAATTAGCTGCGGATAGCAGTTTAAACATCATAACGGCATTCCTTTTACCCTTCTGAGCCGTCAAACATCACTGCAGATAGCCATTCCTTAAATTGCTTAAGATTTTATATAACTGAATAAAGACGTTCACACAATTGCACTTTCTTCTCCACAATGAATGCTTGCGGTAAAAATATGAAGTTCTGTTTCCACTAGCAACCACAGTCCCTAAGTTATTCAAAGACAATCAGCAGCTCTCTGTTTCCGGCGAAGGCGTCATAATTAAACGATAATTGCACAATTTAAATGCGCTCATGAAGGCGACCTACACGGAATCATGCGGAGCAACTGCAGGGAAAATGAATCCTAAACGTAACAATTCGTATACTTGATGCAGTTGTTATCATAGAAGCATCAACCAGAGAATTTGGTCTCTAAAGTGACCAGTCTTGCGTGAGCTAAAACTTCTTTGGTATTTTTATCCCCTCCTTGCTGCATGGCCAACGTAACCTCTGGCCGAGCAAGAGGGGCAGCATCAGGCTTGAGCACAGAGCAAAAAGAGATCAGAATGATGTTATTTGACTGTAGTTTTGAAGGTGTCATTTTCGGCCCATAATGCCGATATCGCAGACACGAAGGAAAAGGTTCCTGCTGAAATAGAAAATGCAAGCATGGTGGGTGTCAATCCCTTCTGTTTTTGTCGCTGTGATGTCGCTACACTGTTTGCCAGATGTGTTTGATCTTAAGCTGCTAAAGCTGAAATAACGTTCTCAATGAGTAGGCAAAAATGAGTGAAATGCGTTTTTTGGAAAACCGGAATCAGCGGAAGGCTATATCAGTGCCTGGTACGGTTGAATAGTCTAAGGCAGAAGTTAATTCGGTTTCCAATAACGTTTGTCAAGATAGGCCTTCAATTTTAAATAACTCATTTGTCATTAAAAAGCCGAGTGTTTAGCGGACAAATCTCGTCATTTTTTAGCATAACCTGCCAAAATTCCTATTTTCATCTTTAAGGTTGTTGGCATTAAGTTTTTTACACGGAAACACCAGCGTGGGGCTTGCCATAAATGTTCATGCGCCAAAAAAATTAAATTTTGGATGGTATGAAGCATAGTAGACGAAGATTAGCTGTTTGGTTTACCTCCGAAGTTAAGTAACGAGAACCACTTTTTGCTTATGAACCTCAGAAAATCAAAAGCAAGCAATTTTATATTAATGCGGTTAAAAATAAGTCATTAGTAGATGTAATTTACTTTATGGAAAAGGTTGAGTAAGCTAATCAATTTCATTGTTTTAGCTTGACCTCGGTAATTGGGTTGCCAAATGGAAGGCCAAGCTTTATGTTGTAAGTAATCTTTTAAGTTCTACAAATTTTGAAAAAATGAAACCTGTACATAAAGCATTTAACAGGCCTGTGAGTGCGTTGTGGCTTACGAAGCCCTTCACGGGGTCGTAGTTAGACACAACACAATGGAGGAATCTGTTTTAGAGCAGAGAAGACCCTATGTGCAATGGATGGCAAAAACGAACACATTTATATATCTTTCTAGCAAACAATTGTTACTGTGTGTCAAGCCATTTTCGAAGAATGCCCTTGAGCCAGCTGCAGTAGAAGTATGCATCACTCTTAAACCTCGCATGATTTACAATGATGCATCGCCGGTATTATAAAGAGCATGACTCGGTGAATGGCTGCCGTTGGATTTGCCAAACGCTGTTCATTTTCTTTGTTGCAGGAGGAAAACGGACGGCTTTCCTACAAAAGCATGCATATTATCATTAATTGTTCGCGGCCTACTTATTTTATGGATAGTTTATTAGGGTTTTGGCTTTATGTCTCCATCCTTTTAAGTGAGATGGAGAGAGTCCCACTTAAAATCAAAAAATTTGTGTGATCAAAAAGAAATCAAACTGGATTCTCTTTTCCAATTAATTAGAATTAGATGGATCAAGCCTTCCAATTCCAAATTTTGAGCTAGCCCATGGGATTTAATGTTGCTCCTGCTCAGAGCCATTTCAAATCCACTAAGCCATGATGAAGGATAAGAAGGGTATCTTGCCAGGCACCATTAAATCCCGTTTAGCTATCCAAGACTTATCAGTATGCTCTTCCTTCTTTAAAGGCACAGGTAACAAAGATAAAATGCGAGGTAGTAAGTCGCAGGCCCCCCTTCTCTTCTTATAGCATAAAACACTGTAGCAACTCTGTTTATCTCTACAGGCAAAATGATGCCTTGCAAGGAACTGAATAGTTTTTAGCCAGAGACTCTTTTGAAGGATCAAATACAACTGCCATTAATCTTGCCATCTTTCCTGTAGTCGCGTCAGCAAGTGATGCATGGCGAATTGCAGTGCCGTGACTTCTGTGGCACAAAATGAGGAGAACGGGAAAGGAGGATGTAACAAGCTAAATTTTGGCACGCCTGGGTACAATTTGTCATTTAACACAATCGGTATTTATAAAACAGATAAAAGCAAATATTATGGATGTAGTTGCTTTACAAGTGCGCAGACCATGGGACCAGGCTTTTAGGAGCATGGTTAAAATCTATGTTCGGGAAAGAGCTTTCTCTCAATATAGGTCTCTGGAGAGGGCCAAGAGGTGGAGAGAAGAATACCGAATTTTTTTGCGTACTTAAGTGTACAGGATGTAAATGACTATGTTCCAATAAATGACCTTCCTTCTGTCCTGTATAGTGTGGCCTAGCCCACAGTCGCCCTACCGCTGATTCGTGCAACGCCTGCTAGATAACATTGAAACTTGGAAAGCAATTAAGCAGAAGGAGGCATATCTTGTTAGACTGCATCGCATTCCCTTTTCGTGCCCTGAAAAACGCGTTAGGCTTTACTATTTTAATTGGTCCCAAACCCAGCGTAGTTGGGTCGAAAAATTGCAGTCAGAATAGGTTCCCAGCAGTATATATTGTTAAAATATGGCATTAAAATAAAATTAAACGCATGCATATTAGCAGATATCCTCTCTTTGAGTCAGATAAATTTGTTTGTGTGGCAGCTTCATAAAACGAATGCAAAAGCATACGTTTGACTGACAAACCTGAACGCATAATGACATTTACTCCCGGTAAAATTTTTAAACTGCATAAAATGGCCAAGCTAGCCACGCTTTAATAAACATTTACGCTAATGCTACTTTCGTTTCTTGTCCTATGGAGGCTTCGCTTATCCTAGATGTCCAGGATTTATTTAGAACTGTAAAAGTACAAACATCGTTCTTCTGGTAGACTCATCCAATTCATTTCTCTACTTTCATGATTTTCAAGGCAACCTTTGGCAACCCATAGGTTTAGTAAGGAATGATTGAATAAAATATTGAAGGCTAATAAAGATTGCCATCCGTTACATACGCATTTCCGTGAACAAATTATAGGGCAAGGAACTGATGATCTTCCCTGAGGGTATCGCTAGAAGCCATGTAAACAGCAAATCATTTAGGAGCAAATTTTTGTAAACCTCTGTCACATGATTACTCTAGTAAATTGCTGCTCAAGCTTTAGAATGCCAATCAACCGAATGCATCTATGATTTCCGCTAATAATGGTGGTGCAGGTTGGAAAGTGGCTATTGTTTTTCGCGTAAATATGTTTAACTTTTCGCGTTCAATGGTTAGTTTACACCATGATGGTTTGGCTATCATCTCTAAAGCGTCATGGATAAGTAATGCGTCTGTACATTCGGAAATTTAAAGCTAACAATAATATACCATTAACGAGCAATTCAGAGTATAAGACCAGGTCGAATTGATGCCAGCCCTTTGTTTTGTATCCAAAAATGGAACTTTACTACGAGCATATCCAAATCGCCGTCAAACCAAATGTGCTTGATTCCGGCTTCGATCGTGACAATGCAATATTAACGCTGGTGCGATCAATAAATAGGATTGTTGGCTACTGTTACTCACGCACAAATTATCCACTCCTGGTCTTTCCAATGGTCAGTACTAAATCTTGAACAAATTCTGACCATACAAGAGCTGACAGTTTTCGTAATTATTTGAGTTATGAGCATTGCAAATTAAGACCCACTTAATATGCTCGAAGTTCAACGCTAGAGATGCATAAATGTTAAGCGATCCCTTTGCAATTCATAGGTAGGCATTGGGTCTTAACTCACTTTCTAAGCTGTTTAATCCCTTTGAATGGAGCGATTTAATGGGCGAAGATGAAAATTAGGCTCTGGATGAGAGTGTTTGGAGAACAAAGTACAAATCTCGACCATTGATGATGCTCTCACACGTTACTGCACAGAAAACTTTGCACTCCTTTTCGCTTATATTGACCGTTTACTTGCCAGCCTTAAAGGCAGATGAATGGATTCCTTTGAGCATGCACAGTAAAGCCTAATGCTGCGATGACAAAAGCCCTCAAATGGTTAATGATATCCACATTCGTGCTGCAAATGCTTGAACACGAAACCACCAAATCCACAAAGGCCATTTCTTGTCACTTAAACACCAAGTGATTTGCGCCTGCAGCTCTATCGGCTTAACTCTTTATAACTTCCCCCACCGATTTATTTGTATCTCGTTTCTTGATCACTTTCACCAAACTCTACAAAGTGTGGTTCTTCATACAAGCGCAAGAGTACGCAACCCTTCAACATCGATGATAAAATGTCTTTTCCCTTCATCGTGAATTTTCTGTTTTATGGTCGGTGCCTGCCATTAATGTACTCTACCGCAAATGGTGTACGAAAATTTCAACGAAACACTTTCTTGCGCTTAGAACTTAGGTCTTCTTTCAAGACAGTGGATGTACTATAATTATATCTATGGACTCAGTCAATCAATTCCTTATGAAGTGAAGCCGAGGAAAAGGGTAAAAGGAGTACAGAAATGATTGGGTCATAACAATGCGATTAATAGGGCCTTACCAACTACCGTGGGATTCTTGGTTTTAGATCAATCAGATTTGAAACATAAAAGCAAGCAGCTATAATGCTTTAATTGTCTCGTTCTGAGTTTTCGATAAGCGAATTCATGATTCATCTTTGTTACTGGACTAGGAAATCTGACCTGTTAACGATGCCAGCAGCCAACAATACATATTCCGTCCAAGCATTATGCCTGTAGCTGTGAATTCTGGAATGCATTACGGTAAGCTAAAACTCTATATCAGGATTTATTTTACGGCAAGATTCGCAAGCAGTGTGTTTATTTTGCTTCAAAACCTTTGCGTCTACTGGATACAATCAATACATTTGTTAGGTGGTCCACCACTGAGATCCATCCCATGGGTCAAATGTTTGGGCTTTCAAAAGTAGCGCACACCATAAATGCAATCAAATTAGTCATTTTTAAAACTTGATTACACCCCGCACCCGAATCAATGCTCTAAGAATATCTAATCAACCTGCGGCATGTGATAGGCCAATCGCAATTGTTATAATATGGTCAAGACTATATACCAAATGGTCGAGTAAGGTACTAGACTCGTCAGCTATGTGTAATGCGAGTGGCGCACGTAGTAAAATTGTTAATAATGTGTTTAAATGTGTAAAAGTGCTCTTGTGCTGTTTAATTAGCAAAAAATGGCTTTTTTGAGTAACAGTTGGTCTCTGGAAATAATCTGCAGTGGATAAAAACCTATTACCTCTAAAATCGCTAAACCTGATGTGCGCAATACTACTACCTTACAGGAAAGCTCTCCTTGTGCACTGAAGGTATTTTCACTTCTTCTTAATTGGCAGATAATTTTATTTCACCGAAACACATGTGAAGTGATGCTTTCAACAAGGCTAAGACCATATATGAATGCGAGGTTCTACATCATGGGAATGAAGTGGTCTTCACAGGCCTTTCTTTATGATACAGTTGCTTACATGCGTATTGTTAACGCTTTGGAGAGTTTTCCACAAAAAAACCGAGGCTGCTCACAACTTTCGCCTATGCAGTCAACTGGGGTATTTTAAAGTCATAACATGGCAAATCAGTGCAAAAGACCTTTTATTCATTGAAACCCAGATGGGTATGGGTTAACCTTTGTGCTCAGTGCTTGGTGCTTATAAAACCTACAAGGTGGCCGGAAACTGCTTGGCGTTAAGGTATGGACAATTAAAACACCTTTATTCACCAAAAATTGTGTGAAGAAATCATCATTATAAATCTAATTCTTTTCCCCCTATCTGGTTCAGGGCATGCCTCAATCTAACTGGTTTTCAAGGTGACACTTACAGCTGGCAAGAGCAAAGGTGTATTTTAAGAATTCCGATCCATTGAAAGGACCATTTAAAGATGCAAAAGAACCTCAGCAAAGAATATGATGGGACAACTCGTAAAGATAAATATTTAAGTCTAACTACTCTTGCTTTAAGCATAAAGTCTAACATCATCAAGTGGTATCAAGACACTTGAATTTAAACCAATTTTGTGTTGCCCATTAGAAAACTTTCACCTTTGCATTTCCTAACTCTTTTAATTAAAAATGGGTTTTGTGGTTTTCTGAGTCGTAAAGCTTCTATTCTAATTATTGTGTGGGAGTAAGAGATGACATGCACACACACCAAGCTCTTTCAGTTCGGTGACCACGCACTGGTGTTACTCTGAGTTGGCAAAATGCTCTGCCTTTAACCCAACTAGGTGCATTAAACAAATCAAATAGCCTAAGATTTCGCATTATTACAGATCTGATAACCTAGTACGTTACAGTTGGTAGTCAACGAAGGGCAAAGCAAGTCCACTAATGCAGGTTATTGTTTAACTGGGTAACCTTGGTCCACTTTGAGCTGTTTTGTGGTTTAGGCATTATTACTAAGCATAGAAATTACTTGTTTCTTACTGAAAGTTTTAAAGGAAATTTGCTTTGCTCGACATTGAAACTTAACCACTCTATTTTAAAGGGAAAGATGAGTCCGTTCTCTCATTGCATTCTCTTAATCATGGTTGTGTCGGTGCCTCTTTCGGTACTACTGCATCTGTTAGGCTTGTGCAGTGGCATTTAACAAAACCTAGTTTAACTATGAGCCCACGAAAGGATTGGAAATTTTTGCCAGAGTAAATTATGACCTTGGTCTGTGCACGATATGTAAATAGTTCCTATGGAGCACAACTGGCTATCACTTGTCGGAAAGTTGTCCTAGAGGTAAGGACTGACCAAAATGTTTAAATTTAATAATAATTGCTGCGGAGTAAAGCATCAGATCTGGAGGTGCACACTGCAACAAGTGTAGGAAACTGGGATACAGAGATTTTTATTCGTGGAAGCTAGACTTCTATATTTGTGGACCATTTGACCCGCATTATTACATTGGCCAGTGTAAGAGACCTTTTAGCACCATTCGCTCCTATGGATGTCACGTATGTAATACTGAGCTGGATCCGAAGGGTTTCTCAGTTTTATTACATTGGTAACGCTGCAATGAAGGAGGGGAGTGATATCTCGTTCCATTGGAGGGAAGGTTTTATGCCACTTTTCCATTGAACAGGTTTATGTTACTGTTTAAAAGGCGTTACCTATAACTTTTGCGTTCGCTCTGGGAAGGCGGCTAAAAATGGCGATGTAAGCTTGGATAAGTGGATGAATAAACATCTCGATTGGTGCGTTTCAAATAGGTGTAAGGAGAAATGGCAAATAAATTGATTTTATGGGGAACAAATGGAAATAATTTGACGAGGCAAAGGTAGGAGTCTGTGAGTAAAAAGAATAAAAATTGCAGTCGAATGAGTGATAGGAAGTAAAAATAGGAGGAACGGCAAATTAGTGTATGGTTGAGGCACTGTAACCATGAATGAGTACAGAGATTAATGAGTTAATAAAGTTATGTGGGGAAGCTGCTAGTGAAACCAATGGAGCTACGAGTCCATGAAATGTCAGCAAATGATGAAGAGTTGGGGAATGATTAAAAATGCATTGAAAGGCGATGCATGGGCAAATGTGCGAACTGGCTTATAAAAGGAGAGCAAGAAGGAATGTATTTTTATCAAAACTAGTGGAAACCTGATTAAATTTTAAAACTTTAATTTTCACTTTTGCTTCTCAATTCCTCACAATTTTTGGCTGTCATGGTCAGGGTAGGAAATTATCGGAAGTGGTTTAAAATTAAGTGGGTGAAAAATAAATTATCTTCTTTGCAGCACATGGTAAGCAAAGTCGCTCAAAGTCTATCTCGCTTGGTAAAATTGGTTTCCCAGCCACCTACCACACGACTTGGACTGGTGTAACCAAGAACTGTTTCTAGATAAGAGTGGCTCCTTGCACGTCCTGCTCTTCAATTTTGTGACATAATATTCTTGTATGTCCTATTCTACCTCACAGTCCACAGACTACCTTGAAGTCAAATGCATCGGACTGCGTTTTGTATGAATTGTCTTGAAAAGACATTTAACGCAACAAATAAGATTTTCTTCATTTTAAGTCAAAATTATATAAATTGTACTTAGAAGAAGGACAGCGTCTATTATGATATAGAAATCAGCATGTCAAACGTCCATTTTTTGTGCAAGCTGCTGCAAAAGTTTTAATTTTGTTTACTCATTGCTGAAAGCGACTGTACTTTTTCGATTATTTTGGCGCCACAAACTTCGGCATTATTATCAAACCTTATTTATAGCTCACACCTCTGTCGAGTTGGTACACAGAACATCACGTCCAATAAAATTGCTTAGGCATGTCATTTTGCCAAGAATGTACAAGCCGTGGTAGATGGCTCTAAGGTCAATTATATAGCACTGAGGCGGCCGCGGAACATACAAGCAAAGAATGAACAGCTCATTTCCATTGGCTTTCCTCTAGGCATTCATCTGGTTATGCGAATGTTCAGAAAACCATAAACAAGGTAGCTGATGGCGAAAACGCATTTTGGTAAGGTGAGAGAGTGCAAGTTTACCAGGATACGCGGCCTACTTGCCTTTCTGGAACTTATAAAAATGCATAACAGCAGACTAATGCACGTGATAATGTCTTTATGAAGGGTAATCATATAAAACTCCCCCTTAAAATGAAGGTAATTCTGGTTGTGCTGCAATAAATTGCTAAATTGTTTGACGCCATGGCAGGTAACCCCCTAAAGCGGCGTTAGCTTTGAAACAAACCTGTTTTTAAATCTCTCTAGAGTGGTGATGCATAGATATCGAAACACTGGATAAGCCCACCCACAGTCCAGACCTTCAAAATTCAGGGTGACAGCTTGCTGATAGAAAGTTGAAAAGTTAAAAATATGAAAAGAAGACTGACGCTGAATGGTGCCCGTGTAGGGTTCTCTTTAATTGTGAGTCTTGTAATGCCTTCACCTTGGACCAGCTCCTAAGCCAGTGGTAAGCGACGTGTTAAATGGTTTCGTTGCACCGTATCAACCAGTCTGACGTAGCACCAGACATCGAACAACTACAAAGCTATTAAAAGAGATCAGTCTTGCGCATCTAGTGTGATCAAGAAGACGCACACCTGCTTTTGGGAACAGGGCCAATTGTCCCTTAAGAAATCGAATGTGCGTCAATCGCTCCCGGTTTGAGGTTGTTTTCGTAAAATGCTGATGATACCACACTGGGCTATTCAAGAACTAAAATGATCTTCAAAAGGAATAAATACCTAGCATGAAGGCGGTTGGCTATGCAGTTCTTATAACAAAAATTTCTGTTCGCAGCACTGCAGTTAGTGTCATGTCATCCAATTTGTTCGACCTCACGACAGAAACTTAGTAGATCCTACAGCGCAAGTATTTTGAAAGGAAAGTTCTCTGCCCATTTGAATTCATTGCATCACTTAAGTCGAAAATGCCACCCACATCTAAATTAAGCAATCAGAAATTGCATGGTTGGATTTAAAATGTAGCAAATGGAATGGAGTGGATAAGATTTTGGCGTAGAAGCGGAGGCAGCCAAAGTCGGGTCCAAATGTTTGCTGCTTGAGTTTACATCTTCTCTGAGAGTAGAGTCAGCTCGAAAATTTGTGGTTCCTAAGGCGGTAATTGTTCCAAATTAATGATTTCTTATTGCATTTGATGACCCTTTATAAAAAAGCCATATTAGCTCGTTTGATGCATATAAAATTCAGGATTGGATAAGACGGTTGTGGTAATAAAAGGGAATGTAATGAAGCTGGCTTTGGACAGAGGGGTAACACTCTTGTCATGACCTTCTCGGATGGCATTCGCTTTAAAATCTGACTTTTTCTACCACAATGCTTTAGTTATCGGCTGTAAAATTGGTAACAATACAGGGAATCACGAGGAGGCCAGAAGCGGATGACTTCTTATAGTTAGATGGTTCCACTATAAACACAAATTTGTCCTACTTCTGAAAGTATTTGCAAATTGTTGAGGATCATAAAATTAAGGTTTGAACATCACAAAAGGTCCAAAATTTAATCGCTCTTAAAGAAAGTAAAAAGCGTTTAGAATTTAAAACAGACTTTTAAAAAAAGAATGGTGATTTCAGTGCAGTCAAAATTCACCAGGCATTGGAACGACCCTGTTTAAAATATTACGCTGATTTGTAGCATGTGCCTTGCCTTAAAGGCAAACTAAGCGCATTTATTGCGGTAGTGGTTTTCCTTAATTTGATGAAAACGGAATGTGCAAGAGAGGTGACAGACAATAAATCCAAGTAATTGAGTAATTAGATGGCTAATTAGACATTTATCGGCAAATAGATAGACTGGCGTGATTGGTGCCTGCGGAATACATGGTTACTATAGTCTCTTAAACCAAATTGCGTACTTCCAGATTTTGACTTAAATGGTTGTTTCACAACGTTTAAAACAAGATGATTCAGGCAAGTAACTGGTTGCAAGCTCATTGGATAAATTAATGGGTGGAAGAGTGAATGATAGGATTAATAGATGGTGACCAAGCAGGCAGTTACGCAGGAGCGCTCAAATGGTGAATTAAGTACACATAGTTGGCTGAGTTCCTGAAAAAGCGAGTAGATGGCGGCATCACTGAGCATGCTAAAAGATAAAGTAGATGGTTGAATGTAGTCAGTGAAGAATAGCTGGACGCGCCAAAGGCTGTGTCTATTCATTAAACAGCATTCGTCGATCACCAGCGCCTACCGATGAGAGTAAGTTGAAATTAGGGATGACAAGGCAACAAGTAACAAGGCAAGAAAATACACAGAATGCCCAGAGAGCGATTTGGTAAATCGACAAATAAATAGACACTTAATAGAAGAAATAAACGCTTTGCTGACTAGCATTAATGGGTGAAATATCGCTGAATTAAAGAATGGACCAAATGCATTGAAGAATAGATAAGTGTAGAATTGCCCAAAAATGGGTAGCAGAATGGCCTAAGACACCTACACACATATAAATAATGGCGCTAAAGGTGGATAAATGAATGGGTGTCTGTGAAGATACCTGATAAATGGACGAATAAGTAATCAATCATAGGTTAATGAGGGGAGAGTAAATCAGTTAGCGAGTGGATTAAACGGCTGAGTTTAATGAGATACAGACCGACCGGCTGGTTGACCGAAGTACTGACTAGTGGATTAACAATGGTTTCGCATAGCTGATCGACAGGATCAATGGAGCAATAAGTTCTAAGAAAGATATTACTAACTGGATAGTCAAAAAAGGGTTAAAGGCTAGTCAAATGAAAAGGTATTAGCGTGTGACAGATTTTCCTCACTAAAACCACTAATATTTAGCACACCACAGAATGGGTCTCTATTGCGTTGTTCAATAGCAGACTTTGAATGAGGATTAGCTTTTTATTTACTCAATGGGCGAACATGGTATTTACTGCTTCTAAGCGATCCGCTACCTCACACGTGCTCCCAAGGATCATAGCCACTTGGTAAAGTTCAAATTCAAGGCATGATTGACCAAGCAATCAGTACAGGATTCAGTCCTTGCCATCTATTTTAACGAATGTCCATTTGGTGGAGTGCCCTTTTCTTATGGACAGCATAAATCACCTTATGCTGCGAATCTGATCCATTTAAAGATTTAAATTTGATTGTGCTAAAATGGCGGATGCTACTTATTAATATTATCCTATTTCAGTACGCTTCACTCATGCATGTCTCCTAGATGTGGCTAACATATCTTTTTACATTGTGCAAATGCAAAAACAGACGGGTTTCCGTTCCTTTACAAATGTTTGCCGTTAATTTCGATTAAGTTTATTAGTTCCCTTGGACGCTATGTAGAAGATTTTGGCTCGAATGCAGATGGATGCTTCGGGAAATGCATGGGTTAGTAACAGCGAAATTCCATGTACTACCATCTATGCTAAATTCGGCCATTTAAGTCATTTCATTCGCAACAGGAGGCCAAACTGGTCAGAGGAAACAATTTTAAAGCCCTATGGTTTCCAAGTAAAATTGGTATTAGGAACGCCACTCCAGTGTTACCACCCCTTACCCGACTGTATGGTTCTTGAAATTCTTATGTGCAGCCACCTTCAACTTGCTGAGAAAATAACACTACAAATTCTCCAACAACAAGACAGATGAGAAAGTTTTCAAATTCAATGAGGGAAACACAGGAAACTTTTGAATGTGTAACTTTCACTATTTAACTGAAAAATTAATAAAATGAATAGGTCATTATAACGCACGTAATGTCCTTCGGGTTACCGGTGTGACGCTCTGACAGCCGTTCGGAATCGAACATTCTGCCGTCGTCAGTAATAGCACACCACCGGCACCGGATTGGCTGCTATTTAGCTGCAACTGACAGATTATTAATGACCAGTGCGTAGCTCTATCATCCACTAAGGGCTCAAAGTAGATTGTCTTATCCGGTTCTGATCTGCACATTGTCCCTAAGGACCATCTCCAAGTGCGATAAAGTCAGTGCTACGAAAAAGCTTATAAGAAACCACGATTAAGATAGTTCCATTTTTGAAGTGATTAGTTGCAAATTACCATCAACCTTATTTGAGTTTGTCAAGTTTAGCCTGATGCTTTGAAATCCGGTGCTGCAACAGCTTTGCAAAATCTAATCTTTACCGTTACAATAGTGGCGTGGGTTAAACATTTTGCATAGGTTTTGCTGATGCTAAAAACAGCGCGGTAAGCGCAATGCTTCTTCTGCTAATTTATGGCGCAAGACATAAGGTGAGTTGCCTGCTCAGGATTACCTGATTTGTAAACGTTCCATATTGTGGACAAAATGCAATCCTTTTTGCATCCAATTTTCAGATATTAGGCTTTCAAAGGCCTCAAAAAGAAGTCTCAATAGCGCATTTCTCGTTCACTTGTTTGCAATGCTGTAAAAGTATGCACTTTCTTTCTCTCCAAAAAACCTGTTGCTTTATGAAGAGTCATAGTATAACGATTCATCTGGCGCAAGCAGGACTGCTGGGTCAAATGACTTTATCAGTTGTTCAATAATTCATTCCTTTCGTAACTTTGAACACACTCTCCGTCAAAGTACACCTTGTTTCGGCCCATATACTGCTTTGGGATAAGCAGTTAAAGTTTGCAGATCAGTTAAACCTCCAACACAAATAAAGCACATACGGCAAGAAAACGGATGCAACCATGCAAAAGGCAAACATCAGGCTCAGTGAGGGAAAGACGTTGCTTTCCTAGTCAACAGGCAGATCAGCAGACGTAGTTTAAGGACATAAACGACAAGGTTTGCATGGTAAAATTAAGAAAGCACATAAAAGCACAACAGGCGCTAATGCCTGATTTGGTTAAAGACTGCCTTAATTAGCTGCTCCTAATAGACTAACAACTTGTCGGTGGCACATCGGGGTTCATGAGAACTCTAAATTAAAATGGTCCTATAATCTAAAATGGTAAATATCTATAAAAATTATGGAAAGGAAGTCTGCTACAATTAGTCATGACTCTTGGAAAACATACTGCTAGTCGGCGCTCATTAGTTGCTCCATGATATCTGAAGATTGTGAGGACAGGGTGAAGAGTGACTTTTGGCTAATTTCAAGCATCTTTTTCAAATAAATCTTAGCAGATGGATGCCTTAGTTCACATAGTGGGATGCATCTTAGCAGGAATGATTTTTGAGCGTCTTCTAATAGGAGATGCTGCTGCGTTCTTTATGTTACTTGAGTAAAATATTAAGAGGAGACGATGAAAACAAACCCTTTCTTTGATTATCAGAATTGGACACATTGGAGCGATGCCTTTGGAGCTTCTCAACAATTTTTGGCTTCTTTAACTTCAGCATTCTAGATTATCACCTTATCGAGTGTCTCACAAACCTGCATGTCGAAATTTCCCACTTGTCTACGGCACCCGTTTTGTCTACTACATATCTACTGAATGGTGAAGCAAACGAAATCTCTTTCCACTTCTCCAGTTAATAGAACAAACTACACTTTATTAAAATCTTCCCCAACTTTATTATGGCAGCTGGGTTTCTAAAGACTCAAATTTAATCTTACCCATTTGCGCCCCTTATAAACTTAAAAGATAGTTGTTTTGAGGCTAGTGTGACTGTTAGTAGAAGAATTATTTCTGATTCAGTGGAAAATAATACACGAATACTTGTTGACCTATCCCCTTTAACCTGTCGATGAGTATGGTTTTATGCTCGGTTATTCTCGTCCTGCATAGCTTCAAACTTTTTGCAGCCCACTAACCACCAAATTTTCGACTGCATCTTCAGAGCACAGTAGGGAAGAGACCTTTTATCTCCCTCATCAGCACTACTGGTAAAGCAGTAATCAAGACAGTTTGCTTAGTGATGCAGTTGTCTAGTGGCAAAAAGAAGACTCGTCAGCATACAATGCAATTTTACTGTATGTGCCGAGGACGTTGCCTATTTGGCTAAGATGGTTTTATCCGATTTGAGGCACCCTTTCTCGTCTCCTTCCCGGTGATTTCTGAGCTGTCCATAGGCAATGATAGATTGTGGCGTTGGAAAGCTGATTTCAAATGAGTTATCTTGAAAGAGTGTGTTCCTGGAAAATAAATGATGCAATTAAGTTTTCGTGCGACCGTTCTCAAGCTTCGCACCTTGTTACTTGCAAGGAACGAGGAAATGATATGGTTTTCATCGGTGCATGGTGCTTAAAGCTTTTTAAATGAGGTACCTTAATGCAGCGTCTACCATCAGAGTCAAAAAATTTTATTTTTTAAGTCCTATATTTCACGTCAAATACAAACATATTGCCACCTCGCAAGACCAGAATCGTCTCTTGACCGACTAACTTGCCTCAGTTTTTCCAAGAATCAAGCCTTGTTCTATTCTAGGCTGCATTAGTAACTTCCCGATAGCTGCGGCTGCAAAAGCAGTCGTTTAGTCAGCACATCATCGGGCCGACGTATTTTATGGCGCAGGAATCTAAAAATTAGGAAGATTCGAGTATTCGATTCCTTCTTCCGTTGCCCATTTACCTAGCTTCTACGACTCTCCCAATTAAAGAATTTGGAAACCACTTTCCTTGCCACTCAAAATAGTTAAAAACGTCTTCGAGTTTGGATATTTGAGCGTGTCGGCAGTGGCTTGCGATTATATCTGCTATTAAGTATTCAGCCATCCTCCATCACAACTTTCAAGGACAAAATATCCAAGTTAACAGGATTGACTTTTGCTTCAATTTACCGGAAGGATCCCATTAAAACAGCAAATGCCACACATGAATATTCAACACAGGAAGTGAGTTGTGAAAAATCAAACCTACTCTATGATACGGCTAGAGCTATTTCATAACATCAAACGCACCAAAATATATCACTTTGCTGAACGGCCTGACAACCATGTAACCTACTGAAACAATGTGCTTATTTTGGCGCAGCCAATGGTAAATCTCGTGTGGCTAAACATAAATAAGTAGGCAAGATGAGCAACAGATAGACAACATATGCTAGAAATTACTAATTAGCCGACGAATGCGGAGAGTGGAACTCTGCTAATTTCGTAATTAAGCTTTTGTTCATAATTCTTCCATTACAACCAAAAGGACCTTTTGCCTTCTTCTTTTGAGACGAATTAAAGCAATCTTTGGGAAAAAATAGATATGTTAGACAAAGTTCCGGGCCCACTGTAGATCTTGCTGCTTATAAGAATGAAGCAAGATTTTCCTTTGCACGGTAGGGCTGCGTAATGGTCTTTTAAGGTGCTTTAGTGAACAGACTCAATCAGTTGCTTTGCAACGAAATTGAGGTCTCAGTAGAAATCAGGGGGTTGTCATTTCATCTTGGGATATGGATATTTAACAAGTGTGAACAACTGTGCACTCATCTCATAGGCAGGTTTAGATTCACAAAAGTTTAGTTTTTGCCACATTTTGATGGCATAGTGCAAAATTTTGAAGATGAACTTAATGAGCTTGTGAATGGGCTTTGTAGTCGGTTGTAAAATAATAGCCATTGCCATTTTTAAGAGCATTTAGACTTGACCTTCTCTGAAATTTAAAACGTACTTACTGGTGCCAAATTGTTTTCAGCTTGATTTTATTAAATGCATCGAAGCAGGACACGTCGAGAATATCACAGAGATGACTGACAATCCTGCGACACTAATCACCCATGGCATCAATCATTCGCACTTACAAATGTCCCACAAGTTTAAAGTGTCACCACTGGAGCATAAGAGAAAAGAGACCTATTAATTTTATGATTTATTGACTTGTATCTCACAATCAGATATAGTAACTTGTCGAGTAATCTCACTTAGCCCAAACTAGTAGATGAATGGCAAGAGTAATAAAATCCAAACAAACGACTAAAAATGTTGTGGCCCATTAAAGGCAGTGGGTATTAGAACTCGAGTCGGCCTTTATTTTATAAATCATGAGTAACAGAAATATTGCTATTTTTTCATTCTGTGGGGTCGCTCTTGGTGAAATTGGAGGGGCGTCTAGTTTAATAGCATCCCTTGGTTGGGGCAGTTGTAGATCAGCGTAGTTTATAAAGTCATTAACATCTAGGCCATAATTATTTAACTTAATAAAAGCGATATTTGCCGTTTTTTCAGGACTTTTGCTTTAAGACGAATCGCTAATCATATCATACTTTCGAGGAGGGTCAACGATTGTCTGCCGCTCTTTCGAGGAGGGTCAACGATTGTCTGCCGCAAGACCTGTTCGGAGTAGCGCAAGGTAATAACTAATAATATTGTTTCATTCTTAACTACTAGTTTCTTCCTAGTAGTCTCATCTGTTGATTTATCAGTGGCTAATTAAAATTATCTGTTGATTTATCAGTGGCTAATTAAAATAGTAAATNACTAGTTTCTTCCTAGTAGTCTCATCTGTTGATTTATCAGTGGCTAATTAAAATAGTAAATGTAAAGAAATCGGGTGAATGTCTTCACCGAAGGAATGATATCTAAGGTCCCCAGTTTTCGAACACAACTGGAGCACTAAGGAAGTTGGAACGTCATGAAACGAATTAAAATACGAGATTGTGCAAATAAAGTTAATAAAACGTTGATTTTAAAAGAGTTAGAGAGATAGAGCGGCACGTCAAGTGTGTCAAAACTTCACAGCCAGATTTGTGAGCCTTGCATTTTTTCCTGAAGTTGCCACGTCATACAGCACAAAAATTTTTGATTGGATGAAAACAACTTTAGCTTCACAAAAATAACTCCTTAATTTGCAGTTGATTTTCGCCATTTAAGATATTGTGGAACTACCTACATCCGCAACATTATTATTCCCAGTTACACTGGGTAACAAAACAACCGAAAATTAATTAGTCACTACTTATTTAAGGCTATGAAATAAAATGCCACC
This sequence comes from Taenia saginata, assembly GCA_001693075.2. Classification (NCBI taxonomy): domain Eukaryota; kingdom Metazoa; phylum Platyhelminthes; class Cestoda; order Cyclophyllidea; family Taeniidae; genus Taenia; species Taenia saginata. Next base: position 174,591 of record LWMK02000030.1, on the reverse strand, counting down.
TGATTGGCACCCCTTACTTGGAATCCTTTACCTTATTAGGATAGATTCTCTTTTGGTTGGTTGTTAATTTGAAACAGAATTTAGACAAACCATTCACGTAGCCACGGCAAGACAATAAAAACTCTGGAGTCATGAAAGAGGATAGAAGTAAAATGGGAATCTAAGAAACAGTACCCTGCATGCCATGTATTCAAGGCTCCTGAACTAATTTTGGAACTCTTTTCTTGACACTGCGGTTGTTGACATGACCGTTCATAGAGAGGGCACTCTTTGCAAGCCTTGAATTCTCAACCCCAATCCCAAAAGTCTGCTACCATGGTGTCTACAAAACTAACTCTTATGCTCCCACCACAATGTTGGCCTCTTCTACACCTAAAAGGTAGTGTTAACTGGCCCGCCACACAAAGATGGCTAAACTTTGTCGTTCTCCACCTCTTTTATTCGCTAATCTGATGCAGTGAGGGCTCGACGTCATTATACCGTGCTCACTTGCAGACAGGATCAAATTGTGTCAAATCAAATGGAATCTGTTCATATTCTCATCAGATGACATTTTGACCACAGCTTAGGGAGAATCAAGAATTTGACGCGGTAATCAAGTTATGGACAATGCAGTCGAGTCTGCAACTTACTGCACCGCGGTCCGTTCTCGTCAAGTAATATCAAACCGAAAGTAGTGTAAAATTTAGGGTTAATATACTAAATTAATAAGCGCACCCATATTTCGTTGGTGTCTGACGAGTTGTCGCTCCCCTCTTTTACCATGCTTTAGTGGGTTTTACATGCCTTTGAGTAAAAGCAAATATGTATTTTGCGGGAAGATTGAGAAAATGGATCTCCAATTGACAATCGTAATTAATTTTTTCATGCAGGCATTAAGAAGGTGCGGAGTTATGCTGTTTGCATCTTTCAACTTTCTTAGCCTTGTACACAAGATGCTAAGGTAAAACTATATATTGAGTATTGCAGTTGATCACAAAAAAGTGAGAAGGAAAGTGCTATCACAAACTACAAATATTCACGGCAGTGAGAAACGAGTTGTTAGTCTACTCAGTGCCCAGTCGAAAGGCAAAATCTTCTGGTTGTTCACGAAACGAATCGCTTAATTTTTTGAACGAGATTCACCACTAGCTGTCTTGCTTTTATTAATTAACAGTCAAATTAGGAAGCAAAAAGCTTTTCAGATATTCTTGTGGCAAGAAGCGGGCCCTAAGTTGTTCCATATGTCTTCAAATAAATGACAGAGGTGCCGGCTATGCTGCAATGAGCATCAGGAAATTATCGTGATTTAAAGAAGTTAAAAGTATCGGTGCTGTGTGATGGATTGCAAAAGCGTTGAATATAGAGGCAGCCACCACAACCAAAAGTGGTTGGATGTAAAAAAAAACGGCAAAATGATTCTATCTCTCACATGCATCAAACGCCTTAAGGGTGAAACCATGCAACGTTTAGAGAGCACTCATTTTACCTGCCACTCTAAAGACAAAGGCACCGCTCTGATGGCATGCTAGAATTCTTAGGCTCTGAAATAATTGCCACTCATCATTAAGTGCAGAATTTCTCGAGTCACAAAATGACACATACGGAGAAGAAGAAGCAGTCGAAGGGGGGTGTTTGTATGGCATGTCCGAGTATCCACCAGAACCCGAAAAATACGACGAAATTGAAGATGGCGATGCCCCAGACCAGATTACACAGTGGCGCTAGAGCTCTGCGCACTTCCGACATTGCAGGCTTCTTCTCACTTAAGCGCGGGGAAAAACGCAGATCTGTTTGTCTTTCCGTCGTACCAATGTTGTGGTTCCGATGAGGGCAATGAATGACCAAAAAGCAAAGGTAAATCATTGCCATTAAAGCATATTTTTATGGAAACGCATAGAAACAATAGGGAATTCTACTCTTGCACATTCCACTGAACAGTAGGAGGCGAGATCGCCAAATCGACGACTTGGTTATCTTACCGACTAAAGACCACAGGCCACGGAACAAGGGGATTGTTAATCTCCTGCACGCAGTCTCACACGCCAGATGCCAACTCAGGTGCGGCCTCGAGTGCGACGGCTTTGGTGTGGAGGAGAGTAATCAGTGCAGGTAGCAGAAAGCCGCCCAAAAATGCCACTACCAACCCTATCAGATTGATCTGCTTAACATCTAATTGGAGGTAAAAGAAGTATGAAAAGTGCTAGAAACAAGTGTTTCTAACTAGTTGGTGCAGGACGTATAAGCTGCTATTCATCTCCTTATTTTCCACTCATTGGAACAGTGGCACATTCAGTCCGTGCTTTCCAAATTTAGGCATTATAAGCGCTTTCCAAGTGCTGAGACCATAAGCGTTTGTCTGCATGGTGCAACTTTGGCAGAGAATGCCATGTACAATTTACTCTGCTTTTTTCAGATGCTGATTAGCTAAGATTTGCTACACCTAGTTGTGAAGAAGCAATTTCCTCGATCACAGTGTAGAGATAAGGTGTGAAGAGTCTGCAACGCACCTAAAGACGATGCGTATTTAAGCACAAACCAGAGAGCGAGTGAGCCTGCTACACTAGCAAAGTAGCCAATTAGAAGCGCGGCTTTGGAGAGTCGCGCCCAGAGAATGCTGAGACAAAGGCATCCCACAAAGGGTGTGCATAGACCGAAGTAGAGAATACCCGCCACCTAAAAGGTAAAACGTCAGCAAATGCTGGAGTGCCTTGCTATCCTAAAATTCGAGCAACAGCACAAAGTTTCTCTACCTACTTTCAAAGCTTGCTTCATCTTCAAATTAGCTAAAACGTCTTTGCAAGGGAATCAAATATAATGTCTAGTCACTGGCTCAGGGCTTTCAACCTCTCTTCCACTCTCAGCCCTATTGTCCTTTCTGCTCTTCCGATATGATGTCTTCTCATATTGGATCTTCTCCATCCTCTTCCACTCACTTTAAAATGGGTTTGCTTTTGGTCATATATTTTAGATTGGTAATCTTATGTTACCTTTGACAAAATTTGAGAAACGTTGCCTTAATTAAACACTTGAGAGAGTACATGAAAGAGAGCGAAACTGGCGCTTTATAGTTGGGTTTCTGTGGTTACATATAAATCGAAGGAGTGCCGCTGTGCCGCTACTGTCTCTGAACACTCATTTAATGCGCCTAGCTTATAAGCACCCTTAAACGCCGAAAACCTCGTTCTACCTGAACAAATTCATGTGTACCATCAGTCGCTATGAGGCTAAGGTCAAGATATATACCAACCAGAGGCGAGCATGGAACCAAACTATTTGCGTTTTAGGTTGCCAGTCTGCACCTGAGTATATCCACCTCAAACCTCTTGTTAGTTCGTACCCATCACCAAATAAAGACATTTATCGCCTTCTGCAGAAGCTGAGTTGCTCTATTCTGACTACCCTGAACGAGGTGGAAACGTGTGCACATAAACACTACCTCATGCCACTCTCATCTGAACTAAAGCGCCAATTATCTCAGGCCGCAGCTTTGCAGTAAGTAGATCAGAAAACAAACTATGGGGTGCCGTATTGCGACAAATTGTCTTGAAACCGTAGGAATTGGACTTTCAGTTAACGAAAACCATTTCGCATCATAAGTCGGTCTGATGTTTTCTCAAATAGTGAGCCATTTATTCAGTCAGCAAACAATTTATAGGTTTGCATGCAGTTTACATAAGGACTGAAAAATCGGGAAAACAACTTGATATCATTTCAGATTTATCGTCCGCTGCACCCATCTTCTAGCAAACTACTTTAGGCTGCTCCCAACACGATAGTTGCTTACTGGTGTAGCATAATGTCAGTTCGTAGCATTTCACGATTCATATTTCCAATAAAAGAGAAAGGCAGTTAATGCCACTTGAAGATAGGACACATCACTTAGGTGCAATTAATATGCTATTTGCAGCAAACTAATTCTGACACAATGCATCATCCCATTTAGTAGTTTAGCCAGGCATATTTGGTTGTCATGAATGGAAATAACCGTAAAGGAACCTCAAGTCCTGCATGAAATGCGTTCTCAGTGTAGAAGGTATGTCACTCCAACACAGAAATAGTGCTGCACCCACAGCATTGGCCCGGTTAAAGGCGTTGTCAAATTAGGCATGGCTCCAAATGCGCTCTATTTCCTCGCCATATCTGTCTACCTGCCCGTGACACATGGCCCATCTTATGTGCATATTTGTGAGCCTTACTTTCGCCCGATGAAACCATTTGCTTCACTTTGTTTAGGGTAGAGAATAGGGAGGAAATAGTTGTCTGCCATTCATTAGAGTGCATCCACGTTATGTTGTATTAGTTAAGTAACAGAAGATCTGGTGCCAGAACCACAGTGCCTTAGAGAAGTGGAGATGAGAACATACCCCTAAATCGGGAAAGACAATGAAGATTGGTATCATGCCCGCCATCACAGTGTAGGAGATATGTAGCACGCTCCTCTCCATCCCGTCCGTGTGGGCGCGGAATGCACCATGTGTCTGGCAGCCGAACACGCGTTGCGGCTGGTCTATTCCCGCATTCCTCTTTGATCCTGCCAAAATAATGGAGAGGGAGAAGAGCTGCCTTGCCGTCATGCGAAAACCACTTGTCAATACCATCAAGTTCAGGTTTCGTGATAAAGGGTGTCAGTAAGGAAAGCGCACAAGAAATGTCAGTTTTGGTTTATGCAACCCTTAATACAGTGCTCGCATTTGGTATGAACAACCTTTTAAATTAACTTCTTCGTTCCAAGTTATTCGACTTATTTCGACTGCACATAGAATCCGGTGATTTATGATGTGCAAAGGCAATCAGCAGTCTACCGGATTGTAATTGTATGATTGTTGATTTTTCACAACGCACAAACTGCACGTTTCGTTATTCTGCAGGACGTAATGATCTACAAAAAAACAAGCGATTTCTAACCTGCTTTATTAATGTCTAAGCAATCTTTTGGCACGATAAATAACCCAGCGATCTGTTTTGGCTTCGCTCTGAAACTCGATTTCGTCTTCTTGGTTACAAGATACCTAAACAAACAGGGCTCATCTTCTGTCTTCTAAACGTAGCAATCGTAGTTTTTCAAAGGGTGCGTGCATGTCTGCACCAAATCATTTGAAAGCAGTGTTTTATTCAGGTCACTTAATACAGGCCCAGGTCAACAATATTATAGGTCAGCACATTGCTTCTATGCCATTAGCCAGGTTGCCTTAGTTCTGTTTGCCAATCGTCGTATGCAGACGTACCAGGTGTCAGTGTGACAGGCCTCACACTCGAGCATGCTGCGACAGCGACAGATTTTGCGTTGACTTGCGAGATGACCACGGCGCTTGCCACAGAGCAAGCACTTTGCCCCGTCTATATGCTTCTTGAAGGGCTGAATGGAGAACAGCAGCATTGCGTACATCAACAAATCACTAATATACTCCACTACCATAATCGACTTGTAACTTAAGCTCTAGGTTGCTGAGGCGAGAAGGCAAAGTTTAGTGATACTATCGGGAAATCGCCCACTTTTTCCAATGCATCACAAAAGCGTTTCAGTGAAACTGATAGCCGAGCACAATTGCCAACGCAAGTTCAAATTCAAGTAAGAGGTGGAAATGGTGTTGGATATAGAAATGTAGGCATTGCCCATCGCTGTGTTCTACCTCAGAATTTCGCTTCACTGATTCTTGCCCCAATTTACTGACTAATATTCAACCTGAGAATTGGGCATTAGGATGGCTAATGCTGCGACACTTCCCAGTTTGAAGCGACGTCAATAGCATTGCCTGCTAGTGTTAACATCCGAAATAGTACATTGTCCCATTTCCTTCACTAACTAATATCATTGCATTCAATAAAATGTGCCAATTACTTGTGTCCATAGTTAATGCTTCTTAAAACAGCTCACAGCATTTTTAATGCATTTGACATCTGCTTTGCCTCAACCTAATGGTGTGTAGGTTGGCACGTTCAGCACAATGATAACGAGAAAGGCACAAATGAGAAGGATGGTGGTAGTGATAATGAAGAGAAGGCACAAATGAGAAGGATGGTGGTAGTGATGATGTAGAGAATGAGGCTGCAGCTTCTGCGTCGCGCCACTGCCACCATGGCACCAACCAGAATGAACACTGCCGACACGATAGCCATCTTGCTTACATCCTGTGTCACAGTATCCAAAATCTTCGAACCAACTGCGAGAGAGAGGAGAGCACCAATGGAAGCACTATCTGTGGTACCAGTTTTAACCATCCATAAGAACTCGTGCCGTATTTATATTATCCATACACAGAATGATGTGACCCTCTGTGTTTCAGGGTGATGCAAGCAACACTGAGGAAAGTCAAAATTGTAAACAGGTTGCTTATTAAAACTTCAATTCTTTGTGCATTGGCATTGGCCATGTACATGCTTCATCGCTGTTAAACAAATAACAATGCTGCACCCTAGTTTTGACATAGAGCTCGGTACATCTTATGTTGTTCGTCCAAATGTGGCTGCTTCTAACTNAGTGCTCGCAAAACAGTCACTTCTGATCGCGACGTTAATCGGCTGATTTTAGGCTCTCCTGACGGTCGCATACAGTACAATGCACGTTACTAACAAAACATTAGTAGGAAGCAGTGATTACCAATGACGTTGAGGGAGAGGGTGTAGAGGCTGGTCAGGAGGCTAAGGGTGATGGTGAGGATGTGAGCTACCTTGCCAAAGCGACGGCCAACGAATTGGGCAATGGTTTGTGCCCCTGGCGCCTTAGTGCGGAATTCCAAGATCAGTAGCACGAAGATGGTGTAGACCAGTGCACAGTTCACTGGCTCTGATATGCAACCGACAATGCCGTACTAAATTTACAAGTGCGTGGTCACGTTTTCATGTTATCGTGGGGTTTACGTATCTGACCACTAGTACTGCATGCATGCAGTTTCTGTAACTGGTAAGCGCATGCTCTCTGGTTGCATTAAATCATATGTCATATAGTAGCATGTTAGGATTCGTGTTAAAATATCAAGGAAAAGCTTATTGTCATACGCTAGCGAAAACTAGAGCTTTTTGGCACCGAGATTTTGTGAGGTGATGAGTGATTTAAAGCGGTGGTGCTTAGCTTTTCTGCGAATACTAACAGGCAACGTAGCGATGTGAATAGGTCTGACTGACTCCCTAGATCCGCATAATTTTCATCACTCTAAATAACTTTGACCGTCATTTGCCAGGTGCTGTTTGCATTGCGATCCTACAGCAATTAATAAGCAATATCGAGTTTAACAATACAACTTAAATTCCAAATCAAAGTCAGAACTCGTTACAATAGCAAGCACTGCATACTGCTGTGGCAGTTTAAACGAGGCGTCTGATGTCCGATGATACTGTGGTAGGTCTAAATGATCAATATCTCTACCAAATGTAAGAAATGACACTACAAACAGGTAGTGTCACTGACGATCCTTCAAATTCTTCTAAAGTGTGACCTCAGGTAGTTTCACTGACGATCCTTCAAATTCTTCCAAAGTGTGATTTCGTCTACGACAAATGTCAGGTTATTAGTTCTTAGAGCAGCAAACATTAACAGTTGGCCTATCCTGCTGATTATAGCCTCAAATGTAGACCGAAGTCAGTGTTTATGGTTTAAACATCATGTGCAATTAACACCCCTTTATACGGAGACAACCTATTTCCAATAATGCTCTTCTCTATTCCGCCATTACCTTCTAACATAGCATAGCTTTACACATAGAATCAGTCTATTCAAATATCGTAAGTGGAATGCTAAGTGCGCAAACATAGCTCTGTGGAGAACCCCCTGTTTAAAGGAGCCATAGCCGTAATTTGACGTAAATACTCCACCGGATATTTTTGCACTGTCTAATAACTGCAGCCGCGATAACTCCGTCTTGGTGGCAGTTGACAGTTTTCACGCAAACAAAGTATTCTTTTGAAGGTTGGAAAAGAAAGACCTTGTCAACCCAAAGTGGAGCAGACGTTACCTATTTTGCAACTTAAAAATGCAATAAACCTAGGTTAACTTTTGTTTTATGGCAAAGCTTGTTGCTTAATAATGCAGTAAGTTACAGGGAGTCAACGTAGGTACCATGCACAACTGCCCTATACCATTGGTTTACGCGTTTGTATTGCCAATAATGAGATTATTCATTGCCGTTTGCATCTCGATGCACCAGTGGTCTCTTAAAAAGTAACTTATATCTTCACAGTTGACGCAAGCTTACAAGTGATGGCCCATCACTAAGCGCATGGGAAGCACAGGCTAGTCAGAGGTGAGGAGTGACGTCAAACACTGAACTTCTGAAGGTCCGGTTCTGAAGAAGATGCAGCGGTGTTGTTAAACTGCCAACACAAGCTGGCCACTGATGATAATTTGAAGCATCCGCCTGGTGGCAGTCCCCAAGTATCAATGTCTCATATCGCTGATTGATAATTTGCTTTAGAAGTTTTTTTACAAATCGGAATTGTAGGTTAGCTGTTCGGCAAATGAGCATGCCACTGAAGCACCGCAGGCCATTTATCATGAGATTGGAACCGGGACATAAGGGAGTAGGCATTTGTCTGTGCCAAAATTTGCAGCTATGATGTCGTGTAGAGGTGAAGAGCATGGAGCCATTCTTGGCCTTCACAGCATGAAAGAGCATTCATTATTGCTATAGGAGAGCTCAGAGGCTCAAATCAAAGGCAGTAGGGACTGCGAAGTTTGAAAAGTTGGCGTAGGAATAGGACTTATAATGATTTGCTTCCTGCACTATCCATCGCACCTTAGCCAGGACCTCTTGAAGTGCCTACAATGCTGGCAGATGGTAGCTTGATTTCTACAGAGGCTACGCAATAGCATTTGCCAGTCCTAGAATCAGTGATAAGGCCTGCCAATTTTAACGCGGCCAGAGTTTCTCTTCTTTTTTAACTGCAGGTAAGGAGGGATGTATCGCTTTTGTGTCGCACAAAGAGATGAATATCACCGTCTTCCTAGCAGAAGTAGCCTGCTTGCTGTTCGACATACTTTAAGACAGCTCTGTGAAGTTATCGCTTAGTAGCATTTGATGGTGCGCTTTTACAAACCTACAATTGAGGGAGCTTCATTTAAGATGCAATCCAATTGCAATGCAGAGGTGAGGTTGAGCGGATTTACTAACTGCCCAAAAGTGGGTTGTCTCGGTAGGAACAATCGACAGAAGAGAGTCCTCGCATCAGCTACACGCAGGAGTTTGTAAATGTCCTTATGGGATGGTTTTGCTTACCACCACTACCATGCTCTGAACTGAAGCTGAGCGCGCGAGCGTCCTGCCTCTGCTCGATTCCTTCCAACAAGTCAATCCGCAACTACTTCGAAACAAGCGTTTCTATTGTTTGATGGCTAACGCAGATTAATCAGCGGCGAGGAGGAGGTTAGGAGCACAAGTCGAACCTTAATTTGCTGACCGATTCATTCATCCACTCGCGTCCTCGATAGATGCGGAATGTCGGGTAAGGTGCATAAAATCATGATCTTTTATTCTGTGCATTATAAAAAGAAATATTTGGCTTAAAAGAGCTGCATTTCAGATAATAGTAGTTGGCAAAAGAAGCGATGGGTGCTGTATTCATTGCTCAAACACTCAATCAAATGAGAAGACCTAAACACAGATTGGTTCCAACATTTGTGAAACTGGAGGCTTCCGTTTGCACCAAATTATGTTTCTTTGCCCCCCTCAGGGTCTCTTTGGGCTGACACAACTAAGTTGGGTTTATTTTATTCCTCAAAAACGAGTAATTTTGTAACCCCACGCACATTCTACATGTCAATAAAGCACATTCAGAGAGGGCACCACGGCACATTTCGCCTTTAAAGAAGTCGCGATGCGGTGAAGTAATACAGCAAGTCGAACGAGTTTCATCCACAAAATTGTACTCTGAAGTTGAGTGATGGCAACCACTTCAGTAAACTTAACCCCAAACTTTCTCCTTTGGTCCTACAGAAAGATAATTATGCATTTTGTATAGCTATGTCATAGCACCTTATGTTAATAACAGGCACAAATTTGGCATACGGTTAAGATGAGTGCAGCGTAGCTTAATTTAAAATGGTAAAAAATGTGGAGGAACTCTATTTTGTTGAGGTTCTAATACCATATCGCACACCTTTTGTGTTGTTCTTCATAAGCAATCTACAAAACCGTATCCACCGTTCCCCTTTCATTTGATCTTAAATTAGCTTCTGCAAAACTTTGTGCCTCTCCCGAGTTTTTAAAAATAATTTATAAAACTTGGGAGCTGTGTAAGTAAATGTGAAAATAAAACCCCGACTTAAAAGGCGCATTGGAGGCCAACAGAGTAGCTGTCATATCCGCTTGATTGGTCATAACAGATTGCATGAGCTACGTGTAGCCTTGCTTATTATACTGCATAAGATGCTTACAGCACTCCTCTCGAGCGTTGGAAACATGCCCGCCGAGTTGGTATCCTCGGTGTGATTGACACGCGCTCTGTGGTTGAGCAAGTATTCAGCCACCTCTGTGTGACCCAATGACTCGGCCTGATAGATTGCAGCGTATTAATCTGTAATCAGATCTGCCCCTTTAGGTCCACGCTCCAATTGTGTAAATAACCATATGAGAACTAAAAGTTGATGTCGAATGCAAAGCAAATTAGTTTTACAAGCAAAGCAAAAAGCCTTTCGCTGATTTGCCTGCAAGTGTCAAAGCGCGCCCTTTATTTCCATTTAGTTACAAAGTTAATGTGGTGCCTCTGATGAGCAGGTAACGAAAACCTCAGCAAAGACCTGTCATAGCAGTATATATCAGCAGATCGGGATTCCGTCGATTTGCCACTTCTAAGGAATTGTCGTGGTCCAAAAGAGGCATCGCGCAATTATAATCTCCTCCAGTAGCTGCATAATGGAGTGGAGTGTTGCTCTTCTTATCGGTTCGGCTGACTGATGCTTTGTATTCCAACAGCACACGCAGCGCTTTATGGCGCATAGTGGCGTTTTGCCTTTATTTATTTTTAACAGGTTTGGATTTACCAAAAAATACGAGCGGTTAAAAAGACCATGTTAATGTTACGAGGGTACGTTTACACGCTTACAAGAGCAGTCTAAAAGTCGTGAAAACTATTAGCTTTTAGCGCATCTTACGAAAGGTCTCCATCACAAGTATAAACATGTTGTTAACACAAATAGCAATAAGTCTGTTAAAATGAAGCTAATAGGGATCTAGGCTGCTATTTTGAAATGCTATTTTGAAATGAGTTGGACGAATAACGCAGTGTACGCCTAATTGAAGGTACCGGCACACTGCGTCCTCATCAATTTTGTGAGCGTCTCTTAACAATCCCATCCTCAACATAAAATGCGGGCAGACTGTCACTTATCCGCAACAGCCCTTGATAGCTGTATCGCAAAAAATTGTCAAAGTAATTAACTAAAATGCTATGTAGAGTTAAAAAGTCTACAATTTTTTACATCTTTTCTTGGGACGTAGAGCAGATATATGAAGGACGAATTTAGAGGTATTCAGTGTTTTTTATCTTCGCAAAATAGTTGTACCATTGCAAGTACATGCATTGCTTCACATCCCTCTGTTCACCTATCTTGCTGTAGAGGTTACGAGCCCAACGGGTGGTACTTTGGGAAAATCTTCTATCAGCAGAGTCACCGACCTTCGCTTTGTATAAATTAATTTAGTCTGCCCACCTAAGCCGCAAGAATAAGGAACATCTTGTCACGTGTGCATTGGAACACAAAACGAGGAAGTCCTTTGTAGTTTTTTCTGTATATTTAGAGTAGAGATGTGCAAAAATCCTTCGCGTTCAAAAATATGAATTGCAATCATTAATTATGCCAATGCCTAACATTTTCCCAGGTTTATAATTTGAAGTTCGAAAAGTAGTTTGCATTCTTTGTGTGTTTGCTTATTTCGAAACATTAGATTTAACCATTGACAAACTATAGGTTAACATTTACTTCATGAAAACCTGCAGTTTTCTGCCGCCAGTACTTGCCATGTTTAGCAACGTTGACTAATGCCTGAGCCAGTCCACTTACGTTACGCAACGCCCACACTGCCCATGCTTTACCACCTCAGAACCGAATTCGAAGTCTTGTTTCTCTTCTTTCATTCGATACTTACCTCATGTTTCATTCATCTGCACAAAGCTAGTGGAAACCATTGAAGAAGTCCTAAGTGTATCATCTTTAATTTTGTAGTCCCAAAATTTAAGTGCCTCAAGTGTTTTAGCAAATGGTTGTAACATACTCTACAGAATCAGAACATCTCTTCCTAGCTCTTTTTGATGCAACAAGTATTTGAATTTTACAACGTAAGAAAACTTTAATGAGCAGCAGTAAGTGGAACAAGGATTCATTTGCCTTGCCATTGGCCTACGCATTAGGACCGACCAAATTTTCGTAAGACCTAGGACCTGAAGTTGTGGAAGAAGTCCAAATGACAATAATGCGGACTTTTGGCAGCGTAGTCCCTATTACAATCATCTGGTCAAGAGGTCACAATGTTTCCTGGGCAGCATCAAACGTTCCTGTTTTTTTCCGGGTATCACTTCCATAACGATATTAAAAATTGTGTGGCAATGTATGTGAGGGATAGGTCTCAGCAGTTACGCTACTAAGTGAATGTGACTTCCTCGACTGCTTACGATGTTGAAGAGGAATCAGTTATTTACTTGTCAACTTTATAAATCAGCCTCCACCACACTCCAGAAAAGTAACACTTGGACTTCATCCGCACGTTTATAAAAATGTTAATGCCACAAAACCACGAATCAAATGACCAAAATGGAAGTTGTGGGCAGGCATGTCGTGGATTCTAGACCGCAACAGCTTATATTGCGGAAACATGATGACACGCTCATCCATGCTGCTTTCCACTTAGTGGTTTCTAAATAAAATAGTCCAATGCTTGACGAAACTGCTACTTTACTTCTGACGAGACATACTTGAAACCGAGAAAAGTCAATTCTTCAGAATGTGTTGCCTTCCGCAATCTGGGTTCCTCAAGTGTGATAACATTTGGCTCACGCATACGGGGACATGGCGCTATGAGGTCAGCCGTGTTCGAGCCATTGTTAATTTAAGCTCACAACGAACTAAGGTCAGACGGGGTTTACCAGGGTGTCGTCCAGCTCTGTCTGATTAGAGAATGGGCCCAGGAATGTCAATAGCTGACTTGAATGGGACACCGCTAACGCAAATGCGTATTTGTGTGTTGGAACTACTTCAAATCACACAATAAACCAAATGTAACCATCCTGCATAGACTTGGTCTCACTGGGATCCAATCGTTATAAAGCCTTGAAGCGACCTGAGTAGGTGCTACGACCAATGAATAGCATACTACTACCCTATATTCTACTGAGGGGATTGCTGCAATCAATTAAAAGTACTTAATCTTGACTTTACACTCAGCACCTCTCAACCACTCTTCCCTTCACTCCAGTGCTGCCACTGCTTTGTAAGCAACATTGCAATCATAACCGGTGTCCAGAATACCTCCTTCCACCACCCCTCCAAATCTTTTAAGTTTTTTGCTCTAGAAAAATTTTCCTTGCCCTACACTTTTAGTCAACCTAATAAACGAGGCAAAGTTTTGAATAAAGTTCTTAGTAATGACGCATCCTATTGAGAAGAAGGGCGGTGGACTAGAAACGGTGACTGAATCAGCAAGAAAAGCGTTCCAATAGCTATTTTGTCGTCGCTTAATTTCTAATGACACACTGACGTGACTAATAGCGCAGACTCTATTAAGAATTCCATTGACGCTATAACTCCTGCTAGAGCTAGCTGATCTCAGTGGAATATTTGAGGTTTTCGGGGGAAGCCCTTAGTTACCGGGTCCTAGTGGTCTGAAAATTCAAAAAGCCTTTATTCCACTGACTATGTCTAGTTTGTGTCAACATTACGCTCCCAAATTATGTCACAAACTCCACAGTCACTTCGACGTCTTGACAACGAAAGCATAAGTTCCGGTGAATATTATGAGCAATCCTCACTTAATTATTCTCAAAACACTTATCAAATCATTCAATGACAGAGGAAGCAAAGTTGAGCAAACCCTTCCAACTTAGTCCTGAGCAAAGGAAAACAGTCTAACTGTACAATTACGCACGTTGCCAGATTTCACGAGATTGTGACATTGTGGTCAAAATGCATATAGTCGAAAACACTTCGACCTAGAGATTTTAAAACATTACATATCATTACATAGATGTGGCAGGGCTGATGATCACGCTCGAAACAGTAAAACACGAAATGCATAATGTGTTTGGTCAAACCGCTGGGATTCCTTATGCATGAGGTAGCATCCACATTAAAATTGCTAACACCCCCTCAAACAATGGTTGTTAGAGATGTTATGACGAGGCCTCCGAAAGAGATGAGAGTGATTAGGGTGACGACTACGCACCAATCAAGGGACGAAGCATGTGACTGGATGTTTTACATGCAGACAGCAAAGTTTTTCTCCCTTTTTATGGTTCTCCTTTAAATGGGTATCACAATTTTCATTGAAAATCACCTGGCAGTTTTGATAAATAAACTAGGATATAATGATTGATGGGTGCTGCTCTAGGAGATTGGCGCTGTTGAGTCAGTTTGAAGCAATATATAGGTGAAGTAGAGCCTTTTAAATAATCCTTAATCACACATTACTTCGTGGGTTCAAGTAATAGGGATGGCAGCGTGTCATCAACTGAGCACGAAACCGTCATTGACTAGAAGATATGTAAGCATCCTCAGATCATTTGAGCTATGCTGCCGTCTTGGCTTGCGAAACCCGTAAGTTATTCATATTTCCCCAGTTTATGGCAGGTTGTTGGTTTAAGGCATCATTTTCGAAGATATGGCAGGTTCGATACACTACGGCTGCATAAGGGTTGCTTCCCGTTGAATCAGTTAGCTGTCAACCAGTGGCAGAACGGACTACCGTATTGATGTCATTACCGTTGCAATTTATACCGCCCTAAGAGGATTACGAAATTCTCATGTTGGGCTACCGCATTCCTTGTCTAGAAAAGTGGTGAAGGGGAAAGAGCCGGTGTGATTTCGTAACTGTGCGAATAGATGTAGCAAACCTAACCACTAGGATGACAGCTAAGTGAGGTCACTTCAACTCCCCACTCCAACAGCTGTCATTTATCTAAACCTCATCAACTCCGTTACGCAGTCCGTCTATGCTGACGCATCCCCACAATGGTAGGTCTCACAAGCCTTATTTCTCCTTTTGCCTAAGTCTTTCTCTTTCAAATTATTTTATTAAGTTTTGCAAAACACTCATGACATCAACATTCATACACATTCCTAACACTTTAGGCACGCAATGAATCACAATGTAAAATTACCATACTTCCTTTAGAATTGCAATTAAAATTATGCGGACTCCTTAGTGTCATGAATTTGGTGAATCTTTGCATAAGCATTTTAAGCTGGAGTTGGATTCTATCCACCCGGTGATTCTCCGCTGTTCTGTGCCGGCACATTACTCAGTGGACCTGGCTAGAGAAGCGTCTCTACCTACTACTCTTCCAACAATCCTCATCGATTGNGAAACCAAATCCACAAAACTATAGACTTTCGATTTCTGCCGGACTTTAGTGCAAATTTTATGTCGAATTTGGAAAGAACAGTACGGCTAAAAGCACTGAACTTTGAATCTACTGATAGCACTTCAATGAACAAGTTCTCAATGCGTATATATGTTGTTTCTGCAAATAGAAGCATCTTTATTAGAGACGCTGCAGAGAGCGTAACCAGATGCATTCCGAAATGGTCAATGTCTAATCAGGGTTCCACAAGCACTGCATACTTAAAGAAGGAGGTAGACTGGACTGCCGCAACTGCATAATCTACCTAGTTGACTCTTCGCGATTACTCAAGGATGATTTAAAATCCACCCTAGAAGCTCTATCAACACACTAAATTTTAATTATTGCGGCCATCATCAATGGAAGGAGAAATAAGTCAAGTGAGGTGCATTGTCCTGTAAGAATTCTTCAAACCCTTGGCGAGTCCAGCACCTCCTGACTCACTACTGTGCCAACGAACTGGCGAATGTGGTGCATCAAGCTCCATGAGGAAAATTAAACAAGTGATCTGACCTGTTGAGATGGGGCTGTCATGACGTGATTTTGGAAGAATAAAGGGTGGTCAAGATGACAACTGTTTGCCACCTAAGAGGCAGTGTACATGAATAAGATACTTATGGCAACAATAATAAGATTTTGTGCTTTCGAATCTAGATTCTTTTATCAGATGATCCGATTAAAAATGTTTTAGGAAAGCCATACAATTGCCAGTTAGAGAACTAGCGTGGCTATAAGGTTACTTTTCATTTTTGCCATGTCATGCGAGCGATGAGAACTTAAAAATTATTGCTTTTAGAACGAAGTATGGGCTAAGAGACATCGGTTGTTTGTGACATTTAATGCATTTCATAGATAGTACCCAAAGATACCTATTTTAGATCAGAAAACCGTGGATCCCAGCAAGAAGGCAGAGAGTGTATGTGCATGCTGACGCTAATTTTGGAGGTCACAAATTCTTGTTGCCCCTAATATCGTTTACCAATTGGAATTCTATATGAGAAATGTGCGTGGAGTGTGAATTGGTACACAAATACAAAGAGCTAGATGCCTACTAGCATTGCGCCTAAAGCCATGCCTTGAAGGTGTCTGCGCGCATAAATGCACATGTAAACACCACACGGAATCGCACAGCCCAGCAATGCGTTTGCCTAAGGGAGCAAAATGCTTGACAAAGTGTGTGCACATTGTTTATTAATTGCTAGAAGCAGTACCTTCTTGCCTATTAGAGAGGATCATCTTGGCACAAAATGAAGCATGCACCGCCTTCTTTGCCATCACTTAGCACTTTTCTAGTTCAACTTCTTTAGGCCTTTAAAGCCCTTAACAGAAAAGGTTGATTCGATGAAGATGTGTGCATTGACCAATGTTAATGAGGGTGAATATGAGTTGAAGGGAGTCTGGGTTCCAGCCCTACCTTAAATCAGGGAATCCTAGTGATTTTTCCATTATAAAAGCAGAGTTCACCGGCCGCCTTCAGCCTGAAAAGTAAACCGCAAATTTTACTTTATAGCTCTCGTCATTTTAGTGCTATTTTTTACTCCTCTTGCATACAGTTCCCACGTATGCCATTAGCTGTGGTTTTCTACCTTGCCTCAGTGCGCTTTTTTTCTTTATATCTGCCCAGTTGTTCACGTGTATAGGGCCATACTATAAAACCTTTGCGAAGATGGCATTCAACTTAGCAGGTATACTCAACATCACAATAATGGGCTTGTCATAAGTCCTCTAACCAAACCTGAGAAAATTGCTGTGAACAGCAACGCTCTAACAATGTGTAGATCACAGGTCATTGTGGGAGGTTTAAATTGACCTTGTTTCTAGCATGTGGCTGCAATGAAATCTTGCACAAAATCGGTCATTCAATAGAGAAGAAAGCGCTTGCTGGTCGTGAAGACTATAGTAGGCGCCCACGTGTTCTCTAGCTATTAATTTGTGAATCATACTCATGCGTAGGTCCTTGAGTAACTTGCAGCGTGAAAATTCTGCTTCAATGCCATTTCAAGGGAACCATGCCAATCTAGAGAAGTTGGGAGGGAAAGCAGTCATCAGTTGTCAAACGCAGCCAGTGACCCTAATTAAAAATAATCAATGTTAATAGTAATTGATAATAACCGACTACATTCATCCAGTGATGACTAAAAGTTCATTCAAGGGTCATATGATATTCTTCCCTTCATTCTCCTCCTTTTGTTGCCCTCTTGACCGCAGCATAGCCTCCCTATCTTCCCTTTCGCTGGACAGTCGAAGCCCATAGTTAGCCTGTATTCAGTATATACCAGAGCCGATTCAATTTCATCAATTATGCTGAGGAGACATTTTGGACATCCATTCTTCTCTGCTGCTGTTTTATTGTTGGCCATAACCTCAATCTGACTAGTCTTTAAGTTCGCTGACAAATCTGTCGGCTAATTCTTTGGTCATTTGAATAACTGATCGCTTAGCTGACTGACTTATTTGTCCATCTCTCCGATCCTTTACCTTTGAATGAACTGTTTCGTTGTTTGACTTGGTGCCAATACAATGGTTTCGTGCTTTAATCAACAGTTGCACTAAATTGCTAGCAAATTGATCCTTAGTTGCAGCGCCCCTCTATCCCTCTCTCCTCTATGCATTCTTTTCAGCAGACTGTGACTATGTGCACCAAGCACTGAAATATAACAAGATGTTACTTCAAACGCTACCATCAATTCCTTCATGTCTCGTCAGATGAACAATAGGGGAATATATGTTTTGCACTGCCAATGGCTTCTTATTACTAGTCCTCGTTTTCTTACGTGCTACTCCATATCTCATCACCAAAAAGTGCCGCGATTTTCCCACATTCACGTTTCGTGAACCTCGTGCAACTAGTTCTGTGAGTGCTTAAAGTCGAGACTGGACGCACGATAGTCAGTAAAATCCCTCGTCTTCCCAACACACTTTCCATACAAGGCACAATGCTAGCTTCGACAAAATTGTCAGAAGGAGTGAGCTGGTCTTTGTACTCTGTCACCAACCCTGAGCTTTAGATTTGCCTAATATACAATTAGCCGAGTATCGTACCTTCTTTTGTCTCTAGATTAGTCCTGGCACTTCGCAGATCATGCTCAAGCATGGCAACACTGTTTACCTATACAAAATATTGTGCTTAGGTTACTTTTAACACACTTCTACTCTACATTTTAAAAACACAAGCCCCACACAGATAAATAGACAATGGAGTCACTTTGTCCGTGTTGAACTTCCACTTTGCCATGATGAAATCACAGATTCGTCAGAATTAAATAACCATACTTATTGAGCCCTTACTACAAGAGGGTGCATTTGACACGCGGACAACGCGTAACGACCTCAGTTAAGCTGCCATTCAAAACAACGTGAAGAGGGAAGAAAGTAGAAGACACTTAACTCTAGTCCATTTCTAACAAACCACGCATTTGATTCCTGCGCAAAACATTGGCACCTCTCCCACACTGTAAGCAAACTCGTCCTATGGGCTGGCTGATCACAAAAGTATTACACAGATTGGGTGCTAGGTAGGTTGCAGAATTGCCGAGCATTTTCCTTAAGACTGTAAAACTAGAAGGGAAGTGAGGTACGCACTACGGCTAAACCTGACTAAAACTGGTAAGAGACGTACTGCGTGGGTTAGAGGCAAAGCTGAAACAGGAAAAGGGTTTGTCGCTGAAAATATCCTCCGCTACTGGAAGGGTGTACGATAAAAATTGGCAGGCAAGCGCGCATACGGTATCTGCTGGATCTAAAAGTTCTAGGCGGTAAAGGTAAATGTTGATACAAGTTCTCGCCTAATATGTGAACCAAAATCCAAAATGTGAGGGTGAAGCTTACAACAAGATAATCCACCTTCATGCATACATTTACTACAGTAAAGGAAAGATTGCCATGTTGGTGGGTAAAGGAAACTGTCAATGAAAACCTAGTACCGAATTGATGGCGCTCGTAGGCTTTTCAATCATTATCGCTGCGAGATTGGAAAGCCAATCGATATAAAAGGCAGGCAGCTGAACTACACAAAACACCAAACGCAATGCGTGCTAACTAAGCCAAAAGGAGAGAGGCAGAGTTGCAAATCAATCTTCTGGCTCCCAAGTAGGAGCAGGTAAGTCGAGAGTTTTGATCAGACAGTGTGTATAATGCAGTGTATTTTAAATGCAAAAAATTTGCCTCACCTAGCATCTTATACATCATCCAGAAGCAAAAGGTAGCACAGAAATAGAAGACAATAGGGGGAATATCAGCGAGATATGAATGAATGAACAGCTGGGACCTACGGAGAGAAGCCACGTAAATTAAGTAGCCAACTTTCCAGAATGCCAGAACGCAATTTAAGGCAAGCCTCTGAAACGCGGTAATCCAGACCAGAATGCCACCAATAACCATGGGCAAAGGGCACAGAGCCGTCTTGATGCACGCACCTTTGCGTGACCGATAGACGAGTTGTAAGAAGGACCGCATCGAATTTGTCCTCTACGTGTGGTGTCGACAAATTTCCATGCCAATGCAGCGTACTGCTGACCTAAATTTAAGTAGCCTTTCATGTCAAGAACATGCCCTTTTCTTCTTCTCCACTGCACTATGGAAAATATAGCAGCGAAGCCGACTTACTCCAACCAGGAGCAAATATTTTTACCTTCAACAATACCAGAGAGCATAAGACGGATTAGTAGGCCACCTGAGTGGAAGCCGCACCGACCAATTTGACGAGCACTTTGGCTTAATTTGAAAAGGTTGAGAGTGGAGTGAGAAGTCTTAAAGTTGGGTCGCTAGGATCCTGCGCGTAACATGCAGTTTTTCGACTGTATGATTGGCCCTGCGAATCGCTCAGACCGCAAGCGCGATAAGTGGGCAGGCATGGATGCGTTCGCCACCATCACCTTCACACAATAGTCACCCACCAGGATTTCACTGCATTTCGGATTACCAGAACATTTAGCAGCGCTTTTGCGTTGTTCGTTTGAAAGCCAATTCTTCTGTTCCCCTTTTAGTGAATCGGTATCGTGTAATGAGGTATCGCACAATGCTTCTGCTAGTTGCGTCTCCTGAAGGCCCATTACAGCTGTGGCTCTATGTGAGGCAAAGTTGCGAGATGTTATGCGAAAGGAAGAAGCAATCGTTACTCAGAGAGACTAANGCCTTTCATGTCAAGAACATGCCCTTTTCTTCTTTTCCACTGCACTATGGAAAATATGGCAGCGAAGCCGACTTACTCCAACCAGGAGCAAATATTTTTACCTTCAACAATACCAGAGAGCATAAGACGGATTAGTAGGCCACCTGAGTGGAAGCCGCACCGACCAATTTGACAAGCACTTTGGCTTAATTTGAAAAGGTTGAGAGTGGAGTGAGAAGTCTTAAAGTTGGGTCGCTAGGATCCTGCGCGTAACATGCAGTTTTTCGACTGTATGATTGGCCCTGCGAATCGCTCAGACCGCAAGCGCGATAAGTGGGCAGGCATGGATGCGTTCGCCACCATCACCTTCACACAATAGTCACCCACCAGGATTTCACTGCATTTCGGATTACCAGAACATTTAGCAGCGCTTTTGCGTTGTTCGTTTGAAAGCCAATTCTTCTGTTCCCCTTTTAGTGAATCGGTATCGTGTAATGAGGTATCGCACAATGCTTCTGCTAGTTGCGTCTCCTGAAGGCCCATTACAGCTGTGGCTCTATGTGAGGCAAAGTTGCGAGATGTTATGCGAAAGGAAGAAGCAATCGTTACTCAGAGAGACTAACTCTCACATATTGGAGGACTTTTGTTCCGTGTCATATCAGTAATCCAACCACGTTAAATAATCTCAACCCAAAGTCTTTTGTCTATAATGCGTTGCAGCCGTCCTGCTGTTAATGCTCAAATAGATTACTAAATTTGACTTGACTTAAGCTACGCACGGTGACGAATGCAATCCTCATTCGACTTTGACAGACTGCACTAATTAAAATTCCATCCAATAATGCCTTCGACTGCCTATCTTGTGTGAATAAACCCTATCTAAGCGTTCGTCTTTCTACTTAACCATCTGTCAGATTTCACGCGAATTCATCCACTATCATCACTAAGAGAAGAAAAATGTGACTTGACAAATCACGCAACATCATCCATCGAAACACCAAGGCTAGAGTTGCCGGTCAAGAGACTTATATATGTCTTGATGTTTATTTTTATCTGCTGACCCACGTACCTCTCTATATATGTGCTCAAATAGCTATCTATCGACTCCCCTATCATTTCCTTTACTTACAGAATGTGAAGGAATTAGCTCGGACTGCATAGAAAAGCCGAGCTGAGATTGTTCATGATGCTCACAAAGTGAGTTATAGCAGCTTAAAATGAATCCTCTTAAAGTGTTAAAAGGTCTAAAGAAATCAAAAGAAATTACTCGGGTCATTCATAAGTACGCACTTACCGTTATCAGCTCCGGGGAATTAGATAATCTCACCATGCACGAGAGTTGCATCGAGAATGTTCTGCCTCGACGATGAGGTAAATCAGACCCCTTTAGAAGGCTTTAAGGCAGTTCCCATCAATCACATCTGTAACTGCCTTGCAGGTGCAGCAAATTAGCTGGAAGTTGATAAGTGTGCAAATATAGAAGGTAGGTAATCGCGAATAATAAATTCAGATTCCTAAACCACCTGACCGCTTGACACGTTTGATTCCATCTCGGGCCCGTTGCTTTAATACTGGCAATAGTAACGCCCAATCGCACCTACGTTTGCGGATGCCTTCAGGTTACAACGTGATCAGTAGCAGCAATCCTCTGGAGATGAATGCTTGTTTCGGCTTCATTTGGCTCTGTAAACTCAAAAGAACGAAACGAAAACGTTTGAAATAACACAACTGAGTTCAAACTCAAATCGAAATGGAAATCACAACCGAAGACAGAACTGTGTAGGCTAAAGTGCCCGGGCAATTTAATAGGTAAATTTGAGCAAATGACAATTCACCGCACATTTACATGTGGGCACTTCAACTGGAAGGGATACACCGAATGAAGCCACTGTCTATGCAGAGATCAAGGATATGCACAAAATCACAAGCACCAAGAAGGTAAAGGAGCATTGGAAACACATATAACTCACGAGCGCAACTCCTACATCAAATGTCTGCATTGTTTCTGCTCCTCGCATCAAACAAAAAACGTAAACACACTCGCGGTGCCGCAAGGCTCATCCTGGTGGGTATTTGCATGGAGTAATTAGACGAAACCCATTTTCCTCTTCCTAACCCACTCACTCCCTTGTCTGTACGCACACTCCACCACTTCAACCTCCCACATCTTTAGTGCTTGCATTTTTACATGCCTGTCTCATTCCTCACCCTCCTCCTCAAATACAACAAGCGGTCGTGTATTTTTCCTAACACCCGCTTTCGATAAAATGGTCAACCCTGAGTCGCCTGTTAAATTGAGGAAAATCTTGCAAAGCGAGTGGTGGGAACCTGCGAAACAACTTTACACAGCACAGGTCGATGCACATGTGTATTTTATAGATATCGCAATCTACGAAAGGGTCACCATCTCTGACAATCCACAGTCACACAACGTGTGGGAAGCCAGTGGATGTTCCGCTTCGACCACTGCTCTTTACCCAAAGCACTGCGTCCCTATGGAGAGAGAGCTCTCTGCCTAGAGTATGCTTAATCTAAGAAAAGTGCATCACTAGTNACGTGTGGGAAGCCAGTGGATGTTCCGCTTCGACCACTGCTCTTTACCCAAAGCACTGCGTCCCTATGGAGAGAGAGCTCTCTGCCTAGAGTATGCTTAATCTAAGAAAAGTGCATCACTAGTTTGCGTGGATCGATCAAACAGACCTTAAGCTTTGATTCCATCTCTCGGTACAACGATTGCTTCCCACCACTGTTTCCTTGCGATGAGTTAGACGTTTCTATGCTTCTCGGTCGAATTTCATCCCACTGGCACAAAATCTGAAGAAAAATTAACTTATGTGAACTAGGTGACGGGATTGAGAGGCATTTTATAAATTTATAAGCTTACCCTCCCGCTCTTGGATCGCGTCCTCCGTGCTTAGTCACCTCTCCGTCCAAAGCGCTAATCGGTGAATCTTGGGTCATAAATCAACAGTCATCTGCTCAAGCAGTGGTTCAACGACCCTATGAGGCTACGCGAAGCGTCAAAGTCTCCTCCTACCATCCACTGCATACCGACTCACTTACTATTTGAGGCGCCAAACCACTCATGTGCATTATATCCTCTTCCTTGCCTCCCTCCAAAAAATACGGTCATGCGCCGATTAATGGCCATCATTCAGTTCCACTTAATGGGGCCAACACCACTTGCTGTTTCAAATACCCCATTAAGGAGTCGCAGTGGAAGAGCTCCAACGATCAATTAAAGGTGCTTTGTGAGTACGCTACTTTATTCCTCTCTCAAAAATTGGAAGCAATTATGAAGTGGCTGACGGTCAAGGTAAGACTTCTAAGACAAATGCATTCGTCTTCTAGATTAGGTGATGCATTGCTGATCCACTTCTTCGATAGCCACTTAGCAGCCTGAAGGATTGAAATGGGAGAAGGTCTGGTGATTATCAAGATCCTGCATGTTCACATAGACATAGAAGGCATTAGAAGACAACATATCAATTAAAGTGAGCGAAAAAGAAGTAAAAGACAAGTTCAGATCCGACAGGTGCTTAAAGGACGCCAGTTGCACAGCGTCGACTTCTCCATCCACACTCCAATCCTTCTTAGACACCGAGAGTTGAGGACTGTGGCCTTGGTCTCTTAAACTAGTCCAACTCTGCTGAAGTGTACTTTACTGTGAAGCAGAGACTTAGCCTGAAACCATCCACGCCAACGCTGATGGTGGGTGAGCACACTACGTATTGTTGATCCAGCTGGCTGACTGCGATTTGACACTAAATCTGCCACTGGGTCCACCTGTCGCACCACCATATCGGCCTTCTGAATTCTTTTGCAACGATAGGCAAAGCTAACAGCGCTAGAGGAACATCGACTTTGAAAGCAGCACCTATAAATAGTTAGGCTGACCTCCTCTCAAGGAAGGCATTAGTTCCTTGCGTGCTACAATGGGAAAATCGTGGACCCTAATTTTACCTAATTCATTTTATTGCAGAATAGCACTAATGTTAGCAACGGCATTGGCGTAATGCATTGCGTAAAAGCAAAGCAACTTGGCTGCCTGTACTACCTTCGTTTACTTATGCATCATTGCCTCCACGTGAGATGGTGCCGCTAGCACCCTCGCTCGTCTAGGCCCCGCTGCCATGGGCAACACCTTCATCCACCTTGTCACCTGCAAGTCCCTCTTATCAGTTCTTTTTCTTGATAACCGCTGTTTGGCAGTCTTAATAGCTCGTCCACAAAGGAAAGAGAAGCCCGCCTGGTGAGCAAGTGATAATGACATTCGGAGATTCTTTCAAAAGTGGTGCTTGTAGCTTGCTGACCGAATCTTTTGCGCGGCATGGAGTAAGGCATACTTCAACCAATATTTGGGCTCAAACATCCTTCAGTCTCAAGTTCGTGGCGTTGTGTGTGGAACTCATACAATGCCATTGCAAATTGTCCACGACTTTCATTGCGACTACATCGACAGCCCTCGATCGCGAGAATTAGGCAAATGACGTGGTTGATAACAGATGAAATTTCACTTCACAGTGCAGCCAAATGAACTGAATATGTTAGCTTTCACCCCGAATATTGTGGGAAAATTTTCGTGTTCGAAAATTCTACTGTAGTGCATTGTTACCTCCACCTAGCAAGTGATCAAACGTAAGTAATATTTTACTATCGCTATGGCACTCTCGGAAGTGAATTCAACCATGTCATTTGATTAATCGTAGAAGAGTTAAAAGGCGTTTTCTTGGGGACCTTATCCATGACATCCATGACACTCATGCTCTTCTTCTCATTGAATCACTCTACCACCACTACAATGCAAACGTACGCATTTGTCAATGCGCAGTAGTCGTTCCTTTGAAGCTCTTTAGCCGTTTATCAAACAGTTGAACTCACTTCAATTTCTCCTTTCCACTGGATTTCCACTAATGCGTCAACTTCATAGCCAAAATTATCCCAGGCATCCGCAAGGCCAGATGTCACAAAATAATCATTCGCCCGTTTCAGTAGTATTCAGTTAAAATGGAATTCGGGTGAATAATAGGGAGTCGTATGAAGTTTCTCAACTTCATTCCTATTTTGGCGTAGCAATTGATTAAATGTTGTCACAAGTTTCGAAAGCACCTCAATTTTGGCACTGATCTCCATGATGCGCAAGTGGTAATATGTTTGGGCCTACACTTCGCAGTAGAATTTAGCACTGCTCTTTGTCGTAGACTCGTATGTCTTGCGGTCTAACATCTTCTTCTCAATTTAGAACCAATCAAATCTCTGTGAATAAAAAATTAAACCAAAGTCTCACCCAAAATTTGGCTGCCAAGTCGCAGCCAGCTTAAGTGGTTTAATTTGATCCCCTTTCCAGCAGGTGGTGGCACCGTGATCTTTCACGAAGTTATTCAAGCACAGCATTCGACTTGCTGCCACTGAAGCAAATTCACCATACGTTGAAAGATCGTTTACTTGGCAATTGCCCACAGCACTAAACTAGCTCATTTTAGCGACAAAATTCCGTCACCTTGATGTTTCGGACAAATTAGTCTATTTGTGTTTCGTTTCATCATATGATGGCATTGCATGTAGCAGCAAAACAATCTCCAGATATTCAGGTGAAACATATTGCATGACCGTGCTCCGTGAAGTTTAATATCTGAGGCGTAGAGCGCTGTTCTGGGCGTAGTTTTGCCTGCTGACACGGTCTGCTCAAATTAGTCGCCTCTCGTTGCGGTGTTGCAGAAGAAAATGCGACAAGGATTTTCCTGCCAATAGTCACTCTTGTGCAATTATGTAAGTGCCTCGTGCATTTCGGCTCCATCAGACTGCACTGCACGCCAAGCATAACTCGTTGGGATAACACACATTTGTGTCCATTCGCCCTTGCCTAGCAAGTTAAATGTGGCACAACCAACTGTCATGGATGTGTACACATTGAAGCGGAAAAGGTTCCTCTTGACTTGGGACTAATATAGTCTCTGCCAATAAGATCTTTGTTTAGCTAAGTCTCCAACATGTCGATTTGCCCTTCATTCACGCTTGCTTCACTTAATTCGATTACTGATCCGTGTGTGCATTTCGTCTACGAGCGATAGTAAGCAAGGCTGCATTAACGGGAATCCATATGCTGGGCATGATTGTGCTACGCCTTACCTATGTAAATGACTTAAATGACCAAATCATTAGTGAAAACCTCAGTTGCCACCAACCCGATAAATCGACATCCGCATTCTTCCGTAATACCTACCCTTCACAAAGCTACCACATCTAAGGGCATAATTGGGACTCTTTAGCCTACCTGCTTGTCCGTCTCGTGTTGCGTTAATTCGAGGAATCAGCATATGTGCTCGTATTATTATTACTCTTCTGTGGCTCAAGCTAGTGGAATTAGGTTTAATAACCACAAGTAGGGTAAAAGAGGACAAGAGTGTGTGAATGAGAGAGTCTCGATCTGCCCCGATCAAAGCTACGCCATATAGCAACCTAGGTAAACGAAATTGGCCATCACAGCATATATCCCCGTCAAACATACCAAACTCGCCATCGTACTGCGTCAAAAATTTAACTGCGACATCGACAAATCGAAAATAAGTCAATGCGAGTGCCCAAAACAAGGGTCAACATCTGTGCTCTGCCAACATCTTGTACCACAATCGTGACCATATTTACTCAAAGCAGAGCTTTCGCTTGGGAAACATACAACTGCTACCCACACTAGCTAGGCTGAAGCTATAGGAAAGTCAGCCCAAACCTTGACGACTTGTGTCTAACTTAAATCCACTTAACTTGCGTCTCTGTGCGAATCGATGATAAAGTCGGTGGCAATTAAATGTGCGATCGTCCTCGCAAATTGTCAATTACTATGATTCATCGCATGAATCCAGTAGCGCGAATTATCACCCTCTAGATTGATATAGCACACTCACACGAGGATGCAAGTCTAAAAGTGATTTAACGCAGCCTATTCTACTGGTCACCTCAACAGCTAAACAAATGTCAACCAACGCCAACCACTACCACCAACCTCTTTCAACGACCTCTTCGAACTTGGTGGTCTGAAGCCATGCATGTCCAAATGGTGGCTAAGTGGATCCTGCAAACTCTCAGACCTATATTTACGTTTATTCCATTCTAAAGGATGCCTGGTGTTGAGTACGACCATACAAGAACACAGCCACCTCGAAACCACTTCCTTACATCCATGGTGGAGGCGAGAGTGAGAACGAAATTCATGAACAAGATGCCGGCTGGCATACCGAAACAGAAATGATGGACTATCGTCGACTTGACGTAGAACATTGCTAGGGGAGCATGAAGAGGTCTACGCTGTTGTTTCAAGCTGCTCATCTTCATGCTAACCCTATACATCAAATTGGAATTTTCGTTTGAAGACCCTGATCCAATTAGTCAACTTCTCCAAAACGACCACTAATCTCATTCATTATGCATAGCAGCCAGATTTGTGCAGTAAATAATTTGTGCCCAGTAATGTGTTTGTTAGTGGGAAAGCAGTATGCTAACATGGAGGACCCAAAACCCCTTTGCGTGAAACGCAGGAAACCACGAATAAAAAGACCAATTCAACATCTCCAGTTATGCAAATAAAGCGAAAAAGGAAAGAGCAAATTGAGCATAAAAATGCGAGACAAAATGTAAGAGGTCAAAATAAAGTTAAATAGAAGCAAATGAAGAGAGAGTGGCGCAAATCCTACTTCCCAGAGACCTGAAAAGAAAGAGGATTGGTTGGGTAATGATGGGCTTCAGGGTGCGATCTTCTACGTAGATAAATATATAACGATACAATTTAGGCAAGGACTGCAAATGTGACAACAAATATGATAAGAGAGATCGCAAAACTTACGGAACATCCACCAACTGTAGCACGGCTTCCGTCCAACCCTGTTCAATACAATCATGCTGGTAAGGAAAACGCGTGATACATGTGCGCAACTCAACTCGAGCTGTTTTGCGACCAGCATCAAAGATCGCCTGCTAATACTGAAATTAACCTGTGCTTACGTGCTGTGATGCAGCAAACGTGATGGCGGATGGAAATATGCAGTTGCATATTGGAGTGGCAGGCACTAGCTTAGCAGCGGACGTATTATAGCACCTTTGTGCTTTGATGACCCTTTTTGGTGACGGCTAGTAATGACCGTTACGTTGCACTCGCTCAAAAGGTAATTGTTCGCTGCGACGCATATAGGGTCGCAACGAATAAACACACAAACTAGGTTGTCGGTAAAAGCGTTCGGAAGCATGCAGTACAGTGAGAAATGCTAGCCGTTTCTTCGTTTGCCTACAGAGTTACTTTGCACGAGAAGGCGGGGCTCAGTTTATTTTCATGCAAGTTGCCACACCCATGCGCACGAATCAAGTGTTGTGCGAGTGCATGGATAAGTTGGGGCAGTTGTGACTAACTCGTCCCCTGTCTGGGATATCAGTGTTACAAATAAATAATTTTGGCTATCGGTGAGTAAGGAGAATGCAAAACAACACTGACGCACTTGCAGGTATGGTGAGAATAGCAGACGACAATTCGGACCGTGTTGTACACTCTTCCGGATCCTGTCCCTCTGCTGGATATGTGCTGGCTTCCACGTAGCACTGGTAGGCAGTGGCCGGTTGAAGCTTACCAACCGTGATTGCGGTTGTCGTGTTGTCTTTTGTGTAGACACTGCGTACATCATTGCCTGACTTAGCAGCTAAACAGGTCAAACGATAGGGCTTGAGGGTTCCATTCGGGTGGTGGGGTCTATCCCAACGAAGTCTAATTTGTGTCGGTGATTTGGCCCTTCCTCTGGGTGGCAGCAAATCTCAAGGAGCTGTAAATGACGAAAAGTCGTCAGCGCGAGCTAAATTCACCTGTGCTGCTAAGTCGCAACATGAGGAGTGTTGGCACCTATGCCGCAATCTCAGGCACTGGGCGAGGACAACATCTTTAATACCTGCTTCAACTTAGCGATGGAGTTACTATTTTATGCGCTATGAAGCTTACTTAAGCCCAATTCATTCTTTGCCAGATTGCAGACTCATTGACGCCTGGTTAACTTGTCTGTGGTATAACTAGATCAATTCGTTATATTTCGAGGCAAGGATGCGAAGCTGGTATTCGGGCATTTCTGAGAGACCGTACAATCTCGGTATCGTCATCGCCGTCTTCATGGTACAAATCACAAGGCCGTATTCACTCCTGGAGACGGTAAGAAATGCGGAATCGGTATTGCTTCATCATATTTGCATGGTCTCTTGTTAAAGCGAGACTGTATTTTGCAGATTAAGACGGTATGCAACCACTAAAAATGTTCAAATTGCACTCAAAGCATGCCTGGTAGAGAATGAGACGTCTATTTGGCACATCTCAAAGATGTGAATTTAGTCGGTAGTTTTCTACTACTGATGGAGGAGACGGTAATCAGCTTAAGATATATCTTACGATATGGAATAGGAGAGAGCATTAATAGGAACAGGTTATCTCCGTATAAAGGGGTGCTGATTGCACATGAGGTTTAAGCCATAAACACTGACTTCGGTCTACATTTGAGGCTATAATCAGCAGGATAGGCCAACTGTTAATGTTTGCTGCTCTAAGAACTAATAACCTGACATTTGTCGTAGACGAAATCACACTTTGGAAGAATTTGAAGGATCGTCAGTGAAACTACCTGATTGCAATGTCATTTCTCGCATCTGGTAGAGACATTGGTCATTTAAAACTACCCCAGTATCATCGGACATCAGGCATGTCTTGTTTAAGTTGCCAAAACGGTGTGCAGTGCTTGTCGTTGGAACGAGTTTGGGCTTTGATTTGGAATTGATGCTGTTCTTTTACACTCGATACCTCTTTTTAATTGCTGTGGTACTGCAGTGCAAGCAGCACCTGGCAAATGACGGTCCAAGTTATATCAAGTGATGAGGATTATGTGGTTCTTAGGAATTGGTCAGAATTATTTACATCGCCACGTTGCCTGCTAGCATTCGCGGGAAACTAAGCACCACAGTCCCAATACTCTCGTCACCCTACAAAATCATGGTACCCTGAAGCATTATTTTCTGCAAGTACACGACAAGAAGCTTTTACTTTGATACTTTAACATGAATCCTAACCCGCTACTATACGGCATATGATTTGGTGCAACCAGAGAGACATGTACACCCCACGATAACATGAAAACGTGACCATGTACTTATAAATTTAGCACGGCATTGTCGGTTGCATATCAGAGCCAGTGAACTGTGCACTGGTCTACACCATCTTCGTGCTGCTGATCATGGAATTCCGCACCAAGGCGCCAGGGGCACAAACCATCGCGCAATTCGTTGGCCGTCGCTTTGGCAAAGTCGCTCACATCCTCACCATCACCCTTAGCCTCCTGACCGGCCTCTACACTCTCTCCCTCAAAGTCATTTGCAATCCCTGCTTCCTACTAACTTTTTTGTTGGCAGCGCACATTGCGCTGTATGCGACCGTCAGGAGAGCCTAAAATCGGCCGGTTAACGTCGTGATCCAAAGTGATCGTGTTGCTGGCACTAAGAAGAAGGGTGTCAGTAATAAGCATTTGTAATGAGCATTGGGATGTAGTGCTATCAAGTTATAACGAATGACAAAATGTGGGACAAATAAGTTGACACATTAGCGTCATCCGAAACAGTGTGTGTAAAACGTCTTATTCATCTTAACTGACGGTTTTCTAGTAATGAGCCAATTCCTCCAGTGGACAAGACCGAACCCATGGTAATGGAAATTAGGCTAGAGGCAGCCACATTTGGACGAACAACATAAGATGTGCCGAGCTCTATGTCAAAACTAGGGAGCAACATTGTTATTTGTTTAACAGCGATGAAGCATGTACAAGGCCAATGCCAATGCACAAAGCATTGAATTTGTAATAAGCAACCTGTTTACAATTTTAACTTTCCCCAGTGTTGCTTGCATCACCCTAAAACACAGAGGGTCACATCATTCTGTGTATGGATAATGCAAATATAACACGAGTTCTTATGCATGGTTAAAACATAGATTTTACGTGTCCTGGCATATAGAATGCCTTTGGAATCAGAAAACAAAACACAACTTTCCGAGTAAACAGTAAATGTTTGCTTCCGAGCCAAAATCACTACCTTTTGTAGGCACTTACCAGAGCACGGATTCTCACTTTAGCTAAGGCATTTGCCAACAGCCGTTGCATTGAGGGCAAAGGAATTCGGTTTGTGCGGATTGCAGCCATTGCATTCTAGTCGCAAGAGAGACAAATGGTGCAGCAGCAACGAAGTAGTCAGTTTGGCTTGGTTGTAATATTACCCACTCAAACACAACATTTGAGACAGAGATATAAGAACTGGTACCACAGACAGTGCTTGCAACGATGCTCTCCTCTCTCCCGCAGTTGGTTCGAAGATTTTGGGTACTGTGACACAGGATTTGAGCAAGACGGCTATCGTGTCGGTAGTGTTCATTCTGGTTGGTGCCATGGTGGCAGTGGCGCGATGCAGAAGCTGCAGCCTCATTCTCTACATCATCACTACCACCATCCTTCTCATTTGTGCCCTTCTCGTTATCATTGTTTCTATGCATTTCTATGGCGATATGCTTTTAATGGCAATGACACACCTTCGCTATTTTGGTCTTTCATCACCCTCATCGGAACCACAACATTGGTACGACGGAAAGACAAACAGATCTGCGTTTTTCCCCGCGCTTAAGTGAGAAGAAGCCTGCAATGTCGGAAGTGCGCAGAGCTCTAGCGCCACTGTGTAATCTGGTCTGGGGCATCGCCATCTTCAATTTCGTCGTATTTTTCGGGTTCTGGTGGATACTCGGACATGCCATACAAACACCCCCCTTCGACTGCTTCTTCTTCTCCGTATGTGTCATTTTGTGACTCGAGAAATTCTGCACTTAATGATGAGTGGCAATTATTTCAGAGCCTAAGAATTCTAGCATGCCATCAGAGCGGTGCCTTTGTCTTTAGAGTGGCAGGTAAAATGAGTGCTCTCTAAACGTTGCATGGTTTCACCCTTAAGGCGTTTGATGCATGTGAGAGATAGAATCATTTTGCCGTTTTTTTTTACATCCAACCACTTTTGGTTGTGGTGACTGCCTCTATACTCAACGCATGATTCACTTTAAAGGTGGGGTCTATTGAGATATGGACATATCTATCCACCATCTTTTGCCTCGCCTTTCCTCTGGTGCCGCTGGTCTCTCATCAAGGAGAATATTTGAGACGCCACCTGCACAAGTTCCGAATGCTAATGAGGTAGTGCTATGCCATAGTAGCAAACAGCTTCATTTGATTTCATTTGCAATTACAAGTTGATCGCAGTGTTTAAATATTCCTCAAGCACTGTTTCGTGCATGCGATTGCCAACATGGAGTTGCTCGTACTCCACTTATTTTGAATACATCTCGCACGACACTCCTTGATGCCTTGTGTACAGCTTCACTGCTACTGCAGGAAAGGATGCTTTTCAACTGAAATCTGACATTTGTGCTGCAGATGCGAGCAATGTGACTTCTATCACTTTTTAGGCAATGGTTTTCTAGCCTTCGCCTTAGAAGTACGCACCAATCGTAGACGTCAGTGCAGCGGAGGTAATGAACTAGTCACCACTACTAGAATGTCAGCCGAAAGGAGGACAGTTATTCAAGTCATAAGACGTGCCTAAATGGCTAATTATTATAAGTCGTATTAAACACCCTTTGCGTCACAATACCTATCTAATCCTGTTCAAATCACGCTTCAACATGGCAAATAAGCGTTAAACAAATAAAGCTATAGTAAATTTTTTTTGGTACCTGTAGACTCGCCTATTTGAATCGATTATGTCAGTGGCTGTAGACCTCGCAATGATTAAGAGGTTAGCTTCGGATTAAGGGGTTTACTGTGAATCGCTGTACATGCTTGGATGCTTTGGTTGCGGAACTGTCGAGTGCAAGTGCGGATCCCTAAAGTCTACGCAGATTTTGCAGTAGTCAATCAAACAGACAAAAAGGTGGTCATAAAACTATTTATGGATTACTAGAAAAAAATAACCTCTGAGTTTGCTAACATCCTCAATTAGTCATGCATAAATAATCACTAATGAATCAAACCTGAGGTGAGGTTAGTCGTGGTTACATGTCAGAGTGAATGTAGCAAGGGTCACGTGGAGAATGGCATTGACTTCGTAAGTGCCTTAAACAGAATAAAAATTGATTGACTTTGTTTGTCGCTGAAAAATACTTCATCTGTCGCATTTACGTTCTGGCATGAAGATAAGCTTTGAAATGCTCTTGGTGTACGTGAAAAACAAGAATGCTTATTTCAACCTTTACTGATCTGGCGTAAGGAGGGAATGCTTAGAATATATTTGGCTTTTGCCTTTTAAGCGCTACTCTATCACCACTTATGCACCTTACTCTTTTCTTGTCAGCGCATTTGGTCCGATGTTTGGATCGAACAAAAATTGCTTAAAACTTTAAGTAACAATTTCGGATGTTTCCAAGGCATAAATTTGGCTTAAATGGTAAATTGTGCTTTAAAACGCCTTTTTTTAAGCTACTAACTTACGTTAAACCCGTTTCCAGCCCTCCCTGCCAATCAAACAGGGCGGCAGATCCGCTAAATAATTTCTGAGGTTGTCATTAATGCATAGGCGTAAACCCAGTCAATTCTGGGTTTCATGTTCTTGTTGTCTGCCCTGCAAATCCCGCATTTGTGCGATTGTATAATGTATTTAGCTGAGATGAAAATCACCTGAACTCAATTTGCGTCAAAGTGCAAGCGTTTGGACATGATTCCTGTCAAGATCCTAGCTCAAATAATCAAGTAATCAAGCAGAACACAGCAACGACGCCCGCATCCTGTAAGTGATGGGTTGGTACTATAAACAGTCGTGAGGCTAAGGATTTGGGGCTTCAATGGAGCCCCAAAATGCGCGATCACCTAAAGTTTTGAAGGGAAATCTGAAAAATTTCCAGTGCTTTACGCTTTTGCTGAGAAAAATATATGTGAGCGGGGCGCAAATTTAGTGGATAAGCATTTGCTTTCTCGTAGGGTTCCAATTACAAGTTTAACGCACTCATAGCTGTTTTGGCCTACCTTATATGAAGAAGCATGAATTCCCCCTGGCGCACATTTAACCTACCTAAAGCAGTGCCAAGACAATATTTTGTCTCCACAAACTCCATGAATTATTTATTTATGGGTAATTTTGTTGGCCCGCTACATGCTCTAAATATTCCTTAAATTTGTTTTTACCACTTTGCTCCCAATTGTTAATGTAAATAATGACTAGGGGAACCTTTATACTTAGTAAGAAAAATCCACCTTTCGTTCCCAAAATAGTGCCTCCATCTGTGAGAAATTCCCCTCCAAAAACAAAACCCCTAAATCTTTTGGATCTAAATAACATCCCACTCTGCCCATATCGCCGCCAATCTGTTCGGCCATTTAAAACCCTATAACATGTTGGCACAAAATAAAGCGGCAGCTGCATAACACTAATGCGTACCTAGTAGAAATTGTAATGAAGAATCATCTGTACCTAACAAGTTTTATGGGTCGCTAGACATCATTTCGGAGGATCGTTTAGGAAATCTTAACCAGCTAACAAAATTAGGTTTTTGCACCACCACTTATTGTAATAAAATACGGTGATTTTGCTCCAGCTTGCAAATACGGCTTCTTTAGTTGACCATCGCCACATGCGTACCCTTTATTCTGAGCAGTAGCGCTATGATTGCTCTGTTGAACTACTCCATAGAGCTGGATCAATGCGGGTTTCACTTCAAGAAACTGCAGTACTATGGAGTGTCCCATCTATTTGTTCGTCAGCTCAACAGTGTCATACATGATTAAAATAGCAACATCCGTCCTTCAAAATTGGGTTTTAAAGTGACCTTTTATACACAAACAGCAAGTCACTCTTCCTTTGTCTCGCTTCTACTGTCAATTTAGCTGGCGCAATGGCTGCACGAGCGAGAGGAACTGGATTGGATCCAAGTATAGAATAATGTAAAGCCGGTGGTGTATTACTTAGCAGAAAAGTTAAAGGTAATATGATAAAATAGTAATTCTTGCCTCATAAAAATGAGGCAAAAGTGTCTGCTGAGGCAGAAAGGGGTATTTAAGTTTTTCAATTGTTTCTGCTATTGATAGGGATGTAATGTGGCCTTATAGATAAAATCGAACGTTGGGAGGACAAAGCAGCATCCTTGATGCCTATTTTTTGGGCAAACCAAATTTGTAGTTTTACTTTGATGATGGCTTTAGGGAGTCTATTTTAAAGTCACAAGGCATGTTTTGGTATCCATTTAGATCTTCTAACAGAAGAGGCAGAAATTAATAAATGAAGCACTTTGCAGATTTCCAATTGTACTTAGGCAGACAAAA
This sequence comes from Taenia saginata, assembly GCA_001693075.2. Taxonomy (NCBI): domain Eukaryota; kingdom Metazoa; phylum Platyhelminthes; class Cestoda; order Cyclophyllidea; family Taeniidae; genus Taenia; species Taenia saginata. The sequence continues at coordinate 138,603 of LWMK02000030.1, read as the reverse complement.
TCCTTTTATTTTGTCGCACTTAACCACATCATTGCAAACGAGTTCCAAAGAGGTAAAACAAGGGGGCTTGAAGCTTAATGTTACGACCAAAATATTTGCAAGGGTTGAGGTATCGAATCACCGTTCCCACCAAACAATGCAAAGTGAATTCTTTTGCATTTAGAATTGTTTTATTGTAGCAGAGCATCCGGCTGACGAAGCAGCATAAAAATTGTTTTCTTTCTAAGGTAAGACCCAAGGCGATTTATGGGAGACTATCAAATATTCGTCTGTAGCGTATAATGATAAGTGTGACCTGAACAGATAAGGGTGGTCAGGGCAATAAAAGCGCAACTTTCCCTCAAAACAATCAATCGACTTTAATCTCTGATAATTTGACAAAATGTAAAGGCTCAGATCAAATTCGCAAAGGAAATGGCCCAAAATGCATGAATTTGGCAATTGCTTTTTTCCCTTTTTAATCAGCATTTCTTTTCGAAGCTGCTTTGGTTGGTTGTTTACCTTACACTTAACTAAATGTGCTTTTGCAAGCCCAAATTAAAAAGACCTATTTTTTATTTAAAATTGGGACAATCCATTGCACAAAACCGATACTTTTGACTTCTTTAAGTCACTTTAATCTCCTAATACTCATTACAGCATAACCGGCACCTCTGTCATTTTCCGAAGACAAATGGAATAACTTGAGGCTCGCTTCTTGTTACGAGAATATCTAAAAGGCTTCTTTGTTTCCTAATCTGACTGCTAATTAATAAAAGCAAGACAGTTAGTGGTGAATTTTGTTCAAAAAATTAGGCGATTCTTTTCGTGACACACCTGACCAAGCAGAAGATTTTGCCTTTCGACTGGGCATTGGCTAGACTAACACCTCGTTTCTCACTGCCGTGAAAATTTGTAGGTCGTGAAAACATTTTCCTTCTCACTTTTTTTGTGACCAGCTGCACTACTTAATATACAATTTTACAGTAGATTTCCCAAATAAGGCCAAATTGATTGCATTTTGTTTAAAAAGCTAAGTAGAATGATGCAAATAGCATAACTCCGCACTCTCTTAATGCCTGCATGAAAAAATTAATTACGATTGTCAATTGGAGTTCCATTTTCTTAATATTCCTGCAAAATACATATCTGCTCTTACTTAAGGGCGTGCCAAACGCGTTAAAGCATGGTAAAAGAGGAGAGAGACAACTTGTCAGACACCAGCAAAATATGAGTTTGCCTATTAATTTGATTTATTAATCCTGGATTTTACACTACTTTGGTTTTGATATTGCCTGACGAGAACGGACCACGGTGTAGTAAGTCGCAGACTCGACTGCATTTTTCATAACTTGATTACTGCGGTCAAAATGTCATCTGATGAGAATATGAACAAAGTCTAATTAGTTGTACACAATTTGATTATGTCTGCAAGTGAGTACGGTATGATGACGTCGAGCCCCCACCGCATTAGACAAGCGAATATTTGTCACCAGCCATGAAACATAAAAGAGGGGGAGAAGTATACAGTTTAGCCATCTTTGTGTGTGGCGGGCCATTTAAAACCACCTGCTAGGTGTAGAAGAGGCCGACATTGTGGTAGCAGACTTTTGGAATTGGGGTTGAGGATCTGAGGCTTGCAAAGAGTGCCCTCTCTATGAACGGCCATGGCAACAACCGCAGTGTCAAGAAGAGAGTCCTAAAATTAGTTCAGGACCCTTGAATGCATGGCATGCAGGGTACTGTTTCTTGGATTCCTATTTCACTTCTATCCTCCTTCATGCTTCCAGGATTTTTATTGTCTTACCGTGGCTACTTGAATAGTGCGTCTAAATTCTGTTTCAAATTAACAATCAACTAGAAGAAAACCTATCCTAATAAAGTGAAGGATTCCAAGTAAGGGGTGCCACTCAGGTGGCATTTTATTTTATAGCCTTGAACTAGTAATGACTTTTTACCTTTCGGTTGTTTTATTGCTCAGTGTAACTAATAGTAATAATGCTGCGGATGTAGGTAGTTCCACAACATCTTGGATAACGAAAATCAACTGCAAAATAAGGAGTTATTTTTGTTCAGCTAAATTTGTTTTTCATCTAATCAGAAAATTTGTGTTGCATGATTTGGTAACATCAGGAATTAAATACAAGTCTCACAAATCTGACTGTGATGTTTTGCTACTTTATCTCTCTAACTCTTTCAAAATCACCTAAATTGGGCAAGTTGGCAACACCTTATTGATTTTATTTTCACCACCCCACATTTTAATTCGTTTCATGACGTTTCAACTTCCTTAGTGCTCCAGTTGTGTTCGAAAACTGGGGACCTTAGATATCATTCCTTCGGTGAAGACATTCACCCGATTTCTTTACGCTTACGATTTTAATTAGCCACTGATAAATCAACAGATGAGACTACTAGGAAGAAACTAGTAGTTAAGAATGAAACAATATTATTAGTTATTACCTTGCGCTACTCCGAACAGGTCTTGCGGCAGACAATCGTTGACCCTCCTCGAAAGCATGATGTGATTAGCGATTCGTCTTAAAGCAAAAGTCCTGAAAAAACGGCAAATATCGCTTTTATTAAGTTAGATAATGGTGGCTTAGATGCTGATGACTTAGAAATTACGCTGGTGTACGACTGCCCCAACCAAGGGATGCTATTAAACTAGACGCCCCTCCAACTTCGCCAAGAGTGACCCCACAGAATAAAAAATAGCAATATTTCTGTTACCCGTGCTTTATAAAATAAAGACTGGCTCGAATTCGAATGCCCGCTGCTTTTGATAGGCCACAACATTTCCAGTCGTTTGTTTGGATTTTATTACCTTCGCCATTCATCTAATAGTTTGGGCCAGGTGGGATTACTCGACAAGCCACCAGATTAGATTGTAAGATACAAGTCAATAATTCATAAAATTAATAGATCTCTTTCCCCTTATGTTCCAGTGGTGACAGTTTAAATTTGTGGAACATTTGTAAGCGCAAATGATTGATGCCATGGGTGATTAGTGTCGCAGGATTGTCAGTCATCTCTGTGATATTCTCGACGTGTCCTGCTTCGATGCATTTAATAAAATCAAGCTGGAAACAATTTGGCACTAGTAAGTACGTTTTAAATTTCAGAGAAGGTCAAGTCTAAATGCTCTTAAAAATGGCAATGGCCATTATTTTACAACCGACTACAAAGCCCATTCACAAGCTCATTAAGTTCTTCTTCAAAATTTTGCACTATGCCATCAAAAAGTGGCAAAAAACTAAACTTTTGTGAATCTAAACCTGCCTATGAGATGAGTGCACAGCTGTTCGCACCTGTTAAATATCCATATCCTTAGATGAAATGACAACCCCCTGATTTCTACGAAGACCTCAATTTCGTTGCAGAGCAATTGATTGGGTCTGTTCACTAAAGCACTTTAAAAGATCATTACGCACCTCTGCCGTGTAAAGAACGCCTTGCTTCATTCTTATAAGTAGCAGGATTTTAAGTGGGCTCGGGACTTTGCCTAACATATCTATTTTTCCCAAGGAAAGCTTTTTTCCGTCTCAAAAGAAGAAGGCAAAAGGTCTCTTTAGTTGTAATGGAAGAATTATAAACAGAAGCTTATATGCGGAATTAGCAGAGTTCCACTCTCCGCATTCGTCGGCTAATTAGTAATTTCCAGCCTATGTTCTCTATCTGTTGCTCATCTTGCCTACTTATTTATGTTTGGCTACGCGAGATTTACCATTGGCTGTGCCAAGATAAGCACACTGTTTCAGTAGATTACATGGTTGTCAGGTCGTTTAGCAAAATGATTTATTTTGTTGCGTTTGATGTTATGAAATAGCTCTAACCATATCATAGAGTAGGTTTGATTTTTCACCACTCACAACCTGCGTTGGGAATTTATGTGCGGCGTTTGTTGTTTTAATGGGGCTCTTCCAGTAAATTGAAGCAAAGGTTAATCCTGCCGACTTAGATACTTTGTCCTTGAAAGTTGTGATGGGGGATGGCTCAATGCTTAATAGCGGATATAATCGCAAGCCACTACTGACATGCTCAAACATTCAAAATTAAAGACGCTTTTAACTATTTTGAATGGCAAAGCTAATGGTTTCCACATTCTCTTACTAAGAGAGTCGACCCAGACGATGTTCCAAATGGACGACTGCTTTTGCAGCCGCAGCTGTTGGGGAGTTACTAATGCAGCCCAGAATAGAACGAGGCTTGTTTCTCGAAAAAACCGAGGCAAGTTGGTTGGTCAAAGGACAGTTTTAATCTTGCAAGGAGGCAATATGTTCGCATTTAACATGAAATATAGGACTGAAAAATAAAATTGGTCGATTCTGATGGTAGATGCTGCACCAAGGTACCTCATTTAGAAAGCTTTAAGCACTATGCACTGATAAAAACCATGTAATTTCCTCGTTCTTTGCAAGTAACAGGGTACGGATCTTGAGAATGGTCGCACGAAAATTTAGTTGCATCACTTATTTTCCAGGAACACACTCTTTCAAGATAACTCTTTTGAAATCAGCTTTCCAACGCCACAATCCATCATTACCTGTGGACAGCTCAGAAATCACCGGGGTTAGGAGGCGAGAAATGGTGTCCCTAACTGGATAAAACCATCTTAGCCAAATGGGCAGCATCCAGTACACATATAGTAAAAGTGTACTGTATAATGACGAATCTTCTTTCTGCCACAGGAGAACTGTACCACTAAGCAAATTGTCTTGATTACTGCTTTACCAGAAGTGTTGGTGATGGAGGTGCAAAGCATCTTCGCTAGTGTGCTCTGAAGGTAAAGTCGAAAATTTGGTGGTGGGTGGACTACAAAAGGTTTGCAGTGATACAAGACGAGAATAACCAAGCACAAAACCATACTCATTGACAGGTTAAAAGGAAGAAATCAACAAGTATCCGTGCATTATTTTCCACTGAATCGGAAATCATTCGTCTACTAATAATCACACTAGCCTCAAAATAACAATTTTAAGTTTATAAGGGACACAAATGGATAAGAATAAAAATTTGAGTTTTTGGAAACTCGGCTGCTGTAATAAAGTTGAGGAAGACTTTAATAAAGTGTAGCCTGTTTTATTAACTGGAAAAATGGAGGCTGATTTGGTTTGCCTCAACATTCAGTTATTTCTCAAGATTTCCAATTTAGCTCAAACAATTAAAACAATGCTAAATAGTTAAATAAGAGTTTTCTTAGCTATGAACCTATGGATCCCTAATCTGTGCATTTTCTCTTTACGGGAATTCATCTGTTGTTAGGTGTAGATTTGTAGTGGACAAAACAGGTGCCGCAGACGTAGGAATTTCGACATGCAGATTTATTGGACACTCAATAAGGTGAAGATCTGGAATCCTAAAGACAAAGTAGCCAAAAAGTGTGAGAGAGCTCTAAAGGCATTGCACAAATGTGTCGATTTCTGACGATTAAGGAAAGGACATCATTCCCTCATCTCCTTCTGACATCTTACTCAAGCAATGTAAAGAGCGCAATAGCATCTCCAAGTGGAAGACGCTCAGAAATCATTTCTGCTGGAATGTATCCCACTATGTGATCACTGTCATTCATCTGCCAAGACTTATTTGAAAAAGATGCTTAAAATTAGCCAAAATTTACTCTTCATCCTGTCCTCAAATCCCTTAAATATTGTGCAACAACTAATGACACCGAACAGCAGTATGTTTTCTAAGAGTCGTGACTTTGGATTCTAGCAGACTTACTTCTCATAATTTTTGCAGACATTTATCATTTCAAATTATAGGCGCATTTTAAGTTAGAGTTTCCATAAACTCGATGTGCCGGAGACAAGTTGTTAGTCTATTAGGCGCAGCTAATTAAGGCATTCTTAACCAAGTTAGACTTCGGCGCCTAACAGATCCTTGTGCTTTTCCGCTCTTTTTTAGTTCCACTATGTAAACCTTGTCGTTTATTTCCTTAAACTACGTCTGCTGATCTGGCTGTTGACTGAGGAAGCAACACTTTCCCTTAACTGAGCTTGCTGTTTGCCCCTTGCATGGATGCGTCTGTTTTCTAGCCGTATGTGCTTCATTTGTGTTGGAGGATCAACTGAACTGCAAACTTTAACTGCTTATTCCAAAGCGGGATATGAGCCGAATCAATGTCTACTTTGACGAAAAGTGTCCAAAGTTACAAAATGAGTGAAATATCGAACAACCGATAAGACCATTTGACCTCTGCAGTCCAGCTTGCGCCAAATGAATCTTCATACCATGACTCTTCATAAGGCATCAGGTTTTATAGAGAGAAAGAAAGTGTGTACTTTTACAGCATTGCAAAAGAGTGAACGCAAAATTGCGCTATTGGGACTTCTAATCGAGTCCTTTGAAAGCCTAATATCTGAAAATTGGCTGATAAGAGGGATTGCAATTTGTCCACAATATGGAGCGTTTACAAATCAGGTAATCCTGAGCAGCCAACTCACCAAATTTACGTTTGCGCCTTAAATTAGCGGAAAAAACATTGTACATTGTCGCACTGTTTTTAAGCATCAACAAAACCTATACACGATGTCCAACCTACCGCCACTATTGTAACAGTCAAAATCAAGCTTTGCAAAGGTGATGCTGCAGCGGATTTCAAATTATCAGGCTAGACTTGACAAACTCCAATACGGTTGATGGTAATTTGCAACTAATCACTTCAAAAATGGAGCTATCTTATTGTGGTTTCTTATAAGCTTTTCGTAGTACTGACTTTTTTGCATTTGGAGATGATTCTTGGGGATAATGTGCAGGTCAGAACCGGACATGACAACCTACTTTGAGCCCCTAGTAGTTGATGGAGCTACGCACAGGTCGTCAATGATCTGTCAGTTGCAGCTAAATAGCAGCTAATCCGGTGTCAGTGGTGTGTTATTACTGTTGACGAGAGAATATTTGATTCCGAACGGCTGTCTGAGCGTCACACTGGCGACCCGAAGCACATTACTTGCATTATAATGACCTATTAATTTTATTAATTTTTCAGTTAATGTAGTGAAATTTACACATTCAAAAGTTTCCTGTGTTTCCGTCTCATTTGTTGCGCAAAATGCCTTAGCAAGACCATTCATACAAAAACTCAGTCCGATGCATTTGACTTTAAGCCAGCCTGTGGACTGTGAAGTAGAATAGGACATACAAGAAGATTATGTTACAAAACTGAAGAGCGAATTGCGCAAGGAGCCACTTTTGTCTAGAGACGGTTCTTAATTACACCAATCCAAGTCATGTAGTAGGTGGCTGGGGAACCGATATCACCAAGCAAGATAGACATTGAGCGACTTCGCTTGACCATGTGCTGCAAAGGAGACAAATTTTTGTTTCATCCACTTAATTCTAAACCACTTCCGACAGTATTCCTGCCCTGACCAAGACAGCTAAAAATTGTGAGGAAGTGAGAAGAAAAAGTGATAATTAAAATTTTAAATCACGAATCAGCGGTAGGGCGACTGTGGGCTAGGCCACACTATGTAGGACAGAAGGAAGGTCATTTATTGGGACATGGTCTTTTACATCCTGTACTCTTAAGTACGCGAAATAAATTTCGGTGTTCCTCTCTTCACCTCTTGGCCCTCTCCAGAGACATATTGAGAGAACGCTCTTTCCTAAACATAGCTTTTAGCCGTGCTCCTAAAAGCCATAATACTTGCCTTTATCTGTTTTACGAATACCGATTGTGTTAAATGGCAAATTGCACCGAGGCGTGCCAAAATTTAGCCCGTTACATCCTCCTTTCCCATTTTCCTCTTTTTGTGTCACGGAAGTCACGGCACTGCAATTCGCCCTGCATCACTTGTTGACGCGACTACAGGAAAGATGGCAAGATTAATGGCAGTTGTATTTGATCCTTCAAAAGAGTCTCTGGCTAAAAACTATTCAGTTTCTTGCAAGGTAACATTTTGCTCGTGGAGCTGAAACAGAGTTGTTAGAGTGTTTTGTGTTATAAGCAGAGTAGGGGGGCCTGCGACCTACTACCTCGCAATCCATCCTTGTCACCTGTGCCTTTAAAGGAGGAAGAGCATACTGATAAGTCTTGGATAGCTGAACGGGATTTAATAGTGCCTGACAAGATATTCTCCCTATCCTTCATCATGACCTAGTGGATTTGAAATGGTCCTGAGCAGGAGTAGCATTAAATCCCATGGTCTAGCTCAAAATTTGGAATTGGAGGGCTTGATCCATCTAATTCTAATTAATTGGAAAAGGGGATCCAGTTTAATTTCTTTTTAATCGCACAAATTTTCTGGTTTTAAGTGGGACTCTCTCCATCTCACTTAAAAGGATGGAGATATAAAGCTAAAACTCTACTGAACCATCCATAAACTAAGTAGGTTGCGAATAATTAATGATAGCAGGCATTTAAGAAGTGCGGTTCTTTCGCAAAGGTCACGTATTTTTAGTCACTTAACAACAAATATAAAGGCTTTATACCGATCAATAATTACTTAAGGTAATATGAAAGGTCTTGAATGGCCATTTGGATCATGTTGGAATTGTATAAACGCCAAAAAGTTTTGCCCTTAAAGCTATATTATCTAAAAATAAGAGATGAAGCCTTTAAGAAGTGGAGGCTTCTCTGAAGATTTAGGAAGCATAAAATGCTCAGCAAGTTACCTCATTAGCCTAGCCAGTTTGCAAAGCTTGAACCTACAGGAGATGGCTATGGGTTGAGCACTATTTGACAGTTTAACTGACCAAAGAGGCCAAAATTTATGCCTCTTTTGAATTTTTGACTCCTATTTAAATGAATTTAGTGCCGTTATCAACACCCGCGCTGCTAAGAAAGGCTTTCCATTATATTACGGCTAAGGAAATAATATGAATAAATTCTCTTCCAATTCCCGCTCAAGACTCCGAAAATTAGGGGATTTACGAATGGCATTCCCGCTTGAAAATTCCCTTCCATCATTCGTACTCAAGATTTTAAACGTACTGTATCAGAAAAGATGCTTCGGTGTATTAGTCCTAAATGTCGGACGGCAGCACCTTGCTAGCATAGGCATAGTCTAAAGATCTGTTATTTTTTAAACGTAAGAAGATTCAATAAGCACCAGATGAGCTGCCAAGTATCGGCAGCCTTATTAATTTGAAAAATGCTGCAGATTGTTATCAATTTTGCCTGGTTACAACTTGCATGCTTAAAATGGTTGGACCGATGGAGTTCCGAAGGCATCTCGATGATTTCGTATTAACATAGCGGCGAATTAGCCCACCTACCTTTTCTCACCTTAGTACCGGCTGAAAATCGTCCATGTTTTTGTAGGATAGCCGTTCGTTTTCTTCCCGCAACAAAGAAAATGAACAGCGTTTGGTAAATCCAACGGCAGGCATTTACCAAGTCATGCTCTTTACAATACCAGCGATGCGTCATTGTAAATCATGCGAGGCTTAAGAGTGATGCATACTTCTACTGCAGCTGGCTCAAGGGCATTCTTCAAAAATGGCTTGACATGCAGTAACAATTGATTGCTAGAAGATGTATAAATGTGCTTGTTTTTGCCATCTATTACACATAGGGTCGTCTTTGCTCTAAAGCAGTTTCCTCCATTGTGTAGTGTCTAACTACGACCCTGTGAAGGACTCCGTAGGCTACAATGCACTCACAGACCTGTTAAACGTTTTGTGTACAGTTTTCAGTTTTTTAACATTTTGTAGAATTTAATAGATTGCTTACAACGTAAGCTTAGCCTTCCATTAGGCAATCTATTTCCCAAAGTCAAGTTAAAACAGAGTAAAATTGATAGCTTTTGATTCTTTGGAGGTTCGTAAGCAAAACGGTTCTTGTTACTTAACTTCGGGGGTAAATCAAACAGCTAAACTCCGTCTACTGTGCTTCATACAATCCAAAATCTTAATTTTTTGGCGGAAGCCCACCTCCGTAATGCATGAACATTTATGGCAAGCCCCATGCTGGTATTTCCTGTAAAAAAACTTAATACTAACAACCTCAAAGCTGTAAACAGGAAATTCTGCGAGGTTATGCTAATAATGACGAGATTTGTCTACTGAAAACTTGGATAAAATAACCAAGGCTTTTTAATGATAAGTAAGTTATTGACAGTCAAAGGCTTATCTTCACTAATGTTATTGGAAACCGAATTAACCTCTGCCCCAGATGATTTAACCGTGCCAGGCATTGACATAACTTTTCAATGATTCCGGTGTTCTAAGAAACACATTTCACTCATTTTGCCCACTCATTGAGATCGTCATGTCAACTTTAGTAGCATAAGATTGAACACATCTGGCAAACAGTGTAATGGCATCACAGCCACAAAAAACAGAGAAGATTGGCATTCACCATGAGTGCAGTTTCTCTATTTTAGCTAAAACCTTTTCCCTCGTGTCTGCGATATCGGCATTATGGGTCGAACTTGACACCTCCAACACCACAGTCAAATGGCATCATTCGGATTTCTTATTGCTCCGTGCTTGAGTCTAACGCTGCCCATCTTGCTCGGTCAGAGGCTACGTTGGCCATGCAGCAAGGAGGGGATGAAAATACTGAAGAAGTTTTAGCTCGCGTAAAACTGGTCACTTTACAGATCAAATATTTTGGTCGATGCCTCTATGCTAACACTTAAATTAAGTATGCTCCGCATGATTCTGCGTAAGTCGCCTCTATCAGCGCATTTAAATCGTGAAGTTATATCGTTTAATTATGGCGCCTATGCCGGAAACAGAGGGTGGCTGATTGTCGTTGAATAACTTAGGGACAGTGGTTGCTAGTGGGAACGGAACTTCATATTTTTACTGTAAGCATTCATTGGGAGAAGAAAGTGCAACTGTATAAGTGTCTTTATCCAGTAATCTGAAATCTTAAGCGACTTCAGGAATGGCTATCTGCAGTGATGTTCGATGGCTCAGAAGGGTAAAAGGAATACCGTTATAATGGTTAAGCTGCTATTCACAGCTATTTTCCACCTAAGTCACCGCGAGTAACATCTCTTTGATGCACATTCGAAACTATTTTCCTTCTTCACTGAAAAATCACAAGGTGGCTTCTTTAAATTGCTTCCGCCTTATCATAATTTTACACATGAAGGAGAACAATTTCCCATGTTAGAGAACAATGAAAATCTTCCCGATTTATTTCATAATGACTTCACACAATAAATGTCCTCCCTCGTACTTGCCAGCGGATTGATAATTATGGGTAAACTTTGGGCCCCCGACTCATAACCAGTTAAACAAAGAATACATCATTCCAATCATAAAACTATCCTGATGAAGCATTTGAAATTCTAGAAAGTGAATGATTCGAATAAAACGCCTCTTGATAATATTGATAAGCATTACAATTGATCAATCTATTCAGGCTTCAACCTTCTTGAAATACCGATGAATGACATGAATGTTTCCGCAATAGGTGAAGCATGTCAAAGAAATTACGCCCTCTTGCTGCTACTTTCTACTTTTGCTACTTCTGAAAGTCCTTTCAGGCTAGCAACGAGTCCAGGAGCAGCAAAGAGGTAGAATTTACCTATTTAAAGAAACCTGCATGATAAGTAGCAACACATTCCAGCAAGCTATTTTATTAAGAAGTCAATTAATTAAAGACGCGACGCTTCCTCCGCACTCCTATCGGCTGGATATCATCCAGACAGAAACATGGCATGTTTTGCACCAGATTGAGTACTTTTGACAGGGAGGAACAGATGCGAAGACTTTCGAAATAAAACCCTTATTACATTTAAAGCTGTTTCTAGGACGCTGCATCTGCATCCACTGATGAGGATAACAGATGATCAGCATATAGCTTAATCCCAAGTGGAAAATTACCCAAAAATGTAAAATTTTTCGACTAGTTTATTTATGAGAAACATTTCTTGGTAGCCAACTGTACAAAATTATGTTGTGTTTCTTCTTTTGTTGCGGCAGAGCCCTTGGCATATAAGACCATGACTTGCAGTCCAATGGATCATTAACAATGGTACTTTTTATGATTTGAGAATTAGAACGCAAGAGTTGGCTGGTTTTTCAAAATGTCCGTACACCTAATGCGCCTTTCTCACCCACTTGAATGGTTAAAAAAGTGTCTGATTCATTGCGTTTGAATCTAGTTGTGAGTTAGTTTTGCCTTGTAAAGCACCCCCAGATAATACGGCTGTGCAAAATAATCCTTTGCAGTCCATTTTAGCAATACCCTCCTCGTTTAATTTACGTTGTTCAATTGCGACTCGGAAATCACAATGCCTAAATTCCATTATGGCAGACAAATGAGCCCTATTGGGATCTCAAAATCCACTAGGATTGGAAGTTCATTACTTGATTTTACCTGCTTTTATGCCAAAGCTAGGCAACCAAATCTAGTGCAAAAGTAAGAATTTCAACCAAGCAAGCAAAACACTGAGGCAGAATAACGGAATGGAAACTATTTCCCAACATGTATAAACAAAATAAAAAGTGTGACTAAGTTGTCTAATGAGAGAATTGTGGCCTAGCGAATAAATTTTTGACCGAAAAAGACTTATTTGCACCAAGAACAAGTATGAGTTTCCAAGTCTGACAAAACGATTATCTCCACAATGTTAAGAGCAAGTTTATATGCTCTTAGGTTTTATACGCTTATAAGTGAAGATGATATTGGTGTCATTTAAAAATAAATCATAATCGTTAGCAATTTGGGAAGTGGTGTAATTGTAGGTTGCCTTTTTTAAGATCATTGCTAATTTTGGTTTGGACGATGCTGCCAATAATCATCATAACAGTCGAGAAAATACATATTGCTGTAAATAGAAGAGTTGCAACAAATCTACTAAATAAATTATAATGCAATTTTTTGATTTCTGGGTGATTAACCAATGTTGACGAATTCAGAGAGCACAATGTTACTTGGTATTTCGGAACACTTTTGTTTGTGATACCCTTTCAGCGCATGCTTGGTTTACTAAAATTAAATAGCTAGGAAATTTCAGAGTCAATCTTTGAGTTGAGACACAGTGGGGATGACTTTGTACTGCAAATTGTTGTACTTCTATAATTTCCATCTTCTAAGTGTACCGCCATGTTCTGGTAATATCTCTTTTCTGGAACTTTACTTATATTGTTTACATTTTAGCCACCTCCTAAATACGCATAGTAGACCATTTTAGTCAAACTTCTGATTTGGAATTAAAACTTCTTTCTGGTGGGTATCTGGGATCTAGGTGGCTCTGGCTCCTAAGGCTAGCATAAAGCGGGACCTGAGTGAACTAAATGGGTGGGGCAATCCTGGAGGAAACCGAATACGTTCCCCTTAAAATGTGGCAGGTGAAATTCCCCTCGAACCTGTCGTCAATGAAATGACAACGGTTTGCGCTTGCGTCGCATACCAATCCATTGCGAAACTCAGGCAAGCCTCACAGACACTCTAGTGCAACTTGCTGCAATGGCGCAGTGTTTATCAACGCTGTACTTCAGTGCCAATAGAGCGCCATTAGTGCTGGTAGCCTGTTTTATTTTGGACGGATGTCAGAGCGTTGCACAGGTATCCCCAAGAGAATCGTGTGCATGGCCTTCTCAATAATGCAAGGGGAATGAAGGAGAACTTTTCTAGCATTCTTTCGCTTTATTTATTCTTTAGCTGGAGAAGTAACAATAACTTATTTGTGGCATTCCTGTCATTTCAGCAATGCGATTTCACAACTATCTTGTTTAACGTGTTACTAAAGAATTCGTAGTTTAACTTCCTTGACAAATTTAAGAAAAAAATTTCCTCTAAGTAAGTAATTTTAATAGCTTCCAGGAAGGTTCAATTCATATATACAGAGCTCGATCCTAGTCGTGGGGTCTTTTTTGCAATAAAATTGTCGAAAAAGCCGTTCAAAACTTATCAGCTGCCGTGTAGCCAAGTGCATTATAGCAGATCTCTTGGAACCAGCTAATGGTGTATCCAACTAGCATCGAAAACCTGGCGCTGAATGAATTGATAATAAAAGGATGCACATCCAAAAAGTGGAGCATCAAGTAGGTTTTACTGGGTGTAGTTTAATAATTTTTGCAACATGATGAATAGAGCCTGTTGGTTGGAATACCCCTTTAAACGCATCTACTTTTTAATTCCTCTGACCATGTTGACAACTAAGTAACTGGTCATTCATTAACTCAAGCAGCCATTTAATCTGTCTTAAATGCTGATAATTGCTGATTTTCTGGCAAAATAATTGACCGTGCAACGACTCTTGGAATTCATTCATTCCACATGTATTCAGCCGTTGTCCGACTTAATTATATATCCGTCCATCTCTGGAACCGCTCATGACCCTATTTAAAGAACTTTTAATTTAATCTGAGTCAACCTGATCTTCTACTCATCTGACAACAACCAGATGTGCCGATTTTAGGGTTGGCCGATTCCACAAACAGTGCTGACCAACCATGGAATTCGTTACCATTTCATTGTGCCTCCCAAAAAACTATGCTCTCATCCATCCTTCCATTCACACAGCCATTCATTCATCATTTTATAATGTTTATCCAAACCGCTCTTTTCTAGTTAAGGCAGAATGACTCGACAAAATGTTGTAAGTCTGACAACCTAGCTATTCACATTACTGATGGCTGAATAATTAAGTTGCAATAGTTAATTTTAAGTTATACCATAGTTAAGAATTGCTCGTTGTCTTAAGGGCTGAATGTTCCTCTGGTTAGTTCACACAGATCTAATCTGTCAAGTCGGACAAGGAGGACTACGGCTGAAATTGGGGGTAAAGAAAAACGATCAGGTGAGGTTCCCTCATTTTTAAACATTCTCCTCTAAATCCTTTGCATTAAATGTTAATTATCATCTCTTTAGGTGGGCTAAGGTTTTCATATCGTTTGTATAGGCAAAGCAAAATCGTTGCAGCATTCAAGTTGTGGACAAAGCAGGCAAATTTGCAACTTGCGTCTTGGGGATCCACTATTCTTATGTGTGACTTTAAAATCTGGAGAAAATGTGGACTGTCCCTTGTTTTATTGCTATTTGATGAATTTGACACAAGCTTAAGCAGGAGCAGTATCAAATCTGGCGGGGATACCTACAGCCAATTTTAGGTGAGGCTTACCTTATGAGAAAATGTGAGCAAAACTGGTTCTTAAGTTTCTATTTATGCTTGACGTTTTAAGCGATCGTCAGTAGGAAATCCGCTTTAATGCCTGATATTGCATTTTCCTTTTCTAATATTATGCGTCAAGTACATCTTGCTTAATTTCTTTGGATGACAGTAACATAATTTATCTTCGCCTAATTTTCCTGCACACAACAAATCAGTAAATCGTGGTCCTTCCAGAGCAGTGCTTGAATTTTCGGCCTTGTGGCAATGAACATCAGGGTGTCATGCCCGGATTACAAAAAGGATGATCAAAGCGTCAAATACTGGGAGCCCAGGAAATCCAAACTTTGATATAGTAGAGCTGTAGGCAGCTGCATTTCAAGAATCATTGGGCAGTTTGAATGAATAAAGTAGTCATAGTCATGTCGATCTCTATGGTTTAAGGAAATTGTCCTGAGTTCTGAAGAATGCACCTAATAAACTGTGAAATTTACTGCCACTGAAAGAGCTCCCTAAATGGATTCCGATTGGGAAGCGAAACGAAAAACTTTGCTGAAACCGTCATTTTTAAAAAACTGGGAACTGAAAATTAAATTACTGTTGTAAAGTAGGCAATACAGGTGGCTAAACACATTTATCAAGTTTCTTCTGAAGAAGAAATAAATGCTGGGAAGACAAACTCTACCTCCCCTACTTTAAAAAGGAACTTGCAACTTTACATCTACCTATTAGTCATTCCTAGTGATTAAATCCAATGTACTTTAACCACATTTCCTACTGAACGCTGATAGCTAATGATTAGCAACCGCCATAGGTTTCTTCGTACCAACCAAAAAAAACAGCTTGTAGCCCACTAATTGTTAAGCCAAAGGAATACGTACAAGCGCACCTCGTAGCTCATACAATAAATGCACATAACATTTTAATGCAAATTTCAAGTGCGCCTAGCATAAACATTTTACAAGAGGTGTTCTTTTATATTCTCAATAAATTATCAACTAAAAGCCTCGTTACAGCAAACGTTACACAACTATAGGCAGGAAAAACAAGCAGAACTTACATCATGACTCAATAACTGACTCACTCTCGAGGAGGAAGAAATCAAGCGTATTAAGGTAGCCGGAAATGAGCCAGGATGTGTTCTGAGCAAGAAGGGAAGTAGTTTAAATGGCAATTCTTACACTGAAGTTCCACCACAGCCTCGCGCAGCAGTGCCAGCGACATAATCGTCAGCGCATTCTAAAGCAAATGGAAGAAGGATGCTCTTTGCTGTCTGGTGCAGATTAAGAAAGAATTGTCACTTCATATTTTAACGTAATTGATTGTGTCTGTGAAGTAAACCCATTGGGAAGTGGTCTCAAATCGCAGCAAGTTAACTTAAAAGACAAGACTTCCTTTAAAATTATTAACCCTCTAGTTTTTAAAGCAAGAGTCAGTTGATAATTTGATTAATTTTGAGTACTACGTCTCTTTAATTCTCATTTCTTGAATAGACGATTATTGAGAAAGTTGCTGTTTGCTCAAGACTGGTAAAATAAGCAGAAAAGGGATAAATGACCATTTGAGTAGTTGTTTGAGCACTAGGACCATACCAAGCTCATGCATCAAATCAACCCTCGAATCTGCATTTCGGTTCTTCATCACCCAAAACTCAACTTTAGAAATTGAAATATTGAATTAAATTTGAATTTTTTCCTTTTGCAAAAAGGCAATGTAAAAAGACTAAAGTGAATTATGATTTTGAATTAGCAATTTTTGAAATTGTTTTGTTTCCCATTTAACCCAATGTCAGCCTTGGTGTCAATCCCGTAAAACTGTGGGAAAATCTCAAAAGTTAATTAAGCAGACTTTGCAGAGATAGCGCCTACTTTCGTTTTTATAGCTTTTGTTTAGTTGCAACTTCTTTGTAATGGGGAGCTTTAAATTAAAGTAAAATGTCTTCAAGCCCATAACTTACCTGCTATTTGCGTTCTTTCAAGTTAAGGAAAACTCTGAGGTCTAACTCATTGTGGCTGAATTGCCCATCAAATAATCAGCGGTGGGTGGACAACGCTATTAGCGGCAAGCACAACCGTGGACAATTAGCACGACCTCAGCTTGACCTTGAAGTTAGTTCTTCTTACGACCCAAACGTGTAAATCAAGAGTTTTATCGGCTGTAAATAAGTACCAAACAGGCTGATCATCTTTCCTTCACCGTGGCGTAACTTTGACTAGCTCTAAGGCTAAAGATGTACCAGAAGGCCACAGTTCAAAGTCCAACGGAGGTTTGGGAAATAAAAATTAAGCAGATCACAGCTTCAGGTTGGTTGAATGTTGCAGAACTCGTTGCAGACCATAGCCGTGACGGATACAAGTGGCACTAATGGCTTCCGGAACGGCTTTTGGGGAAGACGTCTAAACTCACGGAGTCTCTCTCTCACGCTCCATCGCCTTCCAACTCTTCCCACTCTAAGTCTATGGCACTAATCTGAAGATGCCTCTTAATTATACATTTGAGAAATTCGGGAATGGCCTTGGTGTAAATGTAGAGATCCTCATACACCAAAATCAGCTGCTGCCAAGAGCGCACCTTCGGACCCTTCCCGAGGACACCTGAAAGGGTGTGAAAAATGTGTCTCAAAGAAGTTACACATAAGATCTCGACAGGAGCCTCCCATCAAAAATATCTCATTTCGTAGATGCAACTATCGCTTGATGGTCCACAGGTTTACTTGCTGTTCGAGCAGGGAATGTTGCAAGTGGCCTCCATAGCTTATCGTGTTGATTCTCAAATATGAGTGAGTAATCTAACAAAGATGTGTGAAAATCGCTTGAGCGTTTGTGGGAAAGTTAGGTTCAATGCGCATTGCCGCACAATAAGCGTAAGCCTAACTCACCACCAAATTTTGCTTTGTAGCCGTCGAATATTATTTTCCATCATTTATAAGGCTAGGATATGGGCTGTCAAAGGCACTCAAGGATCTAATTTGTTGTAATTATTCGGAAATGCTGCCTGTAAGTTGATTAGCGCTCAAAAAATTAAGAGAATCATTGGCATATTGGCTCACGCACTTTAGTGTATGCCTTGATGCTAATAAGAACGCCAGCTTTTAGCTCTGCCTAAGTAAAATAACTTTGCTATTTTTCTACAGATTTTAATTGGGTTCTATTTCTAAGGGAGGTAATTAGTGAAATTTTTCGATGGATATTTAGCTCTTAGCTTATTTCCTAGTAGTCAGGGCCCAGTAGTCTTTAAGCACACAACAATGGTTGCACTAACAGTTAAGTTAGAGGCCATAAAATACACCAAATCAGCTTTCCTCGCATGAATAACCAACCCACTTTATTAACACTACACGTGTAGAGTCCTGATGCTCCCATATTTGTCCAAACAGACCAACTCTAGCATTTGGGCTTACTTCTCAAAACGCGCATAGGACAGTCGGGAATGCAAGATTCATGAAATGTTTGCGCATTGCTAGCTGTGCACCAAGACTTGACAAACTTAGACCCGCAAAAAACGGTGCTTCTTACAAATCATAATTTTAGCTTAATAGCTTCCGTCATTCTACTGATGCATGTAATGTTAATCTTTCTTAAAGCATCTTATCCATTAGGAAGGTTTGCGAAGTTCTGCGAAGTTCCCAAAGGCATGACTCGGATACTAAGCAGCTCAATAACAGAGTAAAACTGGAGCATTAGGTGTTGCGAAACTTAAAGAAAGAGTTAAGCAAATAATTAGAGCATTACAAAGGAGTGGGTCAGAATGTGGTCCTTTCGTCTGTCAGTAGGTGGGGAAACAGTTTGGCTGCCTAAATATTACCGAAATCTTGGTAGAAAATGCTTATTTTAGCAAATGATCTGTGTTTGACTTTATAGTTCGAATGTTCCTGCGTTTTATATCGACGCAGTCAAGCCGCTTACCTAGGTGCCTCTCAAGGTCTTGCAATGCACTGGAGTACCATTATGGAAGAATTTGCTAACTCGTTGAGCTGTCTGCATCCCCAGGTCAAAGTATTCAAGTTTTTGATCCTCTTCTTTATAAGTACGGAAGGCGTACTCTCTCTAATTGTGGCAGCTATCCAAGATAGTCAATGTAGAAGTGGGTTGTAAAACGCGTTTTACAACCAGCAGTGAGCTAAAAAGGGACTAATTATTCGCATGGGTGCTCCGAAAACTCCACGTTTGATCACTTTGAAGATTTTCTCCAGCAGAGTCGTTTTACGGTGAGCCATTCGCATTTTACTCACCGCATTAAATTGAAGGACAAATTTAATTTCAGATGGTACTGAGCTTCGTCCTACGCAGTTAAAATCATTTAAGTTGAAGGACCTCATTTCTCAATAGCCCACTATCTTTCTGTGGGCACGCACTTGTTTAATATGGTATAAGTTAAATGCAAACGCCAAATTTATTTAGAATCAAAAGGAAAAATAACTTTGGAAGTCCCTAGATTCCCAGTTTCCGAAGATTCATCTTGCTGATTCAGACTCCGTTCAATTCTCTTGTTGTTGTTTTCGCCAATTCCGAAAACATACATTTCTTAGGCATACCTTGTAACTTGACGCCAGAGTGAGAAACAAGGTAGACTTCCTCAGGCTTTGGGTAGCGCTAAATTCCACCATTTATGTAATCAGGAGGCAAAATTGCATTTGAACCAATATTGCTACCTTTTGGTGCTTTCTTTACTGGCTGAAGTGCATTTATCAACGAAGAAACGAGATCTTCTGAAAAAAATTAGGCCTTATGAGACGAAGTGAGGGAGTGGAAATGATGATGTGGTCGCGATAATGAGCTTTGATCATTGACGTGCTTTCGCACTGTAAGTGATGTGCACTCATTTTGACAGGTTTGGCTTCAAAACGCTGCATTGAGTGGTGATATAGTGACATTACACCCTTTTAAATACATGCGTTGCTAGTTTGCAGGTGTGCCTCTTCGAGATTAAGTTCGATTTTATTCACATTACTTGAGTGGTCAATGCGAGTAAAACAGCCACAGACCTCTTAAATGTCAAAAATTAACAAGTGGAGAACTTTTAAAAAACCAGAATAATGTTTTGACCATTCTGCATGCAATGCAAAATATGTTGCATGCATAGTGACAATTGACATCTAAATTGGTGATGAGGGACGATTTTCGATTTCTAGTCTTCGCAAAGGGAAAGTTTACATTGTTCTTTGCCCCGAACTGATGGTCCACACATCTTCCACGCTGCTCCACACGTATAAAAACCGGGTGCTTCGGTTTTGGATGGCCATGCCTCTTTGAAATTTAATGCACTGCAGACTATACTGAAAATAAAAGGATATTCAGGTTTAGCATTCAAATAAAGCTGCACGATGAAGCCTCTCCATTTCCTTTATAAGCATCCTAGAACTTTCATCAACTATGAATTATCAGCTCTCGTTAGCCACTGTCTCTTCAAGTAAACCAGTTCTTTACAAACAGTTATCTTTCTCGGGAGGCAGCAATTACTGAGAATATCGTCTTTTGTTAAAAGGTTTTTAGATTTACAGCAACAGCAAATAATCAGTGGTAATGGAAAATTATTTGTTTTGATTAACCAGTTTATTCACCCAAATGCCTTGTAACAAAACCATACCTACGATCTTTTACAAGACCTAAAATTTGCTATTTGTTGCCAAGATAGCACTTAGCAGTGCTTAATCCAGCTTTGTGATGCTGTTTAAAGGATTCTGCAGCTTAGTTTATGCAATCGAATGTGTTTATGCGTGCTTTGTGCTTAGGAATGTTAGTATCTGAGAATACCGTATAAAATTGTAGCGACTGTTACCTGAAGAGGCGCAGAGGGACACGACAAAGTGCAAGTTTTATCGAGTTGATCTTCTTGCCGATGCAAGATGCACCATTTTCTTATTGTGAACATGCCAATTTGTAGGAGACAAGACGTAATGGCTGAACACTGGAGGCGAAAGACTTCACTAGGCACCTTGTTGATTGACGCTGGTGCGTAAATGCATATGGGATCCGATTTGTTGCTAAAAATAAAACTTAATATAAGATGAACGAATACCTTGAAACTATCTGTCACAATTTGGAAGTGCTTTGCGGTGTCTGTTTTACCAACTGAATAATGACAACTTTGGAGCTCAGGTTAACCCACTACCTTGGTAGGCATAATGTATCTACTTGTCTGGAGGTCTTGTATCATCAGGCCTCTTTTTGATTATAGGCTTGAAGCTACAGCGGAAAGTGCTCGTTACTTACGGTTTTGTAGGCGAGAAGCATTATGACTTACTTTATTAATTATATTAAGCCATGCACTTAGAACTTGAGAAACGGAACAGTAGAAACAACATCAATCACAATAAATTGGCCTTGTTTGGTTCACCGTTGTTTTTTAAAAACCAAAGATCAATAGAATCCTGTGATTAACTACAGAAATATGTACGATCATTGTGTACAACAGGCCAGAGACTCAAAATAAACAAAATGTAATAGAACGGTGTTAACATTAGCGCATCGATTTGCCTCCTCCATTGTAGAGGGTGGTGTGATTCCATGCATATTGCTGATTGAAAGTTGGGTTATTTGGCAAATTGGACTGCTGTTTACTGTGAAGAAGTGGCTAATTTAAGAGGTTTTTAAGTCGAAAGTGCCTACCCGACTACACTTTGACAGAATGAGTACAACGATGGGACCCAAATAGTATAACTCTAGTCCAGCTATTAAATCGCATGTTACCTTTTCTTCTGCGCAAAATGAAAACATCCAGAATTCGCAAAATTATATATTTCTGTGCTGCTGGAATGCCTAATATCCGGATAGGAATTGTGTACCAGTTCGAGTCTGTTTATTTTTCTGCAATTCAACCTCTACAAGGCTGGCTTGGGCCTTCCTGCTGTGCATTAGCATTTGCAAATCGCTTGTAGACTTATGCATTATTTTGACATTTTCTGCACAAAAACGTCCAAATTTACGATGAGTTGGATATGATGCCAAATTTTTGACATCCATTACTTCCCACAACTTCACAAGTTGCCAACTTAAAGAGTTTCCTGGGTGTAATTTAAAACATGAGGACAAAATATTGACATCAGTATGCTGACATGTGCAGCAGTAAGTGGCAAGTACATTCCTCATCCTACTAACAGCCAGTAAGTAGGTCGTGGACCGATTAGATTACTGTTAGTCAAAAAAGAGAGCATGTTCGTGGTAGAGCGTGATAAGACGAAACTGCAGGTGTTTACTTGCACAAGACAGGCATGAAATTATGGCTCGCCAATAGAATATAAGTTTAGGGGGTCACAGTCACCCCGGTTATTGCCATTTGAATCACTTCAACCGGTGTATTTAAGCATTAGTGCTCGTATTTTGTTTATGCTCCCTTTGTAGCAGTCACTTGTCAGTACCATCTTTAAAATGATCAAAGCATGTGAAGTCAATGAATGTAAATCTACCTGTTTTGGCAATATCTATTCAGTCTAAACACCTTAAATCAGGCTTCATTTAATTGACCTTGAGTATCGTGGTGTCTGTGCAAAAGGTAAAAGGATGAAAAGATATCTTGACGTAATTAGGATGTGATTGTTTACATGAGTCCAAATAACCGTTTTTACCATCAGCCCCAAAAAAATGGAGTATTTAGTCAGGAATAGGTAACATTTGTCTACTCTGTGCGCCTTCCTGACGCAAGTGGTAATGAGCATCACAAGTTGAATTTGGTTCCCTGGATCATCGTCGTTTGCAGCTTCGGGAATAAAATGTAGCATGATAATAATGCCCTGACACCATACCGAAGAAATCGTAACATTAAGAGACATTGCGAAATAAGTGAACAAAGGTTGCAATATTCGCTGAATACCTATAATCAGCGGTGCCAAAATCATTTGTCTGAAACGTTTTAGTCTTCGAGAAGAAGGAGCTGAGTTATCAACAGCAAGGCTTAACATTTTTTACTCTTGTAAATAGCAGTGGGAAAGCGTGGGGACTTGTACCTCCCGATAACATGGAAATTGGGGTGGGGCTCAAGGTGATTAAATGCAGTAGAATAGAACTACAATAATTTGCGTTTTTTGTGCACATGAGATTAGTGAATGGAATTTGTAACTAAACAAGTATTGCAAGATTTTAAATGCTTTTATGCCCATGCAGATCAGAGTAAGATAAGAAGACGGAACTTACCACCAGCCACTCTACATTCCTTTACTAAAACTGCTGTCGCCAAAATAGCGAGACAGCTGAATGTCCAACATCGAACCGGCAATGCCTTGCACACGCACCTCATGCTGCATTTGTTTGATTACGCCGCACACACGTCGGCCTATGAGAAAAAGTTTGCTTGACCTGCAGGGCAGCTTCTGCTAGGTATGGCGTTTTGGATCATGCAGACAATTCCAAATCCAACTTCCTCGTTTAGTATCATATAGGCGATCGGAGGCACAACTTTGGAAATGTTGCAGAGCAAATAATGTCACCATACGCCCTGATTTTTTGTGCTAATTAAGTAAAACACGCTGTAAGTGGGCATGCAGTGATCGACACCAACTTGAAGCCATTCAATGGAACTCCACCTGGTGAAGTATGCTCTACTCCAGCGGTCTCTCAATGGAGCTTTTGTGTAATTGCTCTGAACTATAATGCCTTCGGCGGGGAATAGGGAGACGTCACGTTAATTGCTTTAGATTAACATTCACGATGCCTTAGCTGTTTATTGTTTCCACTATACTATGAGAGTGTTCGGTGATGTTTTGCTTGCTAAAATCTTAATAGTATTACCCGATGTTGCCATTTGTTAGATAAGAGATTCGAAATTTTACCGTTTTGCGTGGTGCCACGGTGGTGCTCCCTGGTTCATAGATGGGATTAAAGCAGTAGATACTTAGAAAGATTTCAAAAGTAATGAGGGAGGAATCTAACGTCGGTATTTCGCGCATCTCCTGGCCAATCCACTAAAAGTACCCATGCATTCAGGCAAAGTGTAAACGGATTACTGAATTCCTTGATGAGAGTGCAGCCTTTCTCAACATTGGAGCGCGTCGCTAAAAATCCCGGTATTTTGCAAGAAGCACTCACAAAGTTAGAACAAACCTTCTCTCTAAACCTGATTCATGAAATAAAACAAATACGGATTCCCCAGCTCTAATTGTACCTTGGCTTACATATCTGTACATCGGAATTTTGAGCCAAGAAATACCTATCCTACGGCAGTGGGATGCCGCCAATTATTTGTTCTACCATAACCATTCACTGCAAGGATTTGAGTCCTTTATGAATAACACCAATGGCCGATTGTCCCTAAATCCACTGGGAATGTAAGGGTGCAAATTAATAAGCTGTTACGGTAACAAAGTGGTGGATCTGAAGAATGGTAAATATGCTCTTAAAACTGTGCTCTGCGTTTTATTTCATACTCTGCACAAAATTTTTGACAAAACTTTGACACACGTCGTTTTTAAGCTGCAAGCATAACCAAAACTGCTTCAAATTGCATAAGATCCAAGTACCTACTCTTTAGTGTATGCACTAATTGTAGCTTTATGAGAGAAACTCATGGTTTCCTTAAGGCGGCGCCTCCAAGTGGGGAGAGCTATGGCTCTCTTACTTGAGGAATGCTAACTGAAATCATTGTGGTGTGGGTTCACGGCTTGAAGAACTGGGAAAGCCTTCCATGCAACTGAAACAGCGAGATCACACGTCCATCTGTAGGGCAGTAGCCCCTTTATCGCCAAAGTTTACAAGTGGTATTCAATTCGGCCTCTATGCAAAATGCCTCAGTTATGTTAAACATCACTGACTCCTACTCTATACGCTCAAGTAGCATTTAATTCCAATTATGCAATTACGACCGTTTCGACTGTTGGGCGCTACATGCACTAATCATTCTTCTGCCATTAATCTGATTGTGCTGTTTTTCTAAGTTAGGGATACATGGATTGACAGTATTGAGGAAATGAATGCTGGCTTTTGTGCGACCAGCTCGTAAAGCTGAGGTAAAAGGAGCCCTAACGCAGTTTTTGTGTGACTGCTTTGAACTAAAGGGAAGCTAGCCAAAGAAGGAAGAGCAAAAGACAATATCCGCAGTTTGCAGATGTCATTCATGAGGCGCTAATTCTCTGCCTCATGAATGGCGTCTACTTGCTATTGCTCTGTCTAGCAACTGTAAAGTACTTGTTATTTTTGCTATTATGTCAGTATGCTAGCTGAAAGTGCTAAGCAAATCTAGAGCTAAGTGAGCGGGAATTGTCGGACTGTTTGCTGAGCAATAAACTTTCCTGTTCTTTTCCAGAGACCCAATGACTGAAAGCAAAATGGCAGGAAGGACTTCACCACCGCCAAAATCCTACGCCAGCTCACTATAATTTATCCGCAATGGCGTTCCTTCTATCACACCACAAGTGCACATTGTGAGGCCCACCACTATGAGGCTGCTGTTAATCTTCGATGCTACACAACAAACATTTAAACTACGTGTGTGTTTTGCATGACATAATTATCTTAACATCTTGTTTTATACATGCGAAAAAGCCTGAACTCTAACCACTGCCGGGTCTGCCATAACTTCCGCAATCTCTGAGGACGTTTTCGCTTACATGAGGACATTCACTGTTTGAATGCTCGCATGAGTCTGTGCAAGTCACCTGCTATCTCGTCTACGTGGGGTATTGCGCACAAAACTTGCAATTTTCTGACACCCCTCTTTCCACTACTGGCTTGTATAGTGCCGAGGATGCACAACTCAAAATCCCTTATTTTTATAACATAAATCGTAGACTTTGCCATTTATGAACTGCTCATGTTTTACTTGACCTGCCTTGGCAAATTGTTAAAAGCGTTTTGCTCTGCATCAGCATTTCGAATCGTATGCCAAGCTAGTGCACCAAAATGTGCAGTCGCCTATCAGTCTAGCATTATATCATTATACTCTAAACTCTGCCAATTGTGTAGTAGGTCCATAAATATTAACTCTGTTCGGAATGAAGGTTAACTTGAGGATGTGCAAGAGAGCTGGTTTTGCTTGCTCTTTGCTTGCAGGATAGATTGTGAGCAACTAAGGAGCATGCGAATCAGCGTGAAGAACCAATCCAGATTGCAAACTACAAGTTGCTTCTTTCATTAAAAACGTTGACGAATCATCAAGATCATTAGTATCATGTCAAGTTGTTTGATGCCTGTGCCAACTCCGTGTATGGCTGACCATCAGCCCTTTGGCATTCAGTGCGTGCCACTTAATCGTGAGAGGAGTGTTTTCGTCGCGCATGTTTAAGTGTTTAGGCATTATTCTGTAGAGATGGTGTTGCCGCTGGAGATCTCGTGGTGGACAAACGTCAGAGTGGTAATCAACACAACACATGAGTGTCTATGCCGCATTGTTTCCCATAATGCTACCCCTATAATTTACCAAAAAATTGGAGCTTTTGGTGCCTTCATAATTTATATCACCTTGCAACGACAGCGTATTGTTTGTAATTGCTAAGATTAAAGTTCTTTGTCTTCTTAAGGTAATGCATCCACCATTCAAAGCTTGTTACATGAATCCCAAGTGCATGCTGTAGATCGTGTATAGCATAATATCTAAAATGCCGAGTATTTTCAAGCACGGACTTGATGAGTTGCCTGCTTTAGAAATTTTGCATGAAGTAAAGGAAACTACGATTCGTTAGGGCGCATAGGTGGCGCTCATTTGGCGATTTAATTATTAATTAATCAATTAATTAATTAATTGCGAAATTTTATCATTGCACATAAGCAGAGGCTAGAACTAGCCAATAAACGAGAAGGAAATTCTGAAATAGATGTAGAATGCGCAAGCATTTGCCAAGACCCTGTGCTCTTTCACCAGGAGAATCATTTCGCCTGGGTGATTTCGTGAGGCATCATAGTGTTGCCACTTGGCAGAAGAGAGGTCAAGTTTAACCTCTCCCGCTGAATCTTGACAGGCAAGTTGCTGGTGCACTGTTAGTCACTATTGGAGATGGGACTCATGGCAGATAGGTTGGTGTGCGTTCGATAGTAGACTGAGAGGCTTAACGTAATGACCGTGGTACTCTCATACCTGTGTGTAGATAGTCTTGTCCTTGTTAGCTTTAAAATGACTTTGTATTCCCTTCGGAAGCTATGAAAGTGAGGGGGACATCTTGCGACAATTGCATTTGAATTCGCAGCGGTTTTATGGGTCGTGACCCAGCAAATAGCACTATAGTATCACCTTCTCGTCATTTCCTGTTTTGTAAAGGTGGCACAATTTTAGGTAAAAATGCGTATTAATGCACTAGACGTCTGCTTCCAGTGGTTGAATATCATAAAAGGCAGTTCTCAGTCGACTACAATGTGTCGCTCTTTAGGAGTGATGATCAAAGGCCATGCTGCATCTGACGATGACGTTCATCACTGACTCCTTTTTTACTCGCACACCATTGAAATTAAGACGTGCCAAATTCAACAGCGCTCTGTAATGCTTCGCTACCATAAACCAATTCAGACCATCTCAACCAAGGATCCCATTTGTTTGATACAATCTAACGGGGCTGTTTCAGCATCTACCTGTATCCCTTGTTATAGGTACGTAATCGGGATTTTATAACTAGGTTTTAAATAAATCGGACCACTACAAATGTCTCGTGGACATCCACGTTTCCACAACACACCCAACAATGACATTGGCGTTCAGGTATCTACCTACGGTTTTGCACCACTTTGAAATCAGCGGCAACTGTCATGTGATATTGCAAAAATATGGTTCGTCGGTGAGTAAAGACACCGCCATTTCGACTGCAAGTCCAGATCTACAAGATATCAACCATCAACAATGCTAATCCACAATGTTGGCTCACATGCATCCTCAGCAGGTAAGGCGCGATAAGAACCGCCGGCCGATCTTGTGCCCTGCTTATCATTTTAAGTGATATCCTATTTTACGAAACGAGTATTTTCTTAACTGACAGCGAGCTGCTGGCCATAATTTATAAAAAAGGGTATATTCAACTAAAATTTTTAATAAGACGACATTATTATTATGCAAAGACCAAACCGGCCGTTTTGAAGGTAGTTATTTGCATTCTATTTTATAGGCCTGAGCAATTACTGCCCAATCTCAAGCTGCTTTGGGCTCTAAATTAATCAAATGGGGATTGGGCAGTAGTTATTTAACAAGCTAAATAGGATGCAAGAAACTGGACCCCTTAGAGGTTCTCTCATGCCTAAAGTCTTTCTCTAACGTAGTTGACTCCTTCCATGCTAGGCTATTTTTCAGCAAACTACTTGTGGGCAAAACCACGTCATAGTGGACACAATGAGGTCAAAAACATGGGTCACATTCCACTCCCTTCCATACACACAAGTACCATGAGCAACTTTTCCTCCGATACCGCAAACGTTCCCATCGGTTACTCGGCTGTTTCACTTGATCACTTTTTGTGTAAATAGTGGCCAGCCCAAATTCTTATGCACTCTTCCACCGCCTTTGGCGAAGTTGGGTAATCCCGCGGCAGCCAAGTTATGGACAAAACGATAAAGTCTGCTACTTCCTCTTGGCCCCTCCCCATCACCTATGCTTACGCAAAAGGGGATAATAATGGTGGATTTATGGTAGACAGACTGGTGGAAGAGCAAAACTTATCCCATATGGTAGTGCTTGACTAAATGTCTTCCCATTTTTCCAACGCACTTTGATGGCTTTTACGTGCTCTGGAACAGAAATGACATGTAATCTTACGGAGCCGCTTAAATCCCTATTTTGGAGAATTACTTTCTTCTTGGATCTTCCCAATGAAATTGGTTCTCAAGCAGTGATTCTTCATTGGACCCAGAAAATTTTTTAGGCTAAATTTGTATTTATCTTCCTGTGCCGCCCCCCGTCCCCCACTGGTGGTGAGATAGTGCAGACTAATCAGCTAAAACCTTCAATGAAGGGCACTGTTGAAGTAAAGTTTACCCTATCTTGCGCAGCCCCACTGAATGGTCTCAAGGCCTACAATGTTATACTATTGTCGGTTTCCAACTGTTCACCTACCGTACTTGCTACCTAAGTTATACTATAGACAGACAGAGTGTGCGGTGATGTTAGCCTGCACTGCAAGTCTTTTCAAGTTGCGCCTCTCTTCACCTCTACGATGTTGGGCGTGGGCGTAGGATTTAGAATTGCTTGCATATTCACCACACTGCACCACGTAGAAGCCCCTCATGGGCCAAGTAAGCATTTCTCTATAGGCTAATGTGTGTGAAGCGTTCATATAAATGCGGCTTGAGTTTTGGATACAAAGCACTTCTGGGCTGATGATGGAGGTTCATCTGTGTCTCATTCCATTGGCCGCTACAGCTTTGGTAAAGGAATGCGGAGCAGACGGCAGTAAGTTGCATTTTCGTATTTTACTCTGGTCAGCAAAGGCGTGGAGCCATTCGACCTATTGTAATGCTTGCTGATTTACAAGTTTCGTTTAAAAAATCTCTTGTGGAGCTTTAACGTAAGGTGATGTCGGTCCACCGCGTTTTTCACCATAAACTCCTCCCATTTTCCTTTTGTTTAGGATTTTAAATTTCCTACACTTTTATCTGCTATTTGCTTAGAATTTACTCACTTCTGACTAACAAACTGCTTTCTCTCATTAATTATAACGTCCTAAACAAATGAAATGGTACCGCTGATGGGAGCACTGGCCGAGCATTATAGCTCCTGTTCACTTTCCAATTCCTCTGGATCTTTTGTTCCCTCTAAATGGCATCTGATCACTGTTGTCATACTGCAATTTCCTTAAGAAAACACCCACGATTATGATCGACAACGAAAATTTGAATGGTGATGCTCTTTTTTGTTGCATCCAGAAGGCGCGCATAGTGTAGAGGTTTTGATCATTGCTCATTATTTTAATATTTTGCTAACGAACGGCCCATTATTCCAAGTCTGATAGAACAAGACGATGATTTTGACCCACGAAACCAATCTTATCCAAATGACACCTTGAGGACTTAGGAATAATTATTTTTTGAAGTAGGTGGCAATACTTTCACAAATTTACAAATTGCATTAAGCACAACTACAGCATATGTGATGATATCAACCTCCACAAAATTTATTGCCTTTTTGAAATCATGTTTTCTTTCTTCCATCTATGTAAGTTTAATTTGAAAAGGCATTAATATAGCATGGCAGAGGTGATGCCGACTTCATTCCTTTCAAATAACCCGTAGTCATTAGGCACGCAGAGGACTGAGAAATCATTTAGCGAGACTGCGTGTAACTGAAATACCGAAAGTAGCGCATGCCAATTGTAGCATGGGCAATAGGTTGGAGTGATGAAGTGGTTGCTCTGCCAACTATTGAAGCCGAAAATGGTGACTGAGCTCACAGCTAGGGCTGGTCAACCAAATGCTGAAATGTGGTTTAAAAGCCGATATTAGTCATATCCCATACCGCGTTCACGTAAGCCCGATTTCGGAACTAGGGTAATTTGTTGGCATGGCTACCAGCAGCCATTCGCAGTGGCAGGAATGAGTGCTGAGCCTATTCGTTTGTAAGCCTGTATTACTTGGATTTCAAGTTGCAGACATTGGGGTATCAAAACTGTCTAAGTCGTCACCTCAATACTTATTTAGCCCATGAAGCTAATTAAAATACTATCATCATACAGAATTCGGTATTATTGTCTAGCAAAGTATGCGCAGTTTTGTTAACTGATCAAAGGATTCAACTATTAGGATTTAGCTAGTTAAGTGCCTTAATTTTACAAGAATTGGCTTAAAGTAATGCCTTTATTGGTCATTTTGCATAAGCATCGTATAACAAGGATTGTTTGGAGCGGAAAATAGTCCTTATTTTACTATTTCAGTATTTTGAGCGCAAACTGGGTGAGCACTATGACGATAAGATATTTTAGCAAGTAAAGAATACGTGGACGTCAACTAGAATATTCAAAACCAACAAGCGCTTTGGTCTGCTTCATTGATTTTGTGCAATAACGGCGTTGCTACACGCTAGAAAGGAGGTCAAGGTCAACCCGCCAAACCGACGTGTGGTTGGAATGTTACCACTCCCATCACTCGTCCTTGACTCAAATGATGGAACATATGACCTTACACATGCTTTTTAGAAGCTGTAATGTTTTTATTGAAATATACCTTAAATGCGTCTTTGATAAAAATAATGCGCCAAACCTCTTCTACCACAAAGCGAAAACTGGGACTTTGGCAGTTGGAAATCTTACAATCAATTATTTGCGCGTTGTTCTAGTTCACCATAGTCTCCTCTTTCACTAGGTATATTCAGGAATAAAAATGAAATTGCCTGTCACATACAAAAAGTACTTGTTTTTACGCTGCCTGCTCGTTCGCTGAAGCTGCAGCCTTTTGCAATGCTTCGTAATGGTAGTATGGAAGCCTAACAACATAAGTGAGGAAATGTAATTGCTTCAAACGTTTAAACGAGCAATTGCAGCGATTAATAAGGTGTCTGGTAGTCGGTATCTGACTTGGCTGCCCAAAACTTATGCGTTTTGCAGTAGATCTCTTATATCGTCCCACAGAATTTGCGTTTCACTGTGTACACTTACGTGATAAATGCTCTTTTACGAGTAAAGTAAAATAAGAGGCAGCATTATGAATAGGTCCTAGAAAGTGGGTTTGCTGCAATTGAGCAGTGCCTTCCAAAAGGCCAAACACGTGATCTTAACTGCGTGTTAGAAGTCTGCTCACATGCACTGTGGTTGTTTGTCGATCTGCTGGTGTTGTTGACTTTAGCTTTTCAAAACAACATCACCATTTTCACTGAATAATTTACCTGAGAGCATCGCCCACTGGTACATTCAGTTACTCCTATGTCCGCTGGACTTTTTTTCTGACTTTTAAACTGTGCTGATAAGAAGACTTGTTTTTGAGAATAATCTGACGATCTCAGTTATGCAGAAACCACCTCTAGCATAGCTTTGCTCTCAGCAACAGCAACCTAATGTTTTTACGTGTACAACCGCTTGCATGGCTTAAAATGAAGGCATTTTTTGGTTGTGGTAAGTGGTGCGGGTGCATTTCAGTGCCTACTTTTATTTAGGCAGTGGAATGGAATATGATCACTACCAAACTTTTGCGTTTTGTGTGACTAAAATGTAACAGATTTGCCTGATATTTTTGGAGGAGACATGCGTACACGGGGCAATCGTTAAAGTGAAAGACTAGAGCAAACTATGCAAAGAAATTCCCACGTTTAGAAGATGTGGCTGGTTAAAATATAATTCGCAGATATTTTACAAATCTGGAATTAAGAAGCATACTTTCGATTTTAACTTATGTAGAAACTTGACAAGCGTTATTGACAACTTCTACCATAGATTGAAAGACCGAAATTTTATGCAAAGATATAAGCAGGATGAGGGACCAGCTCCAACCGCTCCCTATCTATAACAATGAAATAAGTGAAGAGGCGAAGAGTTGTATAAGACCCATAATTAATCAACAAATTTTTATACTTAGATTATTACTAAACTAAGTTATTTCAAACAAGCAACAGTACTAAGACGCAAACACTTTTTCCGCAAGGAGGAAGACATGTTCATAAGCATATTAATGTTTAAAGTAGTTCTTAATGCAGGTCTGTTTAAAAATGGAACTTGTTTGGTTCAATCCAGCCATTAAATGACTTCATTGAGGGTTAGCAGTGCTCTAGAATTCACAGGACCTCAGTGAGTCTTAGCGCGATTTCATTTCTTAGGTAAACCGGTCGCATTAAAGAAGAATTGCTAACTGATAGCCACACATCCGAGTTAATTAAAGTTTGCATTTTTGGCAGCGTCTTGGATTTCAGGGGTAGTATTTTAACACTTTGTAATAGGCAAGATACCGTAAATTGTATTAATTTGTCCTTATGCATGCGGCAGAAAGCACCTTATCATCACTGAATTGTAACTCTATTCTTTCTAGCCGTAGGTGTTACATTAATTCGCCTTCCAAAATGTGTTGGCTCCTGTTCCAAAGCATCGAAAGATACTTGTTGACTAGAATTCACAGCGTTCGGAGCAGACGCAATAACAAATTCGCACCGGCTACAATATCAAGGGGTCATGATGGGGCAGAGCCACGTTCTACTTTTGGTTCCAAAGGATTGAGAGCCCTCTCTGCTATGGCAAGAACAGTAATAAGTAAACCATACAGTAGGTGGTAAGTGGTGTCTCTTCGTGCCATGTATTATGAGAGATTTACAATAATCTGAACTGAGCACCTGGGCACATTAAGCAGATCAATCTTGGGCCCACAATGGCACTTAAGTAGGGACAGTTGACCTATGGGATATTGCACCGTCACTTCAGGACATTAAAACGTCCGCCTTAAGGACTCGCACAACGATGTCAATTTTATTTGATACGTCAGATAGTAGCAAGTGCATCCCTTAGTGGCCCCTTTAGACTGGTCAGGCGAAAATAAGAAAAGAAAGTGGAAGCCTTTGCCCGAGAGTGATCTCGAATGCTCGGAAGTTCATCATGCCATTCCATCTCTTGGCTATTTGGAAGGTACCTGGTTATCGTGTTTTGCAGCCATCGGTCTCCTTAATGGCAGTGACGTAGGCGAATTGGTTCCTCCTCTATATAAATATGGGGCAAGTATAAATCGTGCAGTGTCGTAAAGTTATTGCGGCTCATTTACCCTTATGAAGTCGTCCTTTTAATTAGTCTTGAAGTAATTGGGAGGACACCAAGACTGCACCTCTCTGCAACGACAAAATTGTGTCAGTCTCAAAGTCATCCCTATGAACTCTTGAGGCAAATATTTGGCTTTAGTCTGACTGCCTAATCAGAGCCTTGATCACCTATACTGGCTGTTTTTTCCCAAGCTGTAGATAATGACCGACAACTCTCCTTCCTTCTGCTGTAATTCTGCCCATTCTTCGTCACGGGTGTAAGGTATGACATTTCCACCTGAACGAAATGCATTATCATAGATGTCGCTGTTCTCAGTCTTGCAGAATTTCACTTCTCAATTTTTTATGAGAGTTACCTCGAAGTACAAGTCAGGCATTCCTTCGATATAAACTCTGAGCGTTACGTTCCCTAATGTTAGGTAATCAACTCAACCACCAACAATGTGTGTTTAGATGCACCCACACCTCTCATGCTCTCATAAAAATGCGTGTTGTATGCAACTTATTCAGGTTGTAGTTTAACTTACGTGCTTGCCAAATGTGCGTGGAAAAATAAAACACTTTCTTAGCACTGCGCCCTATCATGTCACCCTCCGCTACTTCCTTGATTTGATGTGATGAACGGAAAATAGTCCATTGCAGGATGGAACAGAGACGGCTTTTCTTCTCGCAAAGTTACCTGGGAATCAGAACCTAAAACACGGCATCAAAGACTTTAACCTTTGTGTACTATCAAAGGGTAAATGAAAGATCTAACCCATCGTCGGTAAGCGATTCTATAACAATTTTAATAAAAGCCGCCAACCGATACTAAAAGAATGGAGTCAACACGTGATACGTAAGTACGAAAAAGACTTTTCTACTATAAAAAATGTGTTTAAAATTTGCCCACCAAATTTCAGCATTGTTGAGGAGGAAGAGTATTCAAAGAGATAGGAAGGAAGGTGAAACTCTACTGAAAAAATTCATAGTTTTTGCTTGGTCCGATGCATTTTGCGCCTTAAGACCAAATCGACTCCCTCAGTTGTTGCGACCCCACACACAGGCTGAAAAAGTAGTCCATCAATGTGGATCCTTCATTCAGGCAAGTTGGCCGTCCTGAAAGGACAAAAATACCTCTCTACCGCGAATAGGCCCAATTATTTGTACACTTATCTCATAAGTTAATGTATCGTTTAACTCACTACCTAATGATTCTATCTAAGCAGAGTTTTACGCACTGCTTTAAGCCTAAAGGCCTTATTTAAAACACGAAATGTGAGGAAACTTCCCATCGTGACAGCTAAACCTGTGGAATTAAAGGCAGCAATAGAACCGATAGCAGCACCTGCAAGAAATGCACACAAATCGTCCCAATTCTACAAAGGAAGGAAGTTTGCTTAACTATCGCACAGATCCAAACCAAAGAACATTGGAATTAAAAAGGCCAAATGGGTAAGGATAATATTATGAGACATTTAAAAGTACTTGATTATGTGTGTCAATTCGATGTGGGCATGAAGTTGGCTATGGTATCTAAAATGTCGGAAGTAGGCTGGACAAACTGCTGTCATGATATTCTTCGACGAAATGAGAGAGTAGAATCGACGACATGGTAGCGATAAATCGACTTTCCTGCATTGATGAGTCTTGATCGCTGACATGCGTTCCTCCTGTAAGTGAAGTACACTTATCTACGCGGATTCGGCCTCAAAATTTCGATTCGAGTGGTAGGAAAATGACTCTGACCCTGTTAAATTCACGCGTTTCTAGTTTGCATGCGCATATCTTGGATAAAGCAGAAAACATGTCCTACGCTAGGCATTTCACTCACCATGATCCGGAAAACAGTGCGACTTCTCTACGAGGTGATTAGGATCGACATGCCAGAGAGATTTTGCAAAGGTTGTTTTTGTATAAGTGACGACGTTGGCTGATTTTGTCCATTTTTCTTCGATGATCAATGAGAGTAAGACGACTGAATTCCCTTGAATGTCAAAGAGTTACAAATGACTAATTTCTGAAAAACCCATTAAAGTGTTTTCTGATCACTTCACTCACGAGGTAAAATACGTTGCATGTATATTGACTGCTGATATGGAAACTTGTAATGGGAGACGATTGTCGGATTCTAGTGTTTGGAACGTGATCGTTCACACCGTTATTCAACCCGGAACGGTGACTCGCGTGCAGCCCACACTACTCCACATCTATATAAGGCAGGATGCTTCGGTTTTTGCCGAACACGCCTCCTTAAAATCTATTTAACTGCAGACCATGATAAATGTAAATGGGACTCTAGTCCCACATTTAAATGGAGGTAGTAAATAGACCACACTGTCGACCCTTTGCTGTCCACCGACTTCGAAAGCTGTAGCCAGCGAATCCTTATGATAATTTCTAAGCAGCGCCTTTTCGTCCGATGAAGTTTAATAAAGGACTAGCTATTCTTTTAAACTTAAGCAGTAGTTTTTCCAAATCACGAATATTTATAAGGGATTGGGTGAGGTGACGTAGTTTGTAAATGTAGTGCTAAAGGCTTAAGGTCACCATTTTATTTATCGGTTATAATGGCAACGGAGTACGGCTGCATAATCTGGGATCATGGTTACTCCACTTTCGCATTGTCGCGGCATCATCATGGAGGCGAATAACAAGCCCGAAGTAATCAATTGAATGTAGTGTAGAGCTTGGTGTAATCATAGCCTTATTCAAATGTCTCGTTTCATTGGTCTTGTGAAGCACTCCACATCCATGCAGTATGTCGAGCAGCTCAGCGCACATTTACGAAGAATCTGCAGCAGCTCGATAGGGAATTGACGCCTCAACCAATGGCCAAGACTTTATTGCTGCGATTGAGGGGATAATGGTTAAGGTTTCTTTGCGGCCCAATTCTGGCTATAATACGCACGCGAAATCGCTGCTTACTGTAGATTTCTTTGATTCCTCAGATAGCACTTATTTGTCTGCTAATTCTTTAGTATGTTTCTTCATTTATAAAATGTGCACCAGCTTAATATTAGAAATGATCGTGATAACCATATTGTAGCTGCATCTGAAATGCCAAGGTTTTGATTACCTAAACAGTAGCCATTTAAAATTACTCAGGTTCCTTGTTTAAAATGCGCATAATATGATAGATTTTCCAAGCTGCTTGCGGTGCTTAGGTAAAACCTTAGATTTCATTCCATCCAAATGAGTCCATTTTGAGAATCGCACTATTAATATTAACTAAAGTATGCCTACTCCTAGGCCGGATGTCATCCCACTTATCCTAAGAATTCTCTGTAATAATGTTGGTGTTTATATACGCTTAGTAGGTGAGAGGCGGGAACACAATATACACGTGGTCGAAAGCGAGCTAGCGTGTTCTCCCTCAGCGCCGGATACCGCGACCCCGTAGTCTGGACTTCCCCACCTACAGTTTCTCTTTAAATAAACCATGCCCAGAAAAGCTCGGTCTTCTTTTAGTAAGGTAGAAAGGGATGAGGAGGAGGAAAAGAAGAACCCTGTTACATTCTCATTTGTACCTTTCGACTCATCAATATTTCGTCCCAACATTGAACCATCGAACGGTCCAGTGTGTTCAAGCCTTCTTAATTAGTGGTAAAGGCAAGTAAGTAGGTAAGTAAGCCAAAATAAGTTAAGCAATATACAGCTAGATATGATGACCAACACATTGGTGAAATAAAACTTGCAGATCGAAAGTGCAACAGACACACTAAAGCAAGGCAATAGAAACGCCTAATTTATTTAAGTATTTGGAATTTTGGATGCAGATGTGAGGCTAAAGGGTAGAGTCAAAAACACTAGATAAGCTTAAAAAAGCTTTATCTGTTTTCTCCAAAATTTGCATCCTTTTTTCACTTGACAATTTTCGGCTGCTGCTGTCTGACGAATTTAAGGAAGGCGGTTTTCTGCCTCTTTTATCACTCTAAATTTGACTCACTCTGTCCCTTTGGAATACTCTAAGATCCTCTCTAGCGGGCTGCTGGTCTACCAGTCAACGGACGCCACTTCCCGCCTAATCTTGTGTGATTGGAGTGGGTTCGCGTCAACGGTTGTCCTCCCATTGAAGAAGAGGGGATAAAGTAGGCTGAAGTAGGGTCGGAACAAAAAGGAAAGCAGTTCACTGTTCCTAAAGATAGGGTTTGTTAAGGTCCTGCTTGCAGAAATTAGATGATTGAATTGCAATTTTTGAAGCCTGATTGAAATTTTGAGGTTTAACTGTTCGTATGAGTCCACCAGTACAACGTTTAGTGCTTCCTACGGCGCTGTAACTAATATTAACCCATCCTTTGCAAGCGTTCGCCATTCGCTCGGCTCCGAGGGCCAAAATACTTCTTGGGTCCTTATGGAACCTGCTGGTCATCATTTGGAGTCGAATCACGACATATCCTGATTCGACCTCCTAGCAACGACTAAAGAACAGGCATTAGCGCGGTCTCCGACCTTATCTAACTTTCAGGAACCAAACATCTTGACCTGATTTTGGCCAACAATACAAAGCCCTCTTCATTGGCAGTGTTTTACGCGAAAATCAGTCCTTGTGCGGGAACTTGGAGCCATTTATGGATGTTATCCTAGAACCAATTACCTAAAATGCGCTGATAAACGTGTCATTGAGATAATAATTTAGTGAAGGAGAATGAGTCAAAATGCAACCTGCCTCATTACCTGGCTACGACTAGTCGGTGGCTCAGTATGAATTAGGAAATGAGGAAGTGGCCTTTATCACCCTCCACTTCTGTCACGTCGTCATCTCTGGCCACGGTGTATCCACTACTCGAATGCCAACAGGCAACCACGCAACCGGTGGCGGAGAATGCGAAGTTGGAAGAAGAATATGGTGGGGACATTGTAGGAGGAAAAACATAAGACACTTTAAAATATCTAGGTGAAAAAGTGTGGTAATTTTGCCACTGAACGTCAAATCAAATCAGTTAGTTAGTCAAAAGAGGAAAGAAAGATGAACCAGTGATTTGGTGAAGCGGAATAACTGAACCAAAGCAATGAATACAGAAAATAGCAAATAAATAGGCGATGTCGTGTGTAATGTCACTACCACAGGCTGTAACTAGTCGATGCGAAAGCGACGTGCAAATAGATGGGCAGGTAGATAAATGGGCTGATGGGTGGGGAACTAAAGTTTCGTAGGGTACTCACACAGATGTGTGGATGGAGGGATGGATAGGCATCCAAGATCAGTAAAGCGAGTGGGTGGGTAGATGATGGAGAGGTGAGATATGGGCACATGTCTTAGTACTTCGGCCGAATGCCCAGTTTTTGTGTTTGCGCTCTTTCCCTCCTTCCTCCATCCCACCCATGCGGACATGTTTTATCACATTTCAAAGACTAAAAGGATTGAGGAGGCTTCTTGGTCATCCATTTTTACCTGCTGCTATTACTACTGTTGTCGCTAGCCCAATCTGAGCGACGTCGAAGAACGACTTGGCCATTTGACTGATCATTGTTTGCTGACCAATTTCCCAGCTGAAACATCTGCCTAATTCCGTAATTTTTTAGTTTTGCATAAATTGTTTCGATGTTTGACTTGGTCTTAATGCAATAATCTCGTCTTCCAATCGGTAGATGTGCTAAGCTAAGGGAATTTGATCCGATATAAGTAAGAAGCAAGGCTGTAGCACCGATTTTTCAAGTGCGCACTATAAAGGATTTCAACATTTTGTTTGCTTCTTCAATCACAGTTAATATGCTTGCAATATTTAATTTTAGGTGATCGTAAGGCACCACTATGAATCGGTCGTTAAAATATGGGTCAAGCTCCTTTGCAAGAGTCAAGGCATCAAATATGTGCAAAGATGGTAGCAGAGGTTAAACAACTGCTTTAGCTCCTACCGGACAATAAAATTATTAAGACCTCAGCTGCATTAATGGTGGAGAAAGGTCAAGAGAAGGGAATCAAATTCGTGACACCTGGACTTCCACAGAGAACGCAGC
Organism: Taenia saginata; assembly: GCA_001693075.2. NCBI lineage: Eukaryota > Metazoa > Platyhelminthes > Cestoda > Cyclophyllidea > Taeniidae > Taenia > Taenia saginata. Next base: position 99,100 of record LWMK02000030.1, on the reverse strand, counting down.
CTTTTGTGCGTTCGCCTTCACGTAGATGCACATTACCATGAGACACCGGTTCACCTCCTCATGGAAGGAGCGCCAAATGTTTGCCGTGTTGCCAACTTGAGGAACCCTTCCTAGAAGCGTAGAAATTACATCTGCATAAAGGAATTCTTTTAACCCCGCCACCAATACAGTTAGTCTCTCTTTAACATTGACACTTGCAGTTGGGGTTGTGACTTACACATAGACAGACGAACCGAGGCCAGAGGCTGGAAGTGCTTTTTGGCACTTTGTGGCCTAGATTAATTCGCATCATCCACGATAAATCAATCTCCACCACTGGCTGATTCTCCACTCAGTGAAGATTTATAAGTTGCACTGAAACCGATTTACCGCCTCTATAAATGTCCAATTTCTCCAGCTCTACACCGCAGTTTATATGCAATAGTTTATTCGCACTTTTTAATCCAAATTACTAGCTTTTAGCCAGCTTAAGCGAAAGAAGAAAAGCACCACTAAGGGCTGTTTGATAAGAAAATTCTCAAGTTCAACGGTAAGAATAGCTAAAAATTCCCATTGCTGGGGCCAGTAATGCTCTAGGGATTAAAATGAGGAGTGGAGAATTACGTCATGCAGTTGCTGCTTTATCTGCTGATCTCTCCTGACGTAATTATCTGTGTTTGCACCATTAAATAGCTGGCTTAAGGATTCCCTGTCACAATTTTGCGTTCCCCTAAAACAATCATTACGGGACCTCAAAAGTTGACGTAGATTAGCCCAAAATAGTTCACCGACCCTCGAATTGGAAGCCCATAGATTTAGCAGATGTTTCCTTGCCTAGAGATGAATACTATAGGAATAAGAAAAATCCGTTCACTAGCATTTCGTTGTGATTCAAAGTGATTTCAATGCAGCTGGGATCGGCAAGCCCTACAATACTGTAAACAAGCGTGCTAACGAAAATAACTTTGAGTAATACCTGGACACGTAACATGGCCTGTGAACGGAATTAGGTTCAATGTTGACTTGCTGAAGGGTGTAGGTGGAGGCCGATTAATTGTCACAAATTTTCTGTCCCTTTATCTGCTCATGCTCCAATGCGTAGCACCTATTACGGTCTAGAGGTGCAGTTGCTCTAATTCTGGTTGTAACTTTTAACGAACAGATTGGTCCGTCTTTATGATGACTGTCCCTCACACCTCTGAGCAGTTGGTTTTTCGCCTGCCCTTGAGGATCAGGTGTCCATTGGCCAGTCGGTTGCGTCGGGACGTGCAAAACAATGCTGTGCAAAAATTTATTTCTCTGCGCTTTATAGCAGGCAGAAGGGATGCTGCAAACACAACCTGTAACGGAACTGCTTTATTAAAAATGCTTTGAGGAAGGGAAATCCTGACATCCATTGTTTGGAAGTTACCTTGATCAAGTAGCAAGTTCTATTCACTGAACTCAAAAGACACCTCGCTTCCTCGATGCCCTACGTAATTTGAGAGCAGCAGTATACCACTGCATTGACACGTTAATCAGGTGACTTCACACGTAGAGGACAAAATTTTTCTTACCAAATGGTCTATCGGTCTTAGAGAAGTGCATTTCAAGACGGTTCTCTGCCCTTTTGCCCTCGGTTATTGGTGCGATTTTGTTTCGTCTTCCCGCATATCAGAGGCCTGCCTTAAATTACGTTCTGACACAGCTTCTCTCCGTATTTTCCAGTCACTCGTTCTTTCCTTTGTCATCTCACATAGATGCTCCGATGGTGGTATATTTCACCCGCTGTCATGATTAACTCTTCCCTTTTTGTGTTGCTTCTGGATGCGCTACGCGATTATGAGTAAGTAGCTGCATTAATAGTGAAGCCATTGCTTGCTTTACAAATTAGCTGACAAGGAAAGTCAGCTAAAAGTGTTGGTACGCAACTTATTTATGCATGCACCAAAGTTTAGCGTTGTATAGGACTGCCTACTTTTTCTTTACTACCAATTTTCCCTTCTACACATAATCATCACACTTTTTTTGGTACTAATGTTCCCAAAAAGCTGATGTGCTAAAATAATGCAATGCAATCTAGATGTCATAGATACCTCTCCCGTTTTCTTTTGTTTCTGTACTGCCGACTGTTCCTTGATAAGTTGTAATTTGCTTGTACCAGTGAATTAAGCGTTCCAATTGATGTGGATGCCTCCATCTCACGCAGCAATTCTCTCATCAGGATTCGTCAGGTGGTAACGTTTTTAATATCCCGTTTCCTTTCTAGCTATTGCAGTCCTAAGAAAAACACCTGAGTACTGAAGTGCTTCATTATGATCAATTAGCCAATATGATGAGTTTGCTTATCATGAGAGGGTTTTCAAGTTACCACTTGTAAATTGAATGCATGTTTGGGTAGAGGTGGCCAGAAGCTAAGCGTCTTCCGCTTTCTTCCCTCTTCACGCCCTTTTAAGTAGCAGTTGAATAAAAGCCACTACTAGTGATCTGCGTGTCATTTGCAGCTTCTCGCAGTTAGGGTTCAATAAGTAGGCTTGTTCGCAGCCTCCTCAGCACTTATTTAAGGTTCATGCATACATAAATAGATCCTAATTAAACGAACTTCTCTGAGCCTACAAATAACAGATTGGTTGCATCCACTTTTGATTCACCGCAATGATTTCTGTAGTGCTGCTGAACGAGTCCATTTGGTTTGTGGGAAAATGAAACCAAATTCATCCGCCGTGGTAGTGGGCAAAGTCGCTGCACCATCTATGCAGGAAAGGATGGAAACTTTGTCTCCTTACCCAAGTCATAACTAACTAAAGCTAGAGATAGGTCAGGAGGACCTACAAAGCCTTTAAATAGCCTGCTAAGTTCCCGATACCCTATATAGTTATGCATGTTTAGTCACTCTTCTTTTATTTTCACAGGAAGCATTCTGCAACTTTGTAATACCATCAATAAAATTATCAACTGCCGAGCTTGTTCCACTTAGGAAGTTGATGTGAACTAAGAACCCAATTACTTCCAAATTTGTCAACTTGTGGTTTTTATAGGCGTATGAAGAACAGTAACATCTACAGCTCAATTTTTATACTTCTGAGTACTTAAGCGGAAGAGTTGCGTAAGACAAGTTCCCCCACTAAGTTAATATTTGTTGGTCTTATTGTATCGCCTTTATTAAACTATTACCATTAGCTTTGGAGGAGCAGGACACCGCTTATTGCCGATTTAAAAATGAAGGTGCGTTTTACGTTTGACGATCATATAATGATATAGCTAGGCGTGCTAATGGAGCCGCAAATGCAGTCGCATGAGTCACTGAGTAATGAAGAGTGCCTGGTAATAAAGGACACTTCCACAACAATGCCGGTTTCAGAGGCTTGCTCACCCAAAATGCCTTACGTAAAAGTGACATAATAGCTCTCCTGATGTGGTATCGCCCACATGTATAACGCTGTGTAGGTCAAGAATACTCGTCCCTTCGAGGTATATGAAACCCATAGTGAATAATGGGCCCAAAGCATTTCGGCTTTAAAGAAGAGGCTTTGTTTCTGCCTCGAATCACTTGCGACTGGAATTTCAGTTGAGGCAAATAAAGGGCGGGTATCAAATTGGGATCTAACATTCAACCCTCACCGCCACAGATGCAAAACAAATTATATACCGTGGTAACTACTACGGTTTTCTGTGCAGTTTTTATTATCACTACGCGTCCTTTTATACCGGGTAGTGAGTTGCTAACTTAGAAAGCACTTGTTTATTTCATGCCCATCGTATTCTTCATTTTGCTGTGGATTTTAGGAATTCATCGTTTTTACATGAATATGCTAGGCAACAACTTGTTAGATACGCGCACTAAGGTTAGTAAAGTGTTCTTAAATTTGTAAGCATAAAACAGGTAAAAATTGCTAGTGACAAGTCACCTGCTCAACTTCCCTTACTACCACATAACTGGCACATTAATCAGGCAGTAACGATTGGAATGTTTACCTCGCTATCCCATCTGCTGCTCCTCTACTCCATTCGGAATCACGGTTGATCTGGGTATGCACCAAAGAGTTATTTATGGCCTATCCAATGCTGCTGCAGTCATATGTACTCAATCAATGAATGGAAAGCAAAATTTCTTCTCTATACCTTGAATTGCCGTTGTGACCTCAGCTAAACCGGTCATTTTAAAGCAAAATATCTTGGTAACTGCTACTTGGTACGTGCATTCACTCCCAAGGCTTGCCCCTCTCTTTCTTCTCACTCATATAGTGCGCCCCTATTAAGACTCATTAAAGTCCATGGCCATACTTCGGTAATTGGGTTACCCCAACAACTGCTCTCTTTGTAATCAGTTATTGAGATTGCAATGAAATAAGTCCACTCCCACTACTGTCGTTAAGAGCTGGTAAATTCGCAATTCTAGATTTAAACTAAACAAATTAATAACTGCACCAGAAATGTAGCACTAATACTGTCGATTAGCTTGCGAATCAATTTGTGAGTTAATACCAGTGGTTATGTAACAATGCCTCCCACCACTCTAATTTTTAGTCTAGGCCGAGAATTTCGTTTGATGATATGCTCATTCATGTGTATTCACATCGTCGCATGTGCAACGGAACAGCGCCCGATGAGCACCTTTCTGTTTACTGAGACCAGCTTTTATTTTAGCAAAGCTTAGAGAACCTTATCGTTTTCCTGGCACTTATTAGCGCTATCGCTATAGGCATTTCTAAGTCTAGACGATAGATGGGTTTGATAAAATATTTAGCTTTAGGCAAAGCGGGAAAAAATATGCCGAGCAAATTAGAAGTGCCTATGCAGCAAAAACTTTGTCATTTTAGGAACCGGTCTTTGCATTGTCCCATTAATAAGATCATTGAAAACGTTGCCATTGATTAATGGCAAGCGAAAGTCGACACTTGGTTAATATGTGAGCTCAGGTAGCAGTGAGAAGGTGGAGCCAACCTTGCAAAAACAAGACGCGATCACAAATGGGTATTCCTGTTCCCAGCAATAATCAGCAACATGACAATGAAACTGCCATTTCTGCACAGCCTGACCACGGCTAAGATCCACAGTTGTACACCCTATGAATCAAATGTTGTTTAAATACCATTTTAAGACTAGCGTCAAAATCGCTCCTTTAATTAAAAAGAAAAAACTGCTATCTTACACTTGGCCTCCAATTTCCACAGATAAGTCAACGACCATCGTCGACAGTGACTGTACCTCTGTGAAGCAGTAAATAATCAAATAGCTTGTGCGCACCATCTTCGCTGCCTTGCTGTTTCTAAGAAATGGCCGAGTGAGGCTGAGTACTTGAGGGTAAGGGAGTGGAAGTGAAAGGAGAAGACGGGTTTCCTCAAGATCGACCTGTAGTTGTCTTATCGATGCCATCCACTATGTTGGGCACCAGAGTCACTAAGTGTCGAAACGTTATCTCAATGCACCACAATGTAAGACAAATAGAACCTCACCGCATCACGTTTACAAGGTTTTACTGCAATTAAGTGGCTGAATTGGTTGCACCCCAATGTCATAAGACAAGCTTTACCTTCAGAAATACAGGCCTCGTTCTTCACGAGGGCATATCGTCATTCCAAAGCACATGAACAGTGAAGCATGGGTCTTACTTCCACTCACAATTTGCTGCAGTCACCATGAAGCAAGAGTACCAGGCGAATCTCAAATATTTTACAATCAGAGTGTGAGGCGCGAATCAAAAATAAGTAGTGACAGTCAGCCAACAGAAAAAAATTGCGCCCGTTCTTGGTGCAATGCGATGCTGGGCAGGGATAATGGGTAGAGCTATCAGGAGGACTTAAGTTGACTTCCATAAACCTAGGTTTGTGGCAGGTGGAAGCGACGGCTCCTAATTTTTGTTTCATACTTGTGCTTTATAGTTTTTTTCTCCTCGCCGACAAAAATAAAATAGAGCGCCCATCCTAGCATTCCGCAACAGTGCAAAACACCTTAGGATGTTAGCATAATTATTTGTCGAAATATCTCATCTGATTAATAAGCTCTTAGTTTAGGGTTAAAGAGCTTGACTTTGTGAATTTACTTGCGCAATCCACCACCTTGGCTTAATGCGAACATTTTGCACTTGAACAAATGAACCCTCATGCATCTCTTTATACGCAGACTGAGATGAATGCCTTTTCTTTCAAAATGAGTAGTGTCTCTATCATGCCCCGGCCCTGATCCAACTTTGAAAATGTCAATTCGTGGGCTGATTACCAATTATTGCCACAATCCTACACGACCATGGGTTACCCTCCTTTAGCGCCCAAAACTTGAGTGTATAATAGCTGCGCTGCTGAAATGGTTGAGTAGACGCTGTATGGCAAGACCCACATGGGTGATGAGAGCTGGGTTGAGCCTAGAGTTTGGTGGGAAAACAGTGACGACAAAGCTGTTTGCCCTCCTCTCGTTCTCGCAATCATGGCAGGTGACCTGACGATGGGCAGTGCAAGTGTCAATCCATAGGGAGAACCACCCAATATCCATTTGTCTTGATGGGCCAAATAACGGTTGTTTCGAAGCAGGGCTGCCTTGCACGCTCCACGTAGACAAACACCAACCTGTGTCTAATGCAAACCATTTTCAAAATTACAACAGCAAAAATTGAACACCCTGCTGATGATCTAATACGGATCTTATTAATCACGGATAAGTTTGCTAACGAGACCAAAACCATTGTTTGGCACCCAAGATCCACTGGCCAATATAAAACAATTATTTTAACTATGGATACAGGTCATTATGTACCGTTTCCCAAATGGTCCTCAAATAAAGTGGGACCATTTACGAGGATTTGGCAGGAAGCAACTTGCCAGAGACGAAAGTGTTCTGCCACCTGGCCTATCGTGCTGCCTCACTGGACGGCTTTAATGTCACTTGTGCTTCATCGGTCCAAGTGACCACACTCAAAACACTAGTAGAGGTGGGAGAAGTTTACTCACAAAAGAGAATGGTGATGAAACCTTAACCATCAAAAAGCTTTGCTTTAAACCGTGACAGAATGAAGCGGTTAAACTGGAAGGAGAGAATGTGGCCCTGAAGTACACTAAGAAATGCACTGCCATATCATAAAAGGCAATGATTGTATAAAGAGTAGCGGTCCTGCAAACAGAAGTAACACTGGTGGCTTTGATGTAAAGACCGTAAAAATTAAAACCACTTACAACAAATAGTATTTTGGAAGGAGGCACAGAAAATGTTTTGCTTAACATTTTTACGAGCAGTGTGCTTCGCGTAGTGAGGCTGACTGCAGCAGTGATGGTGATGAGTAAACGGGGAAAAGGCCTCCCAAAACTGCCATCACGCACGCGCAAACTGTGCCTGGGAGGCCAATGGCATTGCGGAGTTCGGTATCGTGGTCCTTTGTGCAAGTGAGGACGGCCAAGTACAAAAGAGGAGAAGGGGGAGGCGAACATTCTCTTACACTTCGCCCTTGACTGTGGGGGCAAATTGAGCACGCTGAGCGATAACTCGTTTCTGGTGATATTATTGTTTGTGAACGTAAGTTTGGTTGTAAGTGCGGAGGTGGATTTGGCCGTAAGAGCCATGGCAGCATGTTGTGCAGGTTACAGGCACATTCGTCATTATATTCCTTCCCTCTCCTCTAGATAGTGCAAGTAATGCGGGTTGTCAAGCATGCTCCAAGATTTTTACCAAAATAGTCATTAAAGAAATTCAAGTGATACTATTTCTACAGCGCATAAACAATGCAAAGCTCAAAGATAACTTGTGCAAGCAAAGTGTCTTACGTTTCGCTAACGTTGATCTGTTAGCATACAAAGACATTATAACAACCATCCTAAGTGCAATCCATTCTTATCCGAGTAATGTGCTGGGATGTGACAAAATCTACACCGCACTACAATGGAGGAGACTATCCATTCTATAAAATTTTGTCTATTTTGAATCTTCGGCTGGTTGAACATATAGGCTGTCCATGATTTTACAATTTGTCACAAACACCCTCGACTTTTGGGATTCCTAAAACAACGATTCATCCTACAGGACCAATTCATTAAGATTGATCATGGTTTTCCCTTTCCATCTCTTAAGTTGTAAATGCATGGCACATTCCAGCTGATAACATGCATCAAAAGGCTTCTTCGCTGAAACACCCATGAGTGCGAAGCACTATTCGCAGCAACTTTAAGCCTTTAATTAGAAGGAGGCTTGATGATACGAAACCTCCAGAGAGGTAGATATTTCAGGTTTACCAAGTTAGCGGACTAATCTGGGTTCCAGTGGGCATCCGACCCCTGTACGTCAAAGTAATCATTATTCAGGTTATAAAATGACCACCACACTGACGATGTAGATGTATAAAGCACAACCGAATCAATACCAAGTAGTTTTAGGCCATTTAAGCATCTTATATTAAGTCGTATTTTTAGCAGCAAATTTAATCTAATGTGTTTACGTATCAGCGTCAGTTAGCAATGTGTCTAGTGAGGTACTTCATCTTCAGTGCTCAGGTGCTTTAGCTCATGCTTTGCAAGTTTTCATGCTCATAATAGAGGATGGGTTTATTTGCATCGTTAAGAGGCTGAAATTGACAAAAGTGCATATTATTATATCTCTCTTTGTCTCTGGGGTGAGGGTTGCTACAAGTTTATGAGGTATTTTAGATACCTAAAAATAAAAATGGAATGATACTTAAGTGTATCCCATGTAACCTCTGTGCGAAACTATCACTTTATTCCTCAGCAAAATAACGCATAAATACATTTGGTTTTCTACACTAAGTTGCAGGACCTTTCAGTGAATATGTACTTCTAAGCAAAGAGAAGTAAGAAAACTGTTTCTGCAAAACGTTATCCAGACAACTAATGACATTTTATGTCTTGTAAAATACCACAGTTATAGCATTGTTGCAAGTCATTTGCTCGAGTAAACGAGTTAATGAAAACCCCCTTTTTAACAATTAATTTCCAGCCATTGTTGTTCCCAGATCTTAATGCCTTTCTGCAATAAACCGATGGTACCATTAACTGCTGTCCATCTCAAAAGAGGAAACTTATCTTTAAGTGTTATTATATTCGAAAGAGATATGGTTTTAAAAGTTGACTGTTTCGTATTGTATACAAGTCATAGATGGTTCCATTTTTATGCGGTACTTGAGTCTCATTTTTATTTTTATTATGGTCTGCAGTGCATTGAAATTCAAAGAGGTATGGTGGCCCAAAACTGAAGCACCTTGCTTCTCGTGAGAGCAGAGCGGTGTGAAAGATGCACGGGCCACCATTTTGGGGTAAAGAACGATGTGGGCAATGACTTCGCCAACGCTAGAGTTCGAAAATCACCTCTAACTACAAATTCCCATATCAGCAGGCAATGTACGTGCAAAGTATCTTACAGCCTAGGTAGAATGTTACAAATACATTTCTATTGGCTTTGTAGAACTTTGTCAGTTTTTATTTTTTGGAATGCAAGAGGTTTTCGGTTGTCCTACTTTCATTGCTAATCCAAGTACAATGGACAAAATCAGCTAAAATCGTCACTTATCTGATAAACCACTTTTGCACAGCTTTAAGCATCTCGGTCTGTTATTGCCTCAATCAGTTGCGATTCACTACTTCCGAGTTCTGGTCGGAGAAATTATTAGTGCATTGCATGTTTCTCTGTTTTACCCATGAGGTGTTCCTACAAATCAGCAATGCACATATGTAAAAGAGTCTAAGGTCATTGTATCATTACTCAATGCAAAGCTTTGGGACCAAATCTGCCTAGATGAGTGTACTTTACTTATAGCAGGAAAGCATGTCAGCGATCAAGGCTCTTCGTGGCGACCATATCATCAGCTCTACTCCCTCATTTCGTCGCAGCATACCGTGGCAGTGGTTTGTCCAGTCTGCTTCCGGAAATTCAGGTACCATGGCCACATTCAAGCCCATTTTGAATTGGAGTACATAAGCAAGTACTTTTTAATGCCTCTTTTCATGATCCTTACTACTTTGGCTTTCCTAATTAGGAGGCTTTTTAGGTTAGCCCATACAGCAGTTATGTGAAATTCCTTTCTTTGTAGAATTGGGACGATTTGCGGGAATTCCTCGCAAGCGCTGCTACTGGTTCTATTCTTGCCTTCTATTCAACAGGATTGTCCGACACAATGAAAAGTTTCCCTACATTTCTTGTTTTGAATTAAGGCCCTTTAAGTTTCAAAGCAATGCATAAAGATCTTTTTAGCTAGGAATGCCAGATAATGATTTGGAGGGGTATTTGTTTCCTTCTAGGTCAATCACCTTGCCTGAACAAAAGATATACACCGATGGACTGCTTTTCATTTGCGTGTGGAGCTGCGACAACTGCGGGAGTCGATTTGTGCAACCAAATCATTTGTTTATTCATTGTCCAAATGACTACCCCGCATTTCTAGCAAGGAAGAGTGTACGCATTCCTTTCCTTCGAATTAAGAAGGGTAAATGAGTAAAGATCGTAAAACGAGGCATCGAAAAGTACGCTTTCTTATGTACGCCAGTTCAAAATGGGTCTAAAGCTGGCCATGGTATCTGCAGTGCCGGAAGCAGACTGCACAAACCACTGTGATGGTATGCTGCAACGAAATGGGAGAAATGAATTGATGACATGGTCTCCATGCAGAGCGTTGAGGTTTAATCTTTGATATCGCCTGTCAGGCCCCAATCCCTGGATGTAACCGCATGCAAAACGCCGTCTCTCTCCCAGCCTGCAGTGCACACTTTTCCATTCATAGCATCAATTTATGGAAGCGGTGGAGGATGGCATTAAAGGATGCATTGCCAAGATAAGTGCCTCAATTCCCAATGCAAGTGTAATGCGCATATAACTTGGCCCATAATCCGAATAAATAATTTGCAGCTTGAATTTACATGAGAGCATGAGAGGTGTGCTACAACAAAATAAAGGACCGACATGGTAGTGATAAATTGACTTCTTCGCCACATCGAAATGCCTTGATCGCTGACATGCGTTCCCTCTATAAGTGAAGTGCACCCATATAGGCAGATTTGGCTAAAAAACTCGCATCGGGAGGTGATGCGATGACCTTGGACCATTTTAAATACATACGCTGATGGTTTGCATGAGCACTCCTTGGACAAAACAGAGGACCATACAATGAGATAATCAATTCACTCACCAGAATCTAGAGAGCGGTATGTCGATCCTTATTAAGGTGATTACGAACTGAGTAGCTCAAAACTTTGCAGAAGTTGTTTGTTAGATAGGTGATGATTTTGGCTGGTTTTGTCCATTTTATTTGGGTGGTTGATGAGGGTAGGACAACTGAAGACTACTTGAATGTCAAAAATATAACAACTTTTACAAAACCCATCCTAATGTTTTCTGATCATTCTACATACGATGTAAAATACGCCACATGTTTACTGACTGCCGGCATGAAAATTTGCAATGGGAGGTGGATTTCGAATTCTAGTGTTCGCGAAGTGAAGGTCGACATCGTTCTTTACCCCGAATAGGTGACTCGCCCATCAACCACACTGGGCGACCATGTCTCTTCGAAATTTGATGCACTGTCGACCAGAATAAAAATAAAAAGGAGACTCAAGTCCCGCATTCTAATAGAGATGCATGATGGCGCCGCCTGTTTCCTTTGAAAACACTTATGACTTTCCACCAAATATGTAGTAATTAGCTTCTGCGAACCACCGTCATTTCAAGTAAACCTTCATTTTTGAGAGGGGCAACAATTAATGGGGCCATCGCTTTTGTGTAGGAGGATATTAAGACTTGAAGACAGCAGCGGATGGACATTGATAAACACAAAGTGGGTAGTTTCATTAATTTATTTTGTTCGAGCAAATGCTTTTTAATAAAATAATAAATGTGATTTTTTAAAGACATGAAATTCATCATTACTCGTTAAAAATACAACTTTAAACTATTTTGTTACGTTTCTACAAACAATCTCTCTTGCTTAGAACTTAGTTTACTATGCTCTCTAGACGGTCCTGTGGCTTGGCTTGAAAAGCGAATGCATCTTTACGTTACTTTAGCCGAAGAATAAAGTGGTCGCTGTGTATAGAGGTCGCATGGAATGCATCTGGGTAGCATTTCCTTTTAAGTTTGGCTAGCGTCTTAAAATGCCGTAGAAAACCATAGCAACCCTCACTCGAAGAGACGCAGAGGGAAATGAAAATGGGCTTTTATCAGTTTTAACTCCAACTCCACTTGTGAGCATAATGATATGCAGGGCACTACAAAGAACTAGAACACTGGTGACAAAAGACTTTTCTAGAGACCTTGATGGCTGACGGCTACGCGTAGATTCACATTAGGTCAATGCTGTTGCTAGAACTCAACTTATTGATAGATATTTGAATAACTTGAAAACATTTGATGTAAGTCCGAAAATGCTCTGCACATCCAGGCTATCAATGCGGTTTTCGTTTTACCATCTGACTACTATTCTCTCTCTATCCAGCTCATATTTTAATTATTTGACATCAAATTATGAAAGGTAAAACGTAGTGTTCAGTAATTTTTACACACAACATCCTCTTGCGAGCAAAATTTAGGAAGGTAAGTCGTTTCAGTCAATCGTAACGCCTCTGTTGCACGTCTGTTTGAGCAATGAAGATGTTCGTTTGCTTGTGGATAGTCACCTACACAGCATATATGCCTCTATTCAAGAAGTGATGCCGCACCAAGCACATTTAATTAAGGTCACGAAAATCATTTTGAACGAGACAATGCTTATTCTGTCTGACTGAAAGTGCAGCATCGAGATCTTAACTTACAGTGCCAATAAAGCCTGTAAAGTCAAATTTACAGGATTTGGAACACAGGAATTTAATACACTACGAAGGTGGTTCATTTATTTTTTGATGACTCTGGACAAACTTCTTATGCAGGTGCCTTTTAAATATCAACTGGAATATTATTTGGGCTAAATAAGGCCTACTATTTGCTAGTGGCAAGCAGCTTTGGAACTATGTTTGCCCTTTTTACCTGAACGCACAAAAGGCACACATTTAAGCGGTTCACTAGGATTGCGAAAGGATCTCTTTAAGTAGAGACGACAAGTCGTTATCTGCAGCATCTACTGATGCGCAGAAAGCGTTTTAACTGCCTAGAGACTGGGCTGGTAATGCAATTGCTTTTGTGTAGCCCACTCATTCATTCACACGACCAATCCCCTACCGACCCTGAATATGCAGGTGGAATAAGGTATAAATATTCATATTTTCCGTTTGTCGAAACCATGTGCAAGTTAGCTGGCTGTAATCAAATACAGTAGCAATTAGTCAAAATGAACACTATGCCGATGGTGCGCTTCCAGCGGCACGCAAACTTTTAAAGAGAACACTGAAGTCTTTAGCGCCTCTCATTGCAGTGAATACACTACTCTAACCACATGAGTAGTCATTTGGAGCCAGTAAGGCATGCTATAACTCTTCGGATGCTCAAGTTTTAAACAATGTTGGCATAAATAAGCAATGGGCAGTGACATCGTTTTCTTACTTCACCATGTATATGCCACAAAACTAGCACACTTGGCGGAGGGCAGTACTCAGCACACCAACGTGAAGCATATTTTGTAACCGATGCGTAGGAAGACAAAGCGACTTGCGATTCGGTGGTTCGATTAGAGCTATTCCACTGAATTTCCATCGCTCCACCCATTCTGTCAAAGTTTGATCTTGCAGGTATTTTGACTCGCAACACCTCTAATCCATTCATATTTTAGCAGTCAGCTGCAGAACTCTTTAATAAGGAACCCAGATTTAAAACAGTTATATTTACAGAAATACACTGCTTAATACTATAAAGGCCATTCATTTCGTTAGCGAGCACTATCTTATCAAATCTTATCTATTTATACTCTTTGGCCTGTTTAACACAAAAGCTGTTCATATTTCTACAGTTATCTGCAATGATACCTTGGTTTTTGGATACCTAAAACAGCGATGCATCCTGCAAGATCGATTTTATATGATTGATCCCATTTTTCTCTTCTTATCTGTTAGCCCATGTGTGCATGGCATAAGTTGTTTGGCAAAAGTAAACCAAGCGCTTTTTCGCTGCATAGGTAGCAACCCATGCATACCTTCTGCTGTAACCTCAACCCTTAACTAATGGGAGACTTGATGATAAAAGATCTCCAGAGAGGAAGGTATTTTATGTTTACCAAGGCAGCAGGCTAATCTGAGTACCAACGGACATCAGGTCCCTGTGTGCCAAAGCTGAACTATCGGGTCAGCATAATGACCACCACATCGATTGTTTGATCGTTTAAAGTACCCAGAAATTAATAGCAAATAGTTCCAAGTTACTTAATCATCTTAAATAAGTTGTGTTTTTGGTAACAAATTTAACTTAATATGTATTTACCCATCAGCGCCAGTCATCGGGTTGTCTGGTGAAGTCCTTCATCTTTAGTGCTCAAGTTTTTTTGTTTCACGCTATGCAAGTTGGCATGCTCATGATAAGGGCCGGGTATCCTGCATCGTTGAGATGGAGAAATGGGTGAAAGTCTACTTTTCATCAGCACTCTGTGTCCCTCTAAGTGAGAGCAGCTGCATTTTCTAGGGGTTTTTTATATGCCAACAAAAATCAAGAGTGAATGATGTCAGATGCACCCAAAAATTATTTGTAAAGAAGTAACAAAATAGATTTTGCAAAACATTATTTAGACAACTTATGATGACTACTAGGTCTTGTGAATGCAAATCATAGCTACTGCTTTGTTACGAAGCATCTGTTCGAATAACTTAGTTAATAAAACATCGAATTTTTTATTACCATTGCCCATCCACTGCTGTTTGCAAATCTGAATCTATTTCTACAAAAAGCAATGGTTCTATTAATCACAGTCTTTTTAATAAAGACTAGGGCATTGGAAAGGATGATGATTTGTAAGGGTTGACTACTCCATGGTCGATCGAAATTCGTTGACGCTTTTTAAAAAAAATGGATAGGTTTTATTGTGCATCTCTTTTTGAATGGGAGAATTGAGTCGCTTGTCGTGGATTATCTTCCATTCATCGCGTCAATTCATGGAAACGGCAGCGCGTGACATGAAGAAGTGTACTGATAAGAGAAGTGTATGTAACCTATAGCCTAAATAATTTTATTACAATAAACATTTTTATGAGATTATGAGAGGTGTGCATTTGTTCGAACAAACAGTGCCGGTGGTTAAGATGAATACCCAGCATTCTGGTATGCAACGCAAAGAATTTATGTTTGAGGGACGCCTGATCCGCATTTAGAAATAATTTTCATTGATAACGAGTAGGGCTATTAATTATAAATGAAAATGTGTTTATAAGAGAGATAGGGATATGGACGTCTATTAGGCCGAAAACCGTGAGATCTATGATTGTGCTTTTCCTTCGGGTAGAAATCTCAAGCCTTGCACATCTGACGAGGACTGGATAGAATAACCGCAGAAAGAAGGAATGTTGGCAATCATTATCTCTAGCTTGGGGAGAAAACAACTAGTATAGGTGGCCTAGGTTACCAAGGGAGGCAGTCAAACGCGTCTTTTGGTAAATCCATCGTCCAATGCCAACTTCATATGCCATCTCTTCTGTCTGTGGCATTAAATAAGCGACTTCGCGATTTTGAAGGGCTTGCATTGAAGAGGACGAAAGATGACGCTTAAAGCTATAAGAGATGGTGGTAAATAGGGACCGTTAATGATTAGAAGAAGTGCTTCCCCTTCACCTTTCTTTTGACCTGGGTGTAGCATGCAAAATGATTGCCATTTAAGATGGACACTATGAATATCATTTGACTTTACAGCCTCTGTTTAGGTCATACTGCATCGAGAAGACAGATATCATCCGTACTTTCCTGGCATTTGGCGACCAAATTGTTCTTGGCTAGCGTTTGTCTCCGTAGTCCGCCACACTCAAATCTAATGCTAGCAGCTACTGTCAAAGCTAAAATCGCAAGGGATTGTTTTAGGTTTGGGTTAAATTGGTGATGTTGCAAATTTACTAAAGGAAATCAAAATTGGACGCTTTATTGGGGTACGCTTTAATACACCGTCCAGATTACAAATGTCGAAGATACCTCACCGAATACTAAAAAGTAAACTCATTTAGTTGCCTCACGAGTACTTGGGGATGACTTCGAGACCGACCAAATTTTCACCGTTGCCGACAAGTGCAGTCCTTACATCCTCCCCATTGCTCTAAGAAAATTGGAAGGGCGACTTCATAAGGGCAAATACGCTATAACGAAATACGAAGCTCTGCACTATATCCTTGTTTAACTGAGTGCATAATAAATGCAGTAAACCGAAAGGTGATTATACGCCTAACACCTATGCGTTTTTGCTATCTGTTGTGGTCAGTCAATCACTAAAAACGCAGCGAAGGTGTTAAGTAGCCCATAAGTGTAGATCTTTTATTTAGGCAATTTGAACGCCCTAAAATAAAACAAACGTCTCTATATTTATAATAGACCTAATCAAATGTGTACCCATCTCACAAGTTAATCTATTGTCCGACTCACTACAAAGCATTCTAAGCTACACAAGATTATACGCATTACTTTAAAATTCAGAGGCCGTGATCCAAATCAAGAAACGTGAGGAAGCTTTTCATCACACGCAAATCGTCCCAATTCTACAAAGGAAGGAAGATCATACAACTTTTGCGTAGGCCACCCCAAAGAGCCTTCGAATTAGGAAGTCCAAATTAGTGATGATCATGAAATGATGCTTTTAAAAGTACTTGCCTATATGCGCCAATCCAAAATGGGTCCGAAGTTGGCTATGGCATCTGAAGTGTCGGAAGCAGACTAGACTAACCACTGCCATGGTATGCTCTGACGAAATAGGAGAGTTGAATTGATGACATTGTCATGAAGAAGAACTTTGATCACTGACATGTGTTCGCACCATAAATGATGTGCACTCAGTTTGACAGATTTGGCTTCAAAACGCTGCATTGAGCGAAGATACAATGGCATTCGACCATTTTAAATGCATACGTATGCATGTTGCAGATGATGTAAAATACGCTGTATACATATTAACTACTGTCATGGAAAGTTTTGATAAGAGGTGATTTTCGAATTCCAGTGTTCGCGAAATGAATTTCAACATCGTTCTTTACCCGAGAATGGTAGCCCACGCATCATTCACACTGCTCTATACCTATAAAAAGCAGGGTACCCCAGTCTCTTTGAAATTTAATGCACTCCAGACCAAAGTGAAAATAAAAAGGACACTCAAGTCCCTCATTCAAATGGAAATGCACGACGGAGCCTCCTTTTCCTTTATAACATCCATGACTTTCCATCAGCTATAAAATTTGTCAACTTCCGCAAATCACCATCTTTTAAAATAAACTAGTTCTTTCTAATCAGTTTTCTTTCTTAAGAGAAGCAGCAATTTATGAGATCACCGCTGTTTTTTAAAAAGGTACTAAGATTTGAAAACAACAGCGGATGGCCAATGGTCGTGGATAATTATTTGTGCTAATTGACTAGTTTATTCGCGCAAACGCCTTCCAACAAAACAATACCTATTTTGCCGACACAATAATTTGTGGAATCATTTTGTTATAATCCAACAACCAGTCTGCAGCACTTAAATAAACTTTACTATACCCTCTAAAAGGTACTGCAGCCTAGTGTAAGCCATCAATTGTGATTATGCCCGTTTCTTTTGCTGGGAAATCAGGTGGTCGCTTTGTATGGAGGTTACATGGAGTGAACCTAATCATTATTCTTTTCAATTTTTGTTAGCATCTAAAATGTTGTAAAAAACTGTAGCGGCCTTTACCCGAAGAGGCACAGAGGGGTAATAAAAAGTGCAATTTTATGTATTTTATCTGCTCAATGTTGCTATAAATACAAGTTCCCATTGTGCACATGCTAACTTGTAGAGGATGAGAAAAAAAAAGCTTAAACGCTGGAGAAGGAAGACTTTGCTTAACACCTTGTTGACTGGCGCTGATGCGCAAATACCTGTTGGATTAGATTTTCTGCTAAAAATACAACATTTTATAAGTTAAACGAATACCTTGAAACCATTTGTAATAATTTAGAAGTGCTTTGCACATCCAGGCTATTAATGTGGCGGCCATTTTACCAACTGAGTAATGACAACTTAGGTGCGCAGGGCTCTTTTGCCCGTTGGAACTCAGCCTATGCCACTACCGTGGTAAGCATAAAGTGTCTGCCTATCTGCAGGCTTTTTTGATTATAGGCTTGAATTTACAACGGAAAATGATTTAGACTTACGATTTTATCGACAGAAAACACTATGATTTACTTCACTAGTTATACCATGCCATGCATTCACGACTTGAAAAATGGGTAAGTACTACACCATCAATCATAATAACTTGGTCTTGTAGGATTCACCGGTGTTTTAGGGATTCAAAGACTAAGAGAATCTTGCGATTAATCGCAGGAATATGTACGGCTTACACGTTCGACGGACCGGTGATTCAAAATGAAAAAATGTGACTGAATGGCATTTATATTTAGCGCGTCGAATGGCCTCCCCCATTGTAGGGAGTAATGTTTTACGCGCCTTTGACTGATTAAAAGTTGCGTTCTTTAAAACAAGACTGCTGTTGACCGCAAAGAAGTCTCTAATTTACATTATAGATCTAGTAAAAACCATCACACTTATTGTTTCGTTACAAGGCATTTGTTTGATTGAAACAGTTAATGAAAACATCCGATTTTCATTGCCAATGCTCATTTGCTGTTGCTTTCAAATCTTAATGTCTTTCTTCAAAAAAACCAAAGAAAACTTATTGTAAAGCATTTGTTTGTTTTAAACGAAGGTGGTCCGTAAAGGATGACAACTTGGTAGTTGGTCGAAAGGCATGGCTTTTTTGAAGGAAACAAGGAGGCTCCATCGTGCATCTCCATCTGAATGGGCGCCTTGACTCTCATTTTTATTGTAATCCAAAGTGCATTATATTTTAAAGAGACCTGGTTGCACAAAGCCAAAGCATCCTACTTTGTACAGGTGTAGAGTAGTGTGAACAATGGGCGAGCCACCAGTGTGGGATTAAGAACGATGCGGGCGACTACATTACAAAGGCTAGAATCCGGAAATCATCTCCCCTTACAAATTTCCATGTCAGCAATTAATGTACAGATAACGTGTTTTACACCGTATGTAGGTTGATCAGGAAACATTCTAATGGGTGCTGTAGAAATTTGCCAATTAATACTTTCCGGCATTCAAGAGGTCTTCGGCTGCCTTACTCTCATTGATCACCCAAGTAAAATGGACAAAATCAACCAAGCTTGTCACTTACCTAACAGTGTTTGCAAAGTTTTTGGCATTTAGAAGTGACACGCTATTTTTCGAGTCCTGGTGAATGAATTGTTTAGTGGACGGTATGCTTCTTTACTTTGTCCATGGACTGCTCATGCACTCTAGCAACGTTTATATTCAGTAGGGCCCAGGGTCATTGTATCACCAAATCTGCCTTTTTGAGCGCACTTCACTTGTATCGAGAGCGCATTTAAGCAATCAAGACTTTTCGATGCGAAAAGTCAATTCGTTACGAACACTTTCTCACTTCTACTCCTTCATTTCGTTGCAGCATACCATGCCAGTGGTTTGTCCGGTCTGCTTCCGACACTTCAGATGCCATAGCCAACTTCAGACCCATTTCGAATTGGCGCACATAGGCAAGTACTTTTCAATGCCTGGTTATATGATCCGTATTCATTTATTCTTCCTAATTTGAAGCTTCTTCAGGGCTGGCTCTATGAAAATTCCATCCTTTGTAGAACTGAGATGATTTGCGTGTATTCCTTGCAGGCGCTGCTATTGGTACCAGTCACGACGGGAATTTCTTACACAAACCCTGTTCTCTTTTAGGCCTTTAAGTTTTTAAGCAATGCTTAAAACTCAGTTTAGTTAGCGAATTTAGGTAGTTATTTGGACGGTAGCTTAACTTGTGAGATGGATGCATATATATTAGACCTATTCGGGAAAGAGAGATTGTTGTTCTATTTTAGAGCAGTCACCTTGCCTGAATGATGGGTCTACACTGGTTGACTACTTTTTCAGTCTGTGCGTGGAGTCGCAACGACTGGGTAAGTCGACCTGGTCCTACAATACAAAATGCACTGTGTCAAGTGTAAACGATGAATTTTTCTTTGTAGTATTTAACCTTGCTTCCTATATACCCAGATTCTTTTCCGCCTCAGCATTGCTAATATTTGGTGCGTCAACTGAAACGTATTTTTACTGTAGAATAGCCTTCATTTTGTTCGCTTGAGACGCATTGCCACTCCTCTTTTAGAACCAGCTAGCATCCTTTTCTGTGCGAGTTGTGGCAGATTTGACTGTGAAAGGGCATATCATCCTTCGATTACCGACGGTGGGTTAGCTCTTTCATTTGCCCTGTTATTATGCAATGTGGTTTCAATCTTTGATGCTGCCATTCATATTCGAATCTCTGGAAAGATTTCAATCAAACGACGCCGTCTCTTTTGTGACCTACGGTGGAGTATTTTGCTTCCATTGCGTCACTTCAAGGTAGCAGCGGAGGTTGACATTGTAGGATGCAATGAGAAGAAAAGTATTAATTTCCCCCTCTTAATGCAGCAGAGATATAACGCAGCCTACAACATGAGTAAATGGAATCAAACATGCCTTTTTATAAGAATATGGGAAATGTTTGCATATTTGAACACACCATGTTCACGGTTAAGTGAAAAGCCTAGCATTTAGAGTCGTGAAGCACAGAGTTCTCGTCGGAGGAATGCCCGACTTGTTCTTAGAAGTAGCTTTTGTTGATACTGAGCAAGCATCTTATGTTTAAATAAAAATTTACTTATAAGAGAGACGAAAATGTGAAATTGTGTCAGTTGGAGAGCAACGAGATCGATGGTACTGCTTTTCCTTCAAGTGGAAATGTCATATCTTACACCTGCGACGAAGACTTGGTAGAAAAACCGCAGAGGGAAGTAAAGTTGCCAGCCAAATCTATAGCTTGAGGGGAAAACAACTGATAGAGGTGGTCAAGGCTATCGAAAAGGCAGTCAAACGCGACCTCGGGTAGACCTTTCGTCCAATGCCAACCCCATATGCCATCTCTTCTGTCTGCAGTATTTAACATGTATCTAAACGATTTTGAAGTGCTTGTATTGAAGAGGACGAAAGTTAACACTTAAAACTATAAGAATTGAGGGTGTGTAGGGTATACGAATAATGAGAAGAAGCGCTTCTCTCGCACTTTTTCAGCCGAAGAGCAGCATGTGGAATGGGTTGCCAATTAAGATGGACACTTCACATTTCACTGATTCGAGTAGCAGATATCGTTCGTACTTTCATGCCCTCAGCACCTGAATTGGTCTTGGTTAGTGCCTGCCTCTTTCCTCCCCTACGTACAGGTTTAACACTGACAGCCCTGTCAAAGTTAAAGTCACATGGAGATGCTTCAGGCGTTTGTTAGATGATCAAAATGGTGAATTTATTGAAGAGAAACAAAATTGTAGGTTTCCCTAAGACACATTTAATTTCGCAATTCTAGATTGCAAATTACAAAGGCAATACACCAAAAATTAGAAGCCAAACTCATTTAGTTACCTCAAGGGTTCATGAGGATGACTTTGCAGCTGATTAAGCCTTGATCGTTGCCGAGAGGTGCAGTCTTCGCTTCCTCCCAATTACGTCAGGACTAATTAGAAGGGCGGCTTCATAAGGGCAAATACGCTGCAACAATTACACGACACTTTGCAGCAATTGTACTCGCAAAGCAATCTGACCTAGAATCAAAAGCTAACAGAGGCTTGGATTTGATACCTAGTTTTAATATAAATAAGAAAATACATTCGCCTATGGCGTTGCCATCAAGGGGACAGATGGTCGCACAAGCCGATGACCAGGCACCTTCCGTATAGTAGATTGATGCAACGACATGATGACTTGCGAAGCACTCGAGATCGTTCTCAGGTGAAGGCTTTCACTTCCTATGTTTGTTTTTCTCTTGACTAGTGCAAATGAGCCACTAAGGGATGCGCTCATTACTAATTTGCACGTCAAGTCAAATTGACGCCGCTGTTCGGGTGTTTGAGGCGGATTCTTCAACGTGCCGAAGTGATGGTGCTAGATCTTAAGGGTCAGCTCTCCCCACTTAAGCAGCATTGTGAGCCCAAGATTGATCTTGAAGATATTTTCAGGTGCTTAGTTCAAGTAGTTCCAAATCCCTCATAATACATTGCACGCAGTGACATCACTCATTGCGCATAGTATACTTTAGTCACCATTGTTCTTAACATAACAGAGAGGGTCCTCAGTCCTTTGACATCAAAAGTGGGACCTCGTACTGCCCTATCATGACCCCTTGATATTACAGCCGGTGCGATTTTTTATCGCACCTACTCTGGGAGCTGTGCATTCACGTCAATGTGTAACCACTGCAGCTTTTGAACAGAAGTCACCTCAGTGTGGAAGTCGAGTGTGTTCAAATTGTGGTTATTAAGTACTTTTAGTTGACTTGCTAACGCAACATCAATAGGTAGGAAGAATAGCAAAGCAATTTAGTGATGAATGGGTCTAATCTATCACATGTATACAAGCAAACTGATGCGACTTATATGGTATCGCCCGCTACAGCACGTCAAAATATCGCATCTGAAATCATAGATGCTGCCGAAAATGCAGGTCTCAATCAACTCAAACAGAGTGCTGCTAATTAAAAATTCTCATTCAACACGTCCAATTTGACTAAGGAATGAAACCGACCCATAGACATGGTAAAGTCCTGTGAATCTCAAAGTGCTGTTAACTTCCAATGCAGCCACTTATCAGCTAAGTTGGACTAAATAAGTTTCATTTTTAGCAGATTCGTATTACCAAACTACTTATCGTGCAAAAATTAAGGTGCTTGCAATCGCTTTTTCCTCCCTGCGGGATAAGTGTTTGCGTCCTATTAATGCTATTTGTCTGAGAGCAATTCCCTTCACAATAATCAAAGCATGAATAGGCTGATTTCGTTTGGGTCCCCTAAATCCCTTGCTTTCTCAATTACTTCATTGCTACAAATGAAGAGTGACCAGAGCTTCTAACCTTGTAATGTAAAATGCATAGAAATTTCGACTCTATTATGTATGGTAGATATGGTCACTACCGTTTGTCCAATTCCTATGTAACATTAAGTCGAAATTTCGCTCCGTACTTCCAGACTGTTGAAATGTCTGTGATATTGCCTTTAGCTAGCCATACCTTCAACACGCGAGTTTATTCTTTGCATAGTTTCCTCTGGTCTTTCACCTCAACCGTATGTGCATGTCTTCTGCAAAAAATGTCATAAATCTGCAGTGGCAGATATCTGGCTGCCAGGCTTGAGTCTGCTTCACTTCACCTATAAGAAAAGCAAAAACTTGGCAGCGACCACCTTTACCCCTACTGCTCAAGTAAAAGTGGGCAATGAAATGCGTTCTTGTCACTCATCGCATCCGCCAAATGCCTTCATATCATGCCATGCAAGCAGTTACACACACGAAATTGTTGAGTTTCAAGTGCATAAATAATGCACGAAATCCTCGTGTTGAGGGATGAGACAGTGTGGCCGGTGTTTTATGAAACCTAGCTTGAGTTTTAAAAGGGTTAAGCTCATTTAAGCTAACTTAAATGAAGTGAAAGGCAAGGAGTGGTTGCGGATCCTGTTGCGCAAGCATGTTACGCCCAGTGAAAGATATTTCCCCGTTTTATCAAGACTTTGCGATTTTACCAAGTAATGTCATAAGGAATCACTGCAAAGTGCGAAATGTTGCAGAGTAAGTAGTCAAGTGTCACTTTAGTCAATATTAGCTCATTAAACATTTAAATAAGTCATTTCCCACTGTAAACTCCTTTGAGTATTGCATTGGTGGCGTTTGCGGGGCGACAATGTCATATGAGCAGGAGCCTCAAATGTTATCTCAAACGAAAAGAAATGATAAATAGATGCTTTTATATCATTTCATCTCGATTCTTAATAAAAACGATAATCTGCCCAGCATACAACCGATTTGCTGCATTTTCAAAGAGTGCCGTGTATTAGAGGTTTTTTAAAAGGTGGAGAAGTGTTACGTCAGACTAATTGAGAAGACCTGCTTCAGTAGATTCCACTCACGAGAGGAAGCTTTTGCATAAAATTACAGAATGCTGCATTTGACTTTCCATGATTCCATGTCAAATAAGGGGAACTGTCGGCTCATTCTTTGTCTTCGTGGGAATCGCAGCAGAAAGTGTCGTGGAAGCAAAACGTGTAGCGTTTTAACCCCTTATCAAGAAGAGCTATCCCTTAAGGGCATGATTGATAGATTTCAGCTGCTTCCAAATCAGTAGCAAAAGAACTTAAGTCTTTGCCGCCGCATTGAATACCAAGATTTTTGGTCTCCCTATTATAAAACTTGCAACAATTTAGTCTTCCATATGACAGCTAGCAACAAAAGCGTCAGTTAGGCCCGTTTGTTTCTTCAAGCATGGACTAAGCGCAGGTGTAACAATAAGGAAACCACCTCTGTTATTAATAGACCTAAGGATACTCATGAAAATAGCCATCATCACCTCTATGGCCACATTTAATATCAAATGGCGGAGACGCCATTCTGACAGGGAATTACAGAGGAGCTCTCATTCACCCCCTTCTAGCTGTGAATTTAGGGTAAGCAAATAAAAAGCGTGTGTTTTACACGAGGTAGGGCTTGCATTTATTCCGACCTAACTCATTTCACCTTTATTTTAATGCTTTTCCATGGCCAAATAAAATGTTTTCCTGCAATCACGATCTACATTATTTGTAATCCTCAGAAGAGCAATTATGTTCTTCGAGGAAAAAGGAGGGAGTGAGGGATAGAATGAAGAATGTGTTGCACTTCTCATCTTATTACTTTAAAGCCAGATGTAATTGACAACAAACCATAGTTAATGGAATTTTTACGGATGTTGGAGACAGATTAGCTGCGAAGTAATAGGTTTTATTTCATCAAAGTTGAAGTAAAGACCATTCGCAAGGAGGCAGAGAGTAAGTTGAGGCAGATGTAGGAGAGCACTGCGATCTTCTTCCACGTTCTGATCCCAGTCCTCTATGAGTAGATGAGGCAATTTTGCAAAATAATACTTCCTTTGGTTCTTTGTTGTCAACTTTCTTCTATGTACGCCTAAGGCGTTTCGTACGCAAAACTATGCTTCTTTTCGCTCCGTCGCAGTGTAGTGAACATGTGTAAGGTGGGTCCTCTGCAAATCAATGAGTCTTTTTATGCTAAAATGTCATGAACAAAGGTGTAAGGCATTCATCGTTGCACAAAAGTAACTCAGTCCCTGCAGCTGTACAGTAAGTATGCTGGACGATCTGAATCAGCGCATAGATTACGGTTTTCGTCACCGCATGCTTATGGCATCTCGGGTGTGAAGCAATCTTACTCTGGCATGCTGACAGTTTGGTTAGCATTTACGGCAAATCAACG
Source organism: Taenia saginata (assembly GCA_001693075.2). Classification (NCBI taxonomy): domain Eukaryota; kingdom Metazoa; phylum Platyhelminthes; class Cestoda; order Cyclophyllidea; family Taeniidae; genus Taenia; species Taenia saginata. Next base: position 73,750 of record LWMK02000030.1, on the reverse strand, counting down.
CTAAAGTAGATGCTGTGAGGTGGTTTTGTTGAAGCCATTTCGTCTAATTGCTGCATTTTTGGCAGATAGTTCCCAACATCATGAAATATTTCCTACCACAGTGTTACATCGACTTATTGCCTACCAAAATACAGTAAACATTTTCTGCAATAGTTTCTTATTTCCGGTTCGCCTTGGTGCCCACTTTTGTAACCTCTTCTCATAAACAATGGTTGCTTACTGTGACCAGTAATTTACTTGTCAGCCTCGATGATAAAGCCAGAGAAACTGAAGACGGAGAAGCCTTGTACCGTATTTTTTACGTCCTAAGCAATCAACCAGCCTGTATCTTTGAGTAGCAATTTTCTTTTGTCCGCCTTTGGTTCGCCGGCCCTATCGATGTGAGAAAGTTCAGTGAACAGACATGGGGTGATTAGAACCGGGACCTGTAGTAACTTTTTCACTGCTTACGATCTCTAGCTAATCAACATTGGGCATTTCTTAGTGTTATACTTGCTGCAAGCGTAGGCAACCTTTTGTAAAACAGTTGATCTTTTGTCCTGCCTCCTGCGTAATTTGCGTTATTCGCTCTTAACTACTAAAATAGATAAAAACTTTGCTTTGAGTGTTTCTTTTCTTCCACCAGTGTTGAAGGAAGTTCGCTTGTTCAAAAAAATGGTAGTCCACTTGTCAAAAGCAAAACAGCTTTTTTGTTTATTACTTTAGCAGCATAACGAACAGCTCCACTTACCGTCCATCCACTTACCCACCATCGTCACCTCACTAACATCAATCTGCGAGGCAGACGGACACCCAGTGCCTCAAGTAGACGTCGTGAATGCGTTTTCGAATAAATGCTGCTGCTGACTTCTTGCCATTAACTACAATTTGTTAATGGCAGAAACGATGATTGGACCCTGAATAGCACTGAACTGTGGTGTGCAGGACTGCTTGGCATAAACACCGTTAGTAATTTTTCAGGACAAATCAAATGACAGCTTAAATGTGCTTAGCTACAAAGCATAGCTGGAAGTTAGTCAAGTCATGAGAGCTCTCCCATCTGCCCCAATCACCCAAGTAATAGCCTTTGTATAACTGGGGATTTAGCACTGGAACAGCAAATGCTGGATCATCAAGCTCTGCCTTTGGCATTCACTTCAGTTTGCATGCACAAATGTCAGTTCCGCTCAGCATTATTCACCCCTACTTAATCCACTTAAGTAGCATCATCTCTGGGACCGTAAATTATTATTAGTAAAGCTGGTCTACAGCGGTGACCCACGTGACAAAATGTCCGCTCTGCCTCGTCGACTGCACGTCAAATTTAGCTAAATAAATGATGCTTATGCAAAGGTCGTCCCAGAATTTTGAAAAAGCGTGACTTTGATAAAAGCACGAAGATAGAGCAAAACACTTCAATGATTTGTCGAAGTGGTATGCAGCACTAGGTTATGTATTAAAAAATCAACCTCCATAAATAGGCTCCACAGCTCTCTCAACACACGCACACTTTCCTTGAATGTTCTACTACCTTTCTGCATAAATGCGGCGGAACTGTGCTAGTAGAGTGCTCAATTTTCTTTTCCAGAGCCAAAGTTATCATGGACTTGCTCACACAGGCTTCAGTCTAATGCAATCCCCAAAACCCGCTGGTGTTGAATGGCATGATCTGTGTTGGTAGAACTAACTAACGCAGTTAATTAACTCACTAAGACGCAGTTGATCGAATGCACATTATGTAAGACACATGAACTACTCTGGATCTGTGAGCAGCAAGCTCAAGGACGCCAACATTTTCTTAAAACGAAATGCATTTGAAAACAAAGAAATGAGGCAGTGCATCTCTATCAAACGAAGAACCCAAGCGCTTTCACTGCTGTTCTCCTCATCGCCGGTAAGCACACTGCTATTTTGCAATTATTTCGCGCCGCTGCACCGCTTAATGACACGCTTGAAAGGGGTAAATTTGAAAAAGTTATTTTATTCGTGGTGGAAAAAATCTAGCGGTTTTGCATGAACACCTGCTTTTCCAATGTCAAATGCTTGTCTTCGCTACTGATCATACCAAACCAGAGCATTTAGCGGAGTCTCAGAGGTGGGCACCTTGCCAGCCAGACACGAGAATGTCCAATCACCTGACCCATCGTGATGCCTCATTGAGCGGCCTATACGTCACGTGCGGTTCATCGGTTCGCATGGCCACTTTTGAAAACTACCAACTGCGAGCCAGAGAGAAATGTACCCGCGTGGAAAGGATATAAAGGACACAGCACCCATCCAGAAGTTTTACTTTTGGCCTAGGCCAGAAGACGCAATAAGAATGGAAAAGATGAGGAGGATGCGTCTCCGAGAACACTGTAAAGAATGTCCTGATGATTTAAGTGAAAGCAGTGATGGATTAGACAGCACTTGTGTAAAGAATTATGGAGATGCTGACGTTTGCAATCTTACGGACAATGAGATCTTCGCCGCCATTTTCAAAGAGCTTCAGCCGGAGAAAAAGGCTAAAAAGTGTGTTATCCGAAAGTCTAAGCCATCTAGACATACGAAAAAGAAGGAACCACCACCAAAAAACAACAAATCTGAGACGAAAATCACCTATAAGGACTGCTTTACCAAAAAGCCTAAGCCACCAGCCCAAAAACCAAAGAAAAAATTGCCACCAAAACACAGCATATCCGCAGCGAAAACGACCTATGTCCTTACTCGTATAACTGCACTAGAGTCTGTGCGCAGAAAGCGCGTCCAAAGGACCAGCTTGCGCGTAGATCCCGCAACTACGGCTGCTCCTGAGAACCTGCAGAAAAAACCGTCATTGCTCTCAAGACCAAATCCACCTCCGTGCACACAATCAAACTTGCATCTACAAACACAAAACATCACCAGAAGCGAGTCGTTGCGCTGCGTCCTAAATTTGCCTCCACAGTCAGGATCAAAGTGTAAGAGAATGTACGACTCCTCCTCTCCTATGCTTGGGCGCCCTCACCCGCAAAAGAGGGCCTCGATACCGAAATCTGTAATGCAACAGGCCCATAAGTCACCCGGTTTGCCACCAAAATCTGATTCCAGTAGGCGTCGCTTAAAAGCTCCATCCGTCGAGATCCATGACAGACAACCAAAAGAACGATATACAATGCAAGATGAACCGAACATTCTCCTCATGGAAACAAATCAAAGCGCATTGAAAAAATCCTTGCCTCGAAAGAAACAAATTGATATGAAATCAAAAAAAGAAAAAATTTGCAGCAACTTAAAATAATGCCAATCGTAAAGAGGATAAGAAAACTGGTAGTAACTGAACAAAGTATTTTTACAAGTGCGCACAAACAAAGTTATGCCGAAAACTCGTGTTGACCTTCAAGTATGCAGTCGTCAGCCAACAGGACAAAGCATGAAGCAGTAACAGATTTGGTCGGGTGGAGGTCCAATAGTATTTAGTGCATCTCATGAAAATGCTCCTGATGATCACCTGTGGTTGATAAAAAGGTTGTGGAGATTGTGGAAGCAGTCATTATTGTCTCTACGTGGAAAACGTGTACGCATCCGGCAAAAGCCTATCGACAGGTCCAGCTATCAATATTGAGCAAGGAACAAACTTCTCGTGTGTCGAAGTCTTCCAATACGGCGAGGTGAAAATAACTGCCAACGTTTAAGGCCTCCATATAAAGCCAGCTATGTTGCCCTGACGAAAAAGGAGTGACGCATCGGTGGTGGTTAAAGAATCATGCGGCCCTAAGCCTAATCGATAAGGTCCTTGATGTAAAGCGTCTGATTAGACACAATTTCAACGATGAAGTAACGCAAGGCGAAACGAACCATTGGTCATTTAGGGTCACTCATTTGGAGAGGAAGTTGATGATCCAAATAGAGTATCGAAATGGCGCTGCTGAAGATGAAAGAGACGACGGAGGCGAAAAGGTGGCAGACGTTGCATGCACAGTGTCGATATACATCAACAACAACCAGCAGCAGACGACAAGAGATGCGGGGGAACTGGCAGGCTTAAATGTGTTGCAGAACGTCAATGAGCCCACAACAGCCGCCGTTGCATATGGTTTGGACAAAGGGTCTGCCCTGCAGGGCAATGTACTCGTCTTTGGTTTGGGTGGTGAAACCTTCAATGTCCATTAAGGATGGAGCATTAGAGTTGAAGTCGACTGATGGTGACACATACTTGGGTGGTGAGGAACTCGATTAGCGATTAGTAAGTCATTTTTTCGAGATCTTTAGGTAAACGCACAAGGAAAAGGATTTTACGACCAACAAGTAGGCCACCGGTCGTCTGAAAAAGGCGTGTGAGGTGGCAAAGAGGATGTCGAGTTCTTCTGAGTACCCAAACATGGATGCATAATCGTTGTTTGAGGGCACTGATTTCAGTACGATCCTCACACGGACCGCTTTGAGCAGCTGTGCTCAGATGTCTTCAATAGGCCGTTGGAATCGATAATGCAGGCATTAAACAATGCAAAGTTGGGCAAGGATAATGTTAACGAGATATTGAAGGTAGGTGGCTCCAAGCATATTCCGAAGGTGCAATAGCTGTAGCAGGACTTCTTTAATGGGGAGCAGCTGAACAATTCCATACAACCGAACGGGGCAGTAGCATACCGTTTGGCGTTGTTGTTATCCAATTTGGCTGGCGGCAAGTCATAGAAGGTAGAAGATTCGATATTGATGGAGATAACGCCATTACAACTACGAGCCATTGGACAAATCCGAGTTGTCAAGTCTCCTTCGGCTTTGACGAAAACGGTATTCCCAATGCGACGGCCATGGAAAAGTAGTCAGGGAAGCAAAACAGCATCAACATCACGAAGGGAAGGGATCTTCTGTAGGAGAAGGAGATGCAGCAACTGCTGAATTACGAAGAGAAACAAAGCTTGAAGATGAGAACGGGAGGTGTAGGATGGCAATTGGAACCGTTCTTGAAAACTGTGCTTGCAGAACACAATCGAAAATGGATGACGATGAAACGAGAGAGAGGGGTATCATAGGCGTTCCTACAAAGCATGCACACGATGTGTGAAGCGACTATCAAGCAAATGGAGGCTGACCAACCTGTCACAAAGGAAAACTACGAGCTCATTTACAAGAATTTGGCAACCTTGTGTTATTCGCTTATGTAGACAGTGTCTCCATTCATGAGCACAGATTTGACAACGTGTATGCACAACTCGGCGCATTTGGCCCTATTAATTGTGGAATAACAGTAACCACATACTACTTTTAGACCAAACCACCCAGCGACGCCGCGACAAACGCATTGCCATAACTTGAAACGCGGGTGGCTCAAACCTGGGAGGAACTCTTAACCAACATCCACGTGAGCCACTACCCCTGTCCCTCCACGAGGCCGAAAATCAAAGTCGTTTTCTAGTAGTTATTATAATAGCAATAATGTTGACCGAGAATTGCACGCGAACCAACACCATTAACATCCCGCTTGGTGGCAATCCAAGGGCCGCTACTTTATCTTTTATCTGCTAGCCACCAATGCTGTGGCTTCCGAAACACAACTTCATAGCTAAAGCCCTCTCTAAATCTCCCAATCAAATCCATGCGGGCATACTTTGCAAAACGAAACAGTCGACATTAATTTCGGGTTCAAAACAACCTCATTTCACCTAACAGTCTCAGTTGTAAGGGCAAGCCAGACAATTCTAACGCAATCAAGCCGACCAAACCGTGGGCAACGTGCCAGTCGATAACCACTACGGTGTTCTCACGTCTTCATCACGATCCTGACAAGCCATATTGCCATACTCAACCACTTACAAATGTCCACAATTTGACGGAAACACTGCAGACACAGATTTATGGAGTTTTGTGCCCTTCGCCACACTTCATCGGAGGAAAAGGCGCCGTCTAGAGATTATCAGAGATGCCCACTGTCCACAGCTTTTGAAATTGATGAACGGAAGGGGGTTGACAACGTAGTTTACCATCCTTCTCTTGAGGATACCTCATCTTCCCGCCCTACCGAGTTGTTCACTGGCATTCTGCACAAACGACGTCAAAATGCATCAAAAAAAGGGTTAGTTGCGCAGATTTCATCGCTCATTAGCAATATCCATCCACGAAGACTTCCCAGCATTACAACCTCCAGCTCACCTGTCATCAGCGAACTAACCAGGCTCTTCATTCTCCCACAGACCTCTAACGACCAAGCGACATCGTTCTCCGATAAGCCCAACCTTCAAAGACTGCTGATCAGGGCAGAGTTCCTCAAAGCGCTGCACCATGTCTCCATCACATCTAAATTTAGACGGAGGTGAGCCAGACGCAAGCATTCTACAGCCTTGGGAATTTATGACATTCAGATCTACTCCACGCTCAAGGCAAACATGTTTGTCAATCGCCAAATACAAATGCCAAACACCTCAAGATATGCGTCCCTTATGCGCCGAACCTCGGGGAGAAATGGAAGCAAATCACTTGAGTGGCCTGCTTTCTGCTTTTCAATTGCAAATTTACTAATACCCAGCGTCTAAAAACACCACATTATTGTGGTTACTTACCCTAGAAAGCCCATTACATGTACGAAACATGGCGCAGACGCAAGTGTTTTGCTTATTTCTAACACGAGGCAGAACTTACCCAACATATGGTCTTGAAACTCCCCATGTTCATTTAGCCAAACAAATGGTAAATTCACCATTGCGCACAAACCCATCAAACAGTTCAACTATGCTGACCTGGAGGCACATTCATTTGTAACAAGCACAGAATACCTTGAAATTTATCGTCCATTTACTCAACAGACACAAATGAATCATGCGAAAAGCTCGACCATGAGAATTAACACCACAGTTCCGCAACTGCCTGATCCCCTCACACAAGAGCTTAGATGCAAACAGATAGTTTCGCAACAAAAGACGATAGACAAATCGCAAGGCACTCGTAGAGCGAGCCGGAATAGTATTGTGTCTGGCGGTGCATTCAAATAGCATAAAGATACATATCAGCATTTTTGGTAGCATATGTTTGATCAGATAGTCTGGTGCGAAAGGAAATAAATGATCCTATCATGTTTATTAAGCCAAATCCTAAAATAACGTTTGCAAGTTATAATCGGGAATCTGCAAAGCAATATAATTGACCATAAAACTCAAACTATAGAATGCTGCATCCAAAAGTTTTAAAATCTAACATAGTAGGTTTTTATAGTTGTATGAACTGCTTTTATTGCGCAAAGCAACCCTTATGACAAAATTTTTTGGTGTATCGAATTGTCTTCACAAGCACGTAGCGGCATATTTAAAGGATGGGTTTCGGTGTGGTTCTCGTGTCTGCCCTCCGTTTACCATCTGCGCTAGCGGGAACGGGTATGTGAGGACTTATTGTAAGATATTTCTTCGCAAAATACTAGTGTATTTGAGCTAATAGACTGAAATAAAGGTATGGCTAGCGATTTCTATGGCTCGTTGATTTTCGCAGCATTTTTAGGTTCGTTGAATTCGGTATTTCTAAGTCTTCTTCGTTTTGTGACGAGTTGTGAGGGGTCAAAACCTTTCTTGTTCTATACGCGTTTCATTTTTGAGTGAGGTGACGTCATTTAAATCAATAGGCCTGCAACTCTAGGTATTTAAACTCGTTTGGACGAATCTATGACGAAGTTTGTGATTCTTAAATAATTAGTTAAGGGAAACACAAAAGTGAGACAGGGCAACATTTAAACTGTAGGTGCATCGACTGATATTCAGGGCGAGGTCGGCATGTAGCGTAGTAATCGTGTGACGTGGTTCTCTGCTCTTCACTTTGGTCTCTAGCGCACCGCTGTGCTCGGTAATGTGAAATCTTAGTTATCGCAGCTGAGAATGAGGATCCGCTTGTCAGGCAATCCACAATCGGACTTCTCTTTTTTGCCCTAGTTGATAAGAACATCTGCTGACTTCAATGAGAACTGAGACTAAACAATTGCACACAGACTTCCGTGCATAGATGGCGAGGCTGGGCTCTTGCAAATTATGTTTCTTTTCACTGAGTGGAAAAGCAACTAACAATTTGAATTGTTCTAGCTTAGGAACAGAAGGGGATACGAAATCATCTAGGTCTGAAAGGAGTGGCAGAAGTGTTTGACACTCTTTCAATTTACTGTGTCGTCACCCGGTCGTGTTGGGACGTACAAAACACTGCTGTGTGAAAGCTTCAGTTCTTTGTGATTTGTAAGAGACGGAATGGGTGATGTTAGTGGCACTACCCGTGGCGGACCTGCATCATTAAAACCGTTTTGAGGAGGGAAACTTGTGGAACTCTTTGCTGAAAGTCACCTTGATCAAATCGCACTCTAGTAGGTTCTTCTGTCCTCAAAAATGACAAGCCCTTTTCTCGGAACACAATAGACACTTTGCTTTCTGGACAGGCTACTTAAATTGAGGGCAGTAGTATGCTGCTTTGGCATGGCATTCAGGTGACCCACAGATAAAGGACAAAATCAATAGGGCCTTTCTTACAAACTCGTCTATCGGTCGTGCAGAAGTGTGCATCAAGACGGCTCCCTACCTTTTTGCTCCTGGTTATTGGTGCGATTTCGCTCTGGTTTCCTGAACTTCAGAGGTTTGCCTTAAGTTATGTTCTGGCACTCTGGAAATTTGGCTGCTTAATTCACGCGGCTTCTCTCCGTAGGTCCCAGTCGTTCATTCTTTTATATCATCCTACATATATGCTTCGATCATGATAGACTTGACCCACTGTCATGATTAAATATTCCCTTTTATGTAGCGATAATAATGGCATAGTCATAGTTTAATTGCACCGCAAATAAGTGGATAGGGGAAGTTAGATGAGAAGTGTTAGGTAGCAGCTAATTTACGCATGCTCTAAATTGCAGACTTGTGTAGGATTGTCTATATTTTCCTCTACTACGGAATTCCCCTTCTTCGCATAATCGCCACACTTGTCTTCGGTAGGTCATTTAAGAATGTAGATGTTTTAAAAAGCCGGAAGTAACAGAAATGCGTTATGCTTTCTAGATCTCACCGACACTTGTCCAACCCTGTTCTACTTCTGTGCTTCCTTTTGTTTCTGGATGATGTATAAGCTGCTAGGTGAGGCAAGGTGTCTCCTATTTAAGATGCACTGTGCTATTTACACTGGCTGACCCAAATTTGCATTTAATTTGTACCCAATTAGGAGTCAGGAGGGTGGTTTGCACCTTTGGCTTTCTCTTCTTGCCCTGGTTAGCACGCATTGCATTCGGAGTTTTGTGTAGGTCAACTGTCTGTCTTTCTACATCACTTGACTTTGAAATCTGGTGATAATGAATGCAAAAGCCTATAAGCGGCATCAATTCGATACTAGGTTTTTTTAAAAGATGTCCTTTACCCAATAACACGACAATCTTTTTTCTTTGCCTGCGGTAGATATTCGCGTGAAGGTGGATTCCCTGATAGTGGCCTTCAGCGTCATATTTTGGCTTTTGGTTCGCATTTTAGGTGAGAACTTGCGTCAGCATTCACCTTTTCTGTCCAGAACTTTTAGGTCCAGTGGATACCGTATGTCTACTTACCTATCTGCTTTTACCGTACATCGTTCCAGTGGCAGTGGATCTTTTCGGTGAGAACCCATTTGGTTGTACCAGTGAATTAAACGTTCCAGTTGATAAGGATGCCTCTATCTTACGCGGTAGTTCTCTCATCAGGCTTCGCTAGGTCGTACCGTAGTTTATACCTCAGTTCCCTTCTGGTCCTTGCACTCCTGAGGACAATGCTCAGTAAGCATGCAACTTGTTCAACACCCAATCTGTAAAATGATTTTTATGATCGGTCAGTCTCTATGACGAGTTGGCTTACATTATAAGAGAGTTGTCAAGTTTTTGCCTGGAAATTGAATGCACGTTTGTTTGGAAGCATAGTAGAGCTAAGCGTCTTTTGCTTTTTTTCTCCCTTTGCGCTCTTTTGAATGGCAGTTCAATTGAAGCCACCACCCGTCGTCCGCGTGTCAATTAAATCTACTGGTAATAAGAACTCAGTTGGTACGTTTCTTTCGCGACATTGGCATTTATTTACAATTCATGCGTCTATGAAGAGATGTTACTTGGAAGAGCTTGTGTAAACCTACAGACAGCAGATTATATGTACCTCATCCGATTCTTTACAAAACTTTCTGCAGTGCTACTGCATGGAGTTTTTTTATTTGCAGAGAAATGAACGCTAATTCATACACAAGGCCTTACCCACCAGAAACAGGGTCCCCGCCCCAAATTCCTGATAAAATCGTGATTTCATCACAGTAAAGTAGATGTTCAACGCAGACAATGCCACTATCTTGTGTATATTTGGGTGAGGCTTGTGTTTTAATGGAAGGCATGGTAGAACATTGTTAAAAGCAGCAAAAGCATTGTATTTTGTGCAAATAAACCTTGCTGATAGGCTTGAGCATGATCTGGGAAGTCTCAAGGCTAACCCAGGGATGAAAAAGATACAATACTAGGCTAGAATGCATATTGGACAAATCTGGGGTTCAGGGTTGGTGACAGGGTTTGGAGACCAGCTCGCTCCACTATGGTGCTACGACGGCGACTCAAGTCGGTCACCACAATGTCAATGGCCCCTATGAGCAAATTTGCTGGAGCCGGTGTTGTGTCTTGTATGGGGACTGCATTGAGAAGACGAGGAACTTTACTGGCCTATCATGCGTCCAATCAAAGAGTAGTCTTACCCTCAAGCACCCACAGAACTGGTTGCACGGGTTCACGAAACGCAAATGCGGGAAGACCGTAGCAGTTTATGGTAATGAGACAAGGACGAGCAGGTGGAAAAATGAGAACTCGAAATGCGAGGCTGTTGGCGGTGCAGCGCACACCTTCACTCACTATTCACCTGACGAGAGACGTGAAGGAATTAATGGTCGCGCTTTCGGTCGCATCCTACCAAATGCCAGTGCTTGGTGCACAGTCGCATTCTGCTGATAAGGAATGCGTGGGCAGAGAGAAATGGAGGATTGCTGCACCCATGGCTGCGATATTGTGCTGCGACCCTCTTCAATGGGTTGGCTAGAGGAGTGAACTAGACTGGAGGGTATTTGAGGGCTAGTGCTGTGATCTCAATTCTTGCGGTTCTAACCATCAGTCCCGTTGAAAGTTACTTTGTCCAGTGTTGGCAAATCATTTTACCCTGGAAATAAGCAACGCCGCGGCTTTGTGCTTGGTGGGCAAATGAAGTACTGGGCGCGATGTGTGAGTGCCACGCGGGAGTGAAACGAGAGTGAGCCTGTAACTTGGTAAGCATTTTGGATAAGTTGAATAAGATGTTATCATCTTCTCGCAATTATTAGTTTTGTTTGTTCTTTCTTAGGTTCAAGATGTTCTGGTTTAGTCGTCTTTACCACTATGGTATGAGATGAAGCTGATGTGAAGTAAGTAACTGTGGAGTAATTGGAAGTGTAGTTAGGTTATGAGGCTTTGATATGTAGGTATGATTCTCTGTACGATGCATAGCCACATTCGGTGATTGCCTGTCCAGTGTTTAAGGCTTTGGTCGCAAGTTATGGACGCGTTTCCACACGGGAGTAACTTGTCCAAAGAGGCGATTTTGATGACGCTCACATGTGTGAGTGTTGCAGTAAGTGGAATAATTTATTGCCGAAGCGTGAATAATTTGCAAGAGACGGAAAATGTTCAATGACTTCATACTCTACCTGCTTCTGCAGATTCTTACCTATGCAGCTTGTGCCACATGAAATTGTATGATTTTGGGTTTCTTGTATGTTGTTTAACGGTCGTCTGCCAGTTGGTGGTATTGGGTGTATTTCTGCTGCCTGAGACAAGCGGTTGGGCTCGTCTTTGCATGCTTGGGAAGTGACATCAGATTTTAGACCGATAGCCAGCCATATCAAAGCTTAATTATTGTGTCACTATAATTGTCGTCGTGCCGCACCGTCAACAGGAGTTTGACTTTTGCTTTTAGGCCAGTATTTACTCCACTGTTCATGGATACGCGTAATGGTTCGCGCATTGTTTTTATCCCATACGGAATTAGCTTGCACCATGGAAGATGAGGGGACTGACGACAGTACCCATACCGTGGAGAGCCCGGAGGACGGTGCTGGACAAGGCGAAGGCGACTGTGCAATGCGTCGATGGTTTGTTGAATGACAAATTTTGGCGATGGGACTACTTAGCAGCCTCGTCGTTGTATCTTCCCGGAATGGGTTTCTGGTATGCTAAATGCGTATCCACGTATTCTACCCGAGTGTGTTGTCTACTTTCGTCTTTGGGGAGGGGAGAAGCTGAAGGAACTGCAGTAGGTATGTATGGATTGGTGATGAAGATGTTCTATTGTGCAGCCGTAGCCCATTCGCATGGTTGAGCGCAGCCGTAGCCCATTCGCATGGTTGAGCGCAGCCGCGGCATATTTTGCTTCAGTGGGTGTGGAAATGTTTTTATTTTGTTAGGTCGCAGTTTGTTGGCACAAGTGGTGAGTGCTCTAAAGTACTACCTCCATTTGGTGGTTTAACCCCACTGTCGAATGTGTAGTTAATTTTTAAAATTGAAAAGCTGCTTCCTAGCCTTGAGAAGAAGTTGAAGAGGTGAGGGATGCGTAACCTGTAGGCGGTTGAGTGGGTGGGTGGGTGGGTGCGAGAAGGAAGGGTTGTGTTTGAGAGGAGAAGACGGGATGCTCCCATCCACTTTTGCAGCGATATGCATGCCATGGAAGCGGGAAGGCGAGAAGGCTGCATTCAGCTTGAGTAAAGTCCTAGTACCTTCTACTTCGCATGGTGGCTCGAAATGTCGTTGTGTTGCCATTGCAATGCGCTGCACCCTTAAATAGGTGTGACGACTAGCATCACCACCGAGCGACTGCGAGGGACTGAATGATATGCTGAACGAAGTGGCCAGATGCGATGCAAGGTGTGGTGGAAGGTCAGTTTGCTGAATGCCCTTTAATGGCATCCTCTAGCGTAGCTGGAGTCCTTGGTATCTTTGCCAAATGTTACTTTAATCTGCTGGCCTTTTAACTGCCCTGTTGGCATGGCAGTGGAACCTCCCTCCAGTTGTTGACGTTGGGCCTTAAACATATTAAGGTGGTTGATGCATATTTCGATACAAGTAGATGATAGGGTTGGAAAATCAGAAATAATTTGAAATGCTTTTCCATGCGGCTATACTTGTATTAAGTACTTGTCAGGACGGAAGTGAGATGATGTAGGCATTAGCTATAAAAACAATAGCTGTGTCCTGGATTTAACCGGTTGTTTTAGGCAAATTATTCCGAAAATAAACGCATAGCGCCGCATTATTTCATTAGCTGAAAGCATGTAAATGGGGGCTAAGTAGTGTTATTAACCTGAGGTCCCGATAAAAAGGTATTTTTCAAGTTATTTAGAATAAGTTTGTCTTGTATTTACTTTATTTTGAAGAACTTGCGCCATTAAGGGTGAGGACAGCAACAACCTTGAGGTTATCGAAATGCCGCACTGACAGAACGCTATAGCAAAGCAAATGTTGTTATTATAAAGCAAACTGTGGAAATGCAGAGCAAGTGCTAACTGGGCTTTAAATATAAAGTCTCAGAGCACGAAAACGAACACTATTGTAGAGTGAAGCTAAAGAATAGTAGAGCATTCGCAGCGTGAACACTAAATGCGAGGTGATGTCTAGAAATAGATAAATTAAACTTGAATTTGGGAAACCAAAAAATGCGACTAGTGGGAAGAACGAGGCACTACTAGTGTTCTTGAAGGTAACAATAAGATGCTTTTAAGGACCCCGAGACTTCCCTTAGGGTGAAAGAAGGCATAGTACTATGGCAAAATATATATTCTAGAACCAGAGCGCTTGGGGTCTGTTGGCACGGTCCAGAGGCTGGTCAATCGGCTAGTACAGTATGGCCACCCAAGTCACCTAATCCAGCAGTTCGAACAAACAAAGTACTTTACAGCCCCTCCGTTCTTTCAGCGTCACCCTCGACGCTCTCCTCAGCCAGCCTCCCGTGTCAGCCATCACAACGTAATCAGTGCTGCGAGAAGCACCTACGAGCTAACCGTCCCAGTCATCAAGATGCAAGCGCATGTGTTCTTGTAGCGCCATCAATTCCGCGTAGCACTCAGTGCCGCAAATGCGCACTTCTTAGTCCTCCTCTTCCACGATAATGTGTCTCAATGAAAGACGAGGGTGCAAACCCAGGTTTTCGAATGGGTCGAGACACACACAACACATACTGTGATTTCAGGCTTTTTTGATGCCATAGAAGAAAAGCGAGCGTGCTGTGGAACCCTGAGGAAATGGGGCGATCAGGCCTCATAGGAAATAGATGCACGCAATCCAAGTGTCCAAAGCATAAAACGATGCTTTTGAATGGCGTCTTGTACATTCTACATCTGGTGATACACATTTCGGCGAGGGGAGGCGAGTTGCCCAATAACAGGGGAGGGGGAGAACTTACGGAGGGTGCTTGACCACAACGTCACTGATCCCTCTTGGCAGTTCTACTGGACATGGAATCCACGGCTAGTGTCGCTTCAGTTGTTAGTAGCTTCCTTGCAGAACACGGGAGCGAGGGAGGTGCCGAAGATGAACTTCGATCTCGGCCCTTCTGTTATGGGATGCCAGAGGTTCTCCCATCCGTAGTTTGCCAGAAGCCGTATGGAGCAGAATAAAATCCATCAAAGCCGGGTCCGCTTTCCGCTACCACCACTGTAGAGTCCCGAGACTTCCTTGAGGGCAAAAGAAGGCATAGTACTAGGGCGAAATAAATATTCTGGAAACAGGGGGATTGGGGATTGTTGGCACAACTCGAGAGCCGACAAACCGGACAGTACAAGATGGCCACCCAAGTGATTGGAATCGGCAGTTCGACCAATTAAATTATTACACTTTTTTGCTTGTTTGAGTCCCACATTGGTTATGGCGAATTAGGTTAGTCAGATTGCCTTTCCGGGGTGGGTTAGCCCTGAGTCGTGCCAGCAGCACCAGCAGCAGCAGCGACAGTTCCTTTCTGCTCGCCGTATCAACAATGAGATGGGGTTTACATCTAACCTGATCGTATTCTTCTACGCCCTGCAGGGTAAGCTAACGAAGTCATTTGTTATAGAGGGAGGATGAGGTCAGAACTTGGGTCCTCATCAGTGAATGCCTGTTGCTCAGCTCAACGGCCCAAAGCGAAGCAGCGGATAATATCCAGTTTACACATATGAAATGCAAACGATTTAGGAGAGAACTGCTTAAGAGCCAGAGAGGAAAACAGGGCAATCACTGCGGGAAAGAGAGGGGTTTGTTACTCTGGTTTTGCGTGCTAATGAAACATGTATTGCCGTAATAGTTCAGCAACGTAATTTTATCGCTACATGATTGACTTGAATGTGCTGGAGATTTGGCTAATTGTGCTTTAGTACCTTTGGCATTTATGTGTAAAAAAGCGGAAACCCCTATCAGCAGAAAAGAAAGGCGGTATAGTGTGTGTGTGTGTGTGCTAGTTGTGAGCGAGTCTTCTAAACACCATTAGACTCACGCTGAGTACCGATCTTGACACGGTCGTTGCATGCAAGAGGTTTCTGGCGTCCTCTTATAGGCCCACAGCCAGGGAGATGAGCTTCTCCAGCAAGGTAGCCCCGCTGATAGAGAGGGAATGATTATAATTCTTTTGAGGATGAGGTTCCTTGATAACAAGAAGTCGCCATGTCCTCCAAGTCCCTAATTGTCCAAGGTTCGTTAGTGCGAACAGTACCTAAAGAGCGCCACAAGCGTTTGCGTTATACGAACACAAAGACGGTAGAGGCCACAAACAAACCATGCTTGTTGCTCTCACTTACCACAGACGAACTAGACCTCCGTCGAAACTGCATCACTTGTAGCAGTTCCAAAGTACTCCACCTCACAACGATCGTACCTGATTGCAGTTCACGCTTGCGTCGGCCAATGCAACATTAGCTCCGAGGACGTCGATTGAACAACATGCATACTACACTTACACTAGCGTACTTTTCTGAGGCAAGGCGACGCATTTCAATCGAAGCACAAAGGTGTTAGTCGACTTCCTCCTTCTCTTCCGCCTCCTTCACGTGCGCCGTGATGAACGGAATTAGGCCAAAGTAAAGAGGCACAAAGGCAAGTGATGCCTGCTTTCAAGAAGCCACCTCACGGCACGTGCCACCGATCCAGTGAGAGGAGGTTGATCACACCACTAATTACCACACATGTTCGCACACGCATTCCACCGCCTTCTACCATTCATCTTGCTTCTCAAGTTATCGTCATTATCACCATCCAGTTCTTCATCGGTGCCTCAATTCCTCTTCGTTATCTTCTCACCTTCGGTCCACTTCTCATCATTCACCTACACCGCCTCCCTCCCAATGTCTATGCAACCCCCTCCCCCGCCACTCCCGCAACCTCTCATTGTGTCGTTCAAAAGACGTCAAAGTGCCAACGAAGTTGGATATCGTAAAAGTAGGGGTAGTTATGTCCCCACTCTCTCCACCTCCTTCCTTGTTTCATTTGCATGAGCAGTTCCAGCATTGTCACAACCAGTTTCCTAGTGTATTTCCCCTATCAAGGTAAACTATGAGCCGCCTCGTTGAGTGTACTGCTTGATGGAAACTCATATTACTTCCACAAAATCGATTCCAACATACTTCGCTCGAGTACATGGCCAGGAAGATAGGTAACCAGAGGAATTTACGAGCTTGTGGAAGAGAGAGGAAGTGGAATGAGGAGCGCAATGCCACAAAACTGTGCAGAATGGCAATTCTCCCTCCTTTCCCCTACTTCACTTCTGTAATCGTTTAATCTTCCCTTCCCACACAACTGTTTTTCGTCGAGTTTAGCTTAACATTCGTGTTGTTTCCTCTCTAGTGGTGATGCAATCACCGCCACCGTTCTTCCTGATGGAAAGCAATGGTTAGTCTAGGTATGCAATTTGAATTAAGCAGCAGAAGTGCACCTGCACTAGCTCTGTAGCAATCATTAGGAGTTAGTGGCGAGTTCCTTCACTCAAGTCATACCTCACACTGCTTAGCTGCCCCTGAATGCCCCAAAGCTGAAAAGCTGAGGAAAAGCTGTCCAGACAAGACAGCACATTTCATCCAAAGCACATTGGTGTCGGTGGCCCGTCTCATTCTCCTCCACCTCCCTTGCATCCACCATGCTGCACAAAATTCGGCCAAGGTAAGAAAAGTACAAAGGCAAATGATGTCTGCTCCCACAAAACACCTACAAGGGGTGCTAGACGGCGCTGAGAGGCAGCACGTGACGGAGCGTGCTACCAATCGATTCACAAGTGCTAGATTCGAATTGGCTCATCAACCATCAAAGCGTTACACATGCTGCACTACGTGTTGTGTCATCGAAACTATTAATCTTGCCTCGCCACGCTGTCGTTCCCACTTTTTAGTCATTCGCTTGTGCCCCCTCCTGCTTGGTTTCGTCCTCGCCTCCGGCCTACTTTTTAGCCTCCAGTCCCATCGCAACCCTCCTCATCACCTCGTCACTCCAAATCTTTCACTCCGCCATTCCAAAGGCACCACAGGGCCAAGAGAGACAAATATCGTAGAAAACAAGGACAAGTCATGTTCCTTTCTTTGTGATAGCTTCTCTTCTTTCTTCCTGAATTCATTCGCGTGCAGCGTTTCAATACTATCATGCCTGGAATTCGGTGTGAATCACTTGGATAAGGAAATCTATGATTTGCCTCTTAGACTGTGCCATTTAAAAAAAAATTAAATTTCCTTCACTGAGTTACTTCCTTCACATTTTATTTAGTCACATTTTTAGATGAGTGGGTGAGTCAATCAGTCTAGGAATAGGTGAGATAGATAGAGAAAGGACTAAGGCATGCTGCACCACAGCACTGTGTAGAGTCATTCCACGATATCAATGTCTTATCCGCTTTTCTCCTTTCCCACCCTCTCTCGTTCCCTACAAACGACTTTTCACCCTTCGCCTCTAACCCAATCATTCGTTTGCCGCCTTCAGTTGAACATTCATGTTACTTGGCTCCTACCGAGAAAATGTATGTACCACTATTGCCTTTCGCAATACGAAGAAACAATTTGTCCAAGCACGGGATTAGGAATACGCAGCAAAACAGCACCTTTGCTAACTCTATTCCAATCTCTAGGGTTGAGACGCCAATGCCTTCAACTAGTTTTCTACCCTGCATTATGCTTGTTGTGTTGACTCACCTTCATGTCTCTTATATGCTTATGCAGCCACCAACCAAGCAGCAGCAATAAGAGACCTAATGGTGCATAACAGCTTGCCCAGTATTCATGTCCCACTGCGGAATCACTGACTAGGTCAGACTGGATCAGAATGGACTAAACTACCCACCTAGGTCAGATTATGGCAGGCGTGGATTAAATAGGAGAGAAGAGTGGGGGTAGGGCTTCCCCATTTATAGTGGGGGCGTAATCCTCCAAGACGCTCTATGCGTCACCTGATCAATTCGATATAACTCAATGCCTTGCGAATTGAGGTCTTCTCTTTCTCTCTTTCTTGCTCGTAAGTCTGATGACGTCTTTGAAATAAAATGGGAAGGGTTTCCCTTGTCTAAGCCTCCTTTTCTCATGCAATATTCAAACACATCTTCGGTGAGTGTATCAATTCCCTCATACTACGCTCTATATGCTCTTAAGCATTGCGTCTTGCATTACGTCCCACCGTCTGCGCACCATGCATTTAACTTGATCGAAAAAGAAAGAAGCGTTCTCTGCAGTTTATTTTCTTACCCTAATTTTCTACCTGAAAGGCGCAAGAACGTCTCACTCCTCCATCCCCTTACATAGTAGGAGCAAAAGGAGACACCCATCAAAGATGATGCTGCTGCTTGTTTGGTGGTAGTAAACACATGCGAGAGACATAAAAGTGAGTTCGGCGCAGCAAGCGTAGTGCAGGGTAGAAATCAATTCGAGAAATCGGTGGTTCACCTCAAAAGACTGCTATTTAAATGACAAATGGTCGTTTCTGATGCGTACCCCAATATCTATGCTTTGGAAAAATTGTTGTTTTGCATTGCTGAAGCCAGTAACAGTGAATGCATTTCTACCGTGAACGCGAAGCAGCTGGCATATTCAACTGAGAGAGATAAAGGATTGATTGAGATGGAGGAGAAGCGATGAGAAGCCGTGTGATTAGAAGGAGAGAGTTTGTCGAAAATGAAAAGAGTATTGGAAATTGACACCGTAGAATGACCCTGTACAGTTCTGGGATGCAGCATTCTTTATGTCTTGCCTACTTTCCTCAACTGATTTACCTGCCCACTCATTTAGCCAAGGAGATAATAAAATAAGAAGATACATCTTGGCGGGAAAACATGATGCTCTTTTCAAAGGCACACTTGAAGACGCAAATCATGATTTTCCTTCTCATGTAACACGCACTGGATATCAGGTAGGATGATGTTGATTCGAGGCATACAAATGAAGTAAGGAGGAGAAGATAGCACGAGGGGGATTGAAAGGGATTAATAGTATAGCCCACCTTTAATTTTTACGATATGCATCCAATTTGGCCCTCTGACTTCTCTAGAAGGGCAGGGTGGGAGGTTGGGAATGACGGAAGAGGCGAATGTAAAGAAGACAGGAGGCAAGGAGGAAAGAAGCCTGAGGGAGGCACTGAGGAATAGCTGAATGGTGGGATGACACTGCGAGGCAGAACAAACAATAGGAGGCGGTGCAACACATAAACCACCATATCTGACGGTTTTTTTGCATGATGGATTAATTTGAATCTGGCCCGTGTAGAACGGTTAGTAGCACATGTTGCGTGGTGACCCTCAGTGCCACTTGGTGTGGACTTTGGAGAGTATTACTTGTAGGTGGTTCTGTGGAAGCAAACTTAACTGTCTTTAAGTGTTTTTACTTTGCTACAGTCCGTGCATTGTATTGCATGCAAAGGAGGCAGAAGAGAATGAGAAGAACCACTGACACTCATGTGTTTTGATATAAATGCGCTACCCCGTCAAGACCGCTTGCCCTCTACTTTTACGCCCGATGTTTTCTTTAAGGGCAAAGGTCTTTCAGACGTTTGGACACTGTTCGAGCAACGCGTGGTATGAATTGAGTAAAGAAGTTGGAGACTAACTCCTAATGATCGCTAGTGAAGATGCGTTTTGGAATAAATGTAGCCTTGCACAAGGGAGGAGAATGGCGGAGATTTCACCTCTACATTGTAGAGGAAGTAACATGCTTGATTACTTAAAACAAGACCGGAGGTCAGTGAAGTGAGAGGTAGAGACAGGTTGCATACAGAAAAATGTAAAAAAAGATGATTGGGAATGGTCATCGTCGGATGTCTCTGCACAGTTAGTGGCACTACTTTTCTTACTCCCCCCACCCTTCTTTTGCCTACCCATACAATTCATACATTTGCCTATATCCATAGTTGCATACTTAAATGAAGTGTGTACTGATCACCTATGTGGAAGAAATATGCGTTTCTATAAAGCCGCATACTTGACGGCGCCACTCATAGTTCCACCTTGAGAAACGAAACTCACTGGGACTCCGGTCGTGACGACACTGAAATGAAGCATGAGAATGAGGTAATGAAGAAGGAAGAGAACATTCAATGGAGATTGCGGGGAAAGTGGTGGCACAACTTACCCATGCTTTTTGTTATTTCTCTCTCTTTCGGTCCTTTGACGTCTTTCGAACAACAAAGTGGGAGGTTGGTGGGTTACAGAGAGACTGAGTGAGGCGGTACATGTGGCTGATGAGAAGACCAAAGGTAAGCAGATAACGACGCGAAACTGAGACACCGACGAAGAACTGGGTGGTGGTAACACGCTACCGTGGGAGGCAAAATGAATGGTAGGCGGCGATGGGATGCATGTATCCATGTTCACTAAGGTTGTTGAAGATGGCAGCTGAGACAGAGGAGGCGCCCTAACTCCGTCAAAAGCTGCTAATCTATATCTGGATGTGGTCGTGAACCTAAATCTCACCACTGAGTGCAAACAGAATCCTCAGATGGAGATATTTTGCATGACAGGTCTGCAAGGCAGCACAATGAATAGCAGAGTGCATTGAGTACGCAAAACGCTGGTTAGAGATGGTGATTTTGCAAAACAAACCTTCGGATAAGAGCTGCCAGCTGTCCAATTGATGCCTGTAGTACACATCTTGTATCCAGATTGACTGCAGTGCAGTGTTTCATAAAGGCGACAAACAGGTAGGCACTGAAAACGGTTGTGCAGACTTAGTCGGAGTCAGATGGCAAGAAGGCGATGCGGCTGCTCCACAGATCAATGGCCTTAAGCCAGGCTAATATTCGTGCACATTAGAGCTTTCAACTACTGGAGCGTAGCAAGTATGCAAAAATGAGAAAAATAAGACCGTGTGGGCGTCGTGGGCAATGTGTGTATTAAGACGTGTAGATTGCCATTCTACTAACTCCTCCTCAGCTATTCTTCCAAACAAAGGTCAGAAAGTAACACGGAAGAGGTGTTTTTAGGCTTCACTGCTGTTTTCTTGGTTAGTAGCAAGTCCATTTTCCCGATTTGCTGTACTGTATAGCATGACTAAACGAAATAATAGAGACTTTAAATGTAAGTTTCTCTTTCCATCTTCCACTTGGACAGCATCGTGAAGAAGCTCAAGTGCGCAAGTGAGTAAGCGAAGGGGATCGAAGGCGCTTATATATTCCCAGTAGTGTCATCAGGCCTGCACACAGTCAACTTCATTTCGCGATACCACTAGGATGAAGAGCAAACTTTACCTAAGAATAATAAGTGGGAAGAAACTCAGAATTGGAGCGAGGATGATAGCACGAATGAGTGACGGACAGGAATACCAAAGTAAGTAGGAGGGTTAGGCAAGCGTAAAATGGGCTTAACAATGGCATTTGCGCTTGTTATACCATTAGAAGTGACCTTCAGATTCAGACTTTTCACTGGACCACTGTTTTGAAAAGTTCTAATTGCACGCAATGAATTAGGCACGAGTGTGGTAAAAATTACCACGTTCCTCAGCGTATAATGCTAAAGCCTCCCCTTTGTTGCCTTCTTTATCAACTAAAATATCAATGCAAACGCGTCAATAGCTTAGCAAATGGATGGACTTTCACTCCTCTGTTGTCATCATCGCCATAACCCTCTCAGTCCTATCGGGTAGTACTGCCAATCCTCTGTGCCTATCATCATCCATCATCATAGGCCAAGCCTTGATTTTATAGGTTGCTACGAGAGCTACTACTGGATGGAATAAGCTTCTATGCTTTATTTATAATCAATTCCACATCTGAACGAATAAAATGGAGCGTGGCCTTATAAACTTGTGCCATTTTAGCTTTTTCCAAAATTGGCCAAATCTAAACTTTGTCGCATAACAGGAAAATTGTCATTTCCAGCAGAAATCGAAGGGACAGCCATGCGTAAAGTAAAAAAATTGCAGTTAAGACTAAAAAGGGGATCACAGACATGTACTTGTGCCGTCAAAATTTGGGTATTGAAATCATTCGCACTACACTGCTGTCAATTGTAACTGTCAAATGGCTAAACATTGCCTGATACCTAATCCTAATTACTTCCAGGTTAGAGCAAAAATATGACGCAGTTAAATATTTATACACTCACTGCAGCAAACCATCATCCAGGGTCTAATCATGACCGCATACAGATCAAAACGGGAAAAGCAGAACGCAATGTGTTCGGCCTAATTTGCCAAAGTTTTACATGCGTATCATCCTATGCATGCATTAATGTAAGTCACTAATCAAAACAAATGTTAATCAGTTTTTTATATGGTAGTGAGACGGATCGAGAAGCTTGTTCGCGGTTAAATTCTTTTCTCGCCTTGAATAGAGGGCTTCCAACTAAAACCATGCAGCTGCCAAATAATTCGAGATGACTAATACTCCAGACGTAGTTAACAAATGTGGGTATTGTAGCAATTCACGCAAGACTACTTTACCACGCATTGATGATAAAACGCATTGATAATAAAAACCCTGGGAATAAAGAGTAAAATCAGGTTTTCTGGTAAATGGCTATTGTTAATTTATGCATATAAGGCTCGACAAGAAACCATAAAATGCTATTTATCCCCACCTGGGTTACGTGCAAGGTAAAGACAAGGGTGGGATTCTGATTCCGATTTGGTCGTCAAGGGGTCCAGACTTAGCAAATAATGCTCTAGTAAGATGCGATGCATCCCTGTGGAATCGGTTGCCGGACAGTCATTTTCACCATGTTTCCCTCAGTAATCAGGATGGGTTTTCGTTAATTTGCGGTCCACCATTGCCAAAACCATGGCATTTCGGTGTGGCAACAGACCCAATTTACCAAGGAGGCAGAAAGCAGTTACCGCTAACGACTTTGAGAATGCTAAATGAATTACTTAACTTAAAGAATTGTTTCGCTTTACAAAACACGCGACTTCCAGCAGATTTTTGCCCTGAAAATCACAAATATCTATCGAAGTTAATTTTTGCTCTTAAAGAAGTCGTGGTGCATTCAATTCACCACATGGCCAAACGAGTCAGTTCATGTACACAAATAGAATGTGACAGCAACATCTCCGGTGCACCCTTCCTACATATCGTCTCTTATTCAAGTCCAGACATGAATCGTCCTGGCCCTGCCACCCAGTATAGCAGGGATTACTCATCGTTTAACGATTCTACACCCCGTTGTGGACAGTCTGCACAAATCTTCACCTACCATATGGCGCAGTAAATGTAGGCATTCGTGGGCACATCCCATTTCAATGCCTGTAAGTATAGCTATAGCATTTATCGATAGGGCAAATTCTTGTACTCTCCGCTGACACCTAGGCAATGAACACACAAGTTCCCAAAAGGAGGCATAATAGACATTTTTTAAGTTGATTAGGCTAGGAATTACTGGCTATTTGACACCTTTCTCTCCATGTGAACGGCGATGCCATTTCAGTTGATTTGGCAGACCATATGTTCACAAATTCATCCTCCTCTCCTGCGATTGCCCAAAAGCAAGGCTGTTCAATATAGTAGGAATATATGTGAGACATATATGGCGTGCACAACACCCACCTCACTGGCAATTACATCACTAGCTCAATTAGAAACCTCAATCTGCGTAATGATATGCTTCAGACTCTCACAATCTGTCATATAACAGGTGATTGACGTCTAGGCTCAATAGGCTTACTCTTTTCAAAGAGAGCGCAGTAGCATCTTGACACTCCAATGAAGACAGAAAAAGACAATGCTAGAGCAGAATATGCATTCAGAAAAGGGATCTGGGGCTACTGGCACAACCCAGAGCCTGTCCCACCTAGTTGGGCAATATAACCACCGAAGTGACTGTAGCCGAAACGGGCAGTCGAACGAACAGAGCATTACACAGTCCCTACCGCCTTTTGAGCGTATTTCCCGACGCTCCCCTTAGTAATCCTTCCACGTCAGCCAGCACAACGCAATCAGTGCTGGAAAAAACGCCCACCAGCTAACCTTGCTAGTCATGGAAACTCGAGCACACCTGAAGAGACGCTTGATCACAGCGTCATGGATCGCCCTTGAGAGCTCGACTGGAAATGGAGTTTCACCTGTTTTGGAAACTTAATTCAAAGTAAGAGGTTCTGCCGAATATCAGCATATCCACAGGGCCGTGCAGGCATGTTAGGAAAATCTTAGAAACGAAGCCTTTCCAGGTGGTTCACAACTACTATCGCTTCAGTTGTAAGCAGCATTCTTGCAGATCACGGGGTGAGAGAGACGTCGAAAGACAGACTTCATTATTTAGCCTCTCTATTATGGAATACCAGAGCTTCTCCCACCCGGAAGAATGCAATTCTTTCGCACCGCTACGGTCTGTCACAGGCGATACAGGTTGGGCTAGAAATCCTAAAATGTCGGATCCGCTGTCTGCAAAGACTTAAAATTATTTGAGCTCAGCAGCGCCCTAGATGCCTTTTGAAGAAAAAGAGAATCACATTAAACTTTGCCTCAGACTTGCATGGATGAGTTTGGCTGTCCCTAAGTTGTGGACCAATTAAGTAGACGAGTGTATTCTTCCCCAGAATTGACACTTGGAAAGAATAAAAAGCACGATCCCCCACCGTTCGTCAGAATATTAAATAAAAAACCTGAAACCATTGAGATTAGTGAACGATACCATGCAGTAAGAAGGCACCAAGGCTAATACACATGAAATGCCTAAGACGTTGATATTTTGGTCATAGTAAAACGCCTCTTGACCACAGTAAAATTATTGCTGCGTCAAACAGAGAGGATCTGACACTGCTGGCATGTTTCAGGGGCCAATCTTCCCTACAAAGGCAATGTGGCCACCCCAAGTGGCCGCAACCGAAATTAGGAGTCAGACGAGCAAAAAGGTGCCACAATCAATGTATAATCAGAGAAGTGGAAAGTTGACGCTGTCTTTGAAATATGAGGTTTATGAGGTTATGCGGATAAAACTCTCTTCCCGCTTACTCCTCTCGCCTTCCCCCTTGCAAGCCTGTCAAACAACCCATGAACGGGACGATAAACGCTTCGGCGGTCCTCTTCCTCCTGTACTGTAATATTGCTGCAAATCACATCTTTTTTAGAATGGGCTTGTTTATTACCCAATCTGACAGTCACTGCACTCCCTTCAATTACCAGTCTTCAGCAAGCATTTTTCTTTATCTTTAAACACATCTATGCCGTATGCCCTTTGTCATTGCTTTTTTTGCAAACTTCCACACTTAAATTCCACACCTCAATTTCCCTATAACACCTCGCATTTCTTACCGACACTACAAACACTCAACTACTTCCCAATTTCATTTTGCAGCAGAGAGCTCAATGTTGTGCTCTAGCATCCCTCTTTTACATCCCATGCGATCCTCACTCCATATTTCCAGTATGCTTTTTACGATTTACATTTGCTTTGTTATCGCGTCCCATCAGCGTGGCATTATGATGTTCTCGAGGTCGACACCGTCCCAAGCCTCAAGGCAATGGCGCATTATCATGAGGGAATGGAAAGACAACACGGAATCATTCTTAAATGATTTCACCTAATTAGCCCGCATGTAGAATACGGGGTAATAACTCCGAGTAGGCTCCATTTACATGCCTTCGATGCATAAAATGCATCAACATGAGGAATATGGAGGTGAATTTTTGAAATCAAAACCTATTATTTGTTTTAACAACATAAATTCTGAAACCCAGCAAATAGCTAGTAACTTAATAGGCGATGCCTGCGTCACTTAACCTTCGTTCTGACAAGCATGTGATACGGGCCTGGACTTATGAAAATGGTTTAGGGTTATTTCTGATTTAACAGTTCTACCATCAATCAACTGTACCATGTTTCAAGACCAATGTCAACAAGTAGAGAAAAGTTCCACTGCTCTCTCATCTAGGCGGTTGAGGCCAGTGGACTAAAGTTACATTGGGCAAGGGTAAGATACGAAGGACTGCAGGCAAACTAACAGATGTTGCTTGTAGCCATTCAACCGTACGACCTCCCACAACAATCCCTACCTCATCTGGCCGTTTAGTTCAGCATAGCATTCCAACCCACACGCAGTTGCCCGATGATGGTACTAGACATTACATCTATTTAAAGATATCGCGCACTGAAATGACAAAGTGACGACATTACGGGTCACCCTGAGGAGTGGATGGCACTACGACCCTACTCAAGCTCTGTGCAACCTCCTCTCCTTTCCAACTCCTTGGCCTACATGCCGCTGCAAAAAAGTGGTTGCAGGCACCTCGTCATCTTTTCCTAAACCCAATCCTTCCACCTCACACCCACCAAACCACCCACATGCTACACATTCCCAAGGCTAAGTGGTAGCATTTCACTCCCCCTAACAATGGGATCGGAGCACTAAAAGGGGACTTTACCTTAAAGCGCACTCATCACCTGTGCCAACAAACTGCGACCCAGCAGAATAAAACCCTTTCCACACCTGCTGAAGCAAAATATTCCGCAGCCTTCACATGGTCATACGATCGGGCTGCGGCTGCGCAATAGAATATCTCTATCACCCGTTCATACATACGTACTGTAGTGCCCTCAACCTTTTTCCTCCTCGAAGACAAAAAGAGACATCATCTTTGGACAGAATACATGCACATTTATTGAACATACCAATGACATTTCGCGAAGGTATGACGAGTCAATCAAGTGGATCCATCACCAAAATCCATCTTTCGACAAACCAACGACGCATTACATAGTTGCCTTCGCCTTGCTCAGCATCGTCCTCCATGCTCTCCTCGGTGAAGGCACCGCATCGTCAGTCCCCTCATCCCCTATGGCGTAAGCTAATTCCATATGGGATGGAACAATGTGCTAACCATCACGTATGTCCATGACCAGTGGAGGTAATGCTAATCCAAAAGCGAAAAGTCAAACTCAATACCACCAACTGGCAAATGGCAGTTAAACACACACACACACACACAGAAATACTCCTAAAATCGCACCATTTCATGCGACACAAGCTGCATAGGCAAGAGTCTGCAGAGGCGATTGGGGCATCATTTCGTTAGGCATTTTCCGTTTTGCTCAAAAATTAATCACACCTGACCTATAAGTCATCCCACTCGTTGCAACATTCACATATGGGCGCCATTAAAACTGCCTCTTTGGGCAAGCATTCCATGCGTGCAAACACATCGACAGCATGCGCCTCATGCCTCTAACATCAGACAAGAGATTATCGAACATGCCAATGAATCGTACAGAGAATCTTCCCAACATAACAAAGCCTCATAACACAACTACACTTCCAATTACGTCACACCTACTCCATTTCGTCTACATCTCATACAATTGTTGTAGAAGCGGCAAAAACAGAACATTTTGGACTAAAAATGGAACAGGCAAAGCTAAAAATCGCAAGAAGATAATAAAATCTGATTCAACTAATCCAACGTACAGGTTCATCCTCGTTTCGTTCCCGTGTGGCACTCACGCACCGCACTCAGTGCTTCACAAGCCCACCAAGCACAGGGCCGCGTTGCTTATTTCCAGGGTGAATGATTTGCCAACACCGAGCAAAGAAACTTGCAACAGGAGTAATAGGTACAATCGCAACATCACAGCTGTCCACGACGATAGCGATGACGAGTTCAAAGACGCTTAATGCGACCCCAGTGGCTTCACATGGGTTGGTTTCTACATCCACATTCTCTTCGCCATTGCCACTGTCGACGACGATGGGCGTTGTTGGCGTCCTGAGGAGCCTGCTATGTCGTTAAGAGACGTTCTATAACTGCCTTCTAAGGTGGTGGTGGCAGAGCAGCGAGTGTTAGTCAGTAAGACTATCCACAATCATAGCCCAACATCCCTGACAGGCTGACCAAATCAACACGAAATAATATGCTGTCATGCGCCTTGCACAATGTGCGAAGTTCAAAGACTAAGTAGACACCTAGTGCTGTCCACCAATGACTCCATACTTATCACGAAATATTTCACAGAAAGAACACTCGCCATACTTTGAGTCTGCAACGACTTTAGCACCAAGTAAAGCCAAATGCTTGGTAGATTTTCCACACTCTAACAACAACTGAGGTTCCATTCGCCATGAAACCCTCCTACACTAACCAGCTCACCACATAACAAGCCAATGGGACAACTTAAATCAATCCCTTCCGCAACCGTTCAGCATGACGAACAAACGTGAGTGCTGTCCATAGGCAATGAGAACGTGAATCTGACCCAATAAAAAACTTTACACATACAGGTGTAGATTTAGAAACCAGGACATACATGTACATGACTACCAATTGGCACGTTTCGTGTGTTAATAACTCGTGACCTGGAAAATAACATCAAAATGCATCTCCGGATGCAGTGACAAATAAGTAAACATTACAATAAAGAAGGTACACCTCGAGTCGCAAAGGCGAACAAACATTAATTCAGCAGAAGAGACTGGACTGGATTTAATAAAAATTGTATTAAGTCCCCTTAATTTCTCCATTTTGCTATTGATGCAAGCACCACCGCAACTCACCATTCTTTCCGAACGGGACAGTAAGCCTTCTTGTCATGTCCACTCCAATCTCACATTCGTCTCGTCATTTTGGCTTGCGTCCATGTCATTTCCCGATGCTTGTGCCGAACGAAGTGAAGTCCATCACAATGCCATCACACACACCGGTAGCTTCCACAACACGATCCATATCGCAGCACCAGAGCGATGCCTGCTCAGGTGACTCGAAAATCTCGCACTGTCTACCATTCCACAGATTTTTCAAATGTCGGTCTGCCACCATTGTGAGCTCCTTGAATCTGAAAAGATAACAAAAAAGGAAAAGTTGGAGAGTGAACGTCCAACACACTGCAGAGCAAAACAAACGCAAATGTAAGTAACAAAAAGCACCTTAAAAAGCAAACATCTAAGACCGCTGCAAGGCGCAGTCTGTGTAGGGGTGCAAACATTTCCAAGCAAACAGTTACACGTCTTCAAGCCACCATTCCTTTGCTTTCGGGTCCACCTCAAACACCAACTCATATCAAAATTAAACCCACGACTCAATGATTACTTAAGTCCTACCTAACACGCTTCACAATGACAATGTCAGCACAAAACCGGGGTCACAAAGCCAAAAAGGAAACAAATTGCAGTGTCCCATGCTCTCAACATCAGTTCTACCACGAAAAGCATTATAGTTATGCAAATAAGCCGTGTAATCCGCACTCTCCTACCTCTCCCTCCGCCTCTACAGACGCAATACGGTCCGTGTCCATACTGGTGGAGAGTTCACACACCTTTACAGCACAAGAGGGAAGAAGACGAGTAGCGGAAACTAACTTCGCAGTAAACTTAGTCTCAAGCAAGATCAGCCCCGCTTGGACAAAAAGTGACGCGAATGAGGAGCGATAAAAAAGGATCCCAAGGGTGGAAAAAGAGGTCCACCTGACAGACCACAGGCTTTGAGCCGGCTACTCCGAAGAGAGCTGATTGCTTCTACATCAACTCTTCCATCACCACTTCGCCCGACCACCAGGAAGGCGGGTGTAAATAATGGGTACACCGGACGCAATTCACTACTGATCTTCAAACGTTTCTACCCAAAGCACACTCACCCTAGTTGCCTCACTCAAATGGACCTCCGAGCTTACTCAGAAGCCGCACAGAACTCTCTATCCTAGTGGTTCCTAGCTTCGCTGATAGACTGGATTTGGTTATGTCAAAAGGCGAGGTGAGCGAATACGACGAACATATTGGTGGTTCCAGAGGACTAGAAAATGGGATGAAAGGCAACCGAACTCATAGCAATTGCCCAAATCAAGAACGCACTACCGCCTTTCAGTCCCAAAACCATCAGCAACTCCAAGCCTCAACCACCTGCTTGACCAATGAAGGCACTGCGCCTCAAAACTGATAAGCCTTGATCGCAAATGGGTTAACGATTAGTCCAAGACTTCTGTCAGATTCTTTATAACAAAATCCACCCAATGAATTGGTCAGAAAGATCGGTGCGTTACCAAATACACGAAATGGCAATTATTAAGGCGACAGCTAAATCCGTAATCAACGCATAAATAAAAAGCGAAGGGACAGCGAAGCACAGCTGGACGAAAAAACACGGCATAGGAGAGCACTCCTTATGAGCAGTTGGAAGATGGGAAACCGATAAGAAAAAAAGTTTGGAGAGGCAAGGGAGGGCAGCCTGCACCCGCGACCCAGTCACCTTCCCACCCACCTCTGCGGCATTACTCAGCGCCTCGGTAAGGTTGTCCCAAACTCAGGATTGCACCCCATCCACCGCAGAGACAGTCTGAATGCCAGCATAGCCATGTCTTGCAAACTCGGAGACAATTCCAAACACATCTTCCCGGTAAAAACGAATAATTCGAAGCGCCATGCAAGCATCGAGAAAATCCATTCAAACCAAATAGTTGAATAGGGAATTGATAAATTGGTGGCCAATCAGCCTTTGTAGAGATTCTTCAAAGGTGGCATATTTAACACAGCATGCTCCATAATGGTCAATTCAAAGAAAGCTTTTAAAAAAGCGACAGGATAGGGAGCCCCAAACATTTACAATGCGTTCCAGAAGATCCATTCCAACCGCGGTAATTTCAGTCTACGCCAAAAAACCCAGCCCAGTGAGACTGAATCCATGCATTTCGGCAGCTAAACTACACGGCCTTCGCATTTCAGCATCAGATCATTCAAAATGACGTAGTTACGAGTCAATATAGCCAGAGACAACGACCAGATTGCCGTACAAATCGATTCACTTTTTACCATCCCCTTTGTTGTGAAATAACTCTGTCTCAAGGAATGCCCAATTCAGCTATTATTCTGGCAAAGCATTGTAAATTTAAGCAATCTCATGAATTTTTCAAGAGGCGAATATGCATCCAATCCCCACTCCGGCAAAGCAAAATTATTATCACCTGACTACGTTTCATCCTACAACTACTTCGTCTTCCACTTAGCAGTGCGTACTTTGCCGAACACTCTGTCGTTGGTCGAAGCAACCCACTTAGCGTCAGGGCATGGTGCATTTCCTTGCTTCAGACGTGATGGCAAAGCATAGTCGCGATCTCATATCAAACGATTCGGTAAAGATAATTTCAAGTGCAAAACCTCAAGTCACTTGATGCGAGACAGAGCAACGGCATCTTAAAGTTGTAGGCGGACCTACTCTTTGGGAAGGGACAGAAACGCCTACTGACGCAGTCCTCGGTTGCACGAAGCCTTTGTCAGATTGGCATCCAAGCACCTCCACCTAGGAGTCACTGAAGAGGAGCAGAAATGCGAAACCATAAAGGTGACCGCGTTGACGAAATGTCGTTCTCCAACAAGAAAAGNGGAGCAGAAATGCGAAACCATAAAGGTGACCGCGTTGACGAAATGTCGTTCTCAAACAAGAAAAAGTAGCTGTGGGAAAAATTTACCGGCTCGTACTCATGCATGGTTATTCATGGAACCAGGTGAATGAGTTTGTCAGGCTCAGAACTTGAATAAGCATTACCAAATGAGTAAGAAGCATAAGAACGACGGGCAGTGCACTCTCTAAATACGGGGTGACGGCTCCTAGACGTAAGTACTAGTCATGAAAAACGGGACCTTATGCTGACTTCTAAGCACAGCACTTCCCTCAGACCAATCAATTAGGCCTTACTGTTTCACAGTTCTTCTTAAACTCCCTTTGCAACACTCCATTGAGCACATACATCTCAGCCATCGTTATCGTACAGCCTTCCGCGAGTCAACAATCCACCAGTACTAATTGCGCCAACGGCTCATCATACATCACGCACCATAAACGCACATACAGGGCGCAGTCCTTCAGACATGCAGTGGTGCGAGTCTGAAGGCCGTGAAACGACCCGTGGCCAGGCGCTTCCGGAAGAGGCAATAATGAAATGTTCATGCAATGAAACAACTTCATGGTCTGCCAATATCATGACATTCACGCGCCCAACACGACAGCTCTCTCAAAGCTGGTGCAGGAACGAACCAGCTGCTGCATCCGTTTTAGCCAATAAGCATCCGGATTCAAGTCGAGAGAAGCAGTGGAGTGTACCACGTCGACACTGACACATGCGCTTTACAAGCCCAACAAGTGACAAGTAAGAGCAACAAATCCCACCGAAAACTACACAAACTCATTTGACCATCCGATCCCCTGCGATTTGATATCGTAGACAAGTTGCATTCGGTAATGTCCAGTAATACAGACCACATCGTAACTACGACGCAAAATTACAACGACAAACAGGAAGCCCAGACAACTGGTTCAATGGCAAGTAATCTCACCGAATCATCTTGTTAGGTTGTATGAACACGAGCACAATGCAGGTTATGGTGTCATGCACGCAAATTTTAAGCAGCATTCCCACCATTTCGAGGTCTTAGCAAATAAGAGTCACCACCGCAAAAACCATTTAGTTCGGAGATGGTCTTTCGTGCACCTCACCGAATTCTAGGGTGCATGGCATTGGCGAGGAAATCTCTACAACCCAGTCAAGGTGAAAGCCAATTGGTAAGAATCTTCAGCAATATTAGACTAGGTTGAGGGGGAGGAAAGACATTCATGTCAAAGTAAAACGATGGATATTGGCCAAAAAGATCGAAGCAAATTCAATAAACATTTGCAATAGAAAGAGAGAACTTGCATTTTTAACAAAGTAAGAGTCTTGAACCCCTATCCCCTTCCCCTCTGCAAGACATCAACGAGGGGCAAGAAACACCCGTGCGCCACGTTGCACCACACCTACAGCCAACTCGGCTTCGCGGTCCCAAGTATGTGGGCTCTCAAGGTCACACCGAAGAACCTCGCCACCAAATCAACAACCCCATCAACAGGCACCAAGACATCAGCGGTGGTAGCAGAACCATCAGCTGTAGCACCCTCACTTTCAGGTGCATTAAGGACAGCAAGTTAGCCGACGGAGTTTACCATTGAAAAGAAGACATACTATAGAAGCACGCGACCGTAAACACGGCGGTCTACGCAAGCGCTGAGTACGACACTGCGGCAGATGGAGGTGAGGCTGTCAGGGAAATCGCTAGCGATCTCGCCAAGACAGTCTTCGTGATGTGATCTCAGCAAGAAAATGAACATGGCATCATCGTGCTGGTTCAACGATAGGTAATCAGGCACTACCTTTGACGCATCGAGCTCCTCGCCTGTAAGAACGTGAGAGTTACACTAGGGCAACAAACTGAAAGAGGCCATTAGGGAGACAGCTCCAATTTGCCAAGAAACGAAGAGCCGACCGGGATCCCAATCCACTAAAGTCTTCGAAACAACCAATAAACAACAGCCAAAATCAAACAACATGAAGAAGTCGACATTTGCACACAAACACTACACAGGCGTACTGCCAAACGTAAGGCGTAGGTAGGTCCACCATTCACAGTTCGCTTTCGCATTGCTTGAAGGATGGGTTTGGAATTGCGTTAGCGGTTTCTCGGTGAAGGGAATAAAGCCCAGTTAACGACAAGAACAGTGCAAATCAGACGTCCCAGCTTACCCACTTTCAGGAATTTTAGGCGCAATCACAAAGAAGGATTTTATCTCCACGCCAAGCACTCAGACTGGCTAGAACGAATCTGTGTTACAAGCAAAAGCAAACACACTGTAATCGGGCGTGCGAGTGGCCAACTATGTACATATTCCTGTGTTGGAGCAACATAAGGTTAAACGGACTTATTTACGGAAACACTTAATAGCAAAGGAATTGAGAAAATTGAAGCATATGAACTGCGCACTTAATGCACTCAGACACAAAAGGTACGACAACAACGCATGAATCACAATCCACATTTACGAACTCTTCATATTCGATAGTGCCGCCAATACTATTTAATATGATCCATTTCAACAGATGCGCTCATGTGGAAATTAAAATTAAAATGTTAGACAGTGTTCGAAGCAGGAGTTTAAAAAAAGCATTTTTGCAGACAGGACTTTTGTAGACGAAATCTTTAGGTTACTATTGTCAACAAAGAACGCTAAAATGTGTGCAGTGCTTGGAAACAGTGAGTAGACGCCCCAAATCAGACGATGCACCCATCATTTGTTTTGCTAAAGTTTTTTGATAAAACGTGCGTAAAATTGCATGTTTGTCTTGTGTATTCTTATTTAATTGGGTGACCTTCAATCCAAGCATGTAATGCATACCTGTGTGCATGCAAAGATATGCATGCATTATAAATTCGATGTTAATCTAAACTAAATTGAAGAAATGGATATTATCAGTTGTTTTTACTTTGTTGCCGCACATACGTGTGCATTGGCATTAACTGCTACGATTGCTTTGCAATTTATTGCATGAATTCCTGCATTTGTCTTGCTAGTAACTCTGTTTTTGTCATTTTAACGTCTTTTCAATGACAACTTTTTAATCTCTTACCTTTAAATAATTCCGAATTCGTCCTTCAAGGTCGTCGGTCGCGTGCGCGATTAATCTGCTGACTGGCTCATTTGTTCGTTTGTTGCTGGGCTTCTCGAGCGTCAATGCGTGGACATTAAAAGTGGTTAAGGTTATTCAAGTCATTTCGAAGGCATATTTTATCATTCAAATGCTGTGAATTGCGGATAGTTGATTGCTCCTGTGCCTGCGTGCGCTCCTACGAACTGGTTCTGTCGGTAGACGAATGTATCAAAAAAACCGGGATTCTGTATTGTTCCAATGCACAAATGAAAGTCATTTAGAGCAAAAGGTAAGTTGGAGTAGTTCTTGGTTCTGTGGTACAGTTGTCCACGCGTTTGTTGGTGTTTTTTGCTGCTTCCATAAGTTTTGAAGACCAAATAATCCCTGTTTAGGGTTATGGTGTTCGTCAATGCGTTTGTACCCCCAAGAAGCGATTGAACCTGCCTAGTTTAAGCAACTTGCAACTCGTCATTTAGATGGCTTTGAACTGCCTCTGGGTGCATGCAACTTTTGCGAGAACTGGCCTGCTTCGTTGACCTGCCTTTCGGAAGTAGAACTCTGAGGTTGTCGCCTTGTCGCATCTGTGGGGTCTGACTCTTCCTGCTGAAGTCATGGCCTTTATCAGTGGCATCCGGCGTTGCAGTTCGGTTCTTCTCGTAGTAGAATGCTTGGGCGCGGCCACCGCTTGGAATGCTGAAACTGCTCGTCTGCCTTTCAAATTGACTCCTAAGTTGGTTACGTTGGGCAATGAGGCCACCATCCCACCCATGTGAGCGTTTTTGGTCCTGATTCTGATCCCCCTTCTGACCGAAGCTGTATTGATAAGGGGCGGATTCCATGCTTATGATTATAGTTGTTTGCGTATTACGACAAACATGCATGTAGTATGTGTTCCTTGACAACTTACGATGACTGGGGTTGTGCTATTTAACGGTTTGTAAGACTAGTGCTTACACTGAAAGCAATAAAGCTGATAAGGGGTGATTGTGTTAGGTAGTTTTGAGCAGGGATTGAACTGGCCTGCACAGTTAACCTAAACGGATTTGATTTTGTAAACAGTTTAATGACTGGGTATTATCATGGTGGATATTTTTTTGACAGACAGACCTTGGTTGCGGGCGTATCAAACCGTGCCTTCGTAGCTGCTGTCTTGAGTGTTATCTTTGGCTTTCTTTGGTGGGAAATTGCTAGAGGTTAGGTCCTATTTACTAAGCCATTCCTTTATTTGACTCCATGGACACTGGTTGCTTATCGAAGATGAGTAGGTAAAAGGCCTTAAATTCATTTGTTGGGAGGTATTGAGTCCTATCCTGCAATATTTGCATCTCCAACTCCCAAACTGTTTCAGTGGACGTCGTTTCACTTGCCAAGTTTGGAAGCGTGGCCTTTTTGTTACCATGCTTTGGATATCCTCAACATGTCTCCTATTGCTTTGATTCTTCGCGAAAGGCTGTTTCCTTCATTGCATGAGATTCGACTTTGGTTTGAACTCAAATAGGGAGTGAGTTTGCGAACTTCACGAACGGTGTCACCATGCTACTTGTAAAAGGTCCTACATGATGCAATAATTAAATGCTTCATCCCTTTGATTGAGTCACCCAAATAGGTTGGGGAATGAATTATAACAAAGTGGCGGATTGGCAAGGCTGAGAAGGAAGCTGATAGGTCAGAGAGGATAGGAGCAGCACTGCAGGCAACGGCTCATTATCATAAGGCTAGTCAGCGGAAAACCTAAGTCTTAAGTTTTATCGCTACTAATTACTTACTAGTAGTCTATTTGAGAAATGCTTCCCCAATTACGTTTGGAGTGCTCACTTGCTGAGATAAAAAGGCAGTCAAATATAGAGAATAGCTCCTTATCTTTCTAACTGGGCAAAACTAGTTGGAGGTGCGACTACTTCGACTGTGCAAGATCGAACGAAAGATGGTTGGACATCACTGCTGTACTTCTGCTCTTCCCCACTCCCATATGCTTAATTGTGCTTTTGCTTCCCCTTTTCCTGGTTCTGTATCGCCTTTATGTGCATTGCGCATTCTTGTGGATTTCATGTGGGCTCCCTTATGTGCTCCAACTTGCTTCAGCCAAACAAATTTGCAAATGAATGCAATGATCGCTGGAAAAAGAGATTCAATAGGGTAGGTCCATTTAGCCGATCAGCATGTGATCCGTATGATAGCCACTTCTACATTCTATCAGTCGTTAGGTGGATTCATTCGGGTTGGGTGTGGCAAAATACCTTTGAAGGAGAAGTGCAATAAATGTAGTCATGGAATGGATTTCACTATCTTGAGCCCCCGAGCCACGTTTTTTCCCTTGCCTTCGCCCGTTTCCCTGGGACATGAATTGTCGCGATCTGAGCTGTACGAGTCGCATAAGGTGTGGTCGCAAAGAGGGGTGCAGACCAGGCGATGGAGTTTGCACGTGGAACTGGTTTTATTGCCATTAGTAGGGGCTTCTTTTCACCTGAGTGACACGGTTGAAAAAGGAGGCGTTGATGAAGACCGCAGCGTCGTGAGGATGAGGTATTATAGAAAAAAAGGGGGGTGTAGGAGTGAATAGGTGGATTAATACACCTCTTCACGACAAACGAGTCCTCAATGTGTAAAAGCGTTGCTTTCGAGGCAGGTGGATTAGCTAGCAGGAAGCGCTGCTAGATGGACAGAACTCCGTTCTTCCGCCCATTCAAGCAAGATATTAAGTATCGTCTTTGGTGTAGCACTGTGTCTCCTCCTATGAGGCAAACACCTGACAAGGACTGCGAAATTCGTAAATTTTATGCCAAAGTGAATAGTGTCCTGTGCGAATTCATTGGACGAATCGTTTATCATGGCGTCTTTGAGGATGGGTTGATCCGATTGGGTGTGGAATAGAAGCTCCATCAGTTTAGGCAAAAACCAAATTAAAATCTATTTACAGGCCATTCTTACAGTCGGTGTGAGAAAAGACGGTTTCCAGTACAAATGAATTGACGTTTGGGAATGTTGGCGGAAAGGCGATGGTTGAGGGGCTGATTCCAATTGGGACTAACTTCAGCTGTGCGACATCAAATGTGGCTATACTGGGAGTTAAAATGGGGCATTTAATCGTCTTAAGTCTGCAAAAAATGTTGAAGTGTGGACTTAACAAAAGAGTCGCATGGTGTGGGGTGGAACTACTTTTACCACTATCGTAGTGTAGCAATAACTCGACACTCATGAATAGCACAGAGGTAATTATTTCTGAAGCTAGCAACACGGCGTGACAATCACGCACAAGAGGTGTGCTGGTCTCATCTTATCTGGCACGGTGTCGCAAACTCGCTCGCGCTCACATCTCAAGCACGAGAGCTTTTAGGACTCTCTTGTACTTTGTGGTGCGATCAATAATAAAAATATAAGCTAACAGCTCAAGAGGGAAGGTGCTTCGGGTCGCCTTTACAACGGAAAGTGACACTAGTGAGTTCAGCATTCCCGTGTGCACACTTTGCGATTCGTTCTTGGCCTTTGAAGAGCGGTCACAAGCTAGTACCAAATGTAGACTGAACCAACAATGTATTGTGGATAAATTTTCAGACAAGCCTCTTAACAACTACATTTCTTGAATACCTCTGAACACACACACACACGTATGCTTACATGAATTGACATGCGCAACGCAAGCATGGAACATGCTCATCGGATACAAAACGATGCTGTGTAAGGACTTCTGTTCTGTCTCCTTACCTAACCGACTCATGTTAGAGGCAGTTGCGGTAGTGAAGAGATGGATGTCACTACGAGGAGTCATTCATAGTTCGTTGCTTGGGTCTTCCCAGACATTCAAAATATTGACAGTCACGTGTTAATGAATTGACACTTGAGCGCTGACACACTTCTGCCATCGGCACTTTGACAAGGAGCACACACCACCGTCTACGCTAGTGACCAATCAGAGGCATGCTGGCAACATTGCGTTGTGCGTCATTGCCTTCATATGTGCAGTCGCCAGCTAATCAGAAGAAGAGTGAAGCAAGAGCGGCTTTTGGTTGGATCAAATCCGCATAGTATTTAGCTAACATTGAAATGATGCTCTTGATGATCACTTGTTTTTGATATAAAAGGTCGTGGTGATTGTGGAAGCAACCATTGTTGTCTCTACGTGCAGACATGTGTGCATCAAGCGAAAGCCAGCCGACGGGTCCAGTCATTGGCATTGATTTGGGGACCACCTTCTCATGCGTCGGATTCTTTCAATACGACAAGGTGGACATAATTGCCAACGAACTAGGCAGCCGTACAACGCCCAGTTATGTTGCCTTCACGAATAAAGAATGTCTCATCGGTGAGGCTGCAAAGCAGCAGGTGGCTTTAAACCCAAATAATACGGTCTTCGATGCAAAGCGTCTGATTGGACGCCGTTTCAACGATAAGGTGGTGCAAGAAGACATGAAGCATTGGCCATTCAAAGTCATAAATTCGCAGGGGAAACCAATGATCGAGGTGGAGTATCGTGGTGAGACGAAGCATTTCAATGCGGAGGAGATTTCGTCCATGGTGCTGCTGAGGATGAAACAGACAGCGGAGAGGTATTTGGGCGAAGAGGTGAAGAATGCGGTAATCACAGTTCCAGCATATTTCAATGACAGCCAGCGGCAGGCGACGATAGATGCCGGGAAAAGTGCAGGGTTAACTGTGTTGCGCATCGTCAATGAGCCCACAGCAGCTGCCATTGCATATGGTATGGAAAAGCAGTCCTCCTCACAGCGTAATGTGCTCGTCTTTGATTTGGGTGGTGGCACCTTCGATGTGTCCATCCTGTCCATCAAGGATAGAACATTTGAGGTAAAGGCGACTGACGGTGACACCCACCTGGGTGGCGAAGACTTTGATTCCAGAATAGTAA
Organism: Taenia saginata; assembly: GCA_001693075.2. Lineage (NCBI taxonomy): Eukaryota > Metazoa > Platyhelminthes > Cestoda > Cyclophyllidea > Taeniidae > Taenia > Taenia saginata. Next base: position 34,138 of record LWMK02000030.1, on the reverse strand, counting down.
AACACTGTGCAGAGATATTCAAGCAAATGCACCAGGGCAAGGACTTGACGACCAGCAAGAAGGCCATAAGCCGTCTGAGAAAGGCGTGTGAGGCAGCGAAGAGGATGCTAAGTGGCTGTGAGTACACAAACATAGATGCAGAATCGTTGTTTGAGGGCATTGATTTCAGCATAGAATTTACACGGGCCCGATTTGAGCAGTTGTGCTTAGATCTCTTCGAAAAGACTCTGGATCCGGTAAAACAGGCATTAAAGGATGCCAAGTTGGACAAGAGTGATGTCCACGAGATATTGATGGTAGGCGGATCGACGCGTATCCCAAAGATACAGCAGCTGTTGAAGGAGTTCTTCAATGGCAAGCAGTTGAACAATTCCATCAATCCGGACGAGGCAGTAGCACATGGTGCGGCATTGCTGGCGTCCAATCTGGCTGACTACAAGTTGGAGGTGCCGGGTTACAAGAAGAAGGGGGAGCAGGATTTGGTGCTATTGGAGGTGGCGCCACTTTCATTGGGTATAGAGACGGCGGGAGGTGTGATGACGAAATTAATAAACCGAAATGCCAAAATCCCGACAAAGGCGACAAAGATCTTCTCCACAAATACGGACAATCAGTCGAGTGTGTTGGTGCAGGTGTACGAGGGTGAGGGTGCGATGACGAGTGACAACAATTTGTTGGGCAAATTTGAGTTGTCAGATATCCCTCCGGCACCGCGCCGAACACCTCAGATTGAGGTGTCCTTCGCCATTGACGAAAATGGTATTCTCAATGTGACTGCGGTGGAGAACTCGTCAGGGAAGCAGAACAGCATCACCATCACGAAGGACAAGGGTCTTCTATCGGAGAGGGAGATGCAGCAAATGCTGAATGCCGCAGAAAAATTGAAGTTGGAGGATGAGAAAGAGAGGAGCAGGATGGCAGCAAGAACCAAACTAGAAGATTACATTCGCAGCATAAGATCGAAAATGGATGAGAAAGAAACGATAAAAAGGGTATCGAAAGAGCTTCGACACAGTATTCTCACGATGTGTGAGACGACTACCAAGTGGATGGATGCTGACCAACAGGCCACAAAGGAGAACTACGAGCTGATGTACAAAAATTTGGAGACCCTCTACAACTCAATTATGTCGACGACGAATCTCAGTTCGTGAGCTCGGTGACTAGAAATCTTAAACGCACTACTTTAAACATTTGATCCCAGAAAGTGTCGAGCAACAGTAACCAGATACGATTATTTAACCATATCCCACTGCATANCGAGCAACAGTAACCAGATACGATCATTTAACCATATCCCACTGCATATTGTTGCATTTACCCACCCACTTAGCTATTAATATATTTTGCAACATCAACGTTTACTTGCTTCGTCTGCTGACTTTTCGAAGTAGAGGCTTGTGCGAGTNTCATTAAAATTGGTCTGGTAATTTGACTAAAGACTGAGGATTTCGCAAATAACGCTTCACATCTAAATTTTAAGGCGTATCGGAAGGTTGAGTCGTTACACAAATCTACAGTTGTGTCAAGTGCTGATGACTACTGAAGGATCTTGAGCGCATCTTGTTCATAGCATCGGAATTAGGATGGGAAAGAGTTAAAGGGATTGACCATGTGTTGAAGTTTGGCGATGTCAAAGATGCCTCCTTGAAAATTGAAGGGAATCAGTGTGCTAAATTTGGAATAAGGTAGAGTGCTTGCATTCAACTATTGCAATCAGGCATTGTAGGGAAAAGGAAAAGTGCCAAGAGGAACGCAAATGAGCAGCCAAGGCAGCTCTAAATGTGTTCCTATTACTGTAGATGTGCCACGTCAATCGCAGAAGTAAAGTATTGTTTATGCCGAACCAGATTTTGTTGCACCCACTAAAATGGTAGATGTTAGTGCCAAAATTGATGGCGAACCTCACATTGGCTACTCGTACGACTGTCACAAACTGAGAAAGAGGGAGGCCTAACCTGGGATAGAACTATAAAGTTAATAAGAGGCGAGTTTTATTACTATTTGTGGAGTGACAGTCAAAGAGGGAGTTGTGAAATGGATTGTTAGGGATATTGGACTATATGCTCGTCTTCTAGGTGAAGTGCTTGTACGGTGAATGCCTGCCTAACCCTTCTTAACAGCTAGTGATGGGATCGTTTCTACGTGCAAGCTTTATTGCTTATTCTGCTTATTCTACATTCACGCGTACCAATTGTTTCACTGTTACTCAAAGGTTTTTTTGCCACACCTAACTCAAATGGATCCACTACACGACTGATGAAACGTAAAAGTGGTTGGCATAGGAACCACAAGCTGATTGGTTAGACCACTCCTCTCTACTGAAGTATTTTCGTCAGCTGCCATCACATTTACTTGTATGTGTGTTTGGTTGGTGGAGCCTTTCGGAGGGCGTAAATAAGCCTGCTTGAAGTTCTCTAGGATGCGCGATATAGATTCGCAAGAGATTGAATTAAAAACACGAGAAGAAAATGGCAGTAGAAAGAGAGTATGCAGATAATTTGAAGGAGTGCAGTGGCATAGCTGAAGGTGGCTAGTAGTAGTGAACAAATGCTTACGTGGAATTTCGGAAAATCGAAGTGATTGCCTCTTTAGACAGACTAGCTTTATTGAAGGCCCAACAGAGGGTATCTATTGGAGCCACCTCCTTCACTTGTCGCGCCCTGTGAAAAGGTCGCTTTCCTTCCATGTCAAAATAAGCGCTTTATGTACGCTTGTGTAGGCACTTCCTTTCTCAGATGGTCTACTAATGAGTTGACAGCAGTGGCAAATTACAAGGTTTTGTTGTACCCCCATTTTAAGACTACGGTTTCTAAGCCTTTTCGCTTTTTGGCACTAAGCATCAATTTCACTTACTGTGCCACCGAGAGTTGAGTTTTGATTTGGCCATGAATGTAGTCAGACAAAATGTAGTAAGAGACGCTTTGAAAATCCACATTCCTTTTTCACCCAATTACTGGTATCCTATTATAGCGCTTATCCAGTAAAAGGTTTTCCAGTCTACCCAATGTCATGCTTTGGCTTCTTGCAGATAAAAAGATCCGGGTTACTGCAAAGGTGATCGTCATTGAGGAGTTTTAGCTGTATGCAACAGGTGGACTCCTCATAGCCTGACTTTTGGCAACGAGCAGTGCAAAACAGGGTGAATGGTGCGAGAGGTGAGCTCCGCTTCTCGCTGCCACTAGTCCAGATCTAATCGTTCCTTCCGAAGTCGTTATAAGTCAGTGATGTGGAAGGCTTAACAGTAGTGCCAGCATGCAGTGGCCGCAAAGAAACAAAATCACGATATTTGGCTAAAGCAAAAGCTCTAGATGTTTGCTGATGGAACTTGATGATCTCATCAAATTTCATGATGCGAACTCGACCGTCATCTTTAGTAGCCTAGGCAGGTGTCAGCGTAGAGGTCAATCCGATCTCGCACACGCAAACGTGGGTAATGTCCACAGCCGCCAAAACCATCACCTCCCTAGAACGCAAAGAGAGAAGTGCAGCCAACAATCTGTTTGATTGCAAACAGGAATTACGAAGTCTTAGGTGGGAGACTCATCTTTCCTCATTGAGTTTAAAAGCTGCTGCTTGGCACATTATCGTGCATAAAAATCAGATGGGGATTCTTCTTAAAGTTTCCAACAACATGATGAAATTGCCAAATAAGTCTCGTTTAGCTGTTTAAAATGATTTTACCAGTAGTAGAGACAAAGCAACCAGCTCAATGAGGCACTTAAGTGGCACACTGTTCGTGCCAGTCAGCTCAATTTGAAGCTTAGAGTGCTCCAAACACTACCAATTCCTGTAAAAATGAAACATGGAGACCTATCATTATTTACCTTTCCGCAGATCACTTTGGTTCCTGTATTCTTCATCAAATAAGAGACAAAGGCACGTGTGTGGCAGTTCGACACTGCATTACACAGTGCCGGTGCGCATGGTTGAGGATTGTGATTCCACACTTCTGCATCACTTCCAGGCCATTCGACTGGTCCTTTTAGCTTTTCCACACCTCATTAATGCGTTGCAATGAGTGTCAGGTTAAACGCACCCTATTATGAGAGAAGCAGTCAACATACACGAAACGTATTACAGAGCGAAAGTCATTGACCCTCAAGGGGAGTGACAGCCCTAAGCACCGATCCTTTATGGGCTTCTAAAACGCTCACCCAATATGAGATGTTCTCGTCTAGTCGATTCGCTATTTTAATGGTGTGAGCTTGTCATACTAAAGATGTGCTTGACTGACTGAATAAAGAGAGTATTGCGAATTTCTCATGCCCTCCCTCAAACTCGTTATCAACCCGCCAGTGTCCTTCCATTACAAATAAAACATGGGAGGGAACGTTTGGGTTTGTGCGAAGAGTCTAGAATTGTTGGCAGAACCAGTATTTTACATCTGACCCCCAGTCAGAGTGCAAGGCTGGATATCATCTACATTTCGTCTGCTATTGGTTATAGCCAGGGAAATCTGCGGTACGAATGCCAACACTCTAATCAAGTTTGTGAGTTCAGCAGTGAAGAAGCGCGAAGAACCGCCCACGATTCTGCGCAACATTAACCGAAGCGGTTGACCAAACTCAACGCCCTTATGCTGAGGCTCTTTGCATTGCATCCCAAAGTTGGGCGAGCCCCCTTTTACTCATCGCATTCACTTCCATCCTGTCTTGCAAGCCACCGGCAAATTTAGAGGACATTGATGGGCAGAAAATCAGACCTGCTAATATGAATTGTGTCAGTGCTGAGTAAAGCCATCCTAACCCCAAGGAGAGAAATAGAGCAGCTTGTCATTCAAGATCGATGCAACGGGCAGACTTCGTAGAAGTTTGGGAAGTAAGGAGCAGCAAAGTTAGCCTAGAGCCATTCAAGTTGGGTTTCCATTGTGAGATTCCCATCCACTTGGCAGTATCCGCCGCAGATATGAGGATGAAAAACTCTAGACGAAGAGTCACATTTCTTCAAGGTGGATAATTAACAAAAAGACAAATAAGATATAATGAAAAGCTATTTTATTGCAGACAAATACGTACTAATGCGAATTTACAAATCGGCAAGTTTGTTTGTGCATACACGCTCTTCATCGGCTCTGACTATTTATCCTTCCTGCTTTCCAAGTGCTTCCGCGAAGATGCATCGGCTAGCTCCCATCGCTAGAGCCTNTGAGTAAAGCCATCCTAACCCCAAGGAGAGAAATAGAGCAGCTTGTCATTCAAGATCGATGCAACGGGCAGACTGCGTAGAAGTTGGGGAAGTAAGGAGCAGCAAAGTTAGCCTAGAGCCATTCAAGTTGGGTTTCCATCGTGAGATTCCCATCCACTTGGCAGTATCCGCCGCAGATATGAGGATGAAAAACTCTAGACGAAGAGTCACATTTCTTCAAGGTGGATAATTAACAAAAAGACAAATAAGATATAATGAAAAGCTATTTTATTGCAGACAAATACGTACTAATGCGAATTTACAAATCGGCAAGTTTGTTTGTGCATACACGCTCTTCATCGGCTCTGACTATTTATCCTTCCTGCTTTCCAAGTGCTTCCGCGAAGATGCATCGGCTAGCTCCCATCGCTAGAGCCTTTCAGCAGTGGTACGGCCTCAGCAAATAGCGTGTCCTTCCCAGACTCGAAGGAATATATAGCGGGTGCACCACTTCAAGTGTTTACTTGTCTCCATCTTCCTCGACTGAATTCAAAACCTCCACCAACCCATCACTTGTACTTACAAATTCCAACTGAAGGAATACCTTCATGCCTATCAAGACAAAAACATTGTACGGAGATGTAATCGTAAGCATATTTGAGGCCAGCGATAATCTTATCCATCAATTTAGTTTATTGATGCCTAATCTGACAGTGACGCGGACTGCATATTAAGGTCCGTTCTCTGCAAAATCTTTACTACCTCAGCTTGCATTTGTTCAAATCATGCCGAATAAAGTTGAAAAAGACAAAATTTAGTTTCTTGATGGAGAAGAGCATGCTATTTTTTTATACATGAGATACTGAAGCTCTGCCTGCGTCCTCAATTCACGACAGAGCCTAATGAAATGATAATTATAGCAACTTGGCCAATGCAACCATCAGCAAATAATCGAGAACCCTTCTTGAGGAAGATGCTTACTAAATCTGTTGGGACGCAAAACACATCACCTCTCTTAAGGTGGATCTTAATCTTCCCGAGCAAAGCATGGTGTAACGACAAAGTCCAATTTCGAATACACTGTTCGTCAGCAGTTACTCTGAACTCATCAGATGGGACGTAATAAACAATTGCATCCTTGTCACCTTAAGGTCTGGACCGTTCCAATTAAGAAAGTCTACCTTTAGGCCAGCAACTCGAATTCAAACTATAGACCCGTGTGATGCTCAGCATAATTCCTCATCCCTGCTTCCTATTCCCAAAAGGACGAAATGCCAGATCCATTTGATTTGCCGAGGGGGAGTAGATGACTAGTGCGGGTGGCTTGCGTTTTTTTAGTGCTAATTATGTTGTGATGGCTGACGTGGTGAGTTAACTGCGGGGAATGCCGTAAAAAGTGATACGTGTGTCTCCTGTCTACACCTCGGCCATTTTGTCTTCAGCAATTGGGCTGGCCAGTATCCCCAAGCTCAAGCTCCCTTCCCTGCGCTAAACATGCGCATTCTGCTGAAGTGTTATGTCTGCTTGTGTCTAATGGGGAGTCTCAGAACGCTACAAGCTGCTTAAAAGGAGTAGTTTTCCCAATCACTATAAAACAATCTCTTCTTTCCTTTCAATGTTTGCTGGAGACTAAGTTTATTTATATTTGTACTCATTGTTAGTTAGCAATACGGTTCGAACATCATTTACTTGTGTGTGAACATTCATGCAAAGCTCACATCCCATCCGTCTTCGATTGTGATTTACATTTCGATTTGGACTCGAGCTAAATTGTGCTGCATGAATGCGCCCTTGATCATTTGAGAACGTACAAATAAATAAAGTCCATAAAAAGTATTTACCCGAAGAGAACATCAGCCTGAATAGCCATGTAAGTAGTTGCAATTTCGTGCCATTATTGCTAGCAGGGAAGCATTAAAACTACAGAGAGCAATGAACGCGATAAGGTGGTAGTTGTTTTAGGGATCTGTATCTATTATTCTACACAATCTCCTTTTCAAATTGGCGCACTCATCATTTTCCAGTTTAAATGATTTATTTGCAAACCATGGCCAGTTGTAAATGATGCTAACAGGCCTAAATCTTCCTGAGAGAGTTTGCCACATTTCATCGTCAATGCAGGGATCGCTCGATGCAAAGCTCGTGCATAGCGGGAATGCCGATTGCCCCGAAGTGGACAGAAGTGAATACGTGTTTGAAGAATAGGTGACATATTAGAGATTAACAATGCCAAACAATTAACATTTATTATAAATAATTGATTCACTTGACCCCACAATCACGATTTATTTTGCCACGTAGATTTGCATACTACTATATTTGGTTAGTAGCAGTGACCACGCTTTCGAGTGACATTGGCTCAATGCTAATGGGATCGATTGAACAAGTTAATTTAGAGCTTGACTTGGCATTTATTCAACTAAAGAGACACACGATAAGGAGAATATTAGGAACGGCATCATAGCACTAACGATACTCCTCGATGTTTGCTCCTAGATTTATAGGCAGCATTGGCCTTCAGAAGTGCTCTTCATTTCCTCTCATTTAATGTTTTCACTGTATGTAGCCTTTCCAGATTGATGGGACCAGGACTTATTTTACGTGCTGTCACATTTCTTCCCTAACTTCCGATCACCAGGCTGGAACAATCTACTGCAGCGGTCTCAAAACCGGTATTGGTTCACTGTTGGTGGACCCTTTCTCGCATATCGTTTGTTTGTTCTGTTAATGAGGCTAAAAAACTAATAATGCTAAAGAAAACATTCTTTTCCGAATGGAATGAGAAAGGGCGACAATGCATTTGCTCCGTGTCGAGGTGATCTGCCTCAATGCGTCGTTTGTGGATGCCTAGTTTCGACTGACTAGCCCTCAGAGATGCTAAATGTGGCACTTCTTATAATCCCCCTCACTTCCGTAGCTTTTGATAGGCAAGGAAACTTGCGAATTCAGTAATCTGTAAGCTGATTTTGTATTTTAACCTGCTTTTACTAAATTCAGCCCACTCGCATGACTTGATTGCTTTCTTTTGGTCTCTTTGCAATTTGCGATTTGCTTTTCACTATTTAAGTTCCTCTTGTAAACATCGCAGGCGAACCGATGGACACGTACCCCAAAGATACGACAGTTGTTGCAGGAGTTCTTCAATGGCAAGCAGTTGAACAGTTCCATCAACCCGGACGAGGCACTAGCTTATGGTGCGGCATTTCTGGCGTCCAATCTGGCTGATTACAAGTTGAAGAAGGTGAAGCATTTGGTGCCGCTCTCACTGGATGTGAAGACAGCAGGAGATGTGATGACGACGTATATAGAGCGCAATGCGAAAATCTCAACGAAGAGGGCAAAGATCTTTTCCACGTGTTTGGAAAATCATTCAAGTGTGTCGTTGCGGCTGTATGAGGGTGAACGTGTGATGAAGAGTGACAACAACTTGTGCGAATTCGAGTTATTAGGCATCCCATCGGCACCTCGCAGAATACCTCAGATTGAAGTGTCCTTTGCCACTGATGAAGATGGTATTCTCAATGTGACGGCGATGGACAAGTCGTCAGGAAAGCAAAATTGTATCGTTATCACCGAACTGATAAAGCCGATGCCGAACAATGCAGAAAATTTAAAGCAGGAAGATGAGAGAGAGAGGTAGGATAGCAGCAAGAACAACTCTAGAAAACTACATTCGCAGCATAAAATCGAGAATGGAAGGCGATGAAGCGAATGAGCGAGTATCAAAAGAGTTTCGACAATGTATCCTCACAACGTGTGAGGTGACCACTCTGTGGATAGCCGCCAACCAACAGGCCACAAAGGAGAATTACGAATTTATGTATAGAAATTTGGAGTCTCTGTACAACTCAATTTCGTAGGCGAAGGATCTCGGTTCGTGAGCACGGAGATTCGAAAACTTGGAAGCACAACCTTTCCACATCTGATTCCAAGCATGTAGAGTAACTGCAACCAGATACTATCATTTAGCCCCATCCCATTGCAAATTGTTACTGTCATACACTAACTTAGCTATCAATTTGCCTATTAATATACCTCTTCGCTTACTTTGTCACTCCTTTCTTCATATTTCGCCCTTAGCCTCCCGAGTTTTTCAAGTGGGTGCCTGTGCGAATAATTTGTGTCCAACTGAGCAGCTGCACTCACTCCTAGCCATCAAGCCCAACACAATGCCCTTGTCCGAATCACCGATGGCAAGTGCGTCATCAAACTTGATCGAGGAATTTGATTAAAGACTAGGGTTTTCGAAAACAATTGTATGCAACGGAAGTTAAAAACGTATTGGAAAGTCGATTTGTCACATAACTCAGCATTTGTGTCAAGTGCTTTTGGCTACCAAGAGTTCTTTAGCACAACGTGTCCAGAGCACTGGAAAAAGCTAGAGAATCAGTATCGCCAAGCAGCAGCCCTTTATGCTGCCAAAGGGATGAGTCGTGTGCTTAAGTTTGGCGATGCAAAAGATGCTTCTTTGAAAATCAAAGGAAGCGCTGTGTCATATTTGGATTTGGGCATGGGAAAAGATGAGATATTAAAGGAAATGCAGATTTTAGTGCTTAATGCATTTCAATTTTTTCGGTCTGCGCAACTGTTGAATTTAATTCCTTTGAATTATGCAGCTGTCAGGGTAAGGAAGAGGCTGTGAATGGCCCATGCCATGCCCATGCCAAGTGGAGTTTGGCAGCATTCACTAAAGTGGTAGAAGTTAGTGCCGAATTTGATGGCGAACCTCACATCGGCTACTCGTGCGACTGGCACAACGGCAGAAACAAAGAGGCAGTGGATTGACAGTCTAACTGAGCTTTGGGAAATGCATTAGTAGGGACACTTGATTGCGTGCTCGTCTTCCAAGCAAACTGCTTTTTTGCTGTGAAAGCTCCTTCACTGAAGGGGCACAACAACCTACCTAACATTTCTTTACCAACTTCATGTCTTTACACACCGCCTCCCATCACTCTGATACCCTTGTCTTCATCAAAGCCTCACCACCGAATTGTGCGCACTTCGACACCTGCTAGCCAGTATTGTGTCATTCTTATAGCTCTGATCACGATAGCAAGCATTATAGTGAGACGGGTGTGGACAAGGAGTCGAACATGGTTTAAAGGTTTGTGAAAGTGGAATGCATTCATACACCCCAATTGTAGCACTCTCTTTCATAGGATTTTCGCCACATCCAACTCAAGTGAACTCAGCAAACGACTGATGAAACGCAGAAGTGGTTGCCTTGGTAACCACGAGCTGATTGGCTGAACCAAGCTTCTCCATTCAATTGCTTTTGTCAACCACCGTCACAATCATTTGCAAATATGTTTTGTTAATGAAGCCAATCGAAGCGCGCAGATGAGCTTGCCTGAAACCCATAAGAATGCGTAGTGTAGACACACGAGATACCGAATGAAAAAACAAGAGTGGACAGATGAGTTGAAGGAGTGCAGGGGCACAGCTAAGAATGTCCAGTAGTGATGAATAATTATTACTATGCGAGTTTGAATAGCCGAAGTGATTGTCTCTTTAGGCAAATCAGGTTTATTGAAGCCAGGCAGAGGAAATCTATTGGGGCTACTCCATTCATTTATTATCATGTCCTGTGAAATGGTTGTTCGCTTCTTGTGTGAGAATAAACACTTTGCGCCTGATTGTGTGGACACTTCCTTTCTCTGATGGTCAAGTAATGAGGTGACAGTAGTGGCAAGATTTGAGATTTCCTTGCACCCCCCATTCTAAGATTGTGGTCGCCAAGTCTTTTCGTCTTTTAGTACTAAGCATTAACTTCGCTTATAATGCCATTAATAACACTAAAAAAGCTAGGATAACTTGATTATGACATGGCGATTCAAGACTGATCCAAACATGCTCAAATCCCTTGAGGCGAGCTGTTATACACTTTCAGCTTGCCTGTGGAACTGTATGGAGCATCGACACTTGCAACAAATGACTGATAAAAGTCACAGAGATGAAAATCGTATGAATTGGACATTTATACCTTGCAAAAGCTAGACTTTCTAGCACCCAAGTGATTCTCAATCGGCGTTGAAGCAATAGCATTTGCTATTGCGGGAAGATCGCCAGAGATAGTTGAGCAGAAGCTTGAGAGCACCAAAGGAACTCGTCAGAATGCAAGGTAACTTTATACAGCTTGTCTGTTTGTGTTTCAAGTATACATGCTATGAAATAAAGCAATTAGAGCGTAAAATGTCTAGGCAGTCTTGTGATCATGTCAGCTGATACAGTGGAAGATTGTTTGAAAGGGTCTAGAAACGTTGCCAACCCAGTCTATTTCATCTGGTCGACTTTGGAGCAACAGTACAGTGGCCATACCATTGTGTTCATGCCGGAAAAGCCAGCAAAGGCTAGCGAGTGCTGATGGAAGAAATTGCCTTACTAAGTCACGCGTGGAAACTGGACAGCAATCATTTGTCGTGAAGAGGTGCATTAATTTACCTAGCCACTCCTACACCCCTCCTTTTTTCCGTAATACCTCACCCTCACGACGCTGCGGTCTTCATCAACGCCTCCTTCTTCAACTGTGCCACTCAGGTGAAAAGAAGCTCCTACCAATGGCAATAAAACCAGTTCCATGTGCAAACTCCATTGCTCGGTCTGCACCCCCTTCCCCGTCCCCTCTTTGCTACCACATTTCATGCGACGCGTACAGCTCAGACCGCGACAATGAACATCCTAGGGGAACAGGCGAAGACAAGGGGCAAAACATTGCTCGGGAGCTCATGAGAGTGGAATCCATTCCATGACTACATTTATTGCACTTCTTCTTCAAAGGTATTTTGCCACACCCAACTCGAGTGGATCCACCCAATGACTGATGAAATGTAGAAGTGGCTATCATACGGATCACATGCTGATCGGCTAAATGGACCTACCCTAATAAATCCCCTTTTCCAGCGATCATTGCATTCAGTTGCAAATTTGTTTGGCTGAAACAAGTTGGAGCACATAAAGGAGCCCACACAAGGCCCGCAATGCAAATGAAGGCGATACAGAACCAGTAAAAGCGGAAGCAAACGCAATTAAGTATATGGGAGTGGGGAAGAGCAGAAGTACAGCAGTGATGCCCAACCATCTTTTGTTCGATCTTGCGCTGTCGAAGTAGTCGCCATTCCAACTAGTTTTGCCAAGTAAAAAAGCTGGGGAGCTATAATGTGTGCTTTCCCGGTTCCCACCTTTGACTACCTTTTCATCTCAGCAAATAAGCACTCCATACGTAAATGAAGAAGCATTTCTCAAACAGACTACTAGTGAGTAGACAGTAGTGATAGGATTTAAAGTTCCGCTTTTCCACTGACCTGCCTTATGATAATGAGCCGTTGCCCGCAGTGCTGCGCCTATCCTTTCTGCTCTATCAACTTCTTCCTCAGCCTTGCCAATCAGCCACTTTGCTTTAATTCATCCCTCAACCTAGTTGGACGACCCAATCAAAGGGATGAAGCATTTAATTATCGCATCATGTAGGACCTTTTGCAAGTAGCATGGTGACACCGTTCGTGAAGTCGCCAAGCTCACTCCCCACTTAACCTCGAACTATGGACGAATCTCATGCAGTGAAGGAAGCAACCCTTCGCAAAGAATCAAAGCAACAGGAGACATATTGAAGATATCCAAAGCACGGCAACAAAAAGGCCACGCTTCCAAACTTGGCAAGTGAAACGACGTCCAGTGAAACGGTTTGGGAGTTGGAGATGCAAATATTGCAGGATAGGACTCAATACCTCCCACCAAATGAATTTAAGGCCTTTTACCTGCTCATCTTCGATAAGTGACCAGTGACCATTGCGTCAAATAAAGGAATGCCTTAGCGAACAAGACCTAAGCCCTAGCAATCCCCTAACAAAGAAGCCAAGGATAACACTCAAGACAGCAGCTACGAAGGCACGGTTTGATACGCCCGCAACTAAGGTCTGCCATTAAACTGTTTGCAAAATCAAGTCTGCTTCGGTTAATTGTACAGACCAGTTCAATCCCTGCTCAAAACTACCTAACACAATCACCCCTTATCAGCTTTATTGCTTTCAGTGTAAGCACAAGTATTACAAACCGTTAAATAGCACAACCCCAGTCATCGTAAGTTGTCAAGGAACACATACTACATGCATGTTTGGCGTAATACGCAAACAACTACAATCAGAAGCATGGAATCCGCCCCTTATCAACACAGCTTCGGCCAGAAGGAGGATCAGAATCAGGAAAAAAACGCTCACATAGATGAGATGGTGGCCTCATTGCCCAGCGTAACCAACTTAGGAGTCAAACTAATAGGCAGACAAACAGTTTCAGCATCCCAAGCGGTGGCCGCGCCCAAGCATTCTACCACGAGAAGAACCGAACTGCAACGCCGGATGCCACTGACAGAGGCCACGACTTCAGCAGGAAGAATCAGACCCCACAGATGCGACAATAGCAGAGTTCTACTTCCGCAAAGCAGGACAACGAAGCAGGCCAGTTCTCGCAAAAGGTGCATGCACCCAGAGGCAGTTCGAAGCCATCTAACAGACAAGTTGCAAATTCCTTCAGCAACGCAGGTTCGATCGGTTTTTGAGGGTACAAACACATTGACGAACACCATAGCCATAAACAGGGATTATTTGGTCTTCAAAATCTATAAAAGCAGCAGAAAACACCAACAAATCTGTAAAGAACTGCGCCACAGAACCAAGAACTACTCTAACTTACCACTCGCTCTAAATGCCTTCCACTTGTGCATTGTAACATTACAGAATCCCGGTTCTTTTGATACATTCGTCTACCGACTGAACCAGTTTGTAGGAGCGGACACAGACACAGGAGCAATCAATTATCCGCTACTCAAAGGCATGGAAATAACAGTGTTTGCCTTCAAAATGGCTTGAATACCCTTAATCAGTGTTACTGCCCACGCATTTACGCCGGAAATGCCCAGCAACATACAAATAAATAAGCCAGCCAGCAGATTAATTAATCGCGCACGCGAATGACGACCTTGAAGGGCAAATTCGGAATTACTGTAAAGCTGTGAGATTAAAAATTGTCATTGAAAAGACGTTGGAATGACAAGAACGGAGTTACTAGCAAGACAAATGTGAGATTCTATGCAATAAATTACAAAGCAATCGTAACATTTAAAGTCAATGCACACGTTGTAGCGTCCCGAGGCTCCCTTTAAGATAAAAGAAGGCGCAGTACTGGGGCAGAATTCATATATTCTGGAAACAGAGGGCTTGGGGACTGTTGGCACGGCCCGGAGGCCGACCAACCGGCTAGAACAAGATGGCCACCCAAGTGACCTAAACCGGTAGTTCGAACAAACAAAGTATTACACAGCCCCTCTCTTCTTTCGAGCGTCGTCCCCGACGCTCCCCTTCGTCAGCCTCCCGTGTCAGCCATCACAACGTAATCAGTGCTGCGAGAAGCACCCACGAGCTAACCGTCCCAGTCGTCGAGGTTCGAACGCATGTGTTCCTGTAGTGCCATCAATTCCGCGTAGCACTCAGTGCAGCAAATGCGCGCCTCTTGGCCCTCCTCTGGGCTTGGAGTCCACGGCTAGTGTCGCTTCAGTTGTTAATAGCTTCCCTGTCGAACACGAGGGCGAGGGAGATGTCGAAGATGAACGTCGATCTCAACCCTTCTGTTACGAGATACCAAAGGTTCTCCCCTCCGTAGCACATGTACTTCTTTCACAACGCCGACGTTTGCCAGAAGCGGCATGGAGCAGGATAAAATCCATCAAAGTCGGGTCCGCTTTCCGCTGCCACCAATGTAGCGTCCCGAGGCTCCCCTTAAGGTAAAAGAAGGCGCAGTACTAGGGCAGAATACATATATTCCGGGAACAGAGGGCTTGGGGGCTGTTGGCACGGCCCGGAGGCCGACCAACCGGCTAGAACAAGATGGCCACCCAAGTGACCTAAACCGGTAGTTCGAACAAACAAAGTATTACACAGCCCCTCTCTTCTTTCGAGCGTCGTCCCCGACGCTCCCCTTCGTCCGCCTCCCGTGTCAGCCATCACAACGTAATCAGTGCTGCGAGAAGCACCCACGAGCTAACCGTCCCAGTCGTCGAGGTTCGAGCGCATGTGTTCCTGTAGTGCCATCAATTCCGCGTAGCACTCAGTGCAGCAAATGCGCGCCTCTTGGCCCTCCTCTGGGCTTGGAGTCCACGGCTAGTGTCGCTTCAGTTGTTAATAGCTTCCCTGTCGAACACGAGGGCGAGGGAGATGTCGAAGATGAACGTCGATCTCAACCCTTCTGTTACGAGACCCCAAAGGTTCTCCCCTCCGTAGCACATGTACTTCTTTCACAACGCCGACGTTTGCCAGAAGCGGCATGGAGCAGGATAAAATCCATCAAAGTCGGGTCCGCTTTCCGCTGCCACCAATGTAGCGTCCCGAGGCTCCCTTTAAGATAAAAGAAGGCGCAGTACTGGGGCAGAATATATATACACTCCGGGAACAGAGGGCTTGGGGGCTGTTGGCACGGCCCGGAGGCCGACCAACCGACTAGAACAAGATGGCCACCTAAGTAACCTAAACCGGTAGTTCGAACAAACAAAGTATAACACACGTATATGCGGTAATAAAGTAAAATCAACTGGTAAAATCCATTTCTTCAAGTTAGTTTTGATTGACATTGAGTTTGTAATGCATGCATATCTTTGCATGCACACAGGTATGCATCACATGGTTGGATTCAAGTTCACCCAATTAAACAAGAAAACACAAGACAAACATACAATTTTACACACCTTTTATCAAAAAAAACTTTAGTAATGCAATGAACATGTGCATTGTATGATTTTAGACGTCTACTCACTGTTTCTGACCACTGCACATATTTCAGCGTTCTTTGTTGACCACAGTGGCCTAAAGATTTCGTCTACGGAAATCCTGTGTGCATAAAATGCTTTTTTGACTGCTGTTTTGTACAGTGTCTGGCATTTTAATTTTAATTTCGACATGAAAGCATCTGTTTAAATGGATCATTGGCAAATGGAATTGGTGGCACTATCGAATATGAAGAGATAGTGTTCCGCTCCTGCATCAATCTGTTCAATGTTTAGGTGAGAATAGATTGTGATTCATGCTTTGTTGTCACACTTTTTGTGTCCTAGTGCATTAAGTTCGTGGTTTATATGCAGCAGTTTTCTTAAACCCTTTTTCAATAAGTGTTTCCGTAAATAAGTCCGTTTAACCTTATGTTGCTCCAG
Organism: Taenia saginata; assembly: GCA_001693075.2. Taxonomy (NCBI): domain Eukaryota; kingdom Metazoa; phylum Platyhelminthes; class Cestoda; order Cyclophyllidea; family Taeniidae; genus Taenia; species Taenia saginata. The sequence continues at coordinate 17,820 of LWMK02000030.1, read as the reverse complement.
CACAGGAATATGTACATAGTTGGCCACTCGCACGCCCGACGACACTGTGTTTGCTTTTGCTTGTACCACAGATTCGCTCTAGCTAGCCTGGGTGCTTGGTGTAGAGATAAAATCCGTCTTTGTGATTACGCCTAAAATTCCTGAAAGTGGGTAAGCTGGGACGTCAGATTTGCACTGCTCTTGATGTTAATTGGGCTTTATTTTCTTCAACAAGAAAACATTAATGCGGTTCCACACCCATCCTTCAAGCAATGCGAAAGCGAACTGTGAGTGATGGACCTACCGACGTCTTGGGTTTGGTAGTACGCCTGTGTAGTGTTGGTGTGCAAATGTCGACTTCTTCATGTTGTTTAATTTTGGCTGTTGTTTAGTGGCTGTTTTGAAGACATTAGTGGATTGGGATCCCGGTCGGCTCGTCGTTTCTTGGTAAATTGGAGCTGTCTCCCTAATGGCCTCTTTCAGTTTGTTGCCCTAGTGTAACTCTCACGTTCTTACAGGCGAGGAGCTCGATGCGTCAAAGGTAATGTCTGACTCGCAATCGTTGAATCAGCACGATGATGCCACGTTCAGTTTCCTTCTGAGATCCCATCACGAAGACTGTCTTGGCGAGATCGTCAGCGATTTCCCCGACAGCCCCACCTCCATCTGCCGCAGTGTCGTACTCAGCGCTTGCGTGGACCGCCGTGTTTACGGTCGCGTGCTTCTATAGTATGTCTTCTTTTCAATGGTAAACTCCATCAGCTAACTTGCTGTCCTTAATACACCTGAAAGTGAGGGTACTACAGCTGATGTCTCGGTGCCTGTTGGTAAGGTTGCTGATTTGGTGGCGAGGTTCTTCGGTGCNTAAACCGGTAGTTCGAACAAACAAAGTATAACACACGTATATGCGGTAATAAAGTAAAATCAACTGGTAAAATCCATTTCTTCAAGTTAGTTTTGATTGACATTGAGTTTGTAATGCATGCATATCTTTGCATGCACACAGGTATGCATCACATGGTTGGATTCAAGTTCACCCAATTAAACAAGAAAACACAAGACAAACATACAATTTTACACACCTTTTATCAAAAAAAACTTTAGTAATGCAATGAACATGTGCATTGTATGATTTTAGACGTCTACTCACTGTTTCTGACCACTGCACATATTTCAGCGTTCTTTGTTGACCACAGTGGCCTAAAGATTTCGTCTACGGAAATCCTGTGTGCATAAAATGCTTTTTTGACTGCTGTTTTGTACAGTGTCTGGCATTTTAATTTTAATTTCGACATGAAAGCATCTGTTTAAATGGATCATTGGCAAATGGAATTGGTGGCACTATCGAATATGAAGAGATAGTGTTCCGCTCCTGCATCAATCTGTTCAATGTTTAGGTGAGAATAGATTGTGATTCATGCTTTGTTGTCACACTTTTTGTGTCCTAGTGCATTAAGTTCGTGGTTTATATGCAGCAGTTTTCTTAAACCCTTTTTCAATAAGTGTTTCCGTAAATAAGTCCGTTTAACCTTATGTTGCTCCAGCACAGGAATATGTACATAGTTGGCCACTCGCACGCCCGACGACACTGTGTTTGCTTTTGCTTGTACCACAGATTCGCTCTAGCTAGCCTGGGTGCTTGGTGTAGAGATAAAATCCGTCTTTGTGATTACGCCTAAAATTCCTGAAAGTGGGTAAGCTGGGACGTCAGATTTGCACTGCTCTTGATGTTAATTGGGCTTTATTTTCTTCAACAAGAAAACATTAATGCGGTTCCACACCCATCCTTCAAGCAATGCGAAAGCGAACTGTGAGTGATGGACCTACCGACGTCTTGGGTTTGGTAGTACGCCTGTGTAGTGTTGGTGTGCAAATGTCGACTTCTTCATGTTGTTTAATTTTGGCTGTTGTTTAGTGGCTGTTTTGAAGACATTAGTGGATTGGGATCCCGGTCGGCTCGTCGTTTCTTGGTAAATTGGAGCTGTCTCCCTAATGGCCTCTTTCAGTTTGTTGCCCTAGTGTAACTCTCACGTTCTTACAGGCGAGGAGCTCGATGCGTCAAAGGTAATGTCTGACTCGCAATCGTTGAATCAGCACGATGATGCCACGTTCAGTTTCCTTCTGAGATCCCATCACGAAGACTGTCTTGGCGAGATCGTCAGCGATTTCCCCGACAGCCCCACCTCCATCTGCCGCAGTGTCGTACTCAGCGCTTGCGTGGACCGCCGTGTTTACGGTCGCGTGCTTCTATAGTATGTCTTCTTTTCAATGGTAAACTCCATCAGCTAACTTGCTGTCCTTAATACACCTGAAAGTGAGGGTACTACAGCTGATGTCTCGGTGCCTGTTGGTAAGGTTGCTGATTTGGTGGCGAGGTTCTTCGGTGCGACCTTGAGAGCCCACATACTTGGGACCGCGAAGCCGAGTTGGCTGTAGGTGTGGTGCAACCTGGCGCACGGGTGGTTCTTGCAGAAGGGAAGGGGATAGGAGTTCAAGACTCTTAGTTTGTTAAAAACGCAAGTTCTCTTTTTCTATTGCAAATGTTTATTGAATTTGCTTCGATCTTTTTGGCCAGTATCCATCGCTTTACTTTGACATGAATGTTTTTTTCCTCCCTCTCAACTTAGCCTAAGATTGCTGAAGGTTCTTACCAATTGGCTTTCACCTTGAGTGGGTTTTGGAGTTTTCCTCTNGCATGCATATCTTTGCATGCACACAGGTATGCATCACATGGTTGGATTCAAGTTCACCCAATTAAACAAGAAAACACAAGACAAACATACAATTTTACACACCTTTTATCAAAAAAAACTTTAGTAATGCAATGAACATGTGCATTGTATGATTTTAGACGTCTACTCACTGTTTCTGACCACTGCACATATTTCAGCGTTCTTTGTTGACCACAGTGGCCTAAAGATTTCGTCTACGGAAATCCTGTGTGCATAAAATGCTTTTTTGACTGCTGTTTTGTACAGTGTCTGGCATTTTAATTTTAATTTCGACATGAAAGCATCTGTTTAAATGGATCATTGGCAAATGGAATTGGTGGCACTATCGAATATGAAGAGATAGTGTTCCGCTCCTGCATCAATCTGTTCAATGTTTAGGTGAGAATAGATTGTGATTCATGCTTTGTTGTCACACTTTTTGTGTCCTAGTGCATTAAGTTCGTGGTTTATATGCAGCAGTTTTCTTAAACCCTTTTTCAATAAGTGTTTCCGTAAATAAGTCCGTTTAACCTTATGTTGCTCCAGCACAGGAATATGTACATAGTTGGCCACTCGCACGCCCGACGACACTGTGTTTGCTTTTGCTTGTACCACAGATTCGCTCTAGCTAGCCTGGGTGCTTGGTGTAGAGATAAAATCCGTCTTTGTGATTACGCCTAAAATTCCTGAAAGTGGGTAAGCTGGGACGTCAGATTTGCACTGCTCTTGATGTTAATTGGGCTTTATTTTCTTCAACAAGAAAACATTAATGCGGTTCCACACCCATCCTTCAAGCAATGCGAAAGCGAACTGTGAGTGATGGACCTACCGACGTCTTGGGTTTGGTAGTACGCCTGTGTAGTGTTGGTGTGCAAATGTCGACTTCTTCATGTTGTTTAATTTTGGCTGTTGTTTAGTGGCTGTTTTGAAGACATTAGTGGATTGGGATCCCGGTCGGCTCGTCGTTTCTTGGTAAATTGGAGCTGTCTCCCTAATGGCCTCTTTCAGTTTGTTGCCCTAGTGTAACTCTCACGTTCTTACAGGCGAGGAGCTCGATGCGTCAAAGGTAATGTCTGACTCGCAATCGTTGAATCAGCACGATGATGCCACGTTCAGTTTCCTTCTGAGATCCCATCACGAAGACTGTCTTGGCGAGATCGTCAGCGATTTCCCCGACAGCCCCACCTCCATCTGCCGCAGTGTCGTACTCAGCGCTTGCGTGGACCGCCGTGTTTACGGTCGCGTGCTTCTATAGTATGTCTTCTTTTCAATGGTAAACTCCATCAGCTAACTTGCTGTCCTTAATACACCTGAAAGTGAGGGTACTACAGCTGATGTCTCGGTGCCTGTTGGTAAGGTTGCTGATTTGGTGGCGAGGTTCTTCGGTGCGACCTTGAGAGCCCACATACTTGGGACCGCGAAGCCGAGTTGGCTGTAGGTGTGGTGCAACCTGGCGCACGGGTGGTTCTTGCAGAAGGGAAGGGGATAGGAGTTCAAGACTCTTAGTTTGTTAAAAACGCAAGTTCTCTTTTTCTATTGCAAATGTTTATTGAATTTGCTTCGATCTTTTTGGCCAGTATCCATCGCTTTACTTTGACATGAATGTTTTTTTCCTCCCTCTCAACTTAGCCTAAGATTGCTGAAGGTTCTTACCAATTGGCTTTCACCTTGAGTGGGTTTTGGAGTTTTCCTCTCCAATGCCATGCACCCTAGAATTCGGTGAGGTGCACGAAAGACCATCTCCGAACTAAATGGTTTTTGCGGTGGTGACTCTTATTTGCTAAGACCTCGAAATGGTGGGAATGCTGCTTAAAATTTGCGTGCATGACACCATAACCTGCATTGTGCTCGTGTTCATACAACCTAACAAGATGATTCGGTGAGATTACTTGCCATTGAACCAGTTGTCTGGGCTTCCTGTTTGTCGTTGTAATTTTGCGTCGTAGTTACGATGTGGTCTGTATTACTGGACATTACCGAATGCAACTTGTCTACGATATCAAATCGCAGGGGATCGGATGGTCAAATGAGTTTGTGTAGTTTTCGGTGGGATTTGTTGCTCTTACTTGTCACTTGTTGGGCTTGTAAAGCGCATGTGTCAGTGTCGACGTGGTACACTCCACTGCTTCTCTCGACTTGAATCCGGATGCTTATTGGCTAAAACGGATGCAGCAGCTGGTTCGTTCCTGCACCAGCTTTGAGAGAGCTGTCGTGTTGGGCGCGTGAATGTCATGATATTGGCAGACCATGAAGTTGTTTCATTGCATGAACATTTCATTATTGCCTCTTCCGGAAGCGCCTGGCCACGGGTCGTTTCACGGCCTTCAGACTCGCACCACTGCATGTCTGAAGGACTGCGCCCTGTATGTGCGTTTATGGTGCGTGATGTATGATGAGCCGTTGGCGCAATTAGTACTGGTGGATTGTTGACTCGCGGAAGGCTGTACGATAACGATGGCTGAGATGTATGTGCTCAATGGAGTGTTNTCAATTCCCTATTCAACTATTTGGTTTGAATGGATTTTCTCGATGCTTGCATGGCGCTTCGAATTATTCGTTTTTACCGGGAAGATGTGTTTGGAATTGTCTCCGAGTTTGCAAGACATGGCTATGCTGGCATTCAGACTGTCTCTGCGGTGGATGGGGTGCAATCCTGAGTTTGGGACAACCTTACCGAGGCGCTGAGTAATGCCGCAGAGGTGGGTGGGAAGGTGACTGGGTCGCGGGTGCAGGCTGCCCTCCCTTGCCTCTCCAAACTTTTTTTCTTATCGGTTTCCCATCTTCCAACTGCTCATAAGGAGTGCTCTCCTATGCCGTGTTTTTTCGTCCAGCTGTGCTTCGCTGTCCCTTCGCTTTTTATTTATGCGTTGATTACGGATTTTTACGGATTTAGCTGTCGCCATAATAGTTGCCATTTCGGGTATTTGGCAATGCACCGATCTTTCTGACCCATTCACTTGGCGGATTTTGTTTTGAAGGCTCTGATAGAAGTCTTGGACTAGTCGTTAACTCATTTGCGACTAAGGCTTATCAGTTTTCAGGTGCAGTANCAAGTGACTTGAGGTTTTGCACTTGAAATTATCTTTACCGAATCGTTTGATATGAGATCGCGACTATGCTTTGCCATCACGTCTGAAGCAAGGAAATGCACCATGCCCTGACGCTAAGTGGGTTGCTTCGACCAACGACAGAGTGTTCGGCAAAGTACGCACTGCTAAGTGGAAGACGAAGTAGTTGTAGGATGAAACGTAGTCAGGTGATAATAATTTTGCTTTGCCGGAGTGGGGATTGGATGCATATTCGCCTCTTGAAAAATTCATGAGATTGCTTAAATTTACAATGCTTTGCCAGAATAATAGCTGAATTGGGCATTCCTTGAGACAGAGTTATTTCACAACAAAGGGGATGGTAAAAAGTGAATCGATTTGTACGGCAATCTGGTCGTTGTCTCTGGCTATATTGACTCGTAACTACGTCATTTTGAATGATCTGATGCTGAAATGCGAAGGCCGTGTAGTTTAGCTGCCGAAATGCATGGATTCAGTCTCACTGGGCTGGGTTTTTTGGCGTAGACTGAAATTACCGCGGTTGGAATGGATCTTCTGGAAC